>BSYO01000003.1:12803648-13403648 GCA_033239525.1 Nepenthes gracilis | reverse complement strand
AACTCAAGGAGTTCGGCCTTAAGCGATCATGTGTACGCGAATGTAAAGTATATGTAAAAGAAAAGAAAAAAAAATTATGTCCACCTAGTTAGCATTTATACCATATATGTTGTAAAGGTTTGGCTTGACGGTGGTCGTATGTGGTGGAATACGTCTAGGGCCATCACAAGAAGCAATAGTATGCTAACAGCTTAACAAATACATCATAACAAGGCACTGAATAATAATGATAAAACTAAATAAGGAAAAGTTATTGGAACAGGAAAAGGATGCATAACAGAAACATAAATTGACATACTTGGGATATAATTCTCTTCTTTTCTTTGGAACATAAACACAACAAAATTATTCATCTTTGCGGACCAGGGATAGTAGACTCTACCAGCTAGAGGAGCGAATAATCGAGAATAGATTGCATTTACTCCACACAATCAAATGCCAGAAACAAAACGAAAATATCCATTATAGCAGGATCAGATACAGTATTACCTCCCGAAGGCAGGTCAGACTCAGAATCTATCCTCTTGACCACAACGCCCCGAGGAAGGGTGGACCACATATAACTCTATGGACGAAGTTATCCTCGATTACCACAATTACATCCTAAAGCATGTCCCTAATATCATCTGCTACAACAAGCGGCTAGGATAATTCCCTTGAGCTTCCACTGTCACACTAGTGACATGCTTGGAGGCATTACCCATTAGAAACATAAATGTGGATCCCAGTTTTATGATTACTTATCCCTTTTGAGGAATTTTTATCTGATTCTTTTCATAGATATTTCCCTCTAGGAGATCAGATTCATCTTCTCAAAGATATCTCCCACTGGGAGATCAGATTCATCTTTTCACAAATATCTCCGTCTGGGAGATTAGATTCATCAATTCCTATCCAGTTATTTATGTACTTATTGTCTTGCTTGGGGAATTCAATCTTTCCATAACTTTACTTTTATACGAATATCATAAACAGAAGAAAGATTTGGAATTCTTACCATTGAAGAGCAGATTCACTTTGAGAGTTTTCGGATGTGAAATTCTTTTGCAAACGCATCTATCGAAGCTTCCAGATTATTCGATTGGACTTATGCAAATATACATATTATTTGATTAGCAGCTAAACATAGGAAAAATAAGCAAAATATCGTCCAAAGTCCTCGGACGAACATTATTCGTGAACAGTACACGTAAACAGTGCACCGATGCATATATTGATTTATTCTCAAAATTTCGAATATCCAACAGCTAAATTGTAACATCCCGGATTTTTTTATCTGAATTTATTTGGGATTAATTATTTTTTGGTAATTTAGGTGTGAGAAAAATTAATAACGTGTGTGTGTGTGTGTGTGAGAAAAAATTAATAACGTGTGTGTGTGTGTATATAATATGTATATATAAAATGTAATGTGTGTGTGTTTGTGTGTGTAATAATAATAATAATAATAATAATAATAATAAGATCAAATAGGCAGAAGGGAGAAAAAAAACAGAAGCAATCGGGGAGAGAGAGAGGGCAATGTGAGGGTTAGGGTTTCGTGGGTGACGGTGGGCATGGTTGGCGGTGTGCGGTGGCCGGCGATGGTCGGCGTTGGCTGTCCGGTGACAGCAGCACGCGGGCAAAACGGTAGTAATGGCGGGTGAGGCAGCTGCGTGCCTAGAGGCCGGCGCGAGGAGAGGAACCACGCGAATGAGAAGAAAAGAAAATAGAGGCTTTCGGGTCCGATTTTGAGCTCGAGCTAGTTGGAAAAGTTGTAGATTGGGTCGAGGTAAGTACACTCATACTCTCCCTTTTTGTTTTCATGCACTTTTATTTCGTTCCCTTCGGGTATCCTCATTCCGATACCGGAATAAATTTATCTATTGTGTTGTCCATAATCCAAATATGATAATACATCAAAATCATGTCCGCATATCATGTTTAGAGTGATGTATTATGATCCGAAAACCCTAGGTTCTGCGCGGGTACTATTCAACAGTGCCCGAGCCCGTTTTACCGGCAAATTTTTGGGGCTTTTGATATATTTGGGACTAGAATGTGATTATGCATGACTTGGGTAAGTTAATTTATCGATTGGATATCTGATTGGGTATTTTTGGTAAAAAAATTCGTTCGTTAGGACTCTAAGGGGCGTCCGGACCATGTTTGATCAATTATATTGGGTTTGATGCATGAATTGGCTTTACATAATTGTTACCCATGACATGGGCAAGTAATTGTGTGAATTTTATATCCGAATTGGTAGTTTAGACCCTTTTTCGGAGAAAGGACCCAAAACCTACGGCCCAGAGGAATTTAACCAATTTAATTGGGACTTATGGATAAATTGGCTCTAGGAGATAATTACCCATGCCTTGAATTTGACTAGGCACCCATTGGAAGTCCGAAATTTGATGAGAATTAATCAATATGGGAAGTCCGTGCACTCTTCATGGGTATTGTTCACCGATGGACTTCGGATGATATTTTGTATACTTTTTCATGTTTAATTGCTAACAAAATGATATGTATGTTTGTATAAGTTCAAATCAAATAATTGAGAAGCTTCGATATATGCGTTGTGAAAGAAATCTGTGTCCGTCTAAAAACTCTCAATGTCTCAAAGTCAATTTGTTATTCAATGGTAAAAACTCCTAGGCTTCTCTGTGCTTTCGATATTCTTATGCAAGCTAAGTTATGAAAAGACTTAAATCCGCAAGCAAGATAATGAGAACATGAATAATTGGAGGAAGATTCTACATTAGAATTTGAGAAATATTGTGAAAGAAGTTTGATGGAACCCTCCCTCAAAAGAACAAGAAAATCATGAAACTAGGACCACGAATTCATGTTAATGAGGGGTAACATTCTTTGGCTCGCCATGAATACTGTGATGGAGATCTGAGGATGCTCTGGCCATGTGTCCTAGCCGCTTAAGTGAAGCGGGTGGTATTCCTGGCAAGACTTAGGAAGTTATAATGGTAATTAAGGATAACTCCGTCCATGGAGTAATACGTGGTCCACCGTCCTTGGTGCGTTGTACAAGGAGGAAAAGGATCAAGATTGCCATCCTCGGGGTGTTGTACAAGTAGGAAAAGAATTATGAATTATGAGTATAAAGGATGATCCCCACGACAAGAAAGACACATGAAATAATACATGCATGAATAAGAACCAAGGCCTTTGATTGTGTGGACCGAACACAATCTATCCTTGATTATTTGCTCCCTTGGCTGGAGGGCCTACTAGCCCGTGGTCCGCAAAGATGATTATTCATGTTTAATCTATATCCTAAAGAAAATAAGAAGAAAAGAAAGAAGTAAATTATATTTCAAGTATGTTTAATCATGATCCTATTTATGTATTCCGTTTATGTTCATATATCTGTTTTCTGCTTAATTTCTTATTATTGTTTATGGCCATTGTATATGAATGTACTTGCTGAGCTGTTAGCTCATTCTTACTTCTTCTTCTTTCCAGATGAGTGCTACAAGCTAATGCCCGACTAGCTAGAGCAAGGCAGAGGACTCGCGTTTGGAGTTTTGCTGGACTGCGAGAATTAGGGCCTAGAATATGAATTTATGTTATATAGTGTCACTTGATAAAGTTATTCTTATTATGAGTTAAGATTATGGGATGTTTATTACTGTGAATTTTTGTTATGCTTCCGCTATCTCGTGTGGATTTTATGAAGGTGTTTGAAAGGCATCTCTCTCCAATTGTGTGATAGTGGATAGGCTTTGTTGTGAAAATGGCATGGATGATATGGCCTACGTGGATCTTGTGTGTTTGTTGTATATCGGTTGAAAATAGTGGAGTTTTGGACATTTATATGTTTATACAGTCTTTAATAACAGGTTGTATTTTTTTGTTTTTGTCCAATTATAGAGAAAATTCTGCCAAAATTTCTACAGATTTTATATTTTAATTATTGACGTGCTAGTGTTTATATGTCATTAACGGAGGGCCTTAAAGGTTAGCACCCGTTCCGTTACAAATGGTATTAGAGAAAAGAGATGCCTTAGGTTTTGATTTGGATCTCATGCGGAAGCTTAGATTTGATTGAGATTGTCAGAATGATTAATTGATGGTTTAGGTTAGTTAAGTTAGATTGAGATGTCTTGGGTATCTTGGTTTACATAAGTTGGAAGAGAATTTCATTGTGAAACTAGTGTCTAAGTTAATTGACTTCGAATGCAGACCTAAACTGATTATTTTGGGCATAAGGTTTAGGTTAAGCTACACTAAGCTGAGGTAAGATGAGGATCAGGGGGATTTAATGGGATGTTAAGGTTTCGGCCCTGAGATCATCATCATGAATGCATTAGTTAATTCTAACCCTATCTAATCTAATTATCTGGGGTTAATTAATATTGTGATATAGCATGGTTGCAAGGCAGAGATCTGCCTCGGAATGTCGGTTGACCATGGGGATAAGGAGAAGAAATTGTTTGAAGGCACCTTAAGGATTTAACTCCAATCAATGTCGAGTTAGTATCAGATAAGGTAGCACCTATCAAGGTCTAAGTAGCCAACTTAGTACAAGTTAAGAATTTGATTGGCCTCGGGTCGAAATTTTCAGGTAAAAGGGATGTTTAAATTCGATGATTTAATATTATGGATAAGTAGAATGGATCACGTGAAGTTAAAAGATACTGAGGAGCTTGTGATTTGGAATTGTTTGCCCATAACCTAAAATTAGTCGCTGAGGTTTTCACCATGAGGAATTATAGGAGTTGTCCCATGAATTTGAAAATTGAAGAGATATGTCACAAAGAAGAGATGAGATGTGAGATGAGGCCTTATGAGGAAACTCTAGGATTATATTGTGTGGATGATTGACCTTGTAATAAGTAAATGAGGAAATCCATAGTTAGCGTTACCCCCACTGTAGGTCAAAGAAATAATTAAGGTTTCCTTTCGATAAATTTGTGAGTATTACTATCAAAGATAGTTTTTGTCTAATAATTTTATGAAACAAATAGATGCACCACTAGAAGAGGGAGATCGTGCAAAATTGTAAATGGACCCTTGAGCTGGCAAATAATGCAACTATATCGAAATGTTAGAGTCTTGAAGTATTGAAATAAGATGCCCTTATGGTTGTATTGTAGGACAATTAGAATGACCAATTTGGTGTAAATTATAAAGGATATGTTCGGATTTAATTAGTAGGCTCATCGTTAGGCTAGTAAGATCTTGTGAACACTAATATTTGGGTTTGAGATCTAAGTGATAAGACTGTACCAAGTTTTAAGGAAATGGATATGATTGATATTTTGATCTTAGGGATTTTGTGATAAAGTGAGGATTGTGTAATGGCCGTGTCAAGAAGTAATGGAATGTGATTGAAAAGAGCTAATAATGAGTGGTCATGTAATTCAAAAAAAATTATGTAAGTATTTGATGACTTTTTGACAATCATTCATTCTTATTAATGTGGATTCTAAATTTTTGGTAAAAGTCAGTTTGAGGATATACGAACGAAAGAATGAGAATGTAAGGTGCTCCATCTTTAAGGTTTACTTATGAATAGAGGCTTATGTCAAAAAAAAAAAAAAAACCTTAGCCAAGCTCAGAAAAACATTGGGTATTGGCCTAGATCAAATATAATGATAACGTATAACTGTATGGGTTATAGTTAGATGAAATAATCAGAGTTGCGCAGCGAAAGTGTGGTGAGCCCATGCATCTTAAGGTTAAATTCAAGGTTCTTAACACTTAATGTGAATGAAGATAAGAAATTTGTTTGAGGTTTTGAAGAAAACGATGAAATTGAGCTGCTTTTGGGATGTTTAAGGTTCCCTAGGATTGGATAAGAAGCAGGGGATATTGAGAGAAAGATAATTCATTTGTATAAGGCCCTAGGATGAGTTATAATCATGGATGTGGCATAGAATTGTAAAGAACTCAAAAAGGAGTTTTCTCTAATTATAAATATTGATGTTCGTTAAATTTCGAGGACGAAATTTTTATAAGTGGGGGAGAATATAACATCCCGGATTTTTTTATCTGACTTTATTTGGGATTAATTATTTTTGGGTAATTTAGGTGTGAGAAAAATTAATAACGTGTGTGTGTGTGTGTGAGAAAAAATTAATAACATGTGTGTGTGTGTGTGTGTATATAATATGTATATATAAAATATAATGTGTGTGTGTTTGTGTGTGTAATAATAATAATAATAATAATAATAATAATAAGATGAAACAGGCAGAAGGGAGAAAAAAAAAATAGAAGCAATCCGGGAGAGAGAGAGGGCAATGTGAGGGTTAGGGTTTCGTGGGTGACGGTGGGCATGGTTGGCGGTGTGTGATGGTTGGCGTTGGCTGTCCGGTGACAGCAGCACGCGGGCAAAGCGGTAGTAACGACGGGTGAGGCAGCTGCATGCCTAGAGGCCGGCATGAGGAGAGGAACCACGCGAAGGAGAAGAAGAGAAAATAGAGGCTTTCGGGTCCGATTCCGAACTCGAGCTAGTTGCAAAAGTTGTAGATTGGGTCGAGGCAAGTGCACTCATACTCTCCCTTTTCGTTTTCAAGCATTTTTATTTCGTTCCCTTCGTGTATCCTCGTTCCGATACCCGAATAAATTTATCTATTGTGTTGTCCATAATCCAAATATGATAATACATCAAAATCATGTCCGCATATCAAGTTTAGAGTGATGTATTACGATCCGAAAACCCTAGGTTCTGCGTGGGTACTGTTCACCAGCGCCCGAGCCCGTTTTACCCGTGAATTTTTGGGGCTTTTGATATATTTGGGACTAGAATATGATTATGCATGACTTGGGTAAGTTAATTTATCATTTGGATATCTGATTGGGTATTTTTGGTAAAAAAATTCGTTCATTAGGACTCTAAGGGCCGTCCGGACCATGTTTGATCAATTATATTGGATTTGATGCATGAATTGGCTTTACATCATTGTTACCCATGACATGGGCAAGTAATTGTGTGAATTTTATATCCGAATTGGTAGTTTAGACCCTTTTTCGGACAAAGGATCCAAAACCTACGGCCCGGAGGAATTAACCAATTTAGTTGGGACTTATGGATAAATTGGCTCTAGGAGATAATTACCCATGCCTTGAATCTGACTAGGTACCCATTGGAAGTCCGAAATTTGATGAGAATTAATCAATATGGGAAGTCCGTGCACTCTTCACGGGTATTGTTCACCGATGGACTTCAGATGATATTTTGTATACTTTTTCATGTTTAATTGCTAACCAAATGATATATATGTTTGTATAAGTTCAAATCGAATAATTAAGAAGCTTCGATATATGCGTTGTGAAAGAAATCTGTGTCTATCTGAAAACTCTCAATGTCTCAAAGTCAATTTGTTCTTCAACGATAAGAACTCTTTGACTTCTCCATGCTTTCGATATTTGTATGCAAGCTAAGTTATGAAAAGACTTAAATCTGCAAGCAAGATAATGAGAACATGAACAATTGGAGGAAGATTCTACATTAGAATTTGAGAAATATTGTGAAAGAAGTTTGATGGAACCCTCTCTCAAAAGAACAAGAAAATCATGAAACTAGGACCACGAATTCATGTTAATGAGGGGTAACATTCTTTGGCTCGCCATGAATATTGTGATGGAGATCCGAGGATGCTCGGGCCATGTGTCCTGGCCGCTTAAGCGAAGCGGGTGGTATTCCTGGCAAGCCTTAGGAAGTTACAGTAGTAATCAAGGATAACTCCGTCCTTGGAGTAATACGTGGTCCGTCGTCCGCGGGGCGTTGTACAAGGAGGAAAAGAATTAAGATCGCCATCCTCAGGGTGTTGTAAAAATAGGAAAAGAATTATGAATTATGAGTATAAAGGATGATCCCCACGACAAGAAAGACACATGAAATAATACATGCATGAATAAGAACCAAGGCCTTTGATTGTGTGGACCGAACACAATCTATCCTTGATTATTTGCTCCCTTGGCTGGAGGGCCTACTAGCCCGTGGTCCGCAAAGATGATTATTCATGTTTAATCTATATCCTAAAGAAAATAAGAAGAAAAGAAAGAAGTAAATTATATTTCAAGTATGTTGAATCATGATCATATTTATGTATTTACTTACCAAAAAAAAAAAAGATCATATTTATGTATTCCATTCATGTTCATATATTTGTTTTCTGCTTAATTTCGTTATTATTGTTTATGGCCATTGTATATGAATGTACTTGCTAAGCTGTTAGCTCATTCTTACTTCTTCTTTCCAGATAAGTGGTACAAGCAAATGCTCGACTTGCTAGAGCAAGGCAGAGGACTCGCATTTGGAGTTTTGCTGGACTGCAAGAATGTAGGGCCTAGAATATGAATTTATGTTATGTAGTGTCACTCGATAAAGCTATTCTTATTATGTGCTAAGATTATGGGATGTTTATTACTGTGAATTTTTGCTATGCTTCTGCAGGTATTTAGTTTTGCTTCCGCTATCTCATGTGGATTTTATGTTGGTGTTAGAGAGGCATCTCTCTCCAATTGTGAGATAGTGGATAGGCTTTGTTGTGAAAATGCCATGGATGATATGGCCTATGTGGATCCTGTGTGTTTGTTGTATATGGGTTGAAAATTGTGGAGTTTTGGACATTTATATGTTTATACAGGTCTTTAATACAGGTTGTATTTTTTGGTTTTTGTCCAATTATAGAGAAAATTCTGTCAAAATTTCTACAGATTTTATATTTTAATTATTGACGTGTTAGTATTTATATGTCATTAACGGAGGGCCTTAAAGGATAGGACCTGTTTCGTTACATAAATTATCAAACTTAAGGCTTGGGCAACTACAATCCCATGTCAATTCATACATTTAACTGTAAATCGAAGCTCAAACTGTTTCTGAGCATGGGTTAAGGGCTTTACGAATGAAATTCCACCAAATTCCACAAATTTGGATACTCAATCGGTAATTAACTTACCTAAGTCATGCATAATCATATTCTAGTATCAAATAAATCCAAAACCCCAAAAATCAAAGCCAGAAACCACCTGGGCGGGAGGTTAGGGTTTCGCGAATGGGAGTTCACATAATTCCACCGAATCAGGTACCCAATCGACAAATTAACTTACCTAGGGTGTGGTTAATGGTATTCTGGTCTCAATTTATGCAAAAGTCCCAAAAATCGAGGGCCAGAATCCACCCGATCGGGCATCAACAGTACACATGAGTGGGAGAGGGTTTCGGATGTGCATAATGGTGCAAAAATAATGAATCGAACAACGAATTTCACACATATGTATAATTAGACTTTGAGCATCACAATGATATACATGGGGTCGGGTATCAGGACAAAATACCTGAAGGGTAAAGAATGAAAACCAATAGAAACAGAAGAAAAATGGTATAGATGTACTTGTTTTGACATGCTCTACAACTTTTCGAACTAGCTCCAGCTCAGAATCAAACCCGAAGGACTCCTTTTTCTCCTATTTTCCTTCGTGCGATTCTATTCGTGCTCGGCCTCCTGCGGCTGCTGTTGTAATGGCCCAGAATGTAAAATATAGAAAGTCCAAGTCATTAAGTTAATATAATCAAGGAGTAAAGGGAAATTGAAGGTTATCCGGTCAACACTAGTTGACCGAAAAATGTAATGAGAAAATTAATCCGGTCAACGCCTGTTGACCGGAATACATGAGGAAAAATTTAACCGGTCAACACTAGTTGACCGAAAACGTGAGGGAGAATTTAACCGGTCAACGCCAATTGACTGAAAAGGAAGGAAGGAAGGAGGCCGGAAGTGTCTGCGTTGACCGAAAAGGAAGGAAGGAGGCCGAAAGTGTTGAGACGATAGAAAGAAGGAAAATTTAATCTGATCAACGTCAGTTGACCGGAAAGCGTGAAGAGAAGCCAAGGAAGAGTTGATCGCCCGATTGATTGACGTAATGACTAAATATAATTAAGGTCTGGATGACCATGCCTAAGTAGGTAACCTACTCCCAACCACCCCGCTGACCTTCTAGAAAGGCAAGGGGAGCAAGTAAAGAAGTACAAATAGTTGACCTACCCTACCTACTACCACTAACCCCAACGTCTATAAGTAATGGCCTCGGGAATTAGGATAGGAATCTTGGCGATCAATCGGGTGAAGGCGCTAAGAACTTCGAGCCAGAACCAAGTAAGGGGTTCATAGATCCGATCCAGGCAAGTGTACTCTCCCTTTTTATAAGTTCGGGTTTTAATAATGTTTTAATGCAAGTATACCCAACGTTTTCATTGAAATACATATTTTGAATCTGACAAGTATTATTGTTTTTGTGTAAGAGTACTCACGTTTTTTAAGATCATGTTTGTAATGCAAGCGTACTCCCTGTTTTTAAATTCATATTTTTAATCCAAGTATAACTAATGATGTTCAATTAATTCATGATGTTCGCACGCATGAAATTTGATTATTGCATGATTTGAATGATGGCCAGTTATTTCTTTATGAAAAAGTAAGCCGACCTTATAATATAATGTGAAATCGGCTTAAGTAAATATCGAAACCGGCCTTGCACGTTAATTTGAAATAGGCCTTGTAATTATAAATTCGAAACTGGCCTTGTATCGTATTTTGAAACCGGCCTTGTACCGTATTTTGAAATCGACATTTGCACTGTGATTTCAAAATCGGCCTTGTATCGTATTTTGAAACCGGCATTTGCACTGTGATTTTGAAACTGGCAATTACATTGTAATTTGAAACCGGCATTTGATTTTGAAACTGGCCTTGATTTGAAACAGGCACTTGTATTGTAATTTGAAACCAGCATTTGCTCCTTGATCTTGAAATCGGCCTTAATCAAAACTGGCATTTGTATCATGATTTGAAACCGGCTTGAAGTATATGATTTTTGAACCGGCCTTAAGATGTACGTACACAATCTCTAAAAGATTTTATGGTGTCCGATTAATTGCATATTTGACCTTGATTTTTGAAAAAGCATCATTTGCAGAACTAAGTGTTTGATGGCCAAATAGTTGCGGGCCTTAAATATAGCCGATGGTCGAGAGCTGCAGACCTTAAATGTTGCCGTTTGATTGGTCAGACTACGGACCTTAAATGTACCATTTTGGAAGGTCTTGACTACAGACCTTAAATGTAGCGTTTTGGAGGGTCTTGATTACGGACCTTAAATGTAGCGTTTTGATTGGTCATGACTACAGACCTTAAATGTAGCGTTATATGATTCAGAGGGTCGAGAGCTGCAGGCCTTAAATGTAGCCGATTTTTGACGGAAATGAATTTGGAAACCGAAGCATGTTTTTGGAAATCAAATTGCATAAAAATGACTTTGAAATCTGTTTGCATTGACTCTGACCATGTTTTATGAAACTGCATGTATATACGCCTTTATTGCATTCATGACTATGCATGATTTACGCATGAGTACCTTGCTGGGCTTCTAGCTCACCCCTCCTATTTTTCAGATGATGATGAGGAGTTTATGCCGACAAAAAAAGATTGAGGTTCGATGGACTAGTTAAGCAGAATAGCTGACCAAGATTAAGTAGCAGTGCACGAGCAAAAGTGATGTACTCTCTTTTGATTATTTTGGGAAACATTTTGTAGGACACTTCCACTGTGAAAATTGTGAACGATTAATAAATATTAGGATGCTTCCGTACCATATTGTGGTTTGAGAAATTTGTGATTCCTAGTAGCATCTCAGTTTGCTTGGGACCTTCATGACTGACAGACCTCGTCTTGGCCGGTCAAGAGACAAACCACGACCCCTAGCCCCCAACTCACGAAGTTGGGCCTTACACGATCCAGTGCACGCAATGTATATATATATAAAAGAAAATAAAAATTTTTGAGTCCACCTTTTTAACCAGTGTTTATGATCGGTTTCGATCGACGGGTGGCCACATGCGGTGGATGTGGCCGATCCGTCACTGCTGTCGAGGCTCCACCACGCTGCACCAGCCGACCACCGTCGTGCACGGCCGTCGCCAACCGCCGCTGACCCATGCGCCGCCGACTCCAGCACCATTCTCCTCTCTCTCTCTCTCTTTCTCTTTCTCTTCTTTCAAACCCTCGCCCGAAACCCCCAAGCCCCTTCCTCCTTTTCCTTCTGCATCTGTTAACATTATTATTATTATTATTATTATTATTATTGTTATTATTATTATTATTTATATATATACGTATTATATATATATATATATACACATTATGTTTTCTTTTAATTTTAAAATTTAAATCGATACTTGGGTGATCGAATGGGTGCACTCCGGACACCGACCCAATAATTCTAAATATTTCTCTAAAATTTTTATAATATTTTATTAATTTTTATCATACTCAAATTATCTAAAAATAAATAAACCCAAATTAAATCGAATAAAAATATTCAGGATATTACACTCTCCCCCACTTATAAAAATTAAGTCCTCAAAATTTAACAAACTCTTAAATTCCTTAATCGGAGGTAATCTTTCCAGATCCATTCTAAGGTTCCAAAGTCACTTATCGGTTAAACGGTTACCCAAGAAGACCTTAAGCCTTCGAATCGTTCTGATTCTTATTACCCTGTTCATTCTATCAGAATTCTAAATCTACCAAGTTTGAAAGTAAACCAAACTTTTTAACTACTTCACTGACTTAGTTTAAAACCTTAAACGGTTAAAAATTCTTACTTCAATTTACGCTAAGCCTCAGAATAATCATTCATTCAAAACGTTGAATTAAACCTTAAAATATATAGGTTCTCCTCACTTCCACTACGCAACTCTGATTAATTTCTTAACTACGAATCATTCATTGAAATTTTACCACCATATCTAATTCAGCTTGATGTCTCAAAATTCTCTGATCAAGTTTGACTAAGGTTTCGGTATAAACCTTAAATCACAATCAAACTTTAAAGTCATATTAATTTATATTCTCGCTATTTCATTGGTAAGTCGACAAACTGACATATCCCCCAAAATACACAGCCCATATCGAACACCGAGAATATACGACAACCATGATTAAAATAATCCTAGGATAGCCATACCATGAAGACGAATCCCACAATTTTCAAACTACAGCCACATTAAAAGTTACAATCATAACAATCATCCAAAGATTCGACATAACTTTAGATCATCCCTCCTCGTAACCTCATAATCTAATTACTAAGCAACCTCAAGATCCCGCTGGCATACCAATAAGCCAACTGATTCCATCTGAATGCGTTACCATAATCACGATGGGTGGGTCATCCTAATCATCTTGAAGCAAAATTATGAGGACTCTTCGTTCCATGATTTCTTATCCTTAATGCTTCGGATACAATTCTTTGATCAATTATATGGCCATACTTTCCCATCATTTCTGACCTAGTCTATTACCCAAAATTTCTGTGATCAACTTAATTAAGATCCGACATGGATCTCAAACCACGAGTAAACTTTGGGTACAGAACGTCTTTTATTATTTTTTATTAGTAGTTTTGCAGGTATGTCATCAAACTGACATCTTTCTAAATCATAGAATTAGCACAAGATCAGAAACCACAATTATAACAGTCTCTGAGAAGTCAATATCAATCTTAGATTGCCACCACAATCCCAATACCCAATTATAAAAAATTTCAAGATCTCGCTGATAACTCATCTTTTCTTAGTGATACAACCATTTGCTTTCAAAGATTATTTGACAAAAACTGACTCCAAAGGTAATGCCCACAAACACTTCTTTATGTCATATTTTCTTAATCCTCAAATTCGTGGAGCAACATATACAATTTCCTCAAGTAAGAATCTCATCGTTTAATTCTAACTATGGGCGAAACAATTTCAATCGTAAACTCCTCCCTCACTTATAATGGAGCAAGACCCTATTGCAAAGTGAGATGAGTATAATTCCATCTCTCTTTAAGAATATTGCATCCTATTTCAAAAAGTCCATATACCTTCACAACATCAATCGAGTCTCTCTAAATGTCATCATTCACTATCCACAAAATCATATTAAGCCCAAACTACTATGTCTCGAACTTACATTTCCCCAGTTGGATATATGGTACCCCTTCCTTTCTAAGTCAGGGTACTATCCTTAAGCAAAACTAGTCATGCCTTAAGCTCCTAAAATATCCTAAATGAAATCATCACAAACTTCATTCTACTTGCCACAAAAGTCTTGGAGTAATTCTTAATAACATTAAATTAATAAGTCTCTAACGGTACACAAGGTCCTCAAATATCAGAATCGACCCTGACATATCCTCGAACTGTTAATTAACAACAATCACTAAACCTTTCTCTTTAAGGAATATCCCCAATTACCATGTCAAAGGTTGGCATCACACTATGGCCACATTAACGGACCTCAATGCCACTCATATAATTTCAGAGTCCCAAACGATGCACATTTTGAGATATTAAGGATTTCGGGGATGTCGCCTTCCATCATGACAGACATTACCTCAATACCAATGTTATTACCACGAAACCTCGTTCCCAGGCACCGGACTTCTTTTCTATCCAACTCAAAAAAACACAAGTTATTCCAAATCGTATGATTTAAACTACCGTTAGATAAAGCATACTCCAAAAATCCCTTCAAATAAAATATTTCTTAATGAAGCCATTACAAAATTAATCTACATATAACTAGAAGATCTAATCCATAATTTTTCACAAAACGCCAGCACATTCACAAGACCCGAATGGTGCTATTGGAATTCACAATTGCAAGATTCTACAGGCTACCGCAATTATAACCCTTAATTATGGAAATACTACTTCACAACAAACATTAAATTTTTGTTTTTTCAAATCAATCACAAAATTTTCAAATGTCAGGGGTGGCCTTGACACAGTCTCAAATAGCTGACTAATAGAAAATTAATCAATTCTTCTTCTTTACAAGTCATACCCCAAATAAATCATGCTCCAAAAATTTCCTTCAAAATGAAATATTTATTCATAAAGCATCCACAACATATTCTACAACATTTTTGTATCCTCGAGTCCCATAATTCTTTTCATATTAACCACCCAAGTCAACTCTCCCTTCAATTTGTTATGAGACAACATTAACTTGTCTCCTCCAAAAATCAGATTACTATAAACACCTCCAATACCTTCGAAGTCTTCAGGATCGAGAATTTCAATCCAAGACCAATCAAATTTTCTCTTAAACAAATCTGACTACTTAGACCTTAACTGGGTACTATCATATTCAACACTAGCTCATCATCGATTCAAATTAAATTCTTAGGGTTCTTCTCCTCATCCTCGCGGTCGACCAACACCCCAAGAAATGCCTTTGTCTAAAAATCATGTTACTTCCTATGACCACAAACATCATAAGATTTTTTTTAACCTCAAATAATCAGATTTGAGAGAGGGATTAGAATCGATGCATTTCAATATTAACTCCTTAAGACCAAAACTTAAATATTCCCTCTAATCCTAACTACTTCACCTTGCCTCAATGGGGAACAAATTCACCTGAATCCTCAAATCTAAGTCGATTAACCTAAGCCTACATTCGGTATCAACTAGCTTAAACACTGAGTTTCAACTGAATTCTAATTTAGCTCATGCAAACTAGGATATTAATCTACCTATTTCAACCAAATCGTAACTAATCCTAAGCTTCCTCATACGATTCAGATAAAATCGATGGCATATATTTTCTCTGAAACCAATTGTGACGGATCAGGTTATTTTTTTCAATAACCTCCGTCAATAAACATATCAAACTAATATCATAAATTCTACAGAAAATCATACAAAGTTTTTCCTAAATATGAGCCAAACCAATACATAGAACCTGTACAAATAAATCTGTACAATGCACAAAATAGCCAATCTTTAAGATCCGGCCACAATCACAATATTTCACACAGGATCCACAATTACCATATCATCCATAGCTCCAATACAATATCTCTGCTACTATATTGGATATAAGAAAGATACCACAAGGACCATAACAAAATCCAAGATCATAAAGTAATAGTGGAAGTAAAACTAGATACATCAACCACCTGTGGAAGCATAACAAAATCTATAATAATACATAACATATCATGTCACATTCTATTATGCAATATAAATCTGACTTAACTATTTCTGTGAGGTTTAGAAATCAAAAAGGGGCTTAAAATTGAAATAAAATATTCTACTAGTGTATTTTTCTTAAAACCGGAGTGTTTTGATAAGGACGAAATCCGAAATGAACTGTAAAGGATGAAATCCATAGTGATTATCACAATTGACAATACAAAGTGTTTTGGCACAAGGGCCGGAGTGGCCTTATGTCTCTTGAAGCCAGAGTAGCTTTACGCCACTTGAAGGCCGGACCACTTCAAAGAAGTGCAAGAGGTCGGAGTGAATAATAAGAAGTTGACCGAATTTTGATGGTATTATGTTGACCGGATGTGAAGAAGTTGACAAGATTTTGAAGAGTTGACCAGTTTTAGAAACATTGACCAGATTAGAAGCGAGAAAGTATTAACTGGTTTTCGAAACAATGAAAGTTGACCGACCTCAAGAAGGTTGATCAGCTTTGAGTTGGAAAGTTGACCGGACGAGATCTATAATAAATTGGCTACCGAATTCAGGACAAACTAAAGACAAACTTGGGCGGTTAAAATCCAACTAGATCCAAACTAAATAGAGTAAGTGAACTATCCCGTTGACTGTCAAAAAAGAAGTACCAAGTAGGTGACTTACCCTACTTACTTCCACCTAATCACTAAAGGGGAGTACTGAGTAGGTAACTTACCCCCACCTACTCCACCAAAACCCTCCTCTTTATACACTAGGCTTCGGTTGTAGAGGCAAGTGTGAGTGCGGGCAAGTGAAAGCAGTAAGGAGCGAAGAAGGAAGGAGATCCTCAAGTCAACCAGGGTGGGCAGTCAAGCAAGTGTACTCCCATTTTCAAGCTCAAATTGTAATAATGTTTTAAGGTAAGTGTACACTCTGTTTTTAACTTCAGAATATTGCAAGTGTACTTTGGACGTTATTCTTTTTAAGTCTTGTTTTAAGAATATTGCAAGTGTACCCCCCTTTTTTCAAGTTCATGATTTAATACCTTGTTTTAACTTCAGAATATTACAAGTGCATTGGAGGATCATTCTTTTAAGTTCGTGTGCCCAAATTTTAAAATTCATGCTTAAGCACTTATAGTTCCATCTCCAAAGTTCCAGCTTTTAACGAAAATGCCAGTTTTCCCCTTCCGGTTTAGATTAAATGCATATCGTTTTAATTAATGTTTGATAAGATGTATTCTGGTTTGAATTCCTTCTTTCTGTCTTCGGTCCTCTACTTTCTGCTAAACTCATGTTTTAAACTAGGGTACGTGAAAATGAAAAAGTAGATCGGCTTGTATGACACTTGCATTACCCAAATTTGAAACCGGCCTTATATTATGATTGAAACTAGCACTTGTATCGTACTTTTGAAACCGGCATTTGCACTGTGATTTCAAAACTGGCCTTGTATCGTATTTTGAAACCAACTTTTGCACTGTGATTTCGAAACCGGCTTTTGCATTGTGATTTCGAAATCGGCCTTGTATCGTATTTCAAAACCGGCATTTGCACTGTGATTTCAAAATCGGCCTTGTATCGTATTTTGAAATCGGCTTTTGCACTGTCATTTCAAAACCGGCCTTGTATTGTGTTTTGAAATCGGCATTTGCATTGTGATTTTGAAACCGGCTTTGTATCGTATTTTGAAACCGGCATTTGCACTGTGATTTTGAAACCGGCCTTGTATCGTATTTTGAAACCGGCATTTGCACTGTGATTTTGAAACCAGCCTTGTATCATATTTTGAAATCAGCGTTTGCACTGTGATTTCGAAACCGGTACTTGTATTATAATTTGAAATCGGCATTTACTCTTTGACTTTGAAACCGGCCTTGATTTGAAATTGGCCCTGTATCACAAATTTGAAACCGGCATTTGTAATATAATTTTGAAACCGACTTTGTAAAGTGATGTATAAGTTCTATGATTTGAAATCGGCTTAAAGTATATGATTATTTTAACTAAGAGCTGTGATTTGAAACCGGCTTAGGGTATATGATTTTTTGAAATAAGTTATGTGATTTGAAACCGGCTTGAAGTATATGATTTTTGAACCGGCTTTAAGATATTTGTACACAATCGCTAAAGGATTAATAGTGATGTTTCCGACTGATATTGAAAATGGCTTTCAGTAAACGATAAGAAGAAAATGTTTCTGTTCTATTATTATGGACCCAGGACTGATATGCAGTCAGGCTAGGTCCTCCGGCATGCTTTAAAACGTTATGGTGGTAATTGAGGATAACTCTGTCCATGGAGTTATATGTGGTCCGCCCCTCCTTAGGGCGTTATAATAGGAGGGTAGCTTCTGTTCTGTTCTTGTCGGCGCCCCCTTAAATTGGGGAAGGATCTCATGAGGTGGGATCATCTGTTATGTTCTGTTTATTGCCATTGATTGTGGGGAGATGTACACAATCTATCCACGATTATTCGCCCCCTCCGTTAGTAGGATCCTTTACTGATAAAGATGAGATTTCTATAAACTATGTAAGTAAGACAGACTTCTGCTTTCTGAAACTTGAGTACATTGATTTCTGATTTCTAAAGCTTCATCGTCTCTATTTTTACGTCTGTATCATAATTCTACTTCCTTATGGCATTTATTTCTTCATGTTCAATGGTATCTGTTATATTGAGTTTTGTTCTGCATATGTGTTTTACTGCATACCTGCATGTACCTTGCTGGGTCTCGGCTCACGGTTTTAATGTTTTTCCCCCCTCCGGAGCAGACTATAGAGTTGTGCCTTATGACAAAGACTAGTGTTCAATCTAAAGGATTCCTGAAGATTAAAAGCACTTTGAAGTTATCACGGAGGAAGCAGTTTTGATAGAATATATATATATATACGAATTTGTAATTAGACCACTATGCCTATATATGCATGAATGAGTTTTTGGGTATGAATATGAATGCTTTGGTAGATTTTTAGGTCGGCTTCTGCTACATATTTTTATAGATATCTTATATGGGTCCTAGATGGCATCCATGATCATGTGTTGCCATGATATGTTATAACTACATTAGTTGTGTGCATGTACTGAGTTACGGTATAGGCTGTTTATTTCTGTCCTGACTGACGGAATCAATTGAGGAAAAAAAATTCGTTCCGTCACAATTTCCATTCTATTACATTAAACATATACAAAACTATAAGTCCTCAGAGTCCAGCCGATTTCTTTAGCTTATCTCTCGTCTTGCTCTAACTAATCGAGTGTCAACACGTAGCTCTCAGTTGGAAGGAAGAAGAAGAAATGGTAAGCTAACAGCCCAACAAGTACATTATAACAAGGCACTGAACAATAATAATGAAACTAAATAGGGAAAAGATATAGGAATAGGAAAAGGATGCATAACAGAAACTTAAATTGACATGCTTGGGATGTAATTCTCTTCTTTTCTTTAGAAAATAAACATAACAAAATTATTCATCTTTGTGGACCCGGGCTAGTAGACCCCATTAGCTAAAGAAGTGAATAATTGAGGATAGATTGTGTTTACTCCACACAACCAAAGGCCAAAAATAGAATAGAAATATCCCTTCTAGTGGGATCAGATACAGTATTACCTCCCGAAGGCAAGTCAAACTCAAAATCTATCCTCCTGACCATAACGCCCCGAGGAAGGGCGGACCACGTATACCTCCATGGACGGAGTTATCCTCATTACTACCATAACGTTTTAGGAAATGTCCCTAATATCACCAACTACAACAAACGGCCAGGATAATTCCCTTGAGCTTCCACTATCATACTAGTGACATGCCTAAAGGCATTACCCAGTAGAAACATAAATGAGGATCATAATTTTATGATTACTTATTCCTTTTGAGGGAGTTCCATCAGATTCTTTTTACAGATATCTCCCACTGGGAGATTAAATTCATCTTTTCACAGATATCTCCGTCTAGAAGATCAGATTCATCAATTCCCATCTAGTTATTGATGTATTTATTGTCTTGCTTACGGATTTCAGTCTTTTCATAACTTTACTTTCACACAAATATCATAAACAGAAGAAAGATTTGGAATTCTTACCATTAAAGAGCAGATTAACTTTGAGAGCTTTCAGATACGGAATTTTTTCACAAACGCACATAACAGAGCTACCAGATTATTCGATTAGACTTATACAAATATACATATCATTTGATTAGCAATTAAACATTGAAAAATTATGCAAAATATCGTCCAAAGTCCTCAGATGAACAGTATCCGTGAACAGTATACGTGAATAGTGCACCGATGCATATATTGATTTATTCTTAGAATTTTGGATATCCAACAGGTAATTTATCGAACCCAAGGCAGCGGAAACTATAATCCCAAGTCAATTTATACATTTAACTCCAAATTGAAGCTCAAACGGTCTCCGGGCATGGGTTATGGGCTTTGCGAATGAAATTCCACCAAATTCCACAAATTTGGATGCCTAATCGGTAAATTAACTTACCCAAGTCATGCATAATCATATTCTAGTCCCAAATAAATCAAAAGCCCCAAAAATCAAAGCCAGAAACCACCTGGGCGCGGCGTTAGGGTTTTGCGAACGGGAATTCACATAATTCCACCAAATTGGGTACCCAATCGACAAATTAACTTACCTAGAGTGTGGATAATGGTATTCTAGTTTCATTTTATGCAAAAGCCCCAAAAATCGAGGGCTAGAATCCACCCAATCGCGCATGAATAGTACACATGCGTGGGAGATGGTTTCGGATGTGCATAACGGTGCGAAAACAATAAATCGGATGACGAATTTCACACATATGCATAATTAGACTATGGGTATCACAATGATATACATGGGGTCGGGTATTCGGACAAAATACTAGAAGGGTAAAGAACAAAAATCAATATAAATGGAAGAAAAATGGTATAGATGTACTTCCCTCGACGTGCTCTACAACTTTTCCAACTAGCTCGAGCTCGGAATCGGACCTAAAAGCCTCCACTTTCTCCTCTTTTCCTTCGTGTGGTTCTCTTCATGCTCGGCCCCATGCCGCACCAGCCGACCACCGCCGCGCACAGCCATCGTCGGCCGCCGCTGACCCATGTGCCGCCAACACCGGCACCATCCTCCTCTCTCTCTCTCTCTCTCTTTCTCTCTTCTCAAACCCTCACCCGAAACCCCCAAGCCCCTTCCTCCTTTTCCTTCTGCGTCTGTTAACATTATTATTATTATATTTATATATAAATATTACATTTTCTTTTAATTCCAAAATTTAAATCGATACCCAGACGATCAAACGGGCGTACTCCGGGCACCGACCTAATAATTCCAAATATTTCTCCAAAATTTTCATAATATTTCATTAATTTTTATCATACCCAAATTACCCAAAAATAAATAAACTAAAATTAAATCGAATAAAAATATTTGGGATATTACAATGATAAAGAGGGATTTTTATATAAATATTTCATTTTAAAACCAATACTTGTATGTAAAGATAGGTAATCATTTTCAGCCCAAATCAAATTTAAATAAATTGTCAACCAATATTCTACTACCAATACAATAGTAATTTTAATGTAGCTTAAAAATAGAGTTCTTAAAGTAAAATTCATAATCTGCTAAAGTTAGCTTTGAAATTAAAACTAAGTTTCTAAAAACTTTTGGAATATAAAATATATTATCTAGAGTTAAAATAAAACCAGCATTTAGAATTAATTTAAAATTTTAAATAGCCTTCACAGGTGACCATATTTTATCTTCTGAATAGATACACAGTTTACTTTCAATAAACTTCCTCATGTTGAGAAAACCTTTCATAATATTTACAATATGAAATATAAAACATAAATCAATCCACTATGAATTTTTATGAGTTTCAACAAAAATAATTCCTCACACACGGGGATATGAAATCACCTTTTTTATTTTCCAGCCATTTTTTATATTTTATGTAATCTATCTTTATATGCTCTTTTTTTTTCCGAAAAAATATTTATCTTTATTGCCATCAAATTTTATTGGTGTTGCATGTTCTTTCTAAGCATGCTTACCTTTTTAAATTCTTTTATTAGTGTGAGTGACCATATAATATTGTGAGTACAAACTCAAGAGAAGAGTCTAATCCCAAAAGATTGGTCTGATAGGAGGGAGAACCCTCAGGCTTATAAGCCAACCATTATGGAATTGGCCTCCTGATATGGGACTTATAACATTCCTCCCCTTTTCGACAACCACTTTACTCGACGGCTGCACTATGCGGCGCTTCACTCGATTTTTTTTGTCAGTTCCTTCGCAAGTAGCCATCTCTAGTAGTCCTTTCTGGTCAAAACCCTCCACTGGGTAACCCTCTCCTACCAAAGCTGGTCTAAATGAAAGCACAATTGTTGTGAGTACAAGCCCAAGAGAATAGCGCAATCCCAAAAGATCAGTCTGATTAGAGGGAAAGCCCCTCAGGCTTATAAGTCAATGCTTGTGAAGCTGGCTCCCCGATGTAGGAGTCGCAACATTCCTCCCTTCTTCGACAGCTGCTGACCTCGATGGCTGTACTCTGTGGCACTTCACTCAACAGCTATCATCTGACGGCTTTCTATTTTTTTCTTCTCTCTTTTTTCCCTCCCCTATTTTTCTGATTTTTTTCCATTATGTTTTTATTCATCTTTTTTGTGATAACCCCTTGCCCCTGCCCCTACATGTTTCTTTCTGATTGTTATAACCCCCTCCGTTTCTATTATGTTGTAGTTACTCTGCTAGGCCATGGGTGCCGTAACCCCTTCCTGTATAAAGCTCATTACTATTCTATTGTTTAGTAGCGAAGAATACTTCAATTACTTTTTCTTCTCTCCTATTATATTTTCTCTCTCTCTCATTCCTTCTCTGCTCTCTATCTCTTCTCTCTCTCGTTCCTCTGCCTGAATTCCCCTTCCCTTTCCCTACTTTCTCCTCATTTGCTCCTCTCTTCGTGTGCTGTTGTGCAGGAATTGCCAACCGATTTTGGTGGCTTACAACATTTGGTGTTATCAATCTCCCTATCTTTGCCATCTACAGAACTTCCCTCCCCATTCTTCTTCATCTAGATTCTCCTCTCTCTGCCTCTGTTCATGTCTGTTTCTTCATCCATGGAAGGTCGCCGTAGCAATGCATGCAACATTAATACTTTCATTGAGACAAAGGCAAAGGGGTTGACAATCGAAGACCAAGCACTCGAAGCTTCCATCGTTAGGATTCCGAAGGAGTTGAAGGAGGTCATGGTGATTGTCCAGCGAAATACTGAAGGACTCACCACTAATGTGTCCAACCTTAAGCATCTCCAGTGCTCCCTTGTTGAAATCCATCAATTGTTCAACAGAATTGAGCGAAGTCCTAGCTTGTTAACGAACCCTTCACCAATTGTGGCTCCTCCCTCTGTTGCTCTTTATCTTCATTTAACCCAACCTACTCAAACCCTACCCATACTACCACATGCATCACCCAATTTCCACATCGCTACTTTCGCTCGACAAACAAATGATAGAATTGATAATACCAGATGTGCGAATTTCCCCCCTGTCACCATCCAAACATCAAGTCACCGAGATCTCCTTCCTCCATTTTTCCTCAAAACTTTCCTGCTGAGACAGCGACCCATCATGAGCCCCTATTATTGATGCCCGTGCCATTACTTGGAACCACCGATATGGTAAAATTCGGCGAGGAACCACTTACCGAGTCACCCACTAATGCCAACTCGGTGTTGCCCAAATACCCCTCTCCTCTAAGCATATCGCTCTAGTTCTCATGTTTGATAGCCGATGAAGACAACCCTGACCAGACGTTAGCATAAACTGCCATCTCCACTGAACTTGACTATTCATCTGAATTCTTCCACCTCAACTTGTTTTGGCTTCAATAACAAAACTTATTTCATCCATTGAGGGACAAAATTAGTTGCAGGATGCATTGGCTCAACAAATGAAAAATTGTAATTTCGAATCAACAAAGGGCTGTGGCTGCCTTTAGATGTTCTTCAACATTTTTGTGATGGAATGAATTTTTTTTTATCCTCAGTTAATTCCATTATTCAGAACAGGAACAGAAGCCCAAGTCTCACTTAAGGTTCTACAAAAAAAGGGCAGAGTTTCTCCTTAAACTGTGCTAAACAGAAATATCAACCTGTACAAAACCTGTTTAACAAATTAGTACATGCACACAACTATCCCTTTATACCATGATTTTCCTACAACATGCATTTACAAGACCAGTACAAGCATGCAACTATCAAAATATCTTAATTCACATCCTACAACACGTGTACATAGGACCACAAGCCCCATCCATGGCTTTAATTTAACAACTCTATCCACTATGCCAAAATTTAGAATTGAGATGCCATCTAGGACCTGTACAGAAATTCAGAAAATATATAGCAGAAGCAGAACTATAAACCTACGAAAGCATAATTTCTGTCTAAACAGTATGCAGAACATATTATAACTATTGATACATAGTTTTCTTCATAAATTCAGACATTTACATTAACAATATCCAAAATTTCAAGTCTTCAAAAGCTCTGAGAGTCCATCCAGCTCCTTACTAAGTTCAGATCATTTATATCTGTCCGATATCATCTCTATGTCCTCATCTGGAGGGAAAAAATAGTAGAATAGTGAGTCGAGGCCCAGTAATATACACGCAGGCATGCAATAAAATGTTTATGCAAAACAGAATATAATAAAATAGATACAGATGCATATTGAATTATAAATACTATAAAGTAGTGATTTATAGAAAATATACTAGAACATGATTCAGGAGATTACAGAACTGTTGGAAAATAGAAACACTCAAGTTCCGGAAAGCAGAAGTCAGTGTAATCATACTTTGTTAATACTAAATTGATAAGCTCGACTTCAGAAAGCAGAAATTAGTCTGAATTCCATAAAATATAGAAAATACCTTTTTTATTAATAAAGGACCCAACCAATAGATCCTGCTAGCGGAGGGGGTAAATAATTGAGGATAGATTGTGTTTGCAAAAAATCAAAGCCAGTAACAGTCATCCCTTCTCGTGGGCATCCCTTCTCATGGGATTTAGTACAGTACGCTGGCCAGTAATAGTAAACTACCTATTAGGTTAATGCTCTGAAGAAGGACGGACCACATATAACTCCATGGATAGAGTTATCCTTGATTACCACCATAAAGTTCTAAGGCATGCCGGAGAACCTAACCTGACTGTATATTAGCCACGGGTCCTAATTAACAGTATCAGAAATATTTTTTTTTCTTATTTCATAACTGAAAATCCTTTTTAGTTTCAAAATTAAGTCAGAGTTTCACAATAACTCTTCAGTCAGTTTCAAAATATACATTAATAGTCTAAAACCGTTCAGTTTCGTTTCAGAATATATAGAAACAGTTAGAAACCCTTCAGATTTGTTTCGAAATATACAGTAATGGTCGAAAGCTTCAGTTTCGCTTCAGAAATTCACAGTGATTTATCAGTATAATTCCGTATAAAATTTTTAGAAATAGATTATATCAAGAGTTTTATCTCAGTACAGATTAACTTTTATATAGTAGAGATTTATGACAAAAACAGTTAAATCCCTTCAATTTCATGCTTAGGGTTTCACCAAAATTTTTGGACGATAAATAGACACCAAATACATGTATTTTCATGAAATTGAAGCATGATATTGCAATATATATATATATATATATATAAACATGAAATCTGTCTGAACAATTTGTAAAAATAGGCTTTATTTTTACAGAATATGGTGAAATGTGCTTTTAGAGCATAAATACCATTTTTGAGATATAGAAAAGTATTAAAAACAAAAAGTAGCATCCAAGGTACACTTGCTTGAGTTTGGTCTATAGTTATTTTTACTAGAATTGGATCGGATCGGATTGGATTGATTTCCCCTTTCCTTTTTGTTCCCTTTCCTTCCTCTCTTCTCTCCTTCCTGTTCTGCCGCCGAGCACTAGCCAAAATGAGCCCCAATCCCTTATAAAAACGTAGGGAAAGAAAACACGTGAGGGGCCCGTGACTGGTGCTCGAGTACCGCTCGAGCGCTAAGTAGGCGCCCTGTATAAATTGTTGGTCGCGCTTTAGCGCCAACCGGGCGTACTTTGATCCCCCGATTTTGCTATACCCACTCGGGTGGCACCTCGAGCGCCACTTCGAGCCGTGCATTCTATTTTTTTGCCTTGTTTGCAGTCAAGCGCTACTCGGGTGTGAGTCAAGCCCGCATTGAGCCTACAGCAAGCCTACTCCACATTTTCGCCATCTAGGACCCGTTTTAACCCTTCCAATCCAATTCATCGCATCCTTAGACCCTAATTTTGATTATATATAACCTTAATAGGTCATGATTATCATATTTTAAAGCATGGAATCGTATTTATGAATTAACATTTTTCGGTTTATAACTTCAATTCCTAATTTACCAATTTCGAATCTTTGGGCTTTTCGATCCGATTCCTCCCATACCCATTGGCCATAATCACCTATTTTAAGTTAATTACTTATCTTTTGTCATATTTTGAGAGCCGATACCCCTATGGAGCCCATCCTTCTCTTAATTATCATGTTTTGGAAGCTCGGATCATTACATTCTCCCCCACTTATAGGAATTTCGTCTTCAAAATTTGATGATCCTTGAATTTTCAAAATTAAAGAACTTTCTTACTGTCTCCAATTTATTTGTAAATCAGGCTGGTTATCCTAGAAAACCATAAGCATCAGAATTGCTTTGGTGCTCATTATTTAACGCGACCTTTTCAGGCCCAAATTTACTATGTCCAAAGGCAATCCTATTTCATTAGCCACCTTTTTAATCTAGTTTTGAACCTTAAACAAGTAGAATGCCTCATTTCATTTTATAATAAACCTCAAGATTGAGTATTTCCTCTAAATATTAATTTTGACCTTATTATATACACAGGTTCATCGCTTTTCCACTGTATACTCTGATCAGTTATTTAATTTTGAATTATTAAATTTTAGTTTACCGTCACTATCACAACCTGACATTTCAACTTCAATTTTTTTTTACCGAGCTTAGTTAAAATCCTAACATAAATCTCAAGTCACAATTAAACTTCAAAAGCGGAACCCTTTACATTTTCTTCATTTTATTGGTATGTCCTCAATTCGTCATTTCCATAAGACACATATTCCATTCTGAATACCCAAATCATACGGTAACCATGACTAAAATTGTCCTCACGATATCCACATTACGAGAATAACTCTTACAGGTCCCAATTCACCACAGAACAAGAAGTCTTAACTATAACAGTCACCATGGATTTGGTACAGACTCAGACAGTTGCTCAAGACCTCAAGACCCCAATACTTAACAACCTCGAGATTCTCGTTGATACACCGATGAGCCAATTAGATCAGCCCGAATCATTTTGATTTTGTTAAAACAAGACCATAAGACTTCTTATTTCTAATTTCATATCTTTCACATTTCAGATACAGTTTTGCTTCCCAACTTAGAAATGCAACACTCCATTACTCTAAGTAATTGTGCCTACCCATAGGTTCGCCATCAGTACCAAAGCTATAGACCCTTAACATTCATGATCAGTACTAATGTTCATTTTTTTCCAGATACAGAATTTTATTTACCTATTCCTCAGACAGGCCTATCCATTTACAATTCTTAAGGTCAGCTTCTATCATAACATAACTATTTTGACCCTTAATTTACTAGCCGAAACTGACTCCCACAGTAATACTCACAATCCTCAATTCCAGACTCCTAATGGCTGATTCCGACTAACAGAAAAGCAACTCTGAATTGGAGTTCCTCTCTTACTTATCCCAAGGGCATCGATTCACAAGCAATACGAGAGAACATAATCCTTAAACAGATGAATCTGTTCAGGATCTCCAAATATTACCTTTCCATCATGACATAATTACTTTAATTCTTAAGGTTTTCAGACTAGAATTATCTCCAAAGCAATTCTACAATT
Source organism: Nepenthes gracilis (assembly GCA_033239525.1). NCBI lineage: Eukaryota > Viridiplantae > Streptophyta > Magnoliopsida > Caryophyllales > Nepenthaceae > Nepenthes > Nepenthes gracilis. The sequence continues at coordinate 13,375,708 of BSYO01000003.1, read as the reverse complement.
TCTCTAATGGAGGCTTCCGATATCTACAATCGATCCTAACATTCACCTCCTTTGAATCACACCGAGATCCACCTGTCACAACCTCTAACTCTTAGATTTATAAGTCCTTGATTTCTTTCAAGGGATTATCCCTAAATCCTCAAAATTCTCACCACAGAATTTCAATTACAGGTGAAGCAATCTCAAACCATAAACTCCTTCCCCACTTTGCTCATGGATAGTTACCTATTAATGCAGAATTAATCAAACTTTGACCTTCTCAAGAACATAACAGTCTGCTATAATTCACCAAACGATTGGGATCAACTAGGACAAAACAATTAACAACTTTTCCTTAAATCCTTAAATCCACCTTTTTTGGTAACACATTCTAACAATTATAGATCTTTTTCCCGCTAAACAATTCTCGAATACTGTAATTGTCAAAGAACATTTGTTGGGTCACTTAACAAATTCGGGTAAACCTCAAGCACTGCCTAAAGTTCTACTTACTCAAAATCGTTCCATCAAAACGCCACATGCCCAGCGAGGCATTCCTCCAACTAATTACACATTTCTTCTGCAATAATTCGTTATCATTAAGACAGTCTTACACCTACCGACTTTAAAAGGGGCAGTCCCATTTTCTAATTAGGTTTTGCACATACCCTTGTTTCAGTTGGCCTTACCTCTTACTCAGAATTCACAACCTAATTATAGGGTATTGTAGCTTTTTTATTACAGTTTACGCTAACATACTTAAGTACCATTTCTACTCCAAGAGGGTTCGCATCACTCAAAGATCGATTTCTAGATCATTAGCTCCACTTCTCGCCATATTAACCAAATAAATAAAATATCTCTTCTTCTAGTTGGATGCTCATCTAATTACTTGCGATAATTATCAAAATTCACAAAATCCACAAGCATACATATATCTATACAATCAGGAAAATAATCCAAAATCTTCACGGTAAACATGATATCACACAATTTTAGGAAACAAAAGAACACATAACTTCCCAAATAAATTTAAAATACAAATCCAAATTCCATAATTAAGAAGATACCTCCAACCACCTTTTGGGGTGTTTCAGTGTCTTGAACTGTTACCGCGAAAGCCTTAGCCAAAATAGTGAGCTTCTTTATTTCTAATCTTTGAGAATATGGACAATCTTTATTCTGGTGATCCCGCTGTCCACATTTAAAACAAGCTCCCGTTGCCGTGTGACAAGAATATCCTATATGCTTCTTTCCATAGTAGTTACAAGGCATCACTGACGTTTGGAAATCTAATACTGATCAATATCTAATGCTACATTTCCTTTCACTAGAAACTCTCATCTTCTTAGTAGATTCCGGGTATTCCAAACCAAACTTTTTACTGAGGTTCACCTGACTGATTACCCTCTTAACCGAAATTCTCTGAGTCCCTAGTTCTTTCTCAAGTATCAAAGCCCTATCTAGGACTCGAGCATGGGTCTGAAACTGCTAGATGACTAGCTAACTCCTGATCAGCAAATCATTAACTTCTAATTATTTCAAAGTCCACCAAATATCCTTATTGCTTACACTTGAATCCTCAAGATCATTTCTGATCTCGGTATAACCTCAACAACAACTTTATTCGCCAATCAGATAGGCAAAATTCTCTTTTAACGGTTTCCTTTAATTTTCGTATCTACCTAACAACTTTTCAGGTATGGCCTAATATGCCATCTACATTTAGCACACACCTCATTGCATGACTTGCAAACATCAGCATATTAGCTCTATTATTTCTATTGCAACTTTTCTGATATGTGATCGTAATTACAATTCAAATTATTCCTTCTAAAATTATCAGTTCTAGTGTGGCAATCTGCCATCCAGATCATTTAATACTCCATCAAAATTAATTATTCACGAACCTAAACCGGACATCAAAATTCATAGTTCCTTCAGATAAAGGTTGCTCCTCAGGGATTGGTATCGTTAGATTTTACTCTAGAATTCAAAACACATAAACTTATTCCCTAGATATCATCAATAACAAGTTTCGTCTTCCAGCCATCCCAGAACATTACATAAAGAAAAAGAATTCCTTTAAAATCATATGCTTCCAGAAACATCCTCAGAAATGAGGTGTGACACCAAGTAACCCATTATCAGCCCTGCCTTTCCTTAGCTAGCTGAACTTTATTCAGACGAGTAAAAACCTTAATTGTTTTCTTTAATACCCCAAGCTCAATACATTAACTGTTCTCCTAACTAGATTCTAGACCAGAATGAGCCAAAATATCTTACCTTATCTCAAAATAGTTCCACCTAAACCTTCAACCTACTTCGATTACGCTTAATCACTAAGCCTCAGTCCATTTCTATCCTAAATTATCTAGGCCGTAGATCAGATTACCTTAAACTTAAGCCTAATATCAAAACCGATCAACCCAAATCTGAGGTCACCATAAATCAATTTAATCATTCAGCTTAATCATTAAGTCCTAGCTCAAGTCAATCTTCACTTATGCAAGTTAGAACATCTAGGATTTCCTAACCTTGCTTGATCAGTCTAAGTCTATCCCTACCCATCGGTCAGCCGGGATTATTTCTGATGCTTTCGCGTATGATTCAAATCATTTTTAAGACATCTCATATTCTCTGATACCAATTGTGATGGAACAATTTTTTTTTTTGGTTCTTAATTAATTCTGTCATTCAGAACATAAATAGAAGCCCAAGTCTCACTTAAGGTTTTAGGAAAAAATGGGTAGAGTTTTTCCTAAAATTAGGCTAAACAGAAATATCAAGCTGTACAAATCTTGCATAACAAACCCGTACATGTACACAACTATCCCTTTATACCACAATTTTCTTACAATACGCATTCACAAGACCAGTAGAAGCATGCAACTATCCAAATATCTTAATTCATATCCTACGACACGTGTACACAGGACCACAAGTGCCATCATGGCTTTAATTTAACAACTCTATCCACTATACTAGAATTCATAATTGAAATGCCATCTAGGACCTGTACAGAAATCCAGAAAACATATAACGGAAGCAGAACTATAAACCTGCGAAAGCACAATTTTGGTCTGAACAGTATGCAGAACATATTATAACTATTGATACATACTTTCCTTCATAAATTTAGACATTTACATTAACAATATCCCTTTACGGGCAGAGTTTCTCCCAAAATTGGGCTAAATAGAAATATCAACATGTACAAAACCTATATAACAAACCAGTACATGCACACAACTATCTAATTATACCACAATTTCCTACAATACGCATTTACAATACCAATACAAGCATGCAACTATCCAAATATCTTAATTCACATCCTACAACACGTGTGCATAGGACCACAAGCTCTATCGATGGCTTTAATTTAATAATTCTATCCACTATGCCAAAATTTAGAATTGAGATACCGTCTAGGACCTGTACAGAAATCCAGAAAATACATAGTGAAAGTAAAACTATAAACCTATAAAAGCACAATTTCTGTCTGAATAGTATGCAGAACACATAATAACTATTGATACATAGTTTCCTTCATAAATTCAGACATTTATATTAACAATATCCAAAATTCCAAGTCTTCAAAAGCTTTAAAAGTCCATCCAGCTCCTTGCTAAGTTCCAATCATTTACATTTATCTAGTATCATCTCTATGTCCTTATCTGAAGGGAAAAAATAGTAAAATAGTAAGCCGATGCCCTGTAAGGTACATACAGGCATGTAGTAAAATGTTTATACAAAACAGAATGTGATAAAACTGCTACAGATGCATGTTGGACTATAAATGCTATAAAATAGCGATTTACAAAAAATGTGGCAGAACATGATGCAGGAGATTACAAAACTGTCAAAAAACAATAACACTCAAGTTTCAGAAAGCAGAAGTCAATGTAATCATACTTTGTTAATACTAAATTGATAAGACAGGCTTCAGAAAGCAGAAATCGGTCTCAATTCTATAAAATATGAAAAATCCCTTTTCTATCAATAAAGGACCCAACTAGTAGACCCTGCTTGCGGAGGGAGCAAATAATCGAGGATAGATTGTCTTTGCACACAATCAAAGCAAGTAATAGTCGTCCTGTCTTGTGGGACATCCCTTCTCGTGGGATTCAGTATAGTATGCCGGCCGGTAATAGTAAACTACTCTTTAGGTTAACGCCCTGAGAAAGGACGGACCACATATAACTCCATGGACAAAGTTACCCTCAATTACCACCATAACATTCTAAGGTATGCCAGAGAACCTAACCTGACTATATATCAGTCACGGGTCCTAATTAATAGTATCAAAAATATTTTTCCTTCTTATTTCATAACTAAAAACTTTTTTTAGTTTTAAAAATTAGTTAGAGTTTCACAATAACTCTTCAATAAGTTTCAGAATATACAATAATAGTCTAAAACCCTTCAGTTTCACTTTAGAATATACAGAAACAATTAGAAACCCTTCAATTTTGTTTCGAATATACAAGTAACGGTCTAAAACCCTTTAGTTTTGCCTCAGAAGTCCACAGTGATTTATCAATTTAAGTCCGTGTAAAATTTTCGAGAACAAATTACATCAGGAGTTTTATCTCAGTACAGATTAACTTTTATATAATAGAGATTTTGGACAAAAACAGTTCAATCCCTTCAATTTCATGCTTAGGGTTTCGCCAAACTTTTCAGACAGTAAACAGACACCAAACATATGCATTTTAATAAAATTGAAGCAAGATATTGCAGTATATATATATATGAAATTTGTCTAAATAATTTATAGAAACAGACTTTATTTATATAGAACATTGTAAAACATGCTTTTAGAATATAAATACTATTTTTGAGATACAAAAAAGCAGTAAAAACAGAAACTAGCGTCTAAGGTACACTTACCTGAGGTCGGTCTATAGTTATTTTTACCCGAATCGGATCGGATCCAATTTATTTCCCCTTTCCTTTCTCTTCCCTATCCTTCATCTCTTCTCTCCTTCCCGTTCTACTGTCGAGATCTAGCCAAAATGAGCCCCAATCCCTTATAAAAATGAAGGGAAAGAAAGCAAGTGAGGGGCCCATGACTGGCCCTCGAGTACCGTTCCAGTGCTAAGTAGCCACCCTGTATAAATTAATGGCTGCGCTCGAGCGCAAACCGAGTGTTCTTCGAGTGCCCGGTTTTGCTAAACCCGCTCGAGTGGCTCCTAGAGCACCACTTCGAGCGATGCATTCTGTTTTTTGCGCCCCGTTTGTGCTCAGCACTACTCGGGCATGGGTCTGGCCTGCATCGAGCCTGCAACAAGCCTACTTTACGTTTTTGTCATCCGAGACCCATCAAATCCAATACAATTCTTCTCATCCTTGGACCCTAATTTTGATTATATAACCTTAATAGGGAATGATTATCATAATTTAAAGTCCATAATCTTATTTACGAATTAACGTTTCTCGGTTTACAACTTTGGTTTTCGATTTACCAATTTTGGATCTTTGGGCTTTTCGATCCGATTCCTCCCATACCCCTTGACCTTAATTCACTTATTTTAAATTAATTACTCATTTTTTAATATATTTTGGGAACCGGTACCCCTACAGAGCCCTCCTTTGCCTAATTATCATGTTTTGAAGCTTGGCTCATTACAATTTCTACAGCCTAATTATAACAAAAAAGCGGTTCAGGAAGCAATATGGCATTTAGTATCAGTTGATCTGATTGAGTTGTGTAACGAGGAAAGAGTTGAGCAATGTCGTGCCACTAAAAATCTGAGGAGCTGCAGTTGTCCTAGGAAAGGAATATCGCACTCTTGCGAGCATGTGTTCTTGTGTGGAAAGTGCAGTCAACGGTATAATCATTGTTGCCTTTATTATATTTATTCTTTGATCATTGTTGCCATGGAGAGAAATTTACATTGCTAGAATTGCCAATATGTTACAAATGTTTGTATGGATGAAAGTGCCCTGCCTAGTGATCCCAAACCATAGTCTCAAACCCCACTAGCAATGCTTCATGCCTAGACAGATGCCTAAATCGCCTTCCATCTTTACTTGCCCAAACTATGACAACCCGAACCCTAAATTTCAAGTATGATTTGGACCGCTCAGGCAGAAAAAATCTTAAAATTTTAAAATTATTCATAATCTTTTTTTTTGGGTAAGTAAGAATTTTGAATTAAAGGGAGAAAAAATTACAATATCTATATTTTATCTCCAAGTATTTTGACTTGGATTTAAAACATAAAACGCTGGGGCATACCCGAGCAAACGGTACATCAGATAATAATAAAAAGCCTCTAGGAGGACAACGTTCAACAAGACAAAATATGAAATATCATTCATAAAAAATATGAAAAATATGAACCCTGCACCGCCAATCAAAGGCTGCGCATCAAGCCAGCTTCCTTACAGCATCGGTTGCATCCTGTCAGAGGAACCCTGGGCAATGCCGCCTCTCCTGCAGTCTACCACAACACGACAAGAACAAACCGCCTCACCGCAAAGACAACAAGAGAACACCCCACGTAACCACCGGGCAATTGCAAAGAAAACCCTTCTCGCTAGGAGCACTTACAAGCCTATACCATCAGCTATGCAACACTGCCAGAGTGCTAAATCACCAAGCTGACACCACCTTCAATTCATAAGGACTCCCTAGTTATCGAAAAAAGGCAACAGAATAACATCCGAAAAGGATCTTCATTCCAGCCGAAGGCCTATTCAGCCCCACTTGGTGAAAAAACCAGAAGATTAGGTGCAAAATCCACCAACAGTGCAAACACCAAATTTCAATTCCAGCAGCTGCTGATCTCTACATCTTCGGTCGGCACCCGCTTAATTCCAAAGAATTCCTGGATATAGCAAAGAAGGAAAGACAAAGATCGCCAATTACTATCGCCACCTCTAGCAAACTCAAGCCAAAAGAAATATACACTCCAGCTTACAACTTGGCATGAAAAGCAAAAGGATATTCCATGCAATTATCCAAAGAGCAAACTGCCAATTTAACACAAAGAAATGAATCGCATCCTTCCACCAACAACTCATACGAACCAAATGAAAACAGCAGCCATGGCCCAATGTTCCAGACCGAGTCATAATCTGCCGCAGGCGTTGACACATGCAATAGCTTCCATTCATCCTTCAACAGCCACCGATAACATCATAGAACCACTGGAAGCACATCCAGCACATCCAACGCAGTGGCAGAGGCAAATACAGCAGCAGGTTCGGCTTTATACCAGCTCACCCATGCAAAAACTAAAGCCAACCAATAGGGTGGAGATGGAACAACATACACCAAAGTTTACAGTCCAACAGCAGCATAACAACAAGACTCCTGGCCAATTGCGACAGGGACAAAAGGGTCCATCAGAAGCTGCTGTTCAGCAGCAAAACAGGTTTTCAGGTATGAGGGCGCCGGGCTTTCTTGGGTGCAGAGTTACGCCGCCGGGCCACTCGTTGCCACCCATTTAAAGCCTGCCTAGCAAAAAGCTCATCATCATAACGCTGGGCAGGAGATCCCAGATGGCATGATGATGAGAAGGCACGGGAAGAACCCACATCACCAAATTATTCATAATCTATCATCACAGCAATACAATTTAATTAGACTGATATCAGATTCATTAATATATCATACAATTTTTCTTAAAATAAAGACTACCAAAGATCACTGTTCACAACCCCAAAAAAAAAACCTACTCAACATCCGTTAATAATATATTTGGAATGTCCGCCACCAAAATATAACATCTAGCATCTATAATCTACTCTACCTGAAGTCCTGTAGCAAAAGTAGAATCCCACAAGCTGCACTATACAATCAACTCAATCTAGAGCTAAGAAAAACAAAGGGTGAGCCAAAGACCAACATATGATATTAATAAAAAATGCTTAATAAATAATAAATATCTCAAATATCCAAATCTAATGGTCGCAACATTTATATATCAATCTACAATATCCAAGGAACCGCATGTCGTAGATATGACTCAAAAACAAAATAGGTCACCCTTGACCAACGTATCACAAGGATATTAAGAGTACCAATAAACTAGTGGAAATCCCTCAGAATCCGATATAAAAAGATGAACAAGGATTCCCTTATCCAAATGTTAGTGTGAATGACATGTACCTTAAATGATAATAAACAACATGGATTCTGCTGTTCAGACTATCATAGAATGCAACACATGGATTTAACCAAAAGCAACTCCTTGATTCCACTAAATTCCAAACTCATGAGGTATTAATGACAACCATATATCAAAAGAACACTCCTGGACCATATTCCGACACTATGAACCAAAAGTCGTGTATATCCCCCGATGGTTGGGTACTTGCATGGGCTAGCCGATGCTCGCAAGTTTGACCTCCGACAATAGTCCATGGAGACTCCGCCCAACAAAGTATAGATATCTCGCTAGCATGCTTATCCTCCGAGTCAACTAGGCACAGAAGATCTCACTCACACACTCATTATCCAACTCAACCAAGTAAGGATGATCTCATCAACATGCTCATCTTCCAACTTGACATGGTACGGAAGGCATCACTATATGTCAAACCCAGCATCTCTCGCCATGATATCCTTGATATTATGCTCTACGATGGTCACATGGCCATAAACATTCCACCGCATTAGGCAATAAACTTCATCACCATTATGTTACAGAAATCAGTATCGGATATGCGTAGACCACATTAAAATACTGTAGTCTCCCATTTGACTAGATACCTTAATATTTTTTATACACTATCCTCAACCTTAACCGTAAGAAGCCAATAATCTAAATATTCACATAATCGAATATAACGCACAAAAAACTTTGCAATTTTAATGATAGAAATGTCATTCGGTGCTGAAGAGGACCATACTCATGCAATCAAGACTAACGTAAAGGAGGCCACCAACAAAAATAGGAACAATTCAGAAATATGAAAATATTTTTGAACAATATCAACCCAATAAATTGCATCGGCCTACTAAACCTTGTGAATCTAAATGATATTACTGACATTCAAGTACACTATTGATCCCATTTCCATTAACATTCAACTACCCGCTAACAGACCAAAACTAATTTCTTTATTTTTAACACTTAAGCATTCCCATAATATGTCACTACACATGTCAATTCAACGGATTTAAATTAAAAAACATTGCCGACACCAATTTATTGAACTTGTTTCTAAAGTCATAGACAATAAACATGACACCATCGAACCAAGGCCAACAACATCTACTTTTATTAAATTCCATTCCAAATAATTTCTCAAGATTTCTATCACAATATTCAACACTGTTAATTTCATTCTATAATCTACTAATAATAATCTCGAATATACACATATACCCACTTACACATACCAATATAAAACATACATTTCTAATACAACAAATACACATCATAAATGCCATCCATGTGTATTGTCATCTATATTTTCAAGCATACAGATATATTCATATATATAATTTGCCAACACACGCCACACACACTGCACACAGTGCACTCCTTCACTTACTCAGCCGCACACCCACACACCGAATTCACACTTACAACACACCCACACACACACACACACACACACACATATATATACACATTCTGCCAACACTTTGCTACATGGCACCTACATGATATATAAGTATATATATATATATATACACCGGATACACCCCTCTATATACACACACACCAACTCACTGTGCACTGTACACACACACCCACACAGCCACGAATATCATATATATATATTGCCAAAACACACTACCACTTGGCAGTACACACACCCACCACACATAGTGCACACACTCACCCACTCTTGCACACAGCAACACTGTAAGGTACCAATCTCCAAAATATTATAAATTCTAGTAATTCAGTGAATATAATTAATATAATTAAGTTTGGGTTAAGTAAAATTGAGAAAATTAGAAAATTAGCCTTAGTACAGTAAACTATAAAGTTGGACTCGCCGTGGGTTTGAGCCCAATAGGAGGCATAAATTCCAGCAAGACCAGGCTCACTACTGGCTTGAGCCCGAGGGAGGCACCATTTCCAGGTTGGTTGCACTCGCCACGTGCGCACCTCATGCTCACCATGTGCTCGCCTCGTGCTTGAGCTCTGGCCTATTCATAAAAGGCCTTGTGCGATTTTTCACCGGAATTTTGATGGTTCCCAGAGAAAGAGAGAAAGGGAGGGAAAGGGAAGAGGAAGAGAGAGAAGGTGGAGAATGAGGATCTTGAGTCCGAATCCATCCGAGAGCCAGTTCAAAAAGTGATAGATCGGGTCAAGGTAAGTGTACTCATACCCTCCTCTTTAATTTTCTTGCATTTTTGTCTTATTTTTCTTTGGGTATCCTCATTCTGATACCCGATTAAATGTATATTTTGTAATCCCCATGCCCTAATCATTAATATATGTAAATTTAGTGTCAAAAAATGTAGTTTTGGTATGTATTCGGACAAGGAAAACCCTAACCTCGACGGCTGGATGCATCACCCACGAAATTTTGGGGTATTTGTTAAATTTGGGTCTAGAATGTGGTTATCCACAACCTAGATGTGTTCATTCATTGATGGGGTATCCGAATTTGTGGTTTGAGATGGAAATTGGTTTGCAAAGCCCCCAACCTGTGCCTGGACACCGTTTGAGCTTTGATTTGGGGATTAATATATAAATTGACTTGGGATTATAGTTACCTATTCCTTGGGTTCAAGAATTTAACCATTGGATGTCTGAAAGTCTAAGAATTAATCGATATGTGAAATCCGTATACTATTCATGAGCACTGTTCATGGGGACTATTCACTCGAGGACTTGGGATGATATTTTGCGTAATTTTCCTATATTTAATTGCTGATCGATTGATATGTATGTATAAGTTTGACTATGTAATCTAGATGTTCGAGATTTGTTGTATTGTATGAAGTTTCGTTCGTGGAAATCTTAACTCGTGCCCCGACCCTATTAATGGATTAATTTAGATTATAACACATCAATTGGCTTGCGATAATAAGTACCCATGTTGTGAATTTGATGATATGACCATTGGATGTCCAGAATATTAAGGATTAATTGATATGTGTATCTGATCACCGTTTACATGTTCTGATCACATGGGTACTGTACACCAAGGATGTTGAACAATAATCTGCATAATTTCCCATGTTTAAATGCTAACTAAGTGATATGTATTTGTGTAAGTCCAATCGTACAATTTGGAAGCTTTGGCATGTGCAACTACAAAGGGAATGTGTATCCGAAAGCCCTTTGAATAAATCTGCCTTATGATGTTAAGAATTCTAAATCCTCTCTACGCATATGATACTCGTGCATCGAGTTAAGTCATGAAAAGATTTCAATCCAAATGACAGATAAAGACTGTGTAAATATGTGAAGGGGGGAAATCCACAATTGAATATACAATTAAATTGATCTCCCGAATGGAGATATTGTGAATGAATTATCTAAAGGAAAGATAATAATCGTACATGTGATCGGAGGGAAGCCCACAACGTGATAGTAAGCATTTGAATCTCTCAAATGGAGATATTGTGAATTAAATTGGATATGGTGGACTTTCCCTCAAATGAATATGAATATGAAATTAGGACCATAGACTATGTTACGATGGGTGATATTCAAGAATTACTCTGGCCATGTATCCTGGCCACTTACTGAAGCAGATGATGCTCTTATTAGGCCTTAGAATATTACTATGGAAGAATGAGGACTGCCTATGGATCGCGGGAGGTAAGGGTAGCGTGTGCTATGCCACGCGTATGTTGGCCAATCGATGCCTGTGTTGGCCATAAATATTGGATGTTGATTACAACGTGTGAGCCTTAGATCATGTGGACTATCATGATCCTTTTCTCGTTTTTCACACCTTTCGTTAGTAAAGCCTACTGATCCTAGTCCGCAAAGATGAATAATTATGTGTAAATCATAATCCAAAAGAGAAGTGAACTGTGTACCAAAGCATACTTAATCATATTCCCATTTAACGTATCTCTTTCATGCTTACACCTTTTCTTACTTATCTTTGTCTATATTGATTATCATTTTGTTATGATGTACTTGTTGATTTGTTAGCTCGCACTTACTTCTTCTTTCTCCTAGATAAGAGTATCGAGCTGACGCTTGATTAGTTAGAGTAAGGACAGGGATTTGCTTGAGGAGATTTGCTAGATGCTAAAGGCTCAGAGATTTGGATATGTCTAATGTATTAAAACATAAATAGTCGAGTTAGATTAATGTGGCTTATTATTATTTTATGGTTATTGTTATGCTTTCGCAAGTCTGTGGATATAGTTCTGCTTTCACCTTTATTTGGATGTGTAGATTTTTATTTAGGCCTAGATGGTATCTCTCTTAGATCCAACATATTAATTTAAGTATTCTGTATTGGAGCCATGGTTGATATGGTAATGTCGATCCTATGTATGTTTTGTGGTAATGAGAATGTTGAAGTGTGAATATTTATTTGTTTGTACAGGTTCAAATTAACAAGTTCTATTTTTGGTTTTCATCCGATTGCAGAGCAAATTCTACCCAAATTTCTACAAATTTTATGTTTTAATTAATTGGGACATTTGCATTTAATTAAGTAAGAGTGATTAATGAAAGGTCCTTTAAGGATAAGGATCTGTTCCATTATAAATACACATATATTTACACACACACACACACATATATGTATGTATATACAGTACACGATAAACATATACATGTATGTATATACCTATATATATGCACACACATACACACCCAAACACACATACCTACACGTACATATGTGTATACTATCTTCTGTATAAAATACAGGACTGATTATAAATGCAATTTAAACCAGTAGAGCACGAGGCTCTGTTTTCTCATCCATTTTCCAAATTAAACAAGAAAACCCAGTTTTCATTTTTACAAATGTAGAACCACAAATTATGTAGCACAAATCCACAATTTGCCAAGCTCCCAATTGCCACGTATATTCCACGTACGTTTAAACTTCCACAGTCAAAGCTAAGAATTAGATTATTTCCCAAATTAATCCTCATAGCAGAATAAAATAAGTTTTTTCGCTTAATATTTTGGTACACGAGGAAGATGTGGAACAAAGATTTGCAAGAGGAATAGGAAAGTTACTTGCAATTTCAGGAGAAATAATAATAAAGGTGTAAGATCCCGATTCTAAAAAATGATAAATATGGAGTAATTAAGTTAATAATAATCATGATTAGGCTTATGAATAAGAAAAGATTTGATACTAAAGCAAAAAGGAGCAAATAGGAAGAAAATGGGATTGACGCTCGAGCGGTGCTCGAGCACCGGTGAGGCACAATTTTACGAATAGGCCCACTCGAGGCTTACCCTAGGTGGAGTAGGGGCAAGGGTTTTATGAGGGGCCGGTGCTTGAGGGTCGCTCGAGTGCCAACTGAGGCCCAAAAGTGTGAGAGCATGTGCTCGAGCACCACTCGACTGGTGCTTGAGCACCAGTCATGTGACCGTGATCTCTTTCCTTTGTGTTTTTAAGTGGGATTTGGGGCTCATTTGGGTTGCAGAATGCACGATAGAAGAATGAAGGAGAGAAAGAGGAAGGAGAGGAAAGGGAAGGAAGTAAAAAAATCATCTATCTAGACCCAATCAGAGTAAGGATAACTATAGATCGAGCTCATGCAAGTGTACTTCGGACGCTATTTACTGTTTTTACAGCTTTTTAGTATCTCAAATATTATATTTTTGCTCTAAATCCATGATTTTGTATATTTACTGTAAATAATGCCTTTTTCTCCTAATTAATCAGATAGATTTTATATTTATCGGTATTTACTGCTATATATACCTCTGATTTCATGTAAATATATATATTTGGTATTCATTTATCGTTTGAACTATTTGGCGAAACCCTAAGCACGAAAATGAAGGGATTTAATGGTTTTAACCCAAAATTTCTGATATGTAAAAGTTGATTTGTAATGAGATAATGTCCATGATGTGATTTATGTCTAAAAAATTTACACTGATTTATACTGTTAAATTATTGTGGATTTTTGAAGCAAATTTGAAGGGTTAACTGTAAACTTTTTGACTGACTTCTGAAACCTTATTAGTTATAGTTAAGAAATAAGAAAAAAAATATTTCTAATCCTGTTAACTAGGACCCGGGACTGATATACAGTCAGGTTAGATTCTCCGACATGCCTTAGAATATTATTGTGGTAATCGAGGATATCTCTATCCATAGAGTTATATGTTATCCACCCTTTCTAAGGGCGTTAACATAGAGGGTAGTTGCTATTATTGGCCAACGTTACTACACTAAATCTCATGGAAGGGATGTCCTATGAGAAGGGATAACTGTTATTGGCCTTGAATTGTGTGGATTGAACACAATCTATTCTCAATTATTTGCCCCTTCTGCTATTAGGGTCTACTGGTTGGCTCTTTTACTGATAGAAAAAGGAGATTTTCTATAATTCACAGATTTTGTATCGGTTTCTGACTTCTGATTTATGTTTACCGATTTATATTTTTTGAAGTCTGATTATTATATAATTATACTTTCTCTATTTTCATGCACTGCTATGCCCCTGAATATTTCCATAATTTTGTATATTTGCATAACTGTTATGCATGATAGCATTTACTATATATTTTCATGTACCTTGGTGGGTTTCGGCTCACTGTTTTATTATTTTTCCCTCCAGATGAGACGGTAGAGCTAGTTCTGAATGAGAAAGAATAGTTAAAGTCTTGCCTGATGATCTTTGGAGACCTGAAGTATTTTGAAGATCTTGAAAAGAAATAGTTGAATTGTAAATACCTGATTATGTATATGGATCTTGTGTGTATATGGATTTTGTATAAGAAATGCATGTCATGTATGTGATGAAATAGGGATTATGCTTCTGCAGGTATATAGTTTGGCTTCTGCTATATATTTTCTATATTCTGTACAAGTTCTAGGTGGCATCTCTATTCCAAACTATTAGTATAGTGGATAGGTAATATGAAATATATGACATAGGAAATTATATGGAATCTGTGATCCTGTGTCTACGATGAGAGTACCTGTTGATGGATATTATGATGTTATTCTATATATTTGCAGGTTATAAGTAGGATTTGTATTTCAGTTTAGCTCAATTTTAGGAAAAACTCTATTCTCTTGCCCTTGAAACTTTAGATTGTTAATTAGGCTTTGGTTTCTGTTTTCTGTAGTGACGGAAATTTCTGAGGACAAAAGAAAAACCCATTCTGTCATAAATGGTGTCAGAGAAAACTAGATGCCATAGGGATGATCTAAATTATAAGAGAAAGCTTAGGAAATGATTTTAACTGACCGAATAAGTAGGTATAGACATAGGATGATTAAGTTAGATTGAATAATTCATTGGAAATCCTAGCTAGCATAAGTTAGGTTGGAAACAAATCGAGGTTTAGTAATTAAGCAGATTGATATTGATCTCAAGCTTAGGCTAATAGATTTTGGTTCAAGTTCCCGGTTATAATCTATTCTAGGATTGAGGAAATAATAAGGGCTTGATAGAATTGAATGAAATGTTTAAGGGCTGGACTTAGGATTTTTGTTGAAGTGTCTTGGTTGATGTTTGCAGGTTTATTAACATTGCCATCTTTTGTTGGGGAAGATGAATTGATGATGACCAAGAAGTTCCTGCAAGGGTTAAAAGACGATATTAGGAGTCAGTTAGTGACCCAAAAGTTTCAGACTTATGTTGAGGTCCTAGATAGGGCTCTGGTACTTAAGGAAGAACTTGAGGTTCAAAGACCTTTGGGTAAGAGGGTATTCAATCAGGTGAACCTCAGTAAGAAGTCTAGTTTGGAATACCTGAAATCTACTAAAAAGAAGATGAAAGTTTCTAGTGAAAAGAAATGTAGCATCGGAATTCAATCAGTGTCAAATTTTTAGATGTCAGTGATGCCTTGTAATTACTGTGGAAAGAAACATGTAGGATATTCCTGTCACAAGGTGACGAGAGCTTCTTTAGATATGGACCGTAAGGCCACCTAATTAAAGACTATCCATATCCTCAGAGGTTAAAAGCAAAGGAGTCCACTGTCTCGACTAAAGCACTTGTAGCGATGGTTCAAGACGCCAAAGTACCCCCAAAGGTGGATGGAGGTATTCCCTTGATTGCGGTATTTGATTTATGTTTTAATTGATTTGGGGTTTACATGTTCTTTTGTTTTTTCTATGATGTGCATGATATGCTTCCCCTCATCTTGAAGATTCTTGATTATTTTATGTTTGTGTTTATGTGCTCTTTTGTAAATTCTGTGGATTGTGGATAGCAGATGACTGAACTCCTAATTGAGAAAGTGATTGGTTATGTGTTGTTGAGGTTGTGCCGATATTAGAAATGATCTTGAGGATTCAAGTGTAACCGATGAGGATATTTGGTGAACTTTGAACAATCAAAAGTTAATGATTTGATGATTGGGAGTCTTTAAGATTAAGATATTTATAAGGCAGGTGATGGATCACTGAGAACCGGTCCCGCTATCGGAACAAGTATTGTGAGGACCCGATCCCAAAAACATGATAATTGCTATTTATTTAATTGATATACATGTGTTTGAGGTGAATACATTAAGTAAAATGTGGGAGAAATTCGATTTAGAGGTGAAATAAGCCCCCGAGGCATCGGCGCCCAAGTGGGGCTCGAGGTGCCACCAGGGTCTAAATAGCAGAACCCACCGCTCGAGTGGCGCTCGAGGCGCCAGCCGAGCAGAAATAGCAGAACCGGGTACTCGAAGAGTGCCTCGTTCGTGCTCGACCGAGGCCCAGGATTTTTATTGGGTGCCTACTCGGCGCTCCAACGGTGCTCGAGCACCGGTCACAGGCCCAGTCATGTGATCCCTTTCTCTCGCATTTTAAATGCGGATTTTAGGGATTTGGGGTTATTTTGGCAGCAAACCCACGAGCAGCAACGAAGGGGAGAAGAGAGGAAGGAGAGAGAGGAGAAAGAAAAGGGGGAAAATCTACGGTTCAGTCCCGGGCCGTGTCATGGTAACTGTAGATCGAGCTCAGGCAAGTATATCCCGGATGTTACTTTTCGTTTTTACCGCTTTTTCTTGCTCTAAAAATGGTAAAAATGCTCTAAAGTTTTATTGCTCAAAGTTTAAAGCTAACGAAGCATGTTTCCCTCGATTGATCAGTTAGATTTCATCTTTACTCATATGTATTGCAATATTTGGCTTCGATTTCATGAAAAAGTATGTAATTAGTGTTCGATTTGGTTCCGGAAGCATGATGCGAAACCCTAACTGGAAAATATTATGGGTTTTTTTGTTAAAATGCATGATTTAGTGTATGTATTTAGATTTATGGTGTTGATTCCATGAATAAACACATGTTTGGTGTTCAATTTGAGTCTAGAAGTTTTGGCGAAACTCTAGGTACGAAAATGAAGGGGTTTTAATGATTTTTAACGGTAACTTCTGTTATATAAAAGTTAATTGGCACCAAAATGAAGCTCCTGGTGTAATTTGTTTCTAAAAATATTACACGGACTTATATTGATAAATTGCCATGAACTTCTGAAATGAAACTGAAGGATTTTTTGACCGTTATTATATATTTTGAATCAATTTTGAAGGGCTTTTGACTGTCTCAGTATATTCTGAAATAAGTCTAAAGGGTTATAAATTATTTTCGAACATTCTGAAGTTAGCTGAAGAGTAATTATGAAACTCTGATTGACTTCTAAAACTAAAAGGGGTTTTAGTTATGAAATAAGAAGAAAAAACATTTTTGATACCGTTATTTAGGACCCATGACTGATATACAGTCAAGTTAGGTTCTTCGGTATGTCTTAGAATGTTACATAGGTAATCGAGATAACTTTGTCCATGGAATTATACGTAGTCCGTCCTTCCTCGAGGCGTTACAATCAAGAGGAAAGATTCTGGACCTGGCCTACATTCGGAAGGCACACCTGTATAGATCCCACAGGAAGGGATCTCCTGTTCATGTTTCTGGCCTTTGATTGCGTGGAGTGAACACAATCTATTCTTGATTATTCGCCCCCTCTGCTAGTAGGGTTTACTGGTGGGGTCCTATATTGATAAAAAAAAGGAATTTCCATAAGCTATAGAATCAAGACCAATTTTCGCTTTCTGGATTCTATTTTACCAGTTTATTATAAATGAAGCTTGGCTACATTTATTCTAATTCTCAAAGCTTGATTGTTCCGTTTTCAAGCAGTTCTGTAATCTTTTGCATTATGATTCTACTATAGCTTCTACGAATCACTGCCTTATAGCATTTATGCTTTAACATATATCTGTATCTGTTTTAATGTATTTGTTTCGCGTAAAAGTTTTATTGCATGCCTACATGTACCTTGCTGGGCCTCGGCTCACTGTTTACTATTTTTTCCCTTCAGATGAGGCTGTAGAGCTAGTACCGGATGAGAAGGAGTAATCTAGAGTCTAGCTTGAAGATTTTGGAGATCTAAAGCATTTTGAAGTAATCTTGGAAGAGTAGTTGGATGTAAAGACCCGACTTGATATGTGATTTTGCATATGGATTTTATGCCTATGGGCATCTACATATACATGGGTTTTGTAAGAAAATGCATGTGATGAACAGAAAAATATGCTTCCGTAGGTTTATAGTTCTCCTTCTGCTATATGTTTTCTAGTTTTCTATACAGGTCTTTGATGGCATATCACTCATGAACTGTTATTATAATAGATAGGATTGTGACAAATGCCATGAATGGTACCTGTGATCCTGTGAATGCGTGTTGTAGGAAAGTTGCGGTATAATTAGATAGTTCTATGCATGTACGAGTTTGCTATGAAGGTTTGTACAGATTTACATTTCTGTTTGGCCCAATTTTAGGAAAAACGCTGCCTATTTTTCCCTAAAACCCTGAGTGTAATGTTGGGCTTCTGTTCCTATTATGAATGACAAAATTATAAGTGGAAAAAAAAAAACGTTCCATCATAACTAGTGTCAGAGAAATGAGATGCCTTAGAAATTGATCGATCAAAAAGATGAAGTATAGACTTAAATTTCTGTACTGAATTTCAGTGGGAATAAGTCGGGGTAGCTAAGGCCGTTAAGACTTTTAGGAAGTTAGTCCTTGGGCTAGATTTGAATTTCACTAAGTTATTGAATATCTCGTCCTTTAATTGATTTCTTGAGGTTATAATGTTGTGTTTATTGATTATAGGATGGCTCGTGAAAGGAGTCGAAGAAATTATCGTAGTGGTGCTAGTACACCCTATGATAGGGAGGCTGCTTATATTGATCTTTTGGAGAGAATGACTAATGTAGTAGAATCTGTCAAATAGAGGCACATGGCTTTGGTTCCTGCACCCGAGCCAGCTCTGGCACTTCTTGCTCCTACGACTTATGACAGATTTATAGCGGAGCGAGCACCGATTTTCTTAGGAAAGCCTGATCCGGTGGAAGAGGATGTGTGGTTGAAAAGGACGAAGAAGATATTCACTGTGATTGGATGTACCGATCGGGAGAAGGTAACCTTCACGGTATATAAACTGGAAGGCGAAGTTGATAGCTAGTGGAGCATGAAGAGGAGGGCATTGGGAGTGCCTGATGATGCCATTACTTGGGAAATGTTTGAGGATGCATTTATAGAGAAATACTTCCCATCCAATCTCTAAGATCAGATGGAGCAAGAGTTTATGAGGCTGAGGCAAGAAAATATGACAATGAAGGAGTACGATGCAAGATTTACTGAATTATCCCGATTTGCACCCTTCTACGTAGAGGATGAGTTAAGAAAGGCAAAGAAGTTCCAATAAGGGCTGCGGGATGACATTAGGAAGTCACTGTTAATCCTGAAACTCAAGACCTACGCTGAAATTCTGGATAGGGTAGCAATCTATGAGAAAGAAGCGAAAATGAAGAGATTTTATGCAAAGGAACTACTACTCGGGTGGGATTTAGTGCTGGATCTAATGTGGGATCTTTGGGACCGTCCAAGAGGACTAGGATAGCTAACAAGGGGAAGAGCATCGTTCAGACTCAGTTAGTGACTAGTTCTAGAGTATTGGCCACAGATTATACCTTCTGTGGGAGGAGACATCCTGGACAAGCATGTCGTAAGGCATAGGGAGTATGTTTTAGATGTGGACAGTAGGGCCACCAGATCAAAGACTGTCCATTACCTCTTAGGCTAGAAGGAAAGAAGCCTACTGTCTTGACAAAGGCCTTCTCAGTGACTGTTTGGACCCAGAGGCATCTTCGAACGTCGTGGAAGGTACTCTTTTTGTTTGTCGAGTTTTTGCATCTATATTGTTTGACTCGAGATCTACCCACTCTTTTGTTTCTCCATGGTTTGCATGCTGCATTGTATCTGCCCCGTACATTTTGGATTGTGAATTGTCTGTGTGTACTCCCACTGGACCCCCTGTGGTTACTGATGTTGTGTACCCTGGATGTGTAGTTGAGGTGAATGGGAAATGTTTGGTTGTGGATTTAGTATTGTTGAACATGGGTGATTTTGTTGTGATTTTAGGGATGGACTGGCTGGCCAAATACCATGCCAATATTGACTATTATCTGAAGAAGGTTTGCTTTAATATTCTTGGGATGGAATCCTTTTTCTTTCAATGCATTAAGAAGAAGGGGGTGTCTGTATTAATCTCTGCTTTACATGCTAAGCATTTGATGAAAAGTGGATATAAAACTTACTGGCATATGCCTGCACTACTGGGAGTCATAGTGTGCCGGCTAAGGACATCCTAGTTGTACAAAATTTTGAGGATGTATTCCTGGATGAGTTGCTTGGATTATCCCCATACCGGGAGATCGAGTTTGAAATTGACATTATTCCCGATGTTAGTCCAGTTTCTAAGGCCCCTTATGGTATGGCTCCGACTGAATTGAAAGAGTTGAAGTTGTAATTACAAAAACTGTTAAACAAGAGCTTTATTAGACTGAGTGTATCTCCTTGGGGTGCACCGGTATTGTTTGTGAGGAAGAAAGATGGGTCTTTACGGCTATGTGTTGATTATCGCAAATTGAATAAAATTACGATTAAGAATAAGTATCCTTTGCCGTATATTGATGATTTATTTGATCAATTGCAAGGGTCTCGGGTGTTCTTGAAGATCGATTTTAGGTCGGGTTATTATCAGTTGAGAATTAAGCCAGAGGATGTGGCTAAGACTGCTTTTCGGACACATTATGGCCATTATGAGTTCCTTGTTATGCCTTTTGGCCTTAGGAATGCTCAAGTTTCTTTCATAGATCTGATGAATAGGATGTTCAGGACGTAAATAGATAAATTTATGGTGGTATTTATTGATAATTTCTTGATTTATTCAAAGGATTATGAGGAACACGAGATTCATCTGTGGATAGTACTTCAAGTGCTCCGTGAGAAAAAATTGTATGCTAAGCTAAGTAAATGTGAATTTTGGGTAGAGAAGGTGATGTTTTTGGGGCATGTAATTTCTGATTGTGGTAATTCTGTGGATCCATGGAAGGTAGAGGCTGTTACAAACAAGAGCAGACTGACTTCTGTGACCGAGGTTAGGAGCTCTCTGGGCATGGGGAGTTATTACAGGCATTTTGTAGAAAATTTTTCACAGATTGTTATGCCTCTAACTCAATTGCTGAAGAAGGAGGCTAAGTTTGAATGGACTGAGGAGTGTGATTTGAGTTTTCAGGAGTTAAAGGATCACTTAACTACCACTCCAGTATTGGTTATTCCAGAGGGTTCAGGAGGCTTTGAGGTGTATTACGACACCTCTAAGGTGGATTTAGGATGTGTATTGATGCAGCATGGTAAAGTTGTAGCTTATGGATCTAGGAAACTGAAAGTGCATGAGAAGAACTACCCGACCCATGACCTAGAGCATGCTGCTGTTGTTTTTTCCTTGAAAATTTGGAGACATTATTTGTATGGAGAAAAGTTCCTTATATAGTCTGATCATAAAAGTCTGAAGTACTTATTTTCACAAAATGAACTCAATATGAGGCAAAGAAGATTGCTTGATTTCTTAAACGATTATGACTGTGAGATATAGTATAAGCCAGGGAAAGCCAATGTGGTCGCAGATGCATTAAGTCACCGATCAGGGTATGTGGCTGTGTTGTAAATCGAGCAGATGGAGATGTTAGATTATCTGAAGCAGTGTGATTTCCAACATTATGTTAAGGGTAATAGGATGCTCCTGTATTATCTTCAAATCTAACCAGAGATAGTTAATGAGGTAAAGGAGAAACAAGTAAATGATCCGTTCCTTATGGATATTGTAAGTGATCTGAATAGAGATTCTAGAGCTGATTTTAATGTCCGAACTATGGGGTGTTGAGGTTTAGAGATCGATTATGTGTACCGAATAGTATAGAACTGAAGGAGAAGATCTTGAAAGAGGCTCACCGGTCTCGGTATACTATCCACCCTAAAACAAACAAAATGTATCAGGATCTGAAGAAAACTTTTTGGTGGAGAAATATGAGGCGGGATATTATGGTCTATGTAGAGAAATGCCTTGTATGTCAGCAACTAAAGGTGGAAAGGAGGAAACCTTCTAGGTTACTGCAACCAATGCCAATCCCAAGTTGAAAATGGAAAGATATTACCATGGATTTTGCGTCAGGATTGCTGAGAACTCCTAGAAATCATGATGCCATATGGGTTATAGTTGATCGGGTGACAAAATTAGCCCACTTGTTGGTGATCAGGACGACTTAATCACGAGATAGACTGGCAAAGATGTATGTGAATGAAGTTGTGAGGCTACATGGAGTTCCTGCCTCTATTGTATCTGATAGAGATCCCTGTTTTATTTTGAGGTTTTGAGAGAGTTTGCAAAAGGAGTTGGGGATAGAATTGAAATTTAGTACTGCTTATCACCCCCAAACTGATGGCCAATTTGAGTGTACCGTTCGGATTCTTGAGAATATGTTAAGAGCCTCTATATTGGAAATGAAAGAAACTTGGGACACTTATTTGGCACTGGCTGAATTTACATATAATAATAGTTATTAGACTAGTATTGGCATGGCAACTTTTGAGGCATTGTATGGGAGAAAATGCAGTCACCTGTATCATTGGGAGGAGATTAGAAATAAAAGGATTTTAGGTCCTGAAATTGTGAAAGAAATTGTGGAGAAGATCAAACTGATACATGATAATTTAAAAATTGCTCAGAGTAGATAGAAGAGTTATGCAAACCAGAGGAGAAAAGAATTGAGCTTTGAGGTAGGAGATTTTATTTTTCTGAAAGTTTCATCGTTCAAGGGAACGTTCCGATTTAGAGTAAAAGGAAAATTGAAGCCGCGTTTTATTGGCCCTTTTGAGATTTTTGAGAGGGTCGGGAAGGTAGCTTACAGGTTGGCATTACCACCTAATCTGACGAATGTGCACGATGTATTTCATGTATCGATACTTCAAAATTACATCCATGATCCTGCACACGAGATTGAGTATGAGCCCTTGACTATTAATAAGGATTTATCCTATGTCGAGGAACCGATACAGATTCCGGATCTCAAAGATCAGAGGTTGTGCACTAAGACCATTCCGCTGGTGAAAGTACTCTAGAAGAATCATTCACTGGAGGAGGCCACCTGGGAGCACAAAGAGGAAATCCAGAGCGACTATCCCCACTTGTTTTCTTGAGGTATGTGGCTCTGTTTAATTTTGATAACGAAATTTCTTTAAGTGGGGGAGAATGTGAGGACCCGATCCCAAAAACATGATAATTCCTATTTATTTAATTGATATACATGTGTTTGAGGTGAATGGATTAAGGAAAATGTGGGAGAAATTCAGTTTAGAGGCGAAATAAGCCCCCAGGGCATCGGCACCCTGGTGGGGCCTAGCTTGAGGCGCCTCCAGGGCCTAAATAAAAGAACCCATTGCTCAAGTGGTGCTTGAGGTACCACCCGAGTGAAAGTAGCAGAACCAGGCACTTGAAGAGCACCTAGTTCGTGCTCAAGCGCGGCCTAGGATTTGTACTAAGTGCCTACTCGGTGCTCCAGTGGTGCTCAAGTGTCGATCACGGGGCCAGTCACGTGATCCCTTTCTCTTGCATTTTAAATGGGGATTTTAGGGATTTGGGGTTATTTTAGCAGCAGACCCACGAGCAGCAACAACGGGGAGAAGAGAGGAAGGAGAGAGAGGAGAAAGAAAAGGGGAAAATCTATTGTTCAGTCCCGACCCAAGTCACGGTAACTATAGATTGAGCTCAGGCTAGTGTACCCCGGACGTTACTTTTCATTTTTACTGCTTTTTCTTGCTCGAAAAACGGTAAAAATGCTCTAAAGTTTTATTGCTCCAAATTTAAAGCTAACGAAGCATGTTTCCCTCGATTGTTCGGTTAGATTTCATCTTTACTCATGTGTATTGCAATATTTGGCTTCGATTTCATGAAAAAGCATGTAATTAGTGTTCGATTTGATTCCAGAAGCATGATGCGAAACCCTAACTTGAAAATATTATGGATTTTTGGTTAAAATGCATGATTTAGTGTATGTATTTAGATTTATGGCGTTGATTTCATGAATAAACACATATTTGGTGTTCGATTTGTGTTCAAAAGTTTTTGCAAAAACCTAGGAACGAAAATGAAGGGGTTTTAATGATTTTTAACCATAACTTCTGTTATATAAAAGTTAATTGGCACTGAAATGAAGCTCCTGGTTTAATTTGTTTCTGAAAATTTTACACGAACTTATACTGATAAATTGCCATACACTTCTGAAATTTTGGACCATTATTGTATATTTTGAACCAATTTTGAAGGGTTTCTGACTATCTCTGTTTATTCTGAAATAAGTCTGAAGGGTTATAAATTATTTCTGAACATTCTGAAGTTGACTAAAGGGTAATTATAAAACTTTGATGGACTTCTGAAACTAAAAAGGGGTTTTAGTTATTAAATAAGAAGGAAAAATATTTCTAATACCATTATTTAGGACCCATGACTGATATACAGTCAAGTTAGGTTCTCCGACATGCCTTAGAAGGTTACGGTAGTAATCGTGGATAACTCTGTCTATGAAATTATACGTGGTCTGCCTTTCCTCTGGGCATTACAGTTAGGAGGAAAGATTCTGGACCTGGCCTACCTTTGGGAGGCATACCTGTACAGATGCCACGGGAAGGGATCTCCTGTTCATGTTTCTGGCCTTTGATTGAGTGAAGTGAACACAATCTATCCTCGATTATTCGACCCCTCTGCTAGTAGAGTTTACTGGTGGGGTCTTATATTGATAAACAAAAGGAATTTCTATAAGCTATAGAATCGAGACCAATTTTCGCTTTCTGGATTCTGTTTTATTGGTTTATTATAAATGAAACTTGGCCATGTTTATTCTGATTCCCGAAGCTTGATTGTTTCGTTTTTAGGCAGTTCTGTAATCTTCTACATTATGATTCTGCTAAAACTTCTACGAATCACTGTCTTATGGCATTTACGCTTTAATATGCATCTGTATCCATTTTACTATATTTAATTTACATAAAAGTTTTACTGAATGCCTGCATGTACCTTGATGGGTCTCAGCTCACTGTTTACTATTTTTCCCCTCTAGATGAGGCTGCAAAGCTAGTATCGGATGATAAGGAGTAATCTAGAGTCTATCTTGAAGATTTTGGAGATCTGAAGCATTTTGAAGTAATCTTGAAAGAGCAGTTGGATGTAAAAACCCGACTTGATATGTGATTTTGTATATAGATTTTATGCCTATGGGCATCTATATATACATGGGTTTTGTATGGAAATGCATGTGATGAATAGAAAAATATGCTTCTGTAGGTTTATAGTTCTGCTTTTGCTATATGTTTTCTGGTTTTCTAAACAAGTCCTAGATGGCATCTCACTCATAAACTATTATTATAATAGATAGGATTGTGATAAATGCCGTGAATGGCAACTGCGATCCTGTGAACGTGTGTTGTAGGAAAGTTACGGTATAATTAGATAGCTGTGTACATGTACTAGTTTGCTATGCACGTTCGTACAGGTTTATATTTCTGTTTGGCCCAATTTTAGGGAAAACTTTGCCTATTTTTCCCTAGAACCCTGAGTGTAATATTGGGCTTCTTTTCGTGTTACGAATGACGGAATTATTAGTAGAAAAAAAAACATTCCGTCACAAGTATGGCTATGAAAGCCTGAAAAGAAAACCCTACCCTTGTGATTTTACTTGAGGTTGATTGAACAGTAATGCCCTTGTGTTTTAGTTAGATTATTGTGAAAACTGAGCGGTCTAATCTTTGATAAGTGAATTAATTTGACAATGGAACATTAAATTACTAGATGTTAAAGTTTAAATGATAATTGGAGACTGTGCTGAAATTTTAGAATGGTTGTCTCAATTGTGTCTTTCTGCCAATTAAATATCTATAATTTGTCGACTTTACTTTTGTGATGTTAATCTCTTCAGGATCTTTTCGGCTATGCAGATCCTTTCAAAAATTTAGATGGTACTCGAGGATACTTTTATAAATTGTCTCAAGAGGATACGATACCCCATAGAGGCACACTTTGGATTTATCAAATTAATTCGAATCAAGAATTCGGAGTAAGAGGCAAAGTTAATTGAATTAAGAATATGCGTTCAGCCATATTAGAAAATGGACTGCCCTTTTTGAAATCAATAGATGGTCGTTTGAGAATTTAGCTATGATGGTTTTGAGAATATATGTATCTAGAAGAAAGGACAAAGCTAAACTGTTTTAATAGGCGGTTTAGAGAAAACTGAAATTAGAACTAATCTCTAAGGAATTGTATGAAATCGAAAGAGTATTAGTTGAGTGCCATAGATGATGCTTTGAGACCTCCGGAAAGTACAATTGATTAATGGATTGAGTAAGCTAATGTCCTTGAGAAAGATTGAGATTTTGTTATCCTATATCAATAGATAATCACCTACAAGCAAAGTGGGGGAGGTGTCCATGGGGTGAAATTGCTCCCCCTACAATTAAAACTCTATGACGAGATCTTTGAGGATTTAGGAATGATCCCTTGAAAGAAATTAAAGTCTTACGGATATAAAAGTTAGAGGCTGAGATAGGTGGATCTCAATATATTCGATGGAGGTGGATGTCAAGATCAATAATTGATCTCTGAAGTCTCCAATTGAGAAATTGTAGAATTGCTTTGGAGATAATTCTGATCTAACAATCTCGAGGATTACAAGTAGTTATGTTATGATAGCGAGGTAATCTTAAGAGATTGCAAGTGGATTAATCTGTTTAAGGATTATAACAATAGACCCTGAAATTGTCAAGGAAACTCTAAGATTATATTTCCTATATCGCTTGTGAATCGATATCCTTAGATAAATGGAAGAGGGATTCCTAATTAAAATTACCCTTTCATTGTTCAAAGTCGGTAATTGGAAGTTTCTGCTTAAGAAATTGTGGATATTATTTTGGGTAATAGCTTGTCTGATAAATTAAGGGTCGGAATGGTTATATTATGACAGAAGTTGATCCTGGGATTTTGTGAGCAAATAGATATGTCTGAGGATTATGTAGATGAACTTCGGTATCTCGAGAGAAAATGAGCATCAGTACTGAAAGTGGATTTCAAGGGTCTATAGGCTTGATATGCTTTGGTGCCTTAAGGGACATGAGAAAGGAAAATTACGGGTAGGCTCAATTGCTTAGAAAATAAAATGCCACATTCCTAAGTTCGGAAGTGGAGTTGTGTTCGAAATGTTGGGATTATGAAATTTTGAGATGTGAAAGCCATTATGATTTTGTACTAGAACGACCCACTAATCATGACTATGGAAGACATGTTTAGGTTTAATTAATGGACTTATCGGTATGCCAACAAGATCTGGAATTACTCCGTGTAAGAGTTTTGAAAATCTTGAGGTTGCTAATTGTTAAAATCTTGAGATTTTAAGGTAATGATCTAAAACTATATCAAAATTATTATTACTGTTATAGTTAGGACTTTTGTTCTGTGGTGAATTGGGGTTCTGTGAGGATTATTTTCGTGTTATGGCTATCTTAAAATTAGTTTTAATCAAGGTTACTGTGTAAATTAGGTGTTCGGATTGGAATATGTGTCTGATAAAATTGTTGATTTGAGCACATACCAACAAATAGATGAGAATGTAAAGTATCTTGCTTTTGAAGTCTAATTGTACTTTGGATTTTATGTTGGGATTTTAGCTGTGCACGGTAAAAGAACAGAGATGCTAAGTTGTGATAGTGATGGTAAGTTGTAATCGAACAATTCGAAGCTAAATGATTGATTAGAGCGCACGGCGGTAGAGTGATGAAACTGTGCATACAATAAGGTTTAAGTTAGTGTTTACAGAAAATACTCAATTTCAAGGTGTAGTATGAAATAAAATGAGGCATTTTGTTTGTGTAAGGTTCAGAACTGAGTTAGAAAAGTGGCTAATGAAATAGGTTTATCTTCGGACTCAGTGAATTTGGATCTAGAAAGGATGCATCAAACAATGAGGATCAAGGCAATTCTGATATCTATGGTTTTCTAGGATAACGAACCTGATTTAGAATTGAATTGGAGACATTAAGAAGGTTCATTGATTCTAAAAATTTAAAGATCGTTAAATTTTGAGGATGAAATTTTTATAAGTGGGGGAGAGTGTAAGATCCCGATCCCAAAAAATGATAAATACGGCGTAATTAAGTTGATAATAATCATGATTAGGTTTAAGAATAAGGAAAGATTTGATACCGAAACAAAAAGGAGCAAATAGGAAGAAAATGGGATCGGTGCAATTTTATGAATAGGCCCGCTTGAGGCTCCCCCTAGGTGGAGCAAGGGCGGGGGTTTTATGAGGGGTTGGCGCTCGAGGGCTGCTCGAGTGCCAACCGAGGCACAAAAGTACAAGAGCAAAGGGAATGAGAGAAATAGGAAGGAGAGGAAAGGGAAGAAAGGGGAAAAATCTTCCATCCATACCCAATCAGAGTAAGGATAATTGTAGATCGAGCTCAAGTAAATGTACTTCAGACATTATTTACTATTTTTACAGCTTTTTAGTATCACAAATATTATATTTTTGATCTACATCTATGATTCTACATGTTTACTATAAATAATGCCTATTTCTCCTTATTAATCAGACAAATTTCATGTTTACTGGTATGTACTGCTATATATACCTCTGATTTCATGTAAATATATGTATTTAGTGTTCATTTATCATTTGGACTATTTGGTGAAACCTTAAGCACAAAAATGAAGGGATTTAACGGTTTTAACATAAAATTTCTGGTATGTAAAAGTTGATCTGTAACGAGATAATGTGCATTATGTGATTTGTGATGGAATGGGTCCTAATTTCCATAGGATCCTCCGTCAGACAGGTTCAGAACGAAAATCCTAAATTTACATCAATAATTTATGCAGAAATTTTGGCAAAGTTTCGTCTAAAATTGGACGAAAATCCAAATATACAACCTGTATATTTAATAACCTGTACAATACAAATCCAAACAAAATAGCCTATCCAAGCACACAACTAACCAAACATCATAATTCATATTCTACAACACGCATTCACAGGATCTCAAGCGCCATCCATGGCTTTAGATAAATTATTCTATCTACTATATCAGAACTCGTATGAGAGATGCGATCTTGGACCTCTACAAAAACAAGAAAAACATATAGTGGAAGCAACTATGTAAACCTTCAGAAGCATAATTTCTGTTTCATCACAAACATGACATGCACTTCATATGTGGTATCTATATACACAAGACCCATATACAAAATCCAGCATTTACATTTAAACCGTTTCTTTCAAAGTCTCCAAAATACTTCAGCCAACAAAAATCTTCAAGCTAAACTTCGAATTACTCTCTCTCGTATTGCATTAGCTCTATGGTCTCATATGGAGGGAAAAACAGTAAACAGTGAGATGAGGCCCAGTAAGGTATATGCAAGCATGCAATAAAACTTTTACGCAAAACAAAATACAGTAAAATGGCTACAGATGCATGTTAAAGCATAAATGCTATAAGGTAGTGATTTATAGAAACTATAGTAGTGTGAGGCCCTGGAACCAAAAACATGATAATTAGGAGTAATTAAAATAATGATAATCATTAAGAGGCCAATCATGCATTGAAAAATGTGGGTTGAAAGTAAAAAGTTGGAAAATGCCCAAGTTCAGCAAGTAACAGAGTTGCGCCTACCCTGCGCTCGAGGCGCAGCAACGAGTGCAAAATCAAGTACCCAGCCGCTCGCCGTGAGTAGGTGCGCTCGATCCCTCCCTTGGCAGAAACCCCGTGCTCCCGCTGGGCACTCGAGGCAGCCGCTGGCAGAATTTAGCGTGCTTGTCGCACGCTCGCCATGCGCTCAAGCACGGTCCCGATTTTTGCCCACGTTTTGATTCCGTTTTTGTTATAAATAGAAGGGGGAAAAGGTGAAAGAGAGAGCAGCTGAGGCATGAATGAAGAAGAGGAAGAAGAGAAGAGGAGAAAGGGGAAATCACTCGTTCCAATCCACTTCGGGTAAAAATAACGATAGATCGTGCTCAGACAAAGTGTACTTCGACGTTGTTTTTCGTTTTCACAATTTTCTCTTACTTTAAAATTGATGAAAATGCTCTAAAGCATTATTGTTGCACGTTTAAAGTAAACAAAGCATATTTCCCTCAATTGTTTGGTTAGATTTTGTGTTTACCCATATTTATTGCAAGATTTGGCTTCGATTTCTTGAATAAGCATGTAATTAGTGTTCGATTTGGTTTCAGAAGCATGTTATGAAACCCTAACTCGAAAATATGGGGGATTTTTTGTTAAATTGTGTGATTTAGTATGTGTGTATGGATTTATGGTGTTGATTTCATGAATAAACACATGTTTAGAGATTGATTTGCGTTCGGAAGTTTTGGCAAAACTCTAGGTACGAAAATAAAGGGGTTTTAATAATTTTTAACTGTAGCTCCTGTAATATAAAAGTTAATTGGCACTGAAGTGAAGCTCCTGGTATAATTTGTTTTTTTAAAATTTTACACAGACTTATACCGATAAGTTTCGATGCACTTCCGAAGTAAAACTGAAGGGTTTTTGGACCGTTACTGTATGTTCTGAATGTTCTGAAGTTAACTGAAAGGAAATTGTGAAACTTTGATTATGAAAGAAAGTTTTTAATAAAGACGCTATTTCTGATACTGTTATTTAGGACCCAGGACTGATTACAGTCAGATTAGGTTCTCCAGCATGCCTTAGAACTTTACGATGGTGATCGAGGATAACTCTATCCATGGAGTTATATGTGATCCGTCCTTTCTTGGGGCGTTATGGTCAGGAGGAAAGTTTTGTTTCTGGCCTGCCTTCAGGAGGAACACCCATACCGATCTCCTGAGATAGGATCTTCTGTTACTATTTTTAGCCTTGGATTGTAAGATGTACACAATCTATTCTCGATCATTTGCCCCCTCAGCTAGTACGATATACTGACAGGGTGCGTTACCGCTCTGTTCTATTATTGCTCTTTTCTATACAGCTGTTACTGTATCGATTACTATTCTGTGCAAATCACTATTCTGCTCTGATATAAAAGAGAAGTTTCTTACTTTGTTTTCTGATTCTGCTCTCTGAATTAGACTGATTACTGATTTCTAATTTCTGAGTTTAATATCGTCAAATTATGCTTTCTCTATTTTCTAGGTTACATTCCATTTAACCGTTTTGTTTCTGCACAGTTTCAAGACTGTTCTGAATAACTGCTTTACTTCATATCTGCATATACTTTGTCAGGCCCCAACTCATTGTTTTATTATTTTTTTCCCTCCAGATGGGACTGTAGAGCTAGTGCCTGACGAGAAAGAGTGACTAAAAGCATCTTCTAAAGGATTTTGAGGATCTGAAGCATTTTGGAGCTATTTTGGGAGAATCAGTTGGATGTAAAGACTTGTCTGGATATGTAATTTTGTATATGGATTCCATAACTATGGATATTCAAGTATACGTGGATTTTGTATAGAAATGCATGTGATGTATGTGATGGTAAAAAGGAAAACTATGCTTCTGCAGGTTAATAGTTCTGCTTCCGCTCTATACTTCTGGATATTCTATATAGGTCCTAGATAGCATCTCATTTATGAACTGTTAGTGTAGTAGATGGTTTGATAGATTAATGCCATGGATGGCATCTATGATACTGTGCACACGTGTTGTAGGAAGAATTATGGTATAAATTGATAGTTGTATGCTTGTACTGGTTAGTTATACAGGTTCTATACAGGTTGTATTTTTAGGGTTTCATCCAGTTACAAAGGAGACTACAGAAATTTTTGCATAAGTCATACCTTATACTTTGGTACAAAAATCCTGTTTCTGTCTTGACGGAAGTTTCTATGGAAAAAAAAATTTATTCCGTGCCTAGAAGAAACATAATGCAGAAGATTATAGAACTGTTGGAAATGAAACAATCAACCTTTGGAAATCTGAATAAACATAGCCAAGCTTCGTTTATAATAAACCGGTAAAACGGAATCCAGAAAGCGGATATCGATCTTGATTCTATTGCTATAGAAATTCCCCTTTCTATGAATATAGGACCCTACCAGTAAACCTCACTAGAAGAGGGGGCGAATAATGGCGGATTGATTGTGTTCACTCTACAAAATCAAAGGCCAGAAACATAAACAAGAGATCCCTTCTCATGGGATCAGTACAGGTGTGACAGAATGGATTTTTTTTCTTAAGAAACTTCCATCAAGACAGAAATAGGATTAACAGACTAAAATATAATGCAAGACTTTTACAAAAATTTCGGCAGAGTCTCCTTTGTAACTTGATAAAAATCTAAAAATACAACCTGCATGATCAACCATTACAAGCACACAGGTATCAATTATACCACAGTTCTTCCTACAACATGCATACACAAGATCACAGATTCCATCCAAGGCATTAATAAAAAAAACCATCAACTATACTAGCAGTTCATAAACGAGATGCCGTCTAGGACCTGTACAGAATATCCAAAAGTTTAGAGTAGAAGCTAAACTATTAACCTACAGAAGCATGGTTTTCCTTTTTACCATCACATGCATCACATGTATTTCTATACAAAATCAACATGTGCATGAGCATCCATAGATACAAAATCTATATACAAAATCACATGTCCAGTCAAGTCTTTACATCCAACTGGTTCTCCCAAAATAGTTCCAAAATGCTTCAGGTCTTCATAAGTCTTTAGGAATTACTTTTGGTCACTCTTTCTCATTGGACACTAACTCTATAATCTCATCTAGAGGGGAAAAAAATAATAAAACAGTGAGCCGAGGTCCAGTAAGGTACATGCAGATATGCAGTAAAGCAGTGATACAGAAAAGCCACGAAACTATGCAGAAACAGAACGGTTAAAAAGAATATAACCTCAAAAACAGAAAAAGCATAATTCGGCGATATAAAACTCAAAATTTAGAAATCAAAAATTCGTAATCGGTAATCAGTAATTAGTACATTTCAGAAAGCAGAATCGAAAAATTTCTCTTTTATATCAGAACAAAACGGTGATCACTATAGAACATAAATCAGTACAGTAATGGTGGTACAGAACAAAGTAATGACAGAACAGAATGGTGACATAACAGAACGGTAACATACCCTGCCAGTATAACCTACTAGCTGAGGGACGAATGATCGAAGATAGATTGTGTATATCTCCTCACAATCCAATGCTATAAATAGAAATAGAAGATCCCGTCTCACGGGAACAGTACAGGTGTGCCTCCTGAAGGTAGGCTAGAACAAAACTTTTTCCCTGATCGTAACGCCTAGAGGAAGAGCGGACCACATATAACTCCATGGACAGAGTTATCCTCGATCACCACCGTAAAGTTCCAAGGCATGCCGGAGAACCTAACCTGACTATAATCAGTCCTGGATCCTAAATAACAGTATCAGAAATAGCATCTTTACTGAAAACCTTCTTTCATAATTAAAGTTTCACAATTTCCTTTCAATTAACTTCAGAACGTTCAGAACATACAGTAATGGTCTAAAAATCCTTTAGTTTTACTTCAGAAGTGCATGGAAATTTATCGGTATAAGTCTGTATAAAATTTTTAAAAACAAATTACACCAGAAGCTTCATTTCAGAGCCAATTAGCTTTTATATAACAGGAGCTACGGTTATAAATCATTAAAACCCCTTAATTTTCATACCTAGGGCTTCGCCAAAACTTTGGGACTCAAAACGAATACTAAACATATGCTTATTCATGAAATTAATGCCATAAATCCATACACATATACTAAATCATGCAATTTAACTAAAAATCCCCAATATTTTCGAGTTAGGGTATCATTGCAAGTATCCAGAACAAAATTGAACACTAATTACATGCTCATTCATGAAATCGAAGGCAAAACTTGCAATAAACATGGGTAAACACAAAATCTAACTGAACAATCGACGGAAACATGCTATGTTTACTTTAAACATGTAACAATAACATTTTAGAGCATTTTCATCAACTTTAAAGTAAAAGGAAACGAAAAAAATGAAAAATAACATCTAAAGTACACTTGCCTTAGCCCGATCTACTGTTATTTTTACCCGGAGTGGATTGGAATGAGTGATTTCCCCTTTCTCCTCATCTCTTCTTCCTCTTCTTCATTCTTGGTCCGCTCTCTCTCTCTCCCACTTTCCTTTTCCCCTTCATTTTATAAACAAAATGAAGTCAGAACGCGGGCAAAAGTCGGGGCTGCGTTCGAGTGCCTGTTGAGCGCACAGCGAGCGCACTACATTCTACCACCGCTCGCCTCGAGCACCCAGTGGGCACGCGGAGAGTGTGGGGTTTCTGCCCGGGGCTCGCTTGAGCGCGCCTGGCACACGACAAGTGGGTAGCCACTAGATGTTTCCGCTCGCTGCCGCACCTCGGGCTCACGGTAGGCGCCACTTGGCTGTTGTGAGGACTGGAACCGAAAACATGATAACTAGATGTAATTAAGATGATTAACATCATTAAGAGGCTAAGCATGTAATGAACAAGCGTTTGATGAAAGCAAAAGTGGGGAAAATGCCCTCGAGCGCAAAAAACTGAATGTAGCCCGCTCGCCGCTCGAGCGCAAAAAAACAGAATGTCACCCCCTCACTGAGCGCTCAATAGTACTCGAGCGTGAAAAGCAAGAACACAGCCCACTCACTGAGCGCTCGATGCGTGCTCGAGCGCGGCCCCAACTTTTTGCCCGCATTTTTGCTTTGTTTATGTTATAAAAGGGTGGAGAAAAGGAAAGAGAGAGAGAGAAAGAACAGAGCACGCACGAAGGAGAGGAAAAAGAGGAAGAAGAGAAGAGGAGAAGGGAAACTCTCTAGTTCCAACCCACACCCGGTAAAATAACGGTAGATCGGGTCAAGGCAAGTGTACCTCGGACATTATTTTTCGTTTTTACTGATTCTCTTGCTTTAAAGTTGATGAAAATGTTGCGAAAATGATGTTAATGCATGTTTAAAGTACACGAAGCATGTTTCCTTCGATTAATCGGTTAGATTTTATGTTTTTCTATGTTTATTGCAAGTTTTGGCTTCGATTTCGTGAATAAACATGAAAATAGTGTTCAATTTGTCTTGAAAAGTATGTGATAAAACCCTAGCTCGAAAATGTGGTGTAGTTTGAGTAAATTGCATGATTTAATGTATATGCATGGCATCTATGACATTAGTTTCATGAAATATGTACATGTAAGAGATCGATTTGAGTCTGAAGGTTTTGGCGAAGCCCTATGTACGAAAATGAAGAGGTTTTGATGAGTTTTAACCGTAGCTTCTGTTATAAGAAAGTTAATTGACATCAAAATGAAGCTTCGAGTATAATTTGTTTCCAAAAATATGTACCGACCTGTACCGAGGAAATTTTCATGTATACTTAAAAGTTAGCTGAAAGAATATTGTGAAAGTTTGATTTTGAAAAAGGGATTTTCGATAAAGTGATGGTTTCTATTATAGTTATTTTAGGACTCGGGACTGACTACAGTTCGGATAAGTTCTCCGACTTGGCTTAGAACTTTTTGGTGGTAATCGAGGATAACTCTTGCCATGGAGTTATTTGTGGTCCGCCCTGCCCTCGGGGCATTACGATCAGGAGGAATTAGCATTACTGGCCTACCTTTGGGTGGCATACCGTACCGATCCTGTGAGATGGGATACCCATATTACAGTTACAAGCCTTGGATTGTGTGGAGTGAACACAATCTATCATCGATTATTCGTCCCCTCGCTAGTAGGGTATACTGGCAGGGTCTATACCGATACGTTACAAAGCACCGTTTACTGTTTTACCGATATGTTATGTTGCCGTACCGATTACAGAATATGAAGTACCGATTACCGCTATGTTAAGTTATGGAGTATCGATGACTGCTTATAGTTTACCGAATACTGTGCATCGATTACTGCTTACCATTTTCTGTTTGTTAATTATCGATTACTGATTTCTGTTAACCGACTATTGATTTCTGAATCTGAAGTATAACACTGTCAAAGTATGTTTTCTCTATTTTTGGGATTTATTTCTGATTAACCGTTCTATTTATACATAGTTACATGACCGTTCTACATCACCGTTTTACTGCTCATGTGCATGTACCTTGCTGGGCCTCAGCTCACTGTTTTATTATTTTTCCCCCTTCAGATGAGACAGTAGAGTTACTTCCTGATGAGAAAGAGTAGACAGGAAGGTGTTGTTTGAAGGCTTTTGGGAACCTTAGAGCATTGGAGCTGTTTTTAAAGAGCTTGTTGATGCGAAGACTTAGCTGGAATTGTGATTTTTGTATACTGACTTTATATTTATGGATGTTCTAGAACATGTGAATTTTTGTACAAAAGTATATGATATGTATGATTGTAAAAAGGAAAAGCTATGCTTCTGCAGGTTATTAGTTTACTTCCGCTCTAAACTCTGGATTTACTGTATAGGTCCTAGACGACATCTCGTTATTGAACAGTTAGTGTAGTTAATGTTTTCATAGATTTGTGCCATGGATCGCATATGTGATCCTGTGTTTGTATGTTATAGGGAGAATTGTTTTGGAAAGTCTCGTTAATTACGTTTCTATCCTGACGGAAGCTTTTGAGGAAAAAAAATTTGTTCCGTCACATTTGGTATCAGAGAATTGAGATGCCTTAGGAATTAATTGATCGAAAAGCGGAAGCATAGGATTGAAACTCTAAATAGAATTTCTGTAGGAATAAATAGAGGAAGTTAAGACAGTTAGGACCCTTAAGAGATTGATTCTTTAGCTTGGGTAGAAATTCCTTAAAGTTGTTGAATATTTCCTTCTTATTCCATTGGATCCTTGTCCTTATATCCTTGTGTTTTCCTTGATTATAGGATGGCAAGTAGAAGAGGTGGAAAGAATGGCCACGGTAGCATTAGCACGCCTTATGATAGAGAAGCTGCTTACATTGATCTACTGGAAAGGATGACCAACGTAGTAGAATCTGTCGAGGAAAAGCACATGGCCCCGAATCCTGCACCCGGGCCGACTCCGACACTTCCTGGTACACAACATATGATAGATTCACAGCTGAACAAGCACCGGGCTTCCTAGGAAAGCCTGATCCGGATGAAGCCGACGTGTGGTTGAAAAGAATGAAGAAAATATTCACTATGCTTAACTGTACCGATAGAGAAAAAGTCACCTTTGCGGCATACAAGCTGGAAGGTGAAGCTGATAATTGGTGGGATGTGCAGAAAATGGCGATGGGAGTGCCTAATGAAGTCATTACCTGGGAAATATTTGAAGATGCATTTTTGAAGAAATATTTCCCATCCAGTCTCTAAGAATGAAGAAAATATTCGCTATGCTTAACTGTACCGATAGAGAAAAAGTCACCTTTGCGGCATACAAGCTGGAAGGTGAAGCTGATAATTGGTGGGATGTGCAGAAAATGGCGATGGGAGTGCCTAATGAAGTCATTACTTGGGAAATGTTTGAAGATGCATTTTTGAAGAAATATTTCCCATCCAGTCTCTAAGATCAGAAGGAGCAAGAATTTATGAGATTGAGACAAGGGAACATGACGGTCAAGGAGTATGATGCCAAGCTTACTGAGCTGTCCCGTTTTGCGCCTTTCTACGTAGAGGATGAGCAGAGAAAATCAAAGAAGTTCCTGCAAGGGCTACGGGATGACATTAGAAAGTTGTCTGTTTTAAAGCTTCAAACATACGCTGAGATCCTAGACTGAGCAGTGATTTATGAACAGGAGGCGAAGACAGAGAGATTTTACACAAAGAGAACCACCAGTCGAGCGGGAGTGAGTACCGGATCAGCTGTGGGGTCTTATTGTGACGACCCAGATTCTAAAACATAGAAAATCTCGATTCTCGAGCCAAAGTGATCAAGGGATCCAGGAAAATTGAGGGTTGCCCGGTCAATTCATGTTGACCGAAAAGTGGGGAAAAGGATGAAAAGAAGTTGACCAGACTTAGTAAAAGTTGACCGGATTCGAAGATACTTCGGTCAAGGCGTGTTGAGGAGAAGGAAAAAACCGGTCAACGCATGTTGACCGGAAAAGTATGAAGGTAGGCATAATCCGGTCAACGCGTGTTGACCGGAAAGCATGAGGAGGCCGAAGTGGCTTTGAAGCCTGCATTGTTGAAATAAGGCCGAAGTGTCCTTGAAGATCGGAGTAGAATTTGCGGAGAAGAAAACCGGAGTCGATGAAGGAAAATAAATCCGAAGTTGATGAGAAAGTGATGGACGAAGTGAATGATAAGAAGTTGACCGGACTTGAAGAGTTGATCGGACTTGAAGAGTTGATCGGATTCGAATATCTTGACCGGAATTGGAGAGTTGACCGGATTTCTTGAAAGGTTACAATAATTGAGACCGGCACTGATCAGAAATATTGACCAAAGAGTTGACCGGATAAACAAAGAATAAACTGTGGGATTTAGTTAGAATCTAACTAGGCGGCGACCAAATGGAGTGGGTAAACTAATCTAGTTAGTCCACCTACCATCTGAAAACAAGTACCAAAGTAAGTCACCTATCCCACTTACCCCACCAAACCCCTCTTCTATATAAACCCAGCGTCGGGTGGCTGCGTTTGGCAAAAGGCAAAACGCAAAGGCGAAGGGGAGGAGTGAAGGAGGGCGCCAAGGAGAAACCAACTGTCGGGCAAGAAGGGAAGGAAAATTGAGTCAGCCCGTCAGGCAAGTGTACCTCGGACGCCGTTTTTAAGTTCATTGCGAGTGTATTCTGCTCTATTTCTAAATTCATGCTTTGTTGCAAGTTATTTCGGACGCTGTTTTAAGTTCATGCTTTAAATATATTGCAAGTGTACTCTGCTCTGCTTTTAAGCTCATGTTTTAAGAATGTTGATGTGTACTCTGTTTTTAAGTTCCTGCTTTCTGCATTGAATATCTACCATCTGCAATGTAAAATGAGTTCCGTCCTTTTTGATGAAAAAGTACTCCGAAAGAACTCTGGCCTTAATATGAAATGGGCTCCGGCTTTATAAAGAACTGTGGCCTTAATTTAAAATGAACTCTGCCCCTTTTAATGGAAATGCCCTCCGTCCTGTTAGGAAAACGAACTCCGTCCAAAAAGCACTCCATCGCTTGAGTAA
Organism: Nepenthes gracilis; assembly: GCA_033239525.1. Lineage (NCBI taxonomy): Eukaryota > Viridiplantae > Streptophyta > Magnoliopsida > Caryophyllales > Nepenthaceae > Nepenthes > Nepenthes gracilis. The sequence goes on along the minus strand of BSYO01000003.1, from coordinate 13,336,184 downwards.
AAAGGCACTCCGTCCCAAAAGCACTCCATTGCTTGAGTAAAAAGGCACTCTGTCCCAAAAGCACTCTGGCCCGAATGTAAATTGAACTCCGGCCTTGTATTAGGAAGAAGTACTCTGTCCCTTGAGGAGAATGAACTCCGTCTTGTATAATAAATAAAAAGAACTCCGGATTTTGGATGAAAAACAACTACGGCTTTGAACTCCGGATTTGAATGAAAAACGTCTTCAGCTTTCGAACTCCAGATTTTGGATGAAAAACAACTACGGCTTTGAACTCCGGATTTGAATGAAAAACGTCTTCAGCTTTCGAACTCCGGATTTTGGATGAAAAACAACTACGGCTTTGAACTCCGGATTTGAATGAAAAACGTCTTCAGCTTTCGAACTCCGGATTTGGATGAAAAATAGCTTCGGCTTCTAAACTCCGGATTTGTATGAAAAAGTACTCCAAAGAGAACTCCAGCCTCTGTCAAAGAGCTCCGGTGTGAGGTTCCGGATTTGTGAACCTGACAATTATGAGGTGATTAGTATGTTAATGATCAATACTAATCTTATGGGATGATTAAGGTTTGGTACCGGAAGAAAAATCGGGAAATTATTCGGGTCCGGGCTGCTAGAGCCCTGCCAGCTCGCCAGCCGCTTGAGGGGCGCTCGAGGGGTGGCCGCCGTGGCCTGGCCGCTCGATGGCCGCTCGCCGAGCGGCCGGGCGCAAGATATATTTGCGCCGCGCGATTCGTTCTCCCTCATTTTCGATCGGCTGAGGGTTTTGAGGAGAGAGAGAGGCGTGCGACGGGAGAGAGAAGGAAGGAGATCGAGCCCGGGAGTCCGATTCTGCCCGAAAGCCAGGTATAAAGGTGAAAGCACGCGTCGAGGCAAGTGTTCTCATACCCACTTCTCGTTCTCTTTCGATGTTTTGTGTATTTTTGTTGGGTATTTTGTGTCGATACCCACGGGGAATGTTAGGACATTGAAAACCCATGCCTTGAGGTCGATGAAAATGTAGTTAGTTGTCCGATTCGTGTCCGATTCGCCCGGGTGGGTTTTACCGAAACCCTAACCTACGGGATTTTGGGGGTTTCCCGTTTCCCGGCCTCGTATCATGAAATTGACCTCAAAATTGGAATCCCCACGTCCCAATGATGTATATATGTTGGCCGCGGGTCCGATCTCGCACGTTTGGACCCGTTTGCGGCGTTCGGGCCCTCTAAAGGGGCGCTGTTACTGTTCACCCGAGCCGGAAGGTGATAATTGCGCGTTGCCACCTTCGTAAAATGATGATGTGATTCTAGAATACGAATACCCGTACCCCAATTGTATGTATATATCGACCGGATGCCGAATCCCGCGAGATTTGACCCGTTCGTGACATCCGGGAGCCTTGAAAGAATTCCGTAATCGTTAACCCGAAAGTGAATGGGAAGTTGCATACTTCCACCCTCATATTAAGATAAATCGAACCCGAATGTGAAATATCGTGTAAGAATTGTGCGTACAAATCCACCGGACGGCCGATCTCCAAGTATCAAACCGTGTACGGCGTCCGGGTGGCCAAAGAGAAATCTGATAATGTTCACTCAAAACGAAATGAGAAATGTAAAGTGATATGTGATCATAATCGTAATGAAAGTAACGTTTAACTGATTAAACGTAAAAGTAAGAGCCCCGAATGTGAATCTGTGTGCTGGAGGCAGAGGAATGAGTCTCGGAGGTTCAAAAATGACTTGTGATCATTTGAGGTATGAAATCTAATTTCTGTTGTGAACCTGGAATGATTTGTTGTGGATTAAGGGAATTGAGTCCCACGGATTGTGAATAAGGAACTGAATTCCATTGGATATGGAGAACCGTGATGTGAATGGAAGGGAGTCCACATTGTGCTTGTGATGATATGATCTCCTGGATGGAGACGTGTTTGATGATGTAATCTCCCGGTTGGAGATGATTGCGATGGGAATGAGATTTCCCGAGATGTGACTGTATGGCAAATGTGGATTACCCTCTCCAAGTGTCGAACCTAATCCTGATACTAGGACCCTGAGTCATATGGGTAGTATTCTTTAGTGTACCATGTCCATCGTGGTGGGAACCCGAGGGATACTTGGCCACGTATTCCGGCCGCTCGTGTGAGCGGGTGATGTCTCGTGGTACGGGTTAGGAAACTACCTTGTGGAAGGGACGAGGATTGCCACGACCACAGGGGTGTGGGGTGTGTCGACGCTACATATCGAGATGTAGTCGTCAGGATGATTGTTGCATGGATGCAACCGAGGGTCGTGTGTTACCGACTGAAAGTAGTAGCCGTGGCTTTAGAATGTGTAGCGAACACATTCCTGTCCTCGTTCTCTCGCATCGTTGGTTAGTACGATCTACTAGCCGGGGTCCGCAAAGACGATGTAATAATGAAAATGAATAATATCCAATTGATGAACAGTGTGAATCCTGTAGACCAGAATGAGAACCGAATGAATCCAGTGACTCAAGATATGAACCGCAAGAACTGTGTGAAACCAGTGATTCAAGATGTAATCGTGAGAATCAAGTGATTCTGATTAATGATCGGCCAATGTAATCGTGAGAATGGTAGGAATCAAGTGATTCCAGTTGCTCCTATTCCCTGTCTTGTCCCTTGATTTTGGAGAGTATGTATTCCCTCCCGTTTCAGTCCTTGTTCATGTCTTGGAGGGGTGTTTATGATTACGTTTGCTGAGCTGTTGGCTCACTCGAGCTGTTGGCTCACTCATGCTGTTGTTGTCTCTTTTTCAGATGAGAACACTTAGCTGACGTCGGATAGATAGAGCAAGGAGAGAGGCTTGCTTGATGTGATTGGCTGGACGGCGAGTGATCAGAAGATTTGGACATAGAGTTGGATCGGACTGTGGACAGCCACTCGGGGATGAGCGTGGCTCATTATTGTTGTTTTATGGTTTTATTATGCTTCCGCAGATGTATGATGATTTAGTTATGCTTCCGTGTCTATATATATATGTTTTGAGTTTGGTTTCATTTAGATGGCATCTCTCTAGATCCAGTATAGTAGGTTGTGTACTGTATTGGAGCCATGGATGATATGGCAGTGTTGTGATCCTGTGTGGCGTGTTGTAGGCTTTGAGTTAAGCCTTTGATAGATGTGTGCTTGTGCAGGATTATATTTAAACAGGTTGTATATTTTGGTTTTCGTCCTGTTGTAGAGGAAACTCTGCCGAATTTTCTGTAGAGTCCATAGGTTAATTATGGGCTTTAGGGTGTGATTAGGCATTGACGGAGGTTATTCAATGGAGAATAATCCGTTCCGTCACATCCGGCCTCCGTCAAAAAGAACTCCGATTTTTGAAAAAGAACTCAGGCCTTAATGTGAAATGAATTCCGGTCTTAAATGAACTCCGTCCAAAAGTACTCCGTCCCTTGAGAAATGAGCTCCGGCCTTTGAGGAGATAAGCTCCGTCTTTTATGAAAAAGCAGTTCCGTTTTTGTAGATAAAAAGAACTCCGGCTTTGTTAGAACTCCGGCTTGGTTGATAAAAAGGAACCCTGGCTTTTGTTGTTAAAAAGAACTCCGGACTTATGAGAATTCGGCTTTTAAAAGTACTCCGTCCCTTGAGAAAAAAAATGAACTTCGGATTGTAATGAGCTCCGGCCTTTCAGAAAAAAAAAGCACTCCATCTTTAATAAAAAGATAACTCCGACTTTTCAAGTTACAATGAACTCCAGTTTCGTACACGAAAGGAGCACCGTCTTTAATAAAGAAGTAACTCCGGCTTTGAAAAAGAGTTCCGTCTTTAATGAAAAATGAACTTCAGATTTGGGTTCCGGCTTTTGAAAAAGAGTTCCATTGTTAAAGAAAAAAAAAATGAACTTTGGCTTTTAACATGAAAAAGAGCTCCGTCCTTAACGTGAAATCAACTCCGGCTTTTGAACTCTTGTTTCTACCAACAGAAGAACTCTGGCTTGAATGAAAATTGAACTCCTGTTTTGAACATGAAAAAAAAAAAAAGCTCCGTCCTTAACGTGAAATCAACTCTGGCTTTTGAACTCCTGTTTCTGCCAAAAGAGGAACTCCGGCTTGAATGAAAAATGAACTCCGGTTTTGCACATGAAAAAGAGCTCCGTCCTTAATGTGAATGAACACCGGCTTTTGAACTCCTGTTGCTGTCAAAAGAGAAACTCGGCTTGAATGAAAAACGAACTCCGGTTTTACACATGAAAAAGAGCTCCGTCCTTAACGTGAAATGAACACCAGCTTCGAACTCATTGCTTTGTCAAAAGAGAAACCCGGCTTGAATGAAAAACGAACTCCGGTTTTGAACATGAAAAAGAGCTCCGTCCTAAACGTGAAAATGAACTCCGGCTTGTATTGAAAATTGAACTCCGATTTCGTACAGAAAATGAACTACGGCTTACTAGAAATGGCTTTCAAGAAAGAAGTGTTCCTGTTATTTTAAGACCCGGGACTGACTACAGCCCAGATAGGTTCTCCGGCATGCCTTAGGACTTCTCGGTGGTAATCGAGGATAACTCTGTCCATGGAGTTATTTGTGGTCCGCCCTGCCCTCGGGGCGTTATGGACAGAGGGAAATACCGTTACCGGCCTACCTTCGGGTGGCATACCATACCGATCCCTCGAGATGGGATACTTCTGTTGCCGGCCTACCTTCGGGTGGCACTCTATTCAGATCCCTCGAGATGGGATGCTTCTGTTACTGGCCTACCTTCCGGTGGCACTCTGTTCTGATCCCTCGAGATGGGATACTTCTGTTACCGGCCTACCTTTGGGTGGCATACCGTACTGATCCCGTGAGGGATACCGTTACCGGCCTACCTTCGGGTGGCATACCGTACCGATCCCGTGAGATGGGATACCCACATGACAGTTACCGGCCTTAGATTGTGTGGAGTGAACACAAACTATCCTCGATTATTCGCCCCCTCAGCTAGTAGGGTATACTGGCAGGGTTTGTACCGATATTATATGAAGTACCGTTTACTATTTTACTGATATGTTATGTTACCGTACCGATCACCGAATGTGAAGTATCGATTACCGGATATGAAGTACCGAGTATTGAATATGAAATACTGTTACCGACAGGATATGTTCTATTCACCGTTTAACGTACCGACTACCGATATGTTATGTTACTGTTTACCGTACCGATTACCGTTTTCTGAATTATAGTACTGTCAAGGTATATTTTCTCTATTTTTCTTAGACTGCATCCTGATTAACCATTCTATTTATGCATAGTTACATGACCGTTCTGCATCATCGTTGTACTACTCATATGCATGTACCTTGCTGGGCCTCGACTCACTATTTTATATTTTTCCCCCCTACAGATGAAGCTTAGAACTTGTGCCTGACGAGTTTGAGTGACTAGGACTTGTCTGAAGGATTAAAGACCTCGGAAGCTTATTTTGGAGAAATATTATTGTAATGACTTGATGGACTTCTATGGTTAAACGTTTTTGGCTATGTACTTGGAAATGAATATTTTGGAATGAATACGAATGCTTCCGCAAGTGTTATAATAACTTCTGCTATACTAATTATGATTAAAGGTACGTGGGTCCTAAATGGCATCTGTGATCCTGTGTTGCACCTAATTTGTTTAAGTTGGGTTTTCAATGGTATTTCTGTTTGACGGAAGCTTTGAGGATAAAAAAAAAAATCCGTTCCGTCACATTTGGTATCAGAGAATTGAGATGCCTTAGGAATTGATCGATCGAAAAGCGGAAACATAGGTATGAATCTTTCTACTAAATTTTCGTTGGGTTAAGTCTAGGTAACCAAGGTGATTAGGACTTTTAAGAAGTTGACTCCTAGGCTACGTTTGAATTTCACAAAACTAATGAATATTTTCTTTTCTCTAACTGACTTTTGGGATTTCAATGTTGCACCTGTCTTGATTTTAGGATGGCTAATGAAAGGAGGAGAAGATATGGCCAAGGTAGTACTAGTACTCCCCTTGATCAAGAAGCAGATCCGCCGAATGCAGAAATTTGGATTAGGAAGTTGAAGAAAGTACTTATAGTTACCCAATGTTCCGATAATGAGTTAGTGATCCAGGACTTTCAAACTTTTACTGAGATCCTAGAAAGGGGTTCAGTACTCGAGGAAGAGTTAGAAACGCAAAAATTTTCTACAAAGAGGGCTGCTAGTTGGGAAGATCCTAGTAGGAACTCACATATGGAACCACCTGAGTCATCCAAGAAGGCAAAAATGGTGGATGCGGGGAAGAGCACTACTGAAGTCTTGTTAGCGACTAAGTTGCCAACATCAACTGCTAAATGTGCATATGGTAGGAAGAAGCACTTGGGAAGAACTTGTTATAAAGCAATCGGAGCATGCTATAGATGTGGAAAGTTGGGCCACCTGGTAAAGGATTGCCCATTACCAGACAATCAAAAGGAAAAGAAGTCTAAGTATTATGGCAGTAGTGCAAGGCCCAGAGACACCCCGAAGGCAGAGGAAGGTATTCTCTTAATCAACGAAATTTTGATTTGTTCCTTAATTGTATAGACATATGCATGCTTTATGGATCTTGTTAATCAGTATAAATAAGTAATCACAAAGTGGGGGAGACGTCCGTGGGAAGGAATTACCCCCACCTGTAATTGGAATTTTGTGATAAAACCTCTGAGGACTTAAGAATGATCCCTTGAACGAAATTTAGAAATGAATCTTAACATATTTGACGGAGGAGAATACTAAGATCAAGAGTCGATGTCAGAAGCCTCCAAATGGATGTGCGAAGAATCACTTAAAAGATAATTCTGATCTAATAATTTCATGAGGTATGGATATTTTAGAATCAATCTAAATCAAGGATTTTGGGGTTGTCTCCATAAAATGACCATCCTAGAGTTGTTTAAATCAGAATGGCGCAGCGGAAGCGCGGCGTGAACCCATTACTCAGAAAATTAAGATTTAGGTTAATATCCTTATGATCAGAATCTTTTGAAGCTTGGAACGAACTGAAGTGGAAGTTCATAGAATTCATTTGAAGTATCGGATTCAATTGGAGGAATGGCTAGCATATACCGTAGGCCACTTAAGAAATTCTTAGGACCATCCTCATATCAATAGCTGAGAAAATCAGTAAGTGCCTGGATTGAACCGATATAAGAGAATAAGAGTGATCAAATGCTTGAGGTTTCCTAGGGTAATCCTTATATGAGGGAATAAACCCGTAATGTAAAAATACGTGTGATTATGAGGCCGTAAGGATCATCAAATTTCGAGGACGAAATTTTTATAAGTGGGGGAGATTGTGACGACCCAGATTCTAAAACATAGAAATCTCGATTATCGAGCCAAAGTGATCAAGGGATCCAGGAAAATTGAGGGTTGCCCAGTCAACTCATGTTGACCGAAAAGTGGGAAAAAGGATGAAAAGAAGTTGACCGGACTTAGTAAAAGTTGACCGGATTCGAAGATACTTCGGTCAAGGCGTGTTGAGGAGAAGGAAAAAGCCGGTCAACGCACGTTGATCGGAAATGTATGAAGGCAAGCATAATCCGGTCAACGCGTGTTGACCGGAAAGCATGAGGAGGCCAAAGTGGCTTTGAAGCCGGAGTGCATTGTTGAAATAAGGCCGAAGTGTCCTTGAAGACCGGAGTAGAATTTGCAGAGAAGAAATCCGGAGTCGATGAAGGAAAATAAATCCAAAGTTGATGAGAAAGTGATGGACAGAGTGAATGATAAGAAGTTGAACGGATTTGAAGAGTTGACCGGATTCGAAGATCTTGACCGGAATTGGAGAGTTGACCGGATTTCTTTAAAGGTTACAATAATTGAGACCGACACTGATCAGAAATATTGACCAAAGAGTTGACCGGATAAACAAAGAATAAACTGTGGGATTTAGTTAGAATCTAACTAGGCGGCGACCAAATGGAGTGGGTAAACTAATCTAGTTAGTCCACCTACCATCTGAAAACAAGTACCAAAGTAAGTCACCTACCCCACTTACCCCACCAAACCCCTCTTCTATATAAACCCAGCGTCGGGTGGCTGCATTTGGCAAAAAGGCAAAACGCAAGCAGTAAGGAGGGAGTGAAGGAGGGCGCCAAGGAGAAACCAACTGTCGGGCAAGAAGGGAAGGAAAATTGAGTCAGCCCGTCAGGCAAGTGTACCTCGGACGCCGTTTTTAAGTTCATTGCGAGTGTATTCTGCTCTATTTCTAAATTCATGCTTTGTTGCAAGTTATTTCGGACGCTGTTTTAAGTTCATGCTTTAAATATATTGCAAGTGTACTCTGCTCGGCTTTTAAGCTCATGTTTTGAGAATGTTGATGTGTACTCTATTTTTAAGTTCCTGCTTTCTGCATTGAATATCCACCATCTGCAATGTAAAACGAGTTCTGTCCTTTTTGATGAAAAAGTACTTCGAAAGAACTCTGGCCTTAAACGAACTCCCGCCTTAATATGAAATGGGCTCCGGCTTTATAAAGAACTGTGGCCTTAATTTAAAATGAACTCTGCCCCTTTTAATGGAAATGCCCTCCGTCCTGTTAGTAAAACGAACTCCGTCCAAAAAGCACTCCATCGCTTGAGTAAAAAGGCACTCTGTCCCAAAAGCACTCTGGCCCGAATGTAAATTGATCTCCGGCCTTGTATTAGGAAGAAGTACTCTGTCCCTTGAGGAGAATGAACTCCGTCTTGTATAATAAATAAAAAGAACTCCGGATTTTTGATGAAAAACAACTACGGCTTTGAACTCCGGATTTGAATGAAAAACGTCTTCAGCTTTCGAACTCCGGATTTTGGATGAAAAATAACTACGGCTTCGAACTCCGGATTTCAATGAAAAACGTCTTCAGCTTTCGAACTCCAGATTTTGGATGAAAAACAACTACGGCTTTGAACACTGGATTTGAATGAAAAACGTCTTCAGCTTTCGAACTCCAGATTTGTATGAAAAAGTACTCCAAAGAGAACTCCAACCTCTATCAAAGAGCTCCGGCCTCCGTCAAAAGGAACTCCGATTTTTGAAAAAGAACTCAGGCCTTAATGTGAAATCAATTCCGGTCTTAAATGAACTCCGTCCAAAAGTGCTCCGTCCCTTGAGAAATGAGCTCCGGCCTTTGAGGAGATAAGCTCCGTCTTTTAAGAAAAAGCAGTTTCGTTTTTGTAGATAAAAAGAACTCCGGCTTTGTTAGAACTCCGGCTTGGTTGATAAAAAGGAACCGTGGCTTTTGTTGTTAAAAAGAACTCCGGACTTATGAGAATTCAGCTTTTAAAAGTACACCGTCCCTTGAGAAAAAAAAATGAACTTCGGATTGTAATGAGCTCCGGCCTTTCAGAAAAAAAAGCACTCCGTCTTTAATAAAAAGATAACTCCGGCTTTTAAAGGTACAATGAACTCCAGTTTCGTACACGAAAAGAGCTCCGTCTTTAATAAAGAAGTAACTCCGGCTTTGAAAAAGAGTTCCGTCCTTAATGAAAAATGAACTTCGGTTTTGGGTTCTGGCTTTTGAAAAAGAGTTCCGTTGTTAAAGAAAAAAAAAATGAACTTTGGCTTTTAACATGAAAAAGAGCTTCGTCATTAACGTGAAATCAACTCCGGCTTTTGAACTCTTGTTTCTGCCAACAGAAGAACTCCGGCTTGAATGAAAATTGAACTCCTGTTTTGCACATGGAAAAAAAAAAAGTTCCGTCCTTAACGTGAAATCAACTCTGGCTTTTGAACTCCTGTTTCTGCCAAAAGAGGAACTCCGGCTTGAATGAAAAATGAACTCCGGTTTTGCACATGAAAAAGAGCTCCGTCCTTAATGTGAATGAACACCGGCTTTTGAACTCCTGTTGCTGTCAAAAGAGAAACTCGGCTTGAATGAAAAACGAACTCCGGTTTTACACATGAAAAAGAGCTCTGTCCTTAACGTGAAATGAACACCAGCTTCTGAACTCCTGTTGCTGTCAAAAGAGAAACCCGGCTTGAATGAAAAACGAACTCCGGTTTTGCACATGAAAAAGAGCTCCGTCCTAAATGTGAAAATGAACTCCGGCTTGTATTGAAAATTGAACTCCGATTTTGTACAGAAAATGAACTACGGCTTACTAGAAATGGCTTTCAAGAAAGAAGTGTTCCTGTTATTTTAAGACTCGGGACTGACTACAGCCCAGATAGGTTCTCCGGCATGCCTTAGGACTTCTCGGTGGTAATCGAGGATAACTCTGTCCATGGAGTTATTTGTGGTCCGCCCTGCCCTCGGGGCGTTATGGACAGAGGGAAATACCGTTACCGGCCTACCTTCGGGTGGCATACCATACCGATCCCTCGAGATGGGATACTTCTGTTACCGGCCTACCTTCGGGTGGCACTTTGTTCTGATCCCTCGAGATGGGATGCTTCTATTACTGGCCTACCTTTGGGTGGCACTCTGCTCTGATCCCTCGAGATGGGATACTTCTGTTACCGGCCTACCTTCGGGTGGCATACCATACCGATCCCGTGAGGGATACCGTTACCGACCTACCTTCGGGTGGCATACCGTACCGATCCCGTGAGATGGGATACCCACATAACTGTTACTGGCCTTAGATTGTGTGGAGTGAACATAATCTATCCTCGATTATTCGCCCCCTCAGCTAGTAGGGTATACTGGCAGGGTTTGTACCGATATTATATGAAGTACCGTTTACTGTTTTATTGATATGTTATGTTACCGTACCGATTACCGAATGTGAAGTATCGATTACCGAATATGAAGTACCGATTATTGAATATGAAATACTGTTACCGACAGGATATGTTCTATTCACCGTTTAACGTACCGACTACCGATATGTTATGTTACTGTTTACCGTACCGATTACCATTTTCTGAATTATAGTACTGTCAAGGTATATTTCCTCTATTTTTCTTAGACTGCATCCTGATTAACCGTTCTATTTATGCACAGTTACATGACCGTTCTGCATCATCGTTGTACTACTCATATGCATGTACCTTGCTGGGCCTCGACTCACTGTTTTATGTTTTTCCCCCTACAAATGAAGCTTAGAACTTGTGCCTGACGAGTTGGAGTGACTAGGATTTGTCTGAAGGATTAAAGACCTCGGAAGCTTATTTTGAAGAAATATTATTGTAATGACTTGATGGACTTCTATGGTTAAACGTTTTTGGCTATGTACTTGGAAATGAATATTTTGGAATGAATACGAATGCTTCCGCAAGTGTTATAATAACTTCCGCTATACTAATTATGATTAAAGGTACGTGGGTCCTAAATGGTATCTGTGATCCTGTGTTGCACCTAATTGGTTTAAGTTGGGTTTTCAATGGTGTTTCTGTTTGACGGAAGCTTTGAGGACAAAAAAAAAAAAAGTCCGTTCCGTCACACTTATGGATCATCCAAGAGGACTAGGGCGGCTGACAGGGAAAAAAGATTGTACCAGCTCAGTCAGTAATCGATACTAGAGCGTCGGCTGATGACTACACCTTCTGTGGAAGGAAACATCGAGGACAAGAATGCCGTAAGATGTCGGGAGCGTGTTTCAGATGTGGGCAGCAGGGCCACATTCTCAGGAACCACCCGCTACCTCCTAGGATGGAAGGAAAGAAGCCTACCGTCTCGGCAAAGGCCTTCGCGGTGACTGTTCAAGATCCAGAGGCATCTCCGAATGTTGTGGAAGGTACCCTTTCTATTTGTGGGGTTTATGCATCCATATTATTTGACTCGGGGTCTACCCATTCCTTCGTTTCCCCACAATTTGCATGCTGTATCGTATCTGCCCCATGTGTCTTGGATTGTGAATTATCTGTGTGTACTCCCACCGGATCATCTGTGATTACTGATGTAATGTATCCAGAATGTATAGTTGAGGTGAATGGGAACTGTTTGGTTGTGGACTTAGTGTTGTTAGGCATAGGTGATTTTGATGTGATCCTAGGAATGGACTGGCGAGCTAAATACCATGCCAGTATTGACTATTTCCTAAAGCGGGTTTGTTTTAACATCCCTGGGATGGAGCCCTTTTTCTTTCAGGGCATTAAGAAAAAGGGGGTGCCTATGTTGATCTCTACTCTACATGCTAAACATTTGATGAGTAGTGGATGTAGAGCTTATTTGGCATATGCCTGCACTACTGGAAGTCATAGTGTGCCGGCTAAGGACATCCTGGTTGTTTGTGACTTTGAGGCTGTATTTTCAGAGGAGTTACCTGGATTACCTCCACATCGGAAAATTGAGTTTGAAATTGTTGTTGTTCCTGGTGTTAGTCCGATTTCTAAGTCGCCCTATCATATGGCTCTGGCTGAATTGAAGCAGTTGAAGTTGCAACTACAGGAGCTGTTAGACAAGGGTTTTATCAGATCAAGTGTATCTACTCGGGGTGCACCAGTGTTATTTGTAAGGAAGAAAGATGGGTCTTTGCGGTTGTGTGTTGACTATCGTGAATTGAATAAGGTCACGATTAAAAACAAATACCCTCTACCGCGCATTGACGATTTATTTGATTAGTTGCAAGGATCTCGAGTGTTTTCAAAGATTGATTTGAGGTTCGGATATTACCAACTAAGAATCAAGCCGGAGGATGTGGCTAAAACAGCTTTTCGGACACGATATGGCCACTATAAATTTCTTATTATGCCTTTCGGCCTTACAAATGCTCCAACTGCTTTCATGGATTTGATGAATAGGGTTTTCAGGCTGTACTTGGATAAATTTGTGGTGGTATTCATTGATAATATCTTGATTTATTCAAAGGATCATGAGGAGCACAAAATTCATTTAAGGAAGGTACTTCAGGTGCTCCGCGATGAGAAATTATATGCCAAGCTGAGTAAGTGTGAGTTCTGGCTCGAGAAGGTGATGTTTTTGGGGCATGTGATTTCTGATGGTGGCATTTTTGTGGATCCCAAGAAAATAGTGGCTATTACCAGTTGGAGTAGACCAGCTTCTGTGACTGAAGGTTAGGAGTTTTTGGGTATGGCGGGATATTACAGGCGTTTTGTAGAGAATTTCTCTCAGATTGCTATACCTCTGACTCGGTTGCTAAAGAAAGAGGCTAAGTTTGTGTGGATAGAGGAGTGTGATCTAAGCTTCCAAGAGCTAAAAGATCGCTTGACCACCGCTCCGGTGCTGATTATTCTAGAGGGTTCTAGAGGCTTCGAGGTGTATTGTGATGCCTCTAAGGCGGGTCTAGGGTGTGTGCTGATGCAACATGGTAAAGTCGTGGCATATGGGTCTAGACAATTGAAGGTTCATGAGAAAAATTATCCTACCCATGATCTTGAACTTGCTGCTGTAGTATTTGCTTTAAAAATTTGGAGACATTATTTATATGGCGAGAGGTTCCTTGTGTATTCTGATCATAAGAGTTTGAAGTACCTGTTTTCACAAAAGGAACTCAACATGAGGCAAAGGAGATTGCTCGATTTCCTGAAGGATTATGATTGCGAGATACAATATAAGCCGGGGAAAGCCAATATAGTAGCAGACGCACTAAGTCACCGATCAGGTTATGTGGCGCACCTACAGGTTAAACAGATGGAGATGTTGGATTATTTGAAGCAGTGTGATATCCAACGCTATACCAAAGGTGATAGGATGCTCCTGTCATACTTTCAGATTCAACCAGAGGTAGTTAGCGAAGTTAAAGAGAAGCAAGTGAATGATCCATTCCTCATGGATATTGTTAATGATTTGGGTAAAGAGTCTCGAGCTGATTTTAACATCCGGGCTGATGGTGTGTTGAGATTTAGAGATCGATTATGTGTACCGGATGACAAAGGGTTGAAGGAGAAAATTTTAAACGAGGCTCACCAGTCTCGGTATACAATCCACCCAAAAACGAATAAAATGTATCAGGATCTAAAAAAGACTTTCTAGTGGAGAAACATGAAGAGAGATATCATGGCCCATGTGGAGAAATGCCTAGTGTGTCAGCAACTGAAGGCTGAGAGGAAGAAGCCTTCTGGTCTGTTACAGCCAATGCCAATTCCGAGCTGGAAATGGGAAGACATTGCTATGGACTTCGTACCGGGTTTGCTGAACACTCCTAGGAATCATGACGCCGTGTGGGTTATAGTTGATCGGCTGACAAAATCAGCCCACTTTTTGGCCATCAGAACGACCTATTCGCGTGATAAGTTGGCTCAGTTGTATGTAAATGAGATCGTGAGGCTTCATGGAGTTCCTACCTCCATTGTGTCTGATAGAGATCCGCGTTTTGCCTCGAGGTTTTGGGAGAGCTTGCATAAGGAGTTGGGGACAGAGTTGAAGTTTAGTACTGCATATCACCCCCAAACCGATGGCCAATCTAAGCATACCATTCAGATCCTCGAGGACATGTTGAGGGCCTCTGTTTTGGATATGAAAGGAACATGGATACTTACTTGGCGCTAGCTGAATTCGCTTATAATAATAGCTACCAAGCTAGTATCAACATGGCACCTTTTGAGGCCTTGTACGGGAGAAAGTGGAGGTCCCCGATTCATTGGGAAGAAACCGGAGACAAAAGGATTTTGGGCCCGGAGATTGTGAAAGAAACAGCAAAGAAGATTAAGGTGATTCACGATAATCTGAAGGTTGCTCAGAGTCGACAGAAAAGTTATGCGGACAAGCGAATGATAGAATTGAGCTTCATGGTAGGAGATCTTGTGTTTCTAAAGGTCTCACCATCCAAGGGCACATTTCGGTTTGGAGTGAAAGGGAAACTGAAACCCCGGTTCATTGGTCCTTTTGAGGTTTTGGAAAGGATCGGGGAGGTAGCCTATAGGTTGGCGTTACCACCTAATCTGACGGGCGTACATGATGTGTTTCATGTATCGATGCTTTGAAAGTACGTCCATGATCCAGCGCATGTGATTGACTTGGATCTTTGTCTATTAACAAGGATTTGTCCTACATTGAGGAACTCTGCAAATTTTAGACCGAAAGGATCAGAAGTTGCGAACAAAGACCATCCCCCTGGTGAAAGTGCTTTGGAGAAATCATTCACCGGAGGAAGCCACTTGGGAACGTGAAGAAGAGATCCGAAGCAAGTATCCCCACTTATTCTCTTGAGGTATGTAGTTTACTCAATTTCGAGGACAAAAATTCTTTAAGTGGGGGAGAGTGCGAGGACCCGGAACCGAAAACGTGATAACTAGATGTAATTAAGATGATTACTATCATTAACAGGCTAAGCATGTAATGAACAAGCGTTTGATGAGAGGCGAGGGGGCTACATTCTGTTTTTTGCGCTCGAGCGCCCTCGAGTGCTCAGCGAGCGGGCTACATTCTGTTAAGTACGCTCGAACGGCCAGCAGGCACACGGCGAGCGGGACTGCTACTGGATTTTCCGCTTGCTGCAGCCTCTCGGGCGTGCAAAGTAGAATGTCACCCGCTAGCTGAGCGCTCGAGAACGAAAAGCAAGAACACGGCCTGCTCGCTGAGCGCTTGATGCGTGCTCGAGTGCGGCCACGACTTTTTGCCCGCGTTTTTGCTTCGTTTATGTTGTACAAGGGAGGAGAAAAGGAAAGAGAGAGAGAGAAAGAACAGAGCACGCACGAAGGAAAGGAAAAAGAGGAAGAAGAGAAAAGGAGAAGGGAAACTCTCTAGTTCCAACCCATACCCAGTAAAATAACGGTAGATCGGATCAAGGCAAGTGTACCTCGAACGTTGTTTTTCGTTTTTACCGATTCTCTTGCTTTAAAGTTGATGAAAATGTTGCAAAAATGATGTTAATGCATGTTTAAAGTACATGAAGCATGTTTCCTTTGATTAATCAGTTAGATTTTATGTTTATCTATGTTTATTACAAGTTTTGGCTTCGATTTCGTGAATAAACATGAAAATAGTGTTCAATTTGTCTTGAAAAGCATGTGATGAAACCCTAGCTCGACAATGTGGTGTAGTTTGAGTAAATTGCATGATTTACTGTATATGCATGGCATCTATGACATTAATCTCATGAAATATGTACATGTAAGAGATCGATTTGAGTCCAAAGGTTTTGGCGAAGCCCTATGTACGAAAATGAAGAGGTTTTGATGAGTTTTAACCGTTGCTTCTGCAATATGAAAGTTAATTGACATCGAAATGAAGCTTCCAATATAATTTGTTTCCGAAAATATGTACCGACCTGTACCGAGAAAATTTTCATGTATACTTAAAGTTAGCTGAAAGTATATTGTGAAAGCTGATTTCAAAGAAGGGGTTTTCGATAAAGAGATGGATTTTGTTACAGTTATTTTAGGACCCGGGATTGACTACAGTCCGGATAGGTTCTCCGGCATGCCTTAGGACTTTTCGGTGGTAATCAAGGATAACTCTGTCCATGGAGTTATTTGTGGTCTGTCCTGCCCTCAGGGCATTACGGTCAGGAGGAATTATCGTTACCGGCCTACCTTCAGGTGGCATACCGTACCGATCCCGTGAGATAGGATACCCATATGACAGTTACAGGCCTTGGATTGTGTGGAGTGAACACAATCTATCCTCGATTATTTGCTCCCTCAGCTAGTAGGGTATACTGGCAGGGTCTGTACCGATATGTTACGAAGCACCATTTACTATTTTACCGATATGTTATGTTGCCATACCGATTACCGAATATGAAGTACCGAGTACCGCTATGTTAAGTTATGGAGTATCGATGACAGCTTATAGTTTACCGAATACTGTGTACCGATTACTGCTTATTATTTTCCGTTGTTAATTAACGGTTACTGATTTCTGTTTACCGACTACTGATTTCTGAGTCTGAAGTATAACACTGTCAAAGTATGTTTTCTCTATTTCCGGGATTTATTTCTGATTAACCGTTCTGTTTATGCATAGTTACATGACCGTTTTGCATCACCGTTTTACTCTCATATGCATGTTCCTTGCTGGGCCTCGACTCACTATTTTACTGTTTTTTCCCCTTCAAATGAGACAGTAGAGTTACTGCCTGATGAGAAAGAGTAGACAGGAAGGTGTTGTTTGAAGACTTTTGGGAACCTTAGAGCATTGGAGTTGTTTTTGAAGAGCTTGTCGATGTGAAGGCTTAGCTGGAATTGTGATTTTTGTATACTGACTTTATGTTTATGGATGTTCTAGAACATGTGAATTTTTATACGAAAAGTATATGATATGTATGACTGTAAAAAGAAAAAGCTATGCTTCTGCAGGTTATTAGTTTACTTCCGCTCTAAACTTTGGATTTACTGTACAGGTCCTAGACGGTATCTCGTTATTGAACTGTTAGTGTAGTTAATATTTTTATAGATTTGTGCCATGGATGGCACCTGTGATCCTGTGTTTGTATGTTATAGGGAGAATTGTTTTGGAAAGTCTCGTTAATTACGTTTCTACCCTGACGGAAGCTTTTGAGGAAAAAAAAATCCGTTCCGTCATAGGCTGCTTGTTGAACTCGAGTATTTTTTCAACTTTTTACTTTCAAACACCATTTTTCAATGCATGCTTGGCCTCTTAATGATTATCGTCATTTTAATTACTCCCAATTATCATTTTTTTGATTTTGGGGCCTCACACTCTCCCCCACTTAAAGAAATTTTGTCCTCAAAATTAAACAAAACTACATACCTCATGAAAATAAGTGGGGATATTTGTTTCGGATTTTCTCTTCGCACTCCCAAGTGGCCTCCTCCGGTGAATGATTTCTCCAAAGTATCTTCACCAGGGGAATGGTTTTCGTACGCAACCTCTGATCCTTTCGATCTAGAATCTGCAGTGGTTCCTTAATGTAGGACAAATCCTTGTCGATAGCCAAGGATCCGTAGTCAATTATGTGTGCAGGATCGTGGATGTACTTCTGAAGCATCGATACATGGAACACATCGTGTACGCCCGTCAGACTAGGTGGTAACGCTAACCTTAGGCTACCTCCCCGATCCTTTCAAGAATCTCAAAAGGATCAATGAACTGCAGCTTTAATTTTCCCTTTACTTTGAACCGGACCATACCCTTGGACGGTGAGACCTTCAGAATTACAAGATCTCCTACCTTAAAGCTCAATTTTATCCTCCTCCTATCCGCATAGCTTTTCTATCGGCTCTAAGGAATCTTCAAGTTATCATGGATCAGTTTAATCTTCTCTACCGTTTCTTTCATAATCTCCAGGCCCAAAATCTTTTTATCTCCAATCTCTTTCCAGTGAATCGGCGACCTATATTTTCTCCCATATAATGCCTCATAAGGTGCCATGCCGATGCTAGCCTGATAGCTGTTATTATAAGCAAATTCAGCTAGTACTAGATAAGTGTCCCAAGTTCCTTTCATCTCCAAAATAGAGGCCCTTAACATATCCTCAAGAATCTAAATGGTACGCTCAAATTGGCCATCAGTCTGGGGGTGATACGTAGTACTAAATTTTAACTCTGTCCCCAACTCCTCATGCAAGCTCTCCCAAAATCTTGAGACAAAACATGGATCTCTATCTGACACACTGGAGGCAGGAACTCCATGAAGCCACACGATCTCATGCACATACAATTGAGCCAACCTATCACGTGAATAGGTCCTCCTGATTGCTAAGAAGTGGGCTGATTTTGTCAGCCGATCAACTATAACCCAAATGGCGTTATAATTCGTAGGAGTCCTCAGTAAACCCGAGACAAAGTCCATAGCAATGTCTTTCCATTTCCAACTCGGGATCAGCATAGGCTGTAACAATCCAGAAGGCTTTCTCCTCTCAGCTTTTAGTTGCTGACATACCAAGCATCTCTCCACATAAGCCATGATATCTCTCTTCATATTGCTCCACCATAAGGTATTCTTCAGATCTTGATACATTTTATTCGTCCCCGGGTGAATCGTATACCGGGACCTGTGAGTCTCCTTCAAAATCTTCTCCTTCAATCCACTATCATCCGGTACACATAATCGGTCTCTAAACCTCAATACTCCATCAGTCCGGACGTTAAAATCAGCTCAGGATTTCTTACTTAGATCACTAACAATATCCATAAGAAACGGATCATTCACCTGCTTCTCTTTAATTTCATTGACCACTTCTGGTTGGATCTAAAGGTACGACAGGAGCATTCTATTACCTTTAGCGTAACGTTGGATATCACATTGTTTCAGGTAATCCAACATCTGCATTTGCTTGATATGCAAGTGTGCCACATACCCTGTCTATAATATCCTACCATGCCCAAAAAGCTCTTAACTTCAGTCACAGAAGCTGGCCTGCTCCAGTTTGTAATAGCCTCTACTTTCCTGTGATCTACAGAAATACCACAATCAGAAATCACATGCCCTAAAAATATCACCCTCTCAAGCCAGAATTCACAATTACTCAACTTGACATACAATTTTTTCTCGCGGAGCACTTGAAGTACTCTTCTCAAATGAATTTTGTGTTCCTCATAATCCTTTGAATAAATCAGGATATCATCAATGAATACCAAAACAAATTTATCCAAGGACGACCTGAACCACCCCATTCATCGATCCATAAAAGCAGTTGGAGCATTCATAAGGCCAAAAGGCATAACAAGGAACTTATAATGGTTATAATGTGTCCGAAAAACAATTTTAGCCACATCTTCCGGCTTGATCCTCAATTGATAATAATTGGACCTCAAATAAATCTTTGAGAACGCCCGAGATCCTTGCAACTGATCAAATAAATCATCAATATGCGGTAGAGGGTATTTATTTTCAATCGTGATTTTATTCAACTTACGATAATCAACACCCAACCACAAAGACCCATCTTTCTTTCTCATAAACTATACTGGTGCACCCCAAGGAGATACACTCGGTCTAATAAAGCCCTTCTCTAACAGCTCTCGTAATTGCAACTTCAACTCTTTCAATTCAGTCGGAGCCATACGATAAGGGGCTTTAGAAACTGGACTAACACGATGAACAATAGCAATTTCAAAGTCAATTTTCCGGTGTGAAGGTAATCCAAGTAACTCCTCTGGAAATACATCCTCAAAGTCATAAACAACCAGGAAGTCCTTAACCGGCACACTATGACACCCAGTAGTGCAGGCGTATGCCAAATAAGCTTTACATCCAATTTTTATCAAATGCTTAGCATGTAAAGCAGAGAATAATACAAGCACTCCCTTTTTCTTAATGCCCTGAAAGAAAAAGGGCACCATCCCTGAAATATAAAAATAAACCCTCTTCAAAAAACAGTTAATACTGGCATGATATTTGGCCAGCCAGTCCATTTCTAAAAGCACATCAAAATCATCCATATTCAACAACACTAAGTCCACAACCAAATACTTCCCATTCACCTCGACTATGAATCCCGGATACATAACATCCGTAATCACAGGGGACCCAGTGGGAGTACATATAGATGGTTCACAATCCAGAATACACGGACAAATACAATGCAAGCATGTAAATTGTGAAAAAATAAAGAAATGGGTAGATCCCGAGTCAAACAATATAGATGCAGAAACTCCACAAATAGAAAGAGTACCTTTCACAACATTCAGAGATGCCTCTGGGTCTTAAATAGTCACTGCCAAAGCCTTTGCCAAGACAGTAGGCTTCTTTTCCTCTAACCTTTGAGGTAGTGGACAGTCCCTGAGCAGGTGGCCCTACTGCCCACATCTGAAACATTCTCCAGATATCTTACAACATGCTTGCCCCGGATGTCTCCTCCCACAAAGGTATAATCTTCAGCTGACCCTCTAGAACCGGTTATTGACTGAGCCTATGAAGGACCGGATTATTCTCCATTGAATAACCTCCGTCATTGGCAACACAACTATAGTCCATAATTAATGCTTATGGATTCTACAGAAAATCCGGTAGAGTCTCCTCTGCAACTGGACGAAAACAAAAAATAAACCTGTTTAAATATCCCCTGCAACAAGCACACATCTATCCAAGGCTTAACTCAAAGCCTACAACACGCCACACAGATCACACATCTTGCCATATCATCCATGGCTCCAATACAGTACACAACCTACTATACTGGATCTAGAGAGATGCAGTATAGTAATGAAACCAAACTCAAACATATATATACAGACATAGAAGCATAACTAAATCATCAAAAATGCGGAAACATAACAAAACCAAAAAACAATAACTATAACGAGCCACGCTTAACCCCGAGTGGCCGTCCGCAATCCGATCTAACTCTAAGTCCAAATCCTTCTGCACTGGTCGTCCAGCCAGCCTCAACATGCAAGCCTCTCCTTGCACTAACCAATCCGGCGCTGGCTAAGTGTTCTCATCTGAAAGGAAAACAACAACAGCAAAAGTGAGCTAACAGCTCAGCAAATGTAATCATAAACACCCCTCTAAGACATGCACAAGAACTGAAGCGAGAGGGAATACATGCGCTCTCCATAATCAAGGAATAGGAGAGGGAACAGGAACAACTGGAATCACTTGATTCCTACCGTTCTCACGATTACACTTATTGGTCACCATTCGAATTCATTTGATTCTCACGGTTTTCATGATTACATCTTGGATCACGGGATTCACATGGTTCATCTTGAATAACAGGGTTCACACGGTTTCTCACAGTTCATATCTTGAACATTATTCATTTTCATTATTACATCATCTTTGCGGACCCCGGCTAGTAGACCGTACTAGCCAACGATGCGAGAGAACGAGGATAGGAATGTGTTCGCTACACATTCTAAAGCCACGACTACTATTTTAGGTCGGTAAAACACGACCCTCGGTTGTATCCATGCAACAATCATCACAGATGACTACATCTCAATATGTAGCGTTGACAGACACACCCCACACCCCCGGGGTTCAGGGCAATCCTCGTTCTTCCACAGTAGTTTTCTAAAGCGTACCACAGACATCACCCGGTTCCACGAGCGGCCGAAATATGTGGCCAAGTATTTCTCGGGTTCACACCGTGATGGACATGGTATACTAAAGATACTACCCATACGACTCAGGATCCTAGTTTCAAGATTAGGTTCAACACTTGGAGAGGGAAACCCACATTTGCCTCAACATAATCACATCTCGGGGGAAATCTCATTCCCATCACAATCATCTCCAACCGGGAGATTACATCATCAAACACATCTCCATCCAGGAGATTACATCATCACAAGCTCAATGTGGATTCCCTTCCATTCACGCCACGGTTCACAATATCCAATGGGACTCATTGCCCTTAATCACAATCCGTGGGACTCAATTCCCTTAATCACAACAAGTCATCCAAGTTCACGAGAGAGATTAGATTCTTACCTCCGATTGTCACATATCACTTTGGAACCTCCGCGACTCATCCCTTGCCTCCAGCACACGGATACACGTTTCGGAGCTTACATTTGCGTTTAAACATTTAAACATTATATCAATAACAATTATGGAAGCATAACACTTACATTTCTCATTTCATTTTTGGGGAATGATAACAGATTTCCTTTTGAACACCCGAACGCCGCACACGGTTCGATACTTGGAAATTGGACGTCCGGTGGATTCGTACACACACTTGATACATGGGATTTCACATTTGGGTTCGATTTAACTTAACACGAGGGTGGAAGTATGCAACTTCCCATTCATTTTCGGATTATCCACAATGAGGAACTTTTAAGGCTCCCGGATGCCACGAAAGGGTCAAATCTTGCAGGATTCGGCATCCGGTTGATATATACACACAATTGGAACACGGGGATTCACATTCTAGGGTCATTCCCTCATTTTACGAAGGTGACAACGCGCGATTATCACCTCCGGTCTCGGGTGAACAGTAATTGCGCCCATTTAGAGGGCTCGGACGTCGCGAACGGGTCGAAACATGCAAAATCGAACCCGCGGCCGACATATATTCATCAATGGGACGTGGGGATTCACATTTTGGGGTCAATTTCATGATACACAGGCAGGAAACAGGAAATCTCCAATTTCTCGTGGGTTAGGATTTCGGTGAAACCAAACCGGGCGAATCGGACACGATTCGGACAAACAACTACATTTTCCATAGCCCATACTCATGGGTTTCAAGATTCTAACATCCACGGTGGGTATCGACACAAAATACCCAACGGAAATACATAAAACAACGAAAGAGAACGAGAAGTGAGTATGAGAACACTTGCCTCGACGTGTGCTTTCACTTTTATACCTGGCTCTCGGACGGAATCGGACCCCGGGCTCGATCTCCCTTCTTCTCTCTCTAGACGCGCCCCTCTCTCTCTAAAACCCTCGGTCAATCTGAAAAATGAGGGAGAAGGAAACTCAGAGCGTATTTATACTGCACCTGCCGCTCGAGCGGATCTCGAGCAGCCAGCGGGCAGCCGTGCTACTGGTTTTTCCGCTCGAGCCATGGCTCGAGCGCCCAGCAGGCGCAAGCCTGCTGGCAAGGCTTCAGCAGCTCAGACCCAAATAATTTTCCTGATTTTTCTTCCGACACCAAACCTTAATCTTTCCATAGGATTAGTATTGATCATCATCATACTAATCACCTCATTATTATCAGGTTCTTAAATCCGGAACCTCACAGAGTCGGTACAACACTCTTTCCCTTGTCAGCTGTCCTAGTCCTCTTAGACGGTCCAGAAGATCCCACAACAGATCCGGTACTAACTCTCGCTCGGCTAGCGGTCCTCTTTGCATATAATCTCTCCATCTCCGCTTCCTTCTCATAAATCACAACTCTGTCCAGAATCTCAGCATAAGTCTGGAGTTTTAAAATCGACAGTGACTTCCTAATGTCATCCCGTAACCCTTGTTGGAACTTCTTAGCCTTTCTCTGCTCATCCTCTAAATAAAAGGGTGCAAAATGGGACAACTCAGTAAATTTTGCATCATACTCCTTCACCGTCATATTTCCTTGCCTCAACCTCATAAATTCCTACTCCTTCTGATCTTGGAGGCTGGACGAAAAGGACTTCTCCATAAAAACATCCTCAAACATCTTCCAAGTAATGACATCATCGGGCACTCCCATTGCCCTCTTCTGTATGCTCCACTAGCTATCAGCTTCACCTTCTAGTTTATACATTGCGAAGGTGACCTTCTCCCGATCAGTATACCCAATCACAATGAATATCTTCTTCATCCTCTTTAACCACACATCCGCTTCCATCCGATCAGGCTTTCCTAGGAAGCCTGGTGCTCACTTCGCTGTGAATCTATATACATCGTGGGACCAAGAAATGCCGGGACTGGCTCAGGTGCAGGAACCGGAGCCATGTGTCTCTGCTCAACAGATTCTATCACATTGGTCATCCTCTCCAACAGATCAATGTAAGCAGCCTCTCTATCATAGGGCATACTAATGCCACCACGGTCATTTCTTCTACCCCTTCTACTTGTCATCCTATAATCAAGATAAACACAAGGTTATAAGGACAAGGGTTCAATGAAATGAGAAAGAAATATTCAACAGTTTAAGGAAATTTAAACCCAGCCTAAGAACCAATCTCTTAAGGGTCCTAGTTGTCTTAACTTCCTCAACCTATTCCTACAGGAATTTAGTAAAGAGATTCAATCCTATGCTTCAACTTTCGGTCAATCAATTCCTAAGGCATCTCAATTCTCTGATACCAATTGTGATGGAATGGATTTTTTTCCTAAGAAACTTCCGTCAAGACAGAAATAGGATTAACGGACTAAAATATAAGGAAAGACTTCTGTAGAAATTTTGACAGAGTCTCCTATGTAATTAGATGAAAATCAAAAAATACAACCTGTATGATCAACCATTACAAGCATACAACTATCAATTATACCACAATTCTTCTTACAATATGCATACACAGGATCACAGATGTCATCCATGACATTAATAAAAAAAAAACCATCAACTACACTAGCAGTTCATAAACGAGATGTCATCTAGGACTTGTACAGAATATCCGAAAGTTTAGAGCGAAAACTAAACTATTAACCTGCAGAACCATAGTTTTCCTTTTTATCATCACATACATCACATGTATTTCTATACAAAACCCACATGTGCATAAACATCCATAGATACAGAATCCATATACAAAATCACATATCCAGTCAAGTCTTTACATCCAACGGGTTCTCCCAAAATAGCTCTAAAATGCTTCAGGTCTTCAAAAGTCTTTAGGAATTTCTTTCGGTCACTCTTTCTCGTCGGGCACTAACTCTACAGTCTCATCTGGAGGGGGGAAAAATAATAAAACAGTGAGCCGGGGCCCAACAAGGTAATGCAGATATGAAATAAAGCAATGATGCAAAACAGTCATAAAATTATGCATAAACAGAACAGTTAAATAGAATATGACCTCAAAAACAAAAAAGGCATAATTCGACGATATTAAACTCAGAATTCAAAAATCAGAAATCAGAAATCAGTAATCCGTATAATTCAGTATGCAGAATCAAAAAACTTCTCTTTTATATCAGAACATAATAGTGATCGGTATAGAATAAAAATTAGTACAATAATGGTGGTACAGAACAGAGTAGTGACAGAACAGAATGGTGACATAACAAAACGGTAACAGACCCTACCCGTACACCCTACTAGCTAAGGGGTGAATGATCGAGGATAGATTGTGTTCACTCCACACAATCCAAGACCAAAAACTAAACAGAAGTATCCTATCTCGCGGGAATAGTACGGTGTGCCTCCCGAAGGTAGGCCAGAAACGAAACTTTTCTCCTGATCGTAATGCCCTGAGGAAGGGCGAACCACATATAACTCCATAGATAGAGTTATCCTCGATTACCATCGTAAAGTTTTAAGGCATGCCGGAGAACCTAACCTGACTGTAATCAGTCCTAGGTCCTAAATAACAGTATCAAAAATAACTTCTTTATTGAAAACCCACTTTTATAATTAGAGTTTCACAATTTCATTTCAGTTAAGTTCAGAACGTTCAAAACATACGGTAATGGTCCAAAAACCCTTCAGTTTTACTTCAGAAGTGCATGGAAATTTATCGGTATAAGTTCGTGTAAAATTTTCAAAAACAAATTATACCGGGAGCTTCATTTCAGTGCCAATTAACTTTTATATAACAAGAGCTACGGTTAAAAATCATTAAAACCCCTCTATTTTCGTACCTAGGGCTTCGCCAAAACTTCCTGACTCAAATCGATAACTAAACATGCGTTTATTCATGAAATTAATACCATAAATCCATACACATATACTAAATCATGCAATTTAACAAAAAATCCCCAATGTTTTCGAGTTAGGGTTTCATCGCAAGCTTTTGGGACCAAATCGAACACTATTTACATGCTTGTACATAAAATCGAAGCCAAAACTTGCAATAAACATGGATAAACACAAAATCTAACTGAACAATCGAGCAAAACATTCTTTGTTTACTTTAAACATGCAACAATAACATTTTGGGATATTTTCATCAACTTTAAAGCAAGAGGAAACGGTAAAAACGATAAATAATGTCCGAAATACACTTGCCTTAACACGATCTACCGTTATTTTTACCCAGAGTGGATTGGAATGAGTGGTTTCCCCTTTCTACTCTTCTCTTCTTCCACTTCTTCATTCGTGCCTCTTCTCTTTCTCTCCCACTTTCCTTTTCCCCTTCTATTTATAACAAAGCGAAGTCAGAACGCGGGCAAAATTTGGGGCAGCGCTCGAGCGCTTGTGGAAGGCGGCGAGCGCGGGGTTTCTACCAGGGGCTCGCTCAAGCGCGCCTGGCACGCGGGGAGCGGGTAGCCACTAGATTTTTGCACTCGCTGCCGCGCCTCGGGTGCACGGCAGGCGCCACTCGGCTGCTTGCTGAACTTGGATATTTTTCCAACATTTTACTTTCAACCATCATTTTTCAATGCAAGCTTGGCCTCTTAATAATTATCATCATTTTAATTACTCCCAATTATCATGTTTTTGATTCTAAGGCCTCACAAAAAGTGTGCCTTCCGAAGGTAGGCTAGGTCTAGAATCTTTCCTCCTGACCGTAACGCCTCGAGGAAGGGCGGACCACGTATAACTCCATGGATAGAGTTATCCTCGATTACCATCGTAACATTCTAAGACATGCCGGAGAACCTAATTTGACTATATATCAGTCCTGGGTCCCAAATAACGGTATCAGAAATATTTTTTCTTCTTATTTCATAACTAAAACCCCTTTTTAGTTTCGGAAGTCAATCAGAGTTTCATAATCACCCTTCAGTCAACTTCAGAATGTTCAGAAACAGTTTATAACCTTTCAGACTTATTTCAGAATATACAGAGACAGTTCGAAACCCTTCAAAATGGGTTCAAAATATACAATAACGGTCCAAAAACCCTTTAGTTTCACTTTAGAAGTGCATGGAAATTTATCAGTATAAGTCTGTGTATAATTTTCATAAACAAATCACACCAGGAGCTTCATTTTGGTGCCAATTAACTTTTATATAACAGAAGCTGTGGTTAAAAATCATTAAAATGTACCTAGGGTTTTGCCAAAACTTTCGGACTTAAATCGAACATCAAACATGTGTTTATTCATGAAATCAACGCCATAAATCTAAATACATATATTAAATCATGCATTTTAACCAAAAACCCCTAATATTTTCGAGTCAGGGTTCTGCATCATGATTCCGGAACCAAATCGAACATTAATTACATGCTTTTTCATGAAATTGAAGCTAAATATTGCAATACACGTGAGTAAAGATGAAATCTCACCGAACAATCGAGGGAAACATGCTTCGTTAACTTTAAACTTGGAGCAATAAAACTTTAGAGCATTTTTACCATTTTTAGAGCAAGAAAAAGCGGAAAAAACAAAAAATAACATCCGAGGTACATTTTTCTGAGCTCGATTGACAGTTACCGTGACTCGGATCAGGACGAATGGTGGATTTTCTCCCTTTTCTTTCTCTTCTCTCTCCTTCCCTTTCTCCTCCTTCGCTGCTATGTCGTGGCTGCTGAGTGAAATGAACCCAAATCCCTAATTATCCCCCTTTAAAATGTAGGAGAAACGGGTCACGTGACTGGGCCCATTGAGCGCCAAGTAGGTGCCTAGTGTAATTTGGTGGGCACGCTCGAGCGCCAACCGGGCACTCTTTGAGCACTCGGTTCTGCCAATCTGCTTGGGTGGCACCTCGAGTGCACTTCGAGAGGTGCATTCTATTTTTCATGCCCCGTTTGCACTCGAGCGCTACTCAGGCATGGGTCAGGCCCACATCGAACCTGCAGCAAGCCTACGTCGCGTTTTCGCTATCCGGGACCCGTTTTGACACTTTCCAACCCAATTCTTTGCATCCTTGGACAATAATTTTGATTATATAACCTTAATAGGCCATGATTATCGTAATTTAAAGCACGGGATCTTATTTACAATTCAACGTTTCTTGGTTCACTACTTCGATCCCCGATTTTACCGATTCTGGAACTTTGGGCTTTTCAATCCGATTCTTTCCGTTCCTTTTGACCACAATTCACTTGTTTCAACTTAATTACCTTCTGATTACTATATTTTATAAATCTAAAACCTCTCCACATTTTAATCATATCTTGAAAATCGGGAACTTACAAGGCCTAACTTCCTCTTCCTACTATTGAACTCAATTTCCCACATTCTAAACCTAATCTTTGATCATTATTACTTCAATTTCTCCCTAATAATCGTATTCCAAAACTTCGATCATCACATGATTTATGTCTAAAAAATTTATGCGGATTTATACTATTAAATTACTGTGGATTTCTAAAGCAAATCTGAAGGGTTAACTGTGAAATTTCAGACTATCTTCTGAAACTGAATCAGTTATAGTTAAGAAATAAGAAAAAAAAATATTTCTAATCCTATTAATTAGGACCTGAGATTGATAGATAGTCAGGTTAGGTTCTTTGACATACCTTAGAATATTTGGTGGTAATCGAGGATATCTCTATCGATGGAGTTATATATGGTCCGCTCTTTCTCAGACGTTAACCTAGAGGGTAGTTACTGTTACTGGCCGGTGTTACTATACTAAATCCTACGAGAAGGGATGTCCCACTAGAAGGGACAACTGTTACTAGCCTTAGAGTATGTGGAGTTAACACAATCTATCCTCAATTATTCGCCCCCTCTACTAGTAGGGTCTACTGGTTGGGTCTTTTACTGATAGAAAAAGGAGATTTTCTATAATTTCTAGATTTTGTATCGATTTCTGGCTTATGATTTATGTTTATTGATTTATATTTTCTGAAGTCTGATTATTATTGAATTATGCTTTCTCTATTTTCATGCACTGTTCTATCCCTGATTATTTCCATGATTTTGTATATTTACATAACTATTCTGCATGACAAAATTTACTGCACGTTTTCATGTACCTTGTTGGGATTCGTCTCACTATTTTACTGTTTTTTCCTCCAGATAGGACGATAGAGCTAGTTTCAATGAGAAAGAATAGTTAAAGTCTTGCCTAAAGACCTTTAGAGACCTGAAATATTTTGAACATCTTGAAAAGAAATAATTGAATTGTAAATACCATATTATGTATATGGATCTTGTTTGTATATGGATTTTGTATAAGAAATGCATGCCATGTATGTGATGAAATAGGAATTATACTTTTGCAGGTATATAGTTCAATTTTCGTTATATGTTTTCTGGATTCTATACAGGTCTTAGATGGCAGCTCTATTCCAAACTGTTAGTATAGTCAATAGAAAATGTTAAACGTAAGGCATAGGGAATTATACGGCATCTGTGATTGTGACGGAATAGTTTTTTTTATCCTCAGAATTTTTCGTCATTACAGAAAATAGGAATAGAAGTCCAAATCCCAACTTAAGGTTCTAGGAAAAAAACGGGTAGAGTTTCCCCTAAAAGTGGGCTAAACCGAATACAAACAACCTATATATAATAACCTATGCAAAACATACTCGATATCCAATCCTCAAACTTATGACCACAACACAAACGCAAGACTAGAACAAGCACACAACTAACCAAATATCACAATTTACATCCTACGACACATATTCATAGGATCACAAGACCATATCCATCCATAGCTTTAATTTATCCATCCTATCCACTATACTGAAATCATATAAGAGATGTCATCTAAGACCTGTACAGAATCCAGAAAACATATAGTGGAAGCAGAACTATGCCATGTAGAAGCAATATTTCCTGTTTCATCACATACATGACATAAATTTCATATACAGGATCCATGTATACAAAATCCATCTGCAAAATTTGGCAATTACATTCAAACTACATCTTTCCAAGATTCTCCAAAATACTTCAAGTCTCCAAAAGTCTATACGTTAAACTTTAAATTACTCTCTCTCGTCTGGTACCGGCTCTACAGTCTTATCTAGAGGAAAAAATAGTAAACATTGAGACGAAGCCCAACAAGGTACCAAAATATGAAGAATATAATGCTCAAATGCAGAATATAAATATAGAAGGTCATAAGAACTGTCAAGGAATAGGAACATATACAGAATTATGAGAAAGCCTAGTTCGATATAAACAGGTTTCGATAATCACAATTCATGCTTTCATGCCCAACATAACTACATTAGAACAGAAAAATTACGATATTATCAAAAGAACGGAAGCATTTACGGAAAACAGAAAGAAAACATAATTCTGTTTAAACACTTATCGAAATCCATAGAATAGTTCCAAATCTCATTTGTTCTTCAGAAATTCTAATCCGATATTCTAGGGACCCATCTAGTATACTCTACTAGCTGAGAGACGAGTAATCGATGACAGATTGTATTCAATCCACACAATTAGAGGCCGATAGTTTGATAGTATATATCTCAATTCATTGGTTTGATAGTCCGATGGTTCAACAGTTATCCTCGATTACTACCATAATGCTCTAAGGCATGCCAAAGAACCTTATCTAACTATTCAACAGTTCTAGGTCCATTTTCTTACTGATTAACTTAATTCAATACATTTGTTTGAAATTCCATAATCAAAATCATCATATTTCAAGGCCAAATCTAAATTTCATTTAATCACTCTTTCAGACATTTCCAGAAGTTTCCATATTTTCGATAACACTATTCCTTGCAGAGTCTTCAGATACAAATCATTTAATAAATTGAAACTAGAAACAATTAACATTTAAATCATCAAAATTCCAAGTTTCAAACACGATTTTTCCAAATTTTCGTTCTAGTGTTCAATATAAGACTTCCAGGCATAATTCATGCATAAAACATGAGCCTAATCATGAAATCAAAGCCATAAATCCGAATACATATTCAAAATCATACATTTTAACCAAAAAATTCCAAATTTTTGAGCTAGGGTTTCACAATAACCTCTTGGACAATAATAGGACATAAAACGTGAGCTAAATCATGAAATCGGAGTTATATATTGTAGTACGTGCCAGTAAACATGAAATCTGTCTGATTAATCAGGAGAAATATGTTTTACTTACAGTAAACATGGAAAAATACGGATTTAATGCATAAATAAAAATTTATAGATATTAAAACACTGTGAAAACAGTAAATGACGTCCGAAGTACACATGCCTGAGCCCGATCAACCGTTATTTTTACTCATATCGGAGTGGAACAGTCGGCTTCCTCCTCTTCTCTTACCCTTTCCCTCTTCTCTCCCTCCATTCTCGTTATGGAATGCCAAAAAATGCTGAAGAAATCGCGCACGGCCCCTTTATATTAGTCGGGGCACTCGAGCGCCCATCGAGCGCCCTCCTCATACCCATACGCCTAGATCAATCCTTGGGCGGTCCATTGCACAAAATTGTGCCTCATCGGCACTCGAGCGCAAGTCGAGCGCCAGTCCCTCCTTTGGCCGATTTCACTCCTTTTTACTTTGGTATTAAATTTTCTACAATATTTAAACCCAAACATAATTTTCATCCACATAATTTTTCCATAATCATCATGCTCCGAGATCGGGATTTCACACTCTCCCCCACTTCAGGAAATTTTGTCCTCAAATTTAACAAACCTCGAGTCTTATAATTTAGAGAAACCTTCCTAACATCTCCAAATCATTCTCAAATTAAGGTAGTTACCTTGGAAAACCTTAAATTCTCCAAATTCTTCTGAAGCTTTAGTACTTGTTTCATTATATACTCATCTAAACTCATCAACTCGAAAGAAAACCCAATTCATTAACTATTTTTCGATTTGGTTCTAAACATTAAACAGGTTATAAATCCCACACTTCTATCTATGCTAAGTCATAAATTAGGAGCATTCTCCTCGAATTTTAAAATTTAGATCTTAATATACAGGGACTAATCATTCGATTACTTTTGCTACATACTCTGATCAAATCATCCAACTTTTCAATTATCCGATTACCATTTACTATCACGATTTCAACCTAACATCCCAATTCCTTTACCGAGTTCGGTTAAGATTCCGATATAAATTTCAAATCAAAATCAAGTATCTAAGACAGTATACTCCACATCCTCCACATTTCGTTAGTATGTCATCAAATTAACATTTCCATTAGATACATATTCCAGTTCGAACACCTAATTTACACAGTAACCTTAAATAAAACCGATTTTAAGATAACTATAAGACCAAAAATAATCCTCACAGATCCTCAATTCACCACAGACCAAAAGTTCTAACTATAACAGTTATCAAAATTTCGATACAATTCTATATCATTACCTTAAATTTTCAAGATTTTAACAATTAGCAACCTCAAAATTTTAAAATTCCCACACTGAGCAATTTAGATCTTGTTGGCATACCGGTAAGCACATTGATTAATCTTGAACACACCCTCCATAATCATAATTAGTGGGTCGTTCTGACATGAATCCATAGGGGTTTTCTCACCTCAAAACATCATAGTCCCAACATTCAGAACATAATTCTACTTTCCAACTCAAAAATGTGATATCCTATTACCCCAAGAAATCGACCTTATCCATAATTTCCTTTCCCATTTCCTACAAAACACAAAAGGAATATCAAATCTATAAATCTTTAACATTCATTACTAGAACAGATGCTCATTTTCTCTTAAGATATCAAAATTCATCTACATACTCCTTAGATAGGTCTATACATTTACAATTTTTAAAGTTAATTTTCATCATAATATAACCATTTTGATCCTTAATTTATTAAACAAAACTATCTCTCAAGGCAATGCTAACAAATTCTCAAACCCAGACTTCTAATTGCTGATTCCGGCCAATGGAAAAGCAACTGTAACTTGGAATTCCACTCCCACTTAACCCGAAGGTATTGATCCATAAACAATACAGGAAAACATAATCCTATAGTTTCCTTAATAATTATCAATCTTAACATTCACCTCATCCGAATCACACCGAGATCCACCTATCACAACTTTTAACTTTTAGGTTCTCAAGACATTAGTTTCTTCCAAAGCATTAACCACAAATCTTCAAAGTAAAACCTCATCACAAGGTCTCAATTTTGGGTGAAGCAACTTTCAAATGATGGACTGCTCCCTCACTTGCTCATGGCTAATTATTTATTGATGCATAACAACAAATTCCCAATTTTTCTCAAGAGTATTTCCACCTGTGCTATCCTAGCTGACCCATCAGTAAACCCTTACTTTCCAAAAGTTCAAAAGTATCCTCCATGCCTCTAAATGTCCTTCAATATGATTTTCACAAGGATTAATCTAAATATGACTAAAAGATCTAACCTATATTTTCCATAAAATGCCATCAACTTACAAAACCCAAATGGCACTATCAAAACTCATTCCTCGTAATTACCGTATTGACCAAGTTGACCAAGAATTCCTTTCTCCAATCAAGACACAACCGATTACTTCCTCTTTTTTTTTTTTTTTTGGTAAGCATCCCGATTACTTCCTCAATATTTAACATTCGGTTAATAACCACTCACAATCCATAAAATCCATAAAACAACACATAAATATAATCATAGATCAATCAAGAATCTTCAAGATAATGGGGGCACATCATGCATTTCATGGAAAAATTTAGAGAATACATAACTTCCAAATTAATTAAGACAGCAATCAAAATTCCATAAGGAAATACCTCTATCCACCTTCGGGGGTGTCTCAGAGTCTCATACTATCCCCGCAAATGCTCTAGCCGCAACAGCTGACTTCTTTACTTCCGACCTTTTTGGTAACGGGCAATCTTTCATCAGGTGACCCAACTTTCCGCAATTATAGCACGCTCCCATTGCTTTATAACAAGGTTTCCCCATGTGCTTCCTCCCACAATATGCACACTCAGCAACTGATGCCTGAGAGCCAATCACCGATAAAACCTTAATAACACTCTTCCCTATATCCACAGTTCTTGCTTTGTTAGACGGCCCAGATAGTTTCACATTTAATTTCGTACCAATACCTGCCCGGCTAGCAGTCCTCTTTATAAAGAATCTCTCCGTCTCCACCTCTTTTTCATAGATAACTGCCCTATCCAGAATATCTACATAGTTTTGGAGCTTGTGGGTCAATAATTACTTTCTAATATCGTCTCACAGCCCTTGATAGAATTTTTTTGCTTTCCTCAACTCATCCTCTACGTAAAAGGGTACAAAACGAGACAATTCAGTGAATCTTGCGTCATATTCAGTCACCGTTATACTTCCCTGTTTTAGCCACATAAACTCTTGCTCCTTCTAATCCTGGAGGCTAGACGAGAAATATTTTTTCATAAAAGCATCCTTGAACATCTTCCATGTGATCTCATCATAGGGCACACCTAACGCCCTCTTTTTCGTGCCCCACCAACTATCAGCCTCACCCTCCATCTTATATACCATGAAGGTGACTTTCTCCTGATCAGTACACTGAATCACAATAAAAATCTTCTTCATCCTTTTAAGAAAAATATCTACTTCTATTGGATCAGGCCTACCCAAAAATCTTGATGCTCGCTCCGTTGTAAATCTATCATACGTCATCAAAGTAGGATTTGTCAAAGTTGGCTCAAGTACAGGGACCAGAGCCATATGTCTCTACTCCACAGATTCAACCATATTAGTCATCCTCTCCAACAGGTCCACATAAGCAGCCTCCCTATCGTGGGGAGTACTATCACCACCACGATCATTTCCTCGATTCCTCCTACTGGCCATCTTAAATCCTATAACCAAAATAAGCACATCATTATAACCTTAAGAAATCAAGTTAAGGGAAGGGGTTATTCATTAGCTTAAAAAATTTAAACCTAGCCTAAGGATTAATTTCCTAAGCATCCTAGTTGCCTTAGCTACCCCGACCTATCCCTACAAAAATTTAAGCCTATGCTTTCACTTTTTGATCGATCAATTCCTAAGGCATCTCATTTCTCTGATAACAGTTGTGATAGTATGGTTTTTTTTATCCTCAGAATTTTTCGTCATTATTGAAAATAGGAATAGAAGTCTAAACCCAACTAAAGATTCTAGGAAAAAAACGGGTTGAGTTTTTCCTAAAATTGGGCTAAACCGAATACAAACAAACTGTATAAAACATACTCGATATCCAATCCTTAAACTTATGACTTAACACAAACACAGGACTAGAACAAGCACACAACTAACCAAATATCATAATCTACATCCTACAACACACCTTCACAAGATCACAAGGCCATATCCATCCATGGCTTTAATTTATCAATCCTATCCACTATACCGAAATAATATAAGAGATGCTATCTAGAACCTGTACAGATTCTAAAAAAATATATAGCGAAAGTAGAACTATAAACCTGCTAAAGCAATATTTGATGTTTCATCACATACATGACATACATCTCATATACAGGATCCATGTATACAAAATCTATCTATAAAATTAGGCAATTACAATCAAACTGTATCTTTCTAAGATTCTCTAAAATACTTTAGGTCTCCAAAAGTCTTCAGGTTAAACTTTAAATTATTCTCTTCTGGAGGAAAAAATAGTAAACAGTGAGACGAAACCCAACAAGGTACCAAAATATGTAGAATATAATGCTCAGATGTAGAATATAAATGCAGAAGGTCATAAGAACTTTCAAGGAACAGGAACATATACAGAAATTATGAGAAAGCTTGGTTCAATATAAATAGGTTTTAATAATCATAGTTCATGCTTTCATGCCAAACATAATTACGTTAGAACAGAAAAAATATAATATTATCAGAAGAACAGAAGCGTTTACCGAAAATAGGAATGAAGCATAATTATATTTAAACACTTATCAGAATCTATAGAACTGTTCCGAATCTCATTTGTTCTTCAGAAATTCTAGTACGATATTTTAGGGACCCATCTAGTATACTTTACTAGCCAAGGGATGAATAATCAAGGACAGATTATATTCAATCCACACAATCAAAGGCCGATAGTTCGATAGTATATATCTCAATTCGATGGTTTGATAATCCGATGGTTCGATAGTTATCCTCGATTACTACCATAATATTCAAAGGTATGCCGGAGAACCTTATCTAACTGTTCAACGGTTCTAGGCCCATTTTCTTACTGATTAACTTAATTCAATGCATTTGTTTGAAATTCCATAATCAAAATCATCATATTTCAAGACCAAATGCAAATTTCATTTAATCACATTTTTAGACAATTCCAGAAGCTTTCATAGTTTCAATAACACTATTCCATGCTGAGTCTTTAGAGACAAATTATTTAATAAACTAAAATTAGGCAATAACTAACATTTAAGTCATCAAAATTTCAAGTTTCCAATACGATTTTTCCAAGTTTCCATTCTAGGGTTCAATACAAGACTTCCGGGCAAAATTCATGCATAAAACATGAGCCTAATCACAAAATCAAAGCCATAAATCCAAATACATATACAAAATCATGCATTTTAACCAACAATTCTCAAAATTTGGAGCTAGGGTTTCACAATAACCTTTCGAACAATAATCAGACACAAAATGTGAGCTAAATCATGAAATCAGAGTTATATATTGAAATACATGCCAGTAAACATGAAATCTGTTTGATTAATCAGGAGAAATATGCTTTATTTATAGTAAACACGAAAAATATGGATTTAACACATAACCACAAATTTAGAGATATTAAAACACTGTAAAAATGATAAATAATATCAAAAGTACACTTGCCTGAGCCCAATCTACCGTTATTTTTACTCGGATCGAGTGGAAACAGTCAGATTCCTCCTCTTCTCTTCCCCTTTCCCTCTTCTCTCCCTCCGTTCTCATTCTAGAATGTCAAAAAATGCTGAAGAAATCACGTATGGCCCCTTTTATATCAGTTGGGGTGCTTGAGCACGCCTTGAGTGCTCTTCGAGTGCTCCCTTTTCACAAATTTGTGCTCAATGCAGCGCTCGAGCGCCCATCGAGTGCCCTCTTCGTACCTATACGCCGATCCCACTTCACCTAGAGTGATCTTTGGGCGGTCCCTTGCGCAAAATTGTGCCTCATTGGTGTTTGAGCACACGTCGAGCGCCGGTCCCCCCTTTAGTCAGTTTCACTCCTTTTTGCTCCAATACCAAATTTTCTACCACACTTAAGCCTAAACATGATTTTCATCCACATAATTATTCCATAATCATCATGCTCTAGGATCGGGATCTCACAGTGATACCGTATCTGCGATGAGAGTACCTATTGATGGTTATTATAATGTTATTCTGTATATTTGCAGGTTCTAAACAGGATTTGTATTTCAGTTTAGCCCAATTTTAGAAAAACTCTATCCGCTTTCCCTTAGAATTTTAGGTTGTTAATTGGACTTTGGTTTCTATTTTTCATAATGACAGAAATTTCTAAGGACAAAAAAAACTTGATCCGTCACAAAAGGGAAATTATGTAACGACCCGAGTTTCAAGATATGATAATTCAAAGGAAGTTGGGCTCCGTAAGGGTACCGATTCCCAAAATATAATAAAAGATGAGTAATTAAGTTAAAAAAAGGAGAATTAAGGTCAAGGGGTATAGGAGGAATCGGATTGAAAAGCCCAATGATCCAAAATTGAAAAATCAGGAATCAAAGTTGTAAAATCGTGAAATGTTAATCTCTAGATAAGATTTCAAGCTCTAAATTATGATAATCATAGCTCATTAAGGTTATATAATCAAAATTAAGGTCTAAGAATCGGAAAATTTGAGTTCAAACGGTCAAAACAGGTCCCGGATAGCAAAAATGTAAATTAGGCTCGCTATAGGCTTGACGCGAGCCTGACCTGCGCCCAAGGCACCATCTGGGACAAAAAATAGAATGCGGAACCCGAGCAACACCCGAGGCACCATCCGGGTGTGAAAAATAGAATGTCGCACCAGAAGGGCGCTCGACGAGTGCTCGAGCACAATCTAGAAGCTTCTACCGACTTTGGGTTTCATTTATAAAAGAGGTAAAGGGGGAAGAAGAGAGAGGGAGCAGGGAGAACACACGTGACAACAAGGAGAAGAGGGAAAGGAAGGAGAAGGAGAAAAAGAGAAGAAGGAGGAAATTTTAGCAGCTTTCGACCCGATCAGAGTAAGAAAAATAATAAATCAGGCTAAGGCAACTGTACCCTAACCTTTATTTTTCATTATTACTATTTTTAGCTTACTCTAAAATTCACCTCTTTTATGATTGGTATATTATACTGTTTGTTTTCTATTTTTCATATAATATTATGAATAAGTGCATGATTAAGCATGAATATTTTGATTGGTGAATTTATTTTCAGTATATATTATTTGTTACACGTTCGGATTGTGTCCGTGCACTGTTCACCAAACCCTAGAAAAAAATTTAGAAAAATTTATGATGAAAAACAAGTTATGGCATGAAGATACTGTATTATGAAATATTTAAGCTTAATCTATATTGGTATTTGAAATGTTTTTAAAGATTATACTGTTAAAAATTATCGAGAACCCAATATTTATCTGAAGAATTTCACTATGCAAAGAAATGTGATATCCGAAGAATAAGAATTAAGATAAAGACGCAAGGATCATGATTTATGAGTTTTGATATGTAAAGGTTATGTTACGAAGAAATAGCATATGTTAAAGGATTTTATCTATGATCTGATTGGAAGTTATTCTAAAAGATTATCTGAAAGATATAATTATGTAAAGTAAGAAAGCCTCTAAGATAAAAAAGTCACTGAAGAATGAAAAGTCAAGGCTAAGAAATAAGATGATCTGAACAAATCAGTTCAAGTGACCACTGATAATTGAGAATCAACATTAAGAATCACGAACCAAGAATCAAGATCCCTTAAGTTAAGTAAAGTAGTAAAAAACTGGACTAAGGATCGTTCAACAGGCAACATTCTTTGGCCTACCACGAATATTGTGGTGGAGACTCAAGGATACTCTTGCCATGTATCCTGGCCGCTTAGTGAGGTAGGTGATATTTTTGGCAAGCCTTAGAAAGTTATAGTGATAATCGAGGATAACTCTATCCATGGAGTGATACATGGTCTGCCTTCCTCAGGGCATTATTATGGAAGACAAAGAACCAAGAATCATGAGGTTATGTATGAATGAAAAAGAAAGAACAAAGAACCAAGAATTTAAGATCATCCTAGTCCTCGGGATGTAAATAAGGAGGACATTCTGATCATCGGGATGTAAATAAGGATGAAATATGAGATGATATATAAATATCAAAGAATGGCCCTCGTGATGAGGAGGACACATGAGATAAAAGAATGGTCCTCAAGATGAGGAGGACATATGAGATGATACATGATGATGACAGAATAAGAATTAAGGCACTTCTGTTATGAAAGAAAGAAGAAGTAAGGCCTTTGATTGTGTGGAGTATTACAATCTATCCTTGATTATTCACTCCCTCCATTGGTAGGGTCTACTAGTCTTGGTCTCTCAAGATAATAAGAGAATTTATTCTAAAAGATAAGACAGTTCTAAGCTATTTTATGATTTTAGCAAGTACTTCAGACTAAGAAATCAGAAGAAAAATTATATAAAAGAAAAAGATAAAGCAATCAAGATAAGATTTGGTTCACAAGCTCATAAGTGATGCACCGTTTTATGCACGTGCTTTTTTTACATATTAACGCTTTGAGAATTTTTCTTGGATTAAGAATAGAGGAAGAAATAATTCAAGTTCATGAAACAAGACAAGAATTTGATCACAAGTTCATATTCATGCATTATTTCAGGCATTTGCATCATTAATAAGCTTATTTGTTTCCTAAACCCTTAGATGTTTCCTTATATATATATATATATATATATATATATATATATATATATATATATATATATATATATATATATATATATATGTATTTTACATGAAAGTTTGCATGTTTTATTCTCATGGTACCTTGCTGAGCTTAAAGGTCACTCTTGCTATTTTTATTCCTTTCCAGATGGTACTATAGATCCAAAGCCTGATGAAAAGAGCTAGAGGTAGAGAGTAGCTAAATGGAGATAGCTGGACCTTGAAGACTTATAAGTTTTAGTTATATCAATCTATATATAAAGTGAATGTAAATAATTAATGTCATTGTGGAATGTTGTGAATTAAAATGTGGTATGGGATGTTGTATGATGACATAGAATGCTTTCGCAAATTTATGCGTGGATCTAGTTATGCTTCCGTAGGTATGGCGTTGGGGTGACACAGGCACCTAGATGGCATCTCTCTTTTTAATTCAATGTAATAGTTGAGGTTTTAGTGTTGAAGCCATGGATGATATGGCAGTTGATGTGATCCTGTATATGAATTTTGTTGGATTTTGAGATCTAGTGGTTTATATGTCTTGTATATGTTAATTATCCAGGTTATTTGTATGATTTTTGTCCACTTTTAAAGCAAATTTTGCCAAAATTTTTACAGAAATTAAATGATTAAAATAATTAGCATATCAGTCTTATTTGGTAAATATGATAATTAACAGAAGGTCCTAAAAGATAGGAACCGTTCCACTACAAATTACTTGCTTGAAGCGACGGCTAGGGTTTACGGTGACAGCGGCACAAACTGACGATGGCCTTGGCAACGGCAACGGCTTTGACTGTAACAGTTGGCTAGGGTTTGCGTTGGTGGCTTTGGCACCTATTAACGATAGCAACACTCCCTCCGGCTCAAGCTTACAACGGAGACTCTTCTTTTGACATCGATCAATGACGACAATAGTAGCAAAATCCGACGAAGAAGACGCCACAGGGGCAGCTTGTGGAAACCCAAAAGTAAAGCTCTCTCTGCTTGACCTTCCTTTCTTCTTTTCGCATACCCACTGGAGCCTTGCTTATATAGGCCCATGGAGTTTAAAATGGTGGAGAGACAGATGGAATCAAGCGGTTGAAACAAAGGGAAAATTTGTTAAGGTTTTCGATCATTTGAGATTCAAGCGGAAATAGAACAGCTACATTTGTTCGATGATGCTAAGAGAGAAGGAGACATGGCTTAGAGGAAGCTTTGAGAGACAGGGATGGTGCTAGTGAAATGAATGAGAGACAGAGAAAGTACGCCAGACGAGAGAGAGGGAGAGATAGAGGAAGTGGTGGTGAGGAAGGATCGAGAAGAAGAATGGCAATTGGGGCAAATTTAATTATTATTATTGTTGTTGTTACATCTTGGGTCTCTAGTTGTCATACGGATTAGGGAGCCTTTAGATTCTTCATCGTCTGGATAGGATCATGAGCGGGTCTGATCTCCGTCGCTATTAACTAGGAACCTACACAACACAAACTGAAAACAAGAGGTCAGAGGTCGGTAGGATTTTTTCCACCAAAAATACTCTGATACTCAAGTCCGTGACTTCCCACAATAAACAAAAAGGGGCGCATGCTTAGAGGTGCACAGAAATATGCTGAGTGTGTAGTGGGCGTGTGTGGATACAAGAGTACGGGACTCGTTGAGCATTTTATGGAAGGCCTTGCTCCTAGAATGCACTGCAAAGGGTGGCTCACTTTTGTAGCCTGAGAAGGGTTGTGGAAGATAGGTTAGGATGTGAGTATGAGAGAAGAAGTGTATTGAGCGCATGTCTCAACGTCTAAAATCCAATTAGTGATTAGGAATCAGATCCCCCTTCCTATGGAAGGAGTGAGAATTAACAAGCTCCATGATGTGGAGCTTTGGGCAAGAGAATCCTTCCTACAAGGATTCGTCGGCCATTGATCACTAGCGGCAACTGGTGGTGTCAGTTGTTGCCTTGTGGTGGTGGGTAGACTGTCATGCATCGTTAGCCAGCTTGGTCTACTTCTCGCATGAGGATTGGCTATCCAGTGGCAGGGAGTGGCATGAGCCACGGCTGGAAAAGTTGACCTTCTTCCCATTGGCTCGTCCCTTCTATGTTGTGCCTACCGCTTGTAGCCGCATTAATGAGCTACAGGAGGTGTTGATTGGCTATAGATATTGGGCTTCCACATAGGCCGTTTCGAGTTTTGGGCTGCATTGGTTGTTTGGACCGCTACTACCTGAGTTGGACCTCGTGATTCTTGGGCCTCGCAATTCTTGGGCCTCACAAATACTGAACCCAATACTAGCCCCCCATACCTTAGCTGACTTATAGTCGAGGCCTGGCATGTCCATCACCGGTCTAGCTAGCTATTGCGCATTCTTCCTTGAGATGCGCTAGATCTTGTCTTCATCTGGCGTCACACCTTCCCAAGGCAATCACGCGGGCTTTTTAGATGCCACAGAGATTCGATGCTCTCAATGGAAGGATTCACATGCAAGAATTTGCATCAACATTGAAGACTTTCCTATTTTATGAGTGACAGCCATCAAGCGACGTGCTCTGTTGGGCATGGATAGGGCGCTAACCCACCCATAAATGGGGGAGCCACCAATTGGAGAGATCCATGCCTTAGCCAATTCTTGGAGGAGTGATGCAAAGCCCTTGGCTTGCCCTGCTCCCAGCGGGAGTCCACAAAAGAAGTAGATGGACCTACTGGAGACCCGGAGCTTTCGTCGAAGACTTTCTTCACGCCCCTACCGTGGGCAGTTCCTCATGCTAACGGGGGTAGCTTGGTCACTCTGCCATTGTCATATGCCTTCCTTGCAGCCGAGATGACCACTAGTGTGTGGGGGGGTCCTTGCGGAGCTATCACGGGGCGCTTTGTCCTCAAGATAGTGCATCGCTGATGGACTCGACTGCACCTTGCAGATCGTATGTGCCATCTAGAGAGGAGATAGAAGGTGGAGTCTCCGTGGGGGAGCACGAGCTAGTCGCGTCCCCTTTGGGACTGCTGCTATTGATGTTGGTTCTACTGCTGAGATTAACATTGGGTGAACCTTCAGTAATCGGCTAGCACTGACGGCTCTAATGATTGGGCAGATCGGGGTTCTGGTGACGAAGCCAAAGAGATCTGTTGTAGATCTCATTTTCTAATAGGGCTTCAAGCATCCGGAGACTCTATTGGGGGCTTTATGCTCCGTGTTGTATCTTTTCCTTTTTTTGTACTTTCGCTGTCGCAAGCTTTGTACTTGTAAAGGAAGCTTTGATTAATAAAAGTAGTAGTCGTTGCCTTTGTTCTTCTATTTTGTCACATGCATCTTCTTCCTTTTATTGCTTTGCGCGTTACATCTCAGGGGCGGTTGGATCCCTTCACTGTCATGCACGCTAAACCATGCGCTAGTGCGTTCCCAGCTACAAGCGATCTGTTCTTCCAGCACCATCCCTCGAGTTAGACATGGACCATCAATAGGAGGACATGGCGTGAAAAGATCACTAACATTTATCATCCCAGAAGGTCAGACGCTGCAGGCAGACGTCACATCCACCGGATTATCTGACACATTGATTGTGTGGGAGGTCTTGGTGCATCGTGTCATAATGATTTGCTTTAGAAAGGTGCGACGCTTCGGGGATCCGCCATGTGGGAGGAGATTCTTGGCTCTCTCCCACCACGCTTCTTCTTCGGGGCAACGCCGTTTCACTGGAGGGTTTCTAGCTATTTAAACGCCCGTGTTCCCTCTAAGGCCTTGCGTATTTTGGCGGCTTCTAGAGCATGAGACCTACGCTACCTCTGCCTTTTCTCATCTCAACATCAATGGAAAGCTCATGTTCTTCATCAAAATCTGAGCCATCTCTAGGGAGTCCGTGAGGGATACACACGCCTCGGTGACCCATGACGAGGCTACATCTGGCACGTTGCAGTAGAAGGCTGCCACTCAGTGGCCTCTGTTGTGGAACAGATGAGATTCTTGAGGGCCCCGCCGGGTTTTGAGATGGAGGTGATGTGACGACCCGACTTTTATTACTATCGAAAGCCGTCGTCAATTCTAATTCATATAATTTATGATAAGATAAATAGATGAGCATAAAAATTTTTCTTATCTTTATTCAAACTTGAGATGCATTCTAAAGGTTAATAATCTCATAAACCCAAAATGTCACAGAAACATTCTAACATACATAAGCAGCGGAATAAAAAATTACAAGTTTCCTCAAACAAAATAAACAAAACTCCAAAAATCTGCTCCAGCCCGCATAACCATAGGACTCTACTCAACTTCGTCCTCCATAAGCTTGTCATCTGAAAATTTGCAAGAGTGAGCTTACAAAGCCCAG
Organism: Nepenthes gracilis; assembly: GCA_033239525.1. Lineage (NCBI taxonomy): Eukaryota > Viridiplantae > Streptophyta > Magnoliopsida > Caryophyllales > Nepenthaceae > Nepenthes > Nepenthes gracilis. The sequence goes on along the minus strand of BSYO01000003.1, from coordinate 13,291,892 downwards.
CAGGATACTCACATGTAGAAATCACAAGCATACATATAATCAAAGTATAGATCATAATATAAATAAAATCATCATATTGTTTCCTTCTTGGTTCATATTCTTTTCATCTTATCTTCATCAAAATCATTCGGAATTTATATAATATTTAGGGACCGGACGGGAGCGGACAACATCGAGGACGGGTTGTGTGCTACCCCACAACCGGTCTTTAAGCGTCTGGAAGCTCTCTTCACAATCTTTGGTCCACTCGAACTTGGCATCCTTCTTAGTTAATTGAGTGAGTGGCACGGCGATTTGAGAAAAGTTCTCCACAAATCGTCTATAGTATGGAGCCAGGCCTAAGAAACTTCGCACTTCAGTCACAGAAGTTGGCCGGTTCCACTTTACAACTGCTTCCACCTTCATAGGATCGACAGAGATTCCTTCCTTGGAGACGACGTGTCCAAGGAATCCTACCTCTTCCAACCAAAACTCGCACTTCTTCAACTTGGCGAACAACCGATGCTCCCTAAGAATCTGAAGTGTAGTGCGTAAATGTTCCTCGTGTTCCTCAGAGCTTTTCGAGTACACAAGGATGTCATCAATAAATACAATCACAAACTTGTCCGGTATGGTTGGAAAATTGATTCATCGAGATCCATAAAAACAGCCGAGCATTAGTCAACCCAAAAGGCATTACTACGAATTCATAGTGCCCATACCTGGTTCGAAACGCCGTCTTTGCTATATCCTCTTTGCAGATCCGGAGCTGATGATACCCGGATCTAAGATCGATTTTTGAGAATATGCAAGCTCCTTGTAGCTGATCAAGGAGATCATCAATCCTCGGCAGAGGATATTTGTTCTTGATGGTGATTTTATTTAATTCCCGATAATCCACACATAATCTCATGGTCCCGTCCTTCTTTTTGACAAAAAGAACAGGTGCTCCCCATGGTGACACACTTGGCCTGATGAAACCTTTATCTAGCAACTCCTGCAGTTGTTGTTTCAACTCTTTGAGTTCAGCTGGTGCCATTCGATAGGGTGGTTTGGATATCAGTGCCGAACCCGGTATCAATTCCACACCAAATTCTAACTCTCGTTGGGGTGGCAATCCAGGTAAATCATCAGTGAATACGTCTTCAAATTCCCGTACCACCGGAATCTCTCTAGCCAGAGATTCTTGATTTTCTGTAGATACACTAGCAAAGGCTAGATAGGCTTGGCATCCATCAATAATCAGATGCCTGGCATGAAGAGCCGAAATAAAGCAGGATGCTTCCTTTCGTCGAACACCCTGAATGTGGAAAGGCTTGTTTCCAGGAATGGCGAATTCTACTCTTTTCCGGAAACAGTCAATCTTGGCATGATATCCTGCTAACTACCCATCCCTAAGATCGCATCAAAGTCTTTCATTTCCAGTAAAACCAAGTCAACAGGCATAAAGAATTCATTTACTTTTATTGGCCATTCAGAAAAAGCTGTATTTAATATTACGGACGACCCTGTTGGTGAGGCAACCATTAATGGGTATTCAAGAACTTTGGGAAGGGTCGTCAAATGCTTCGAAAATTCATGGGAAACAAAAGAATGCGTGGATCCAGAATCAAAGAGTACGTGACAAGAGATGCCACAGATAGAAAGTGTACCTTCTACCACCTCCGTAGACTTTTCTGCCTCCTTAGCAAAAATAGCAAACACTTTGCTGGAATAGGAGACTTAACTCCTGGAGCTTGTTTAGCGACCGAACAATCTCTGATCATATGCCCCGCCTGCCCACAGTTATAACAAACTCCCAGCTTTTTGTAGCAAGGCTTTCCACCATGTGATCTCCCGCAATGATCACATACATCATTAGCCGCAGTGCGAGAATTCTGCACCGATCGACTCTGTTCCCCGCCAAACCTTGATGGTCTCGCCTTCTTAGAAGGCACTTCGCTAGCACTTGGCCTTGGATGCCTGGATGAAAGTCCTTTGTCCGGGACATCGCTCCTCTTTCCAATTCTTTCTCATAGATAACCGCCTTTGCAAGCACCTCTCCATAAGTTGTCAACGTCGAGTGGAAAGGTGTCTTCGATATCATCTCGTAATCCTTGAAAGAATCGTCGACCTTCCTCTCCTCATCTTCCACCATGAAAGGGGCATAACGAGATAATTCAAAATTTGAATCATACTCTGCCACCGAGCGATTTTCCCGCCTCGGGCGAAGGAATTCATCCTCCTTCTGCCCACGAAGATTTGCAGGAAAGTATTTCTCCAGGAAAGCTGCTTCAAACATCTCCCAACTAATCTCCCGATCTGGCAAGTTAAACACCCTTTTCTGCATCTCCCACCAGTGGTGTGCTTCCCCTGCCAGCTTATGAGTGGCATAAAGCACCATATCCCCAGCAGGGCATTTGATTACAGCAAATACCTTCTTCAGTCGCTGAATCCATGTTTCAGCCTTCAATGGATTGGGTTCCCCTAGGAATTCAGGGATCCGTTCATTGGTAAACCGATCGTAGACCGACCTTTCCTGATGAACAGGAATTGGGGTGGTCACCGAAGTTGGTGGAGTGGTCGAGTCAAAGCTTCTATGACTTGCCATTCTACCATCCGATGGTTCGCATATCTTGCCTCACGATCAATAGTGTTGTTAACCTATCATTTCTCCTTCCTCTGTTAGACATGGCTGCGGTAACGTCTGAAAAGAGCAATTTTGTTAGTTAAAAACAATACTATCATATTAGTCTTTTTATCCTAAAGCGTATGGATGACACTCTTCTTGCAAACACTAAACTTGTCCTAAGTTTCCGTGTTGATTCAAACTATTCTAAAGCATTTCAGTTTCTCTCTGATACCAACTGTGACGACCCGACTTTTATTACTATCGAAAGCCGTCGTCAATTCTAATTCATATAATTTATGATAAGATAAATAGATGAGGATAAAAATTTTTCTTATCTTTATTCAAACTTGAGATGCATTCTAAAGGTTAATAATCTCATAAACCCAAAATGTCACAGAAACATTCTAACATACATAAGCAGCGGAATCAAAAATTACAAGTTTCCTCAAACAAAATAAACAAAACTACAAAAATCTGCTCCAGCCCGCATAACCATAGGACTCTACTCAACTTCGTCCTCCATAAGCTTGTCATCTGAAAATTTGCAAGAGTGAGCTTACAAAGCCCAGCAGGATACTCACATGCAGAAATCACAAGCATACATATAATTAAAGTATAGATCATAATATAAATAAAATCATCATATTGTTTCCTTCTTGGTTCATATTCTTTTCATCTTATCTTCATCAAAATCATTCGGAATTTATATAATATTTAGGGACCGGACGGGAGCAGACAACATCGAGGACGGGTTGTGTGCTACCCCACAACCTAAAGCCGTATCCCCTCATTATGCTCCCCGGGGCGGGAGGTAATGCCTTTAACCCGGCATACGGGGCCATAGTCCATAGTTCTTATGCCACCAAAAGGTCCCCTCCCGTGGCCCAGGAGGCATCCTCGAGTGTCCCTCCAATATCCTTCATCCATCTTTAACAGCAAGTTTAATGGAAACTTGGTTCTTGGTTCGTGTTCTTTATTGGCCATATATCATAGTTCAAAAGTCGGAAGAGTTCCACTTGCTGTCCATATTTCATAAGTTTTCTTATTCTTTACTGAAGTTCATATCATCAAAGCCGAAGCTTATTTTTCCAAAGCAAACATCCGAAGTTAATTTTTCCGAATCTCTTTTTAATATGTAAGCCAAAGTCCAGAAATAGAAAGCTAAGTTCATTGCCGGAGTTAATTTCCCTGAAGCCGGAGTTCATTTCCTTTAATCAAAGCCGAAGTTAGTTTTCTTTTGAAACCGGAGTTCGCTGTCTTTCAAAACCGGAGTTCATTTACTTTAGTCAAAGCCGAAGTTCTTTATTTATGAAGGACGGAGCACAATTACATTATGTTCCAAAAGTCGGAAGTTCTTTAATCAGGGACGGAGTGCCGTTTTCCTTTTAAAAGACGGAGGACTTGGACGGAGCTCTAAACGGACGGAGTGCTTTTGTTTATAGAAATCCGGAGGGCCTTTCTTTGTAAAATCGGTAGTATTTCTCTTTTAAAATCTGGAGTGCTAGAAACCGGAGTGCTTTTCTGTAAAATCTGGAGTGCTCAATCCGGAGTGTTTTTCTGTAAAAAAAAAAAAATCCAGAGTGCTAAATCTGGAGTGCTTTTCTTTTCAAAATCCGGAATGCTAAAAATCGGAGTGCTTTTCTTTCAGATCCGGAGCTCAAAGGGACGGAGTGACATTTCTTTTAAAATCCGGAGTGCTTAAAGGGACGGAGACGGAGCATAAAATTCATTAAAGGGCGGAGCTCATAATGGACGGAGCACAAAATTCATTAAAGGCCGAACTTCTCTTTTAATCAAAGGCTAAGTTTATTTCAAAACAGAATGCGCAGTTCTTCGTATCAACAGGAATTCTTCTTCAAAACTGGAGTACATTAAAAGAGGACGGAGCACATTTAAAGCCTAAGTTCTTTTGGACGGAGTTTTTCCTTTCCAGCTGAACAGAATATTTTCTTAAACACAGAAAAGCCGGAGCTCTTCGGTTGTCAAGGCCGAAATCAAATTATAACAGACAGAGCATTAATCAAAAATCGGAGCTCTTAAACCCAGAAATGATTTCAGCAGAATAGAAAATCATCATAAGTTCTTAAGTTATCAACATCAAAATTTACAATATCTATCAGAAATCATCAACAAAGATAAAATCCATCATTATGCATAACGAGTTTCATTTTAAACATGCCTTTGAGATCAAGACGTCATAAAGCGAGAAAACATATTTCATACGAGACACCATATAATTTTATAGCAATGTACATAAACATGAGCTTATAAAATAGGGGTGAGTATCTTGCCTGAGTTCGTTTCTACTTTTTCCTTAGCTTTTGGCCTTCTACTTTTAGGAGAGTTTCTAGTGGTGCCTTATTCCTGAGGCCCTAAGGCCCTTATTTATAGCCCTAAGTTTGGTGGCCCTCATTTATAATTTTTTTTTTCTATTTTCCAACGTTGTTATAAATTATCCTACATTTCCCATGAGAATTAGCTTTCCAACACGTATCGGGAACTGCAGACATTCAATGCTGCTCCTTCCCCAAAATTCTGCCTTAATTGTGACCGGACTTCTTCAACAAGTCCGGACTCACATTTTACTTCGGAAATCCGAAGTGATCCGGACGCGTTTTCACGTCGAGAATCCGAAGTGTTTTCTTTCAGCAAATCCACACGCATTTTTACTCCGGAAATCCGGAGTTCATTTACCAAGGAAAATCCGAACTGCATTTGCCCAACGAAATCCGGACTTCTTTTATTATGGGAATTCGGACTGCATTAAGGAAATCCGGACAACAATTTCCTCAATGCCAATTCCGGACTTCTTCACCTTTGGATTTCCGGTCAACGGGCGTTGACCGGACCTGATGGTTAAAATTTTCTTATTCAAATTTTGGGTCGTTACAGGTGATGTCCACTTCCTCGCAGTGCTACAAGCCTAGGAGGGTGGATCCTGCGCTCCACCAAGTCACAAGGGCTGTGGAGGACATGGAGGCCCGCATGTAGGCCACTGCTACCGCGGTTGAGCAGGCTCAGGCTCGTGCAGCACACTTTGGGCGAGCATGGATGGAGTCTGAGATAAGGGCGTCGAGGCTTGCTGGCACCAACCTGTAGGCTCGATATCATATACTATCTTTTCAGGAAAAGCTCGAGCAAGTCCGGGTATGCTTTGGAGAGGAGAGTGCGCAGCTAAGGGTTGAGTTGAGGTCGAGGCTCACGCCAAAGGAGATGGCTCCTGTAATGACTCGAGTCCCAAAACATGATAATTAAAAGGAAGTTAGGCTCTGTAAGGGTACAAGTTCCAGAAATATAATAAAAGATGATTAATTAAGTTAAAATAGGAGAATTGAGGTCAAGGGGCACGGGAGGAATTGGATTGAAAAGCTCAAAGATCCGGAATTGGTAAATTGGGAACCGAAGTTGTAAGCCAAAAAATGTTAATCCATAAATAAGATTTAGGGCTTTAAATTATGATAAATATAGATTATTAAGGTTATATAATCAAAATTCGGGTCCAAGGATATGAAAATTTTGATTAGAATGGTCAAAATGGGTCCCTAACGACGAAAACGCAAAGTAGGCTTGCTACAGGCTTGATACAGGCCTGGCCCACGCCCGACTTGCGCTTGAGGCACAACCCATGCATGAAAAATAGAATGCAGTGCCCGAGGAGTGGCTGAGGCGCCATTTGAGCATGAAAAACATAATGTCGCGCCCGAAGGACGCTCGACAAGAGCTCGAGCGCGACATGTTGGTGTGCCTTGGCCCTCGAGCGTGATCTAGAACCTTCCACCGACTTCAGGCTTCGTTTATAAAAGGGGAAGGGGGAAACAGAGAGAGGGAGAGAAGAAGAACGACATGGGTAGCAGGGGTGGAAAGGAGAAGACAGGGAAGGGAAAAGAGAATGAGAAAAGGGAATCTCCGCCACTTCTGATCCGATCAGAGTAAGAATAACTGTAGTCGGGTTAAGACAAGTGTACCTTGGACCTTGTTTTCAATTTTTATCGATTTTGAATATTTCTATTTTGCTATTTATGCTTTGAATCACTTGCTCTCTAATGTTTGTTAAGAGAAATGCATGAATCTCATGACCTTGGGTTTAAACTTCATGTTTATTTATATATATTGTGACTCATGACTCTAATTTCGTGATTTGGCTTACGATTTGCGTTTGATTTGTGTCCGAATGTCTCGCATGAAACCCTAGAACGAAAATTTGGGATTTAATGTTTAAAAACCTTGAATCTTGAGATATAAGTATTATTTGGTTATTTGACAAAGCTTATTAGGCGATTTGTATTTGGAAGCTTTGCATGGAACAATATTATTGAATTATGGAGGGCCTCTGAAAATGTCTAAAAGATTGATTGTATAAATTTTGACTTGGCCTTGAGATATGATGAATTTTGACTATGAGATTATGAGCAAATGCATTAAGTTAAGTTAAATTTGGTAAGAAAATTAGACCAAGAATTGTCATATAGTTAGATAAGGTTCTCCACTATGCCTTAGAACTTTACGGTAGTAAGCAAGGATAACTCTGTCCATAGAGTGATACGTGGTCCGCCCCTCCTCGGGAAGTAATCAGAGGATAGGGACTATCAAACCCTTGAACCTTTGAATCATGAGTGAAATGAAATGGAAATAAATTTTATCAAACCTTTGACCTTTGATTGTGTTGATTGAATACAATCTATTCTCGATTATTTACCCCATCCGCTAGTAGGATATACTAGTTAGGTCCCTGGAATAACGAATAAGAATTTTAAAGAACAAGTGAGATTTGAAACTAATTTATGAATTCCGATTTACGTTTATATTGATTTATGCTTTCTTTCTATTTCTGTAGACGTCTTTGTTCTTCAGATATTCCCATGGTTTCTGCTTTATTGTGCTTATGTTCTGCATGAAAATATTTCACTTGCATACTTTTATGGTACCTTGCTATGCTTCAGCTCACTCTTGTAATTTTTTCCCTTTCCTGATGAACCAGTAGAACTGACACGAAACGGACAGGAATAGTTAGAGCTTAGTGAGGAGCTAGATGGAGTTCTGAAGCGCTAAAGATTTTGGGAGTTTGATTGTTGCAAATGTAAATGCTTTATTTTTTAAAAGGAAATTGTATGTAAATGGTCATGGCATGTTATGTGTTTTGTTGGAACAATGTATTGTTTTTGCTTCTGCAGGTTAATCTATGATTATAGTTGCTTCCACATTATTTTTGATGTTTTGATTTGTTTTGATCCTAGATGGCATCTCTCTTAGATCCAATACAGTAGCTAGAAGTACTGTGTTAGAGCCATGAATGATATGTCGTTTGTTGGTCCTGTGAATGTGTTGTGGATGTGTAGCGAATTTAATTTTGAGGATTATCTACATATATGCCCTGTGTAGGTTGTGTTTATTCAGGTTGTTTGTATGACTTTGGCCCATTTTTAGAGGGAACTTTGCCCGATTTTCTACAGAAATTCCATGTTAGTTAATCATGAGTATTAGTTTGGTATGATTATTGACGGAGGTTATTACGGAAAAATAACCCATTCCGTTATAGCTCCTGCACTAGAAAGGAGGTTTCATGATAGTATTCGTCTCTGTTAGAGCATAGTCACGCTGGAGGAGCCAAACTTCCGCATCGGCATCCTGGACTCTCAAAACTTAAGCGCCCTAACATGCGCGGATCTGATGGAGTACACGCTCTTGGATCCTTCTAGGCTCGGTGAGGGCAGCTAGTTGTACCTAGCAGCCATGGGCTGCCTCCTGTTGTAAAAAGGATTTATTAATAAATTATATAATAAAACCTTTTACTTAGCCGTGTGATTTATTTACTGTTGTTTGTCATGCTTGAATGGTTCATTTTTCCTCCTAGATGTGTGCCCTGGAAGTCTTGTTGCCGCAAGTTCTTACGATCAGAATCCCTGCATTAAATGCTAGTGTGACAGCCAGGATTTTGGTAGGCAGCAGAGGCGATAATGGGAACCAGCCTGAGAGGGGTCATGATTGGCTGCCGCTTAGAACTCGTAGCGCCTATGCTAAATGGGCACGTGGTTTGGCCATCAGGAAAAATGCCGATAGAGTTTCCTGTGCGATGGCATCCTGTTGCCTATTTAAGCGATCCTTAACTGAAAAGGATGTGTTGTCCCAAATTACACAATAAAGTTTTGACCCCGTGCAAGATTAATGGAAGCAGTATAAAATTAAATATTCAATACACATAAAGAATATTTATATCTAGATGCCAAGAATAATAATATGCATAAACATAAAGACAATAAGCAATAAAAAAATAAGAGACTATTTTTTGTGATGAAAGAAAAACTCGATCCCATGGTAATAGAGAAAAACCCTTCGGGCTTTAACGGCCAGAGAAGATATCCACTATGAAAATCAATTTACAAATCAGGTGGTACAGACGTGCTAACCTTGTCGACATACTCCCATTATATGATCCCTACCGAGAAACTCCTTGGATTTGCCTGCGGCAACAGAACCGGACGCCTTCCAATCTTCACGTCAATCTTCTCTCACAAACCGCTGGAAGTAGCAAATACCACCGGATCCCCTTCTTCACAGTACCCACGTCGCCAACGAAGGTAAAAGGGTAGGAGTGTTGAATCGGTCAAGAGAAGGTGGTGGGACAAACCGTTAGCATATGAAACACAATGATGTAATTTCGATTTTCTCAATTTGAGCAAGATTAATGGAGTAAAAGTTGGATTTCTCTCAAAGGGGGCACTCCAAAATACTTTACCGAAAAGCTGGGCAATTGAAATAAGGAAAACATTTATAGAGAGCTTGAAAACGTGTTTAAAATAAATGACCGTTGCGGTAGCTTGAGCACATGGCGAGCGTACCATGGATTTCAAGAGAAAACCCTATTTGGGCTCAAGCGAGAGGACGGCGAGCTTTGAGCAGATGGTTACTAGAATTTAGGCTCGAGTGCACCGAAGGCGCGAGTTTACTTGAATCGGGGCTCAAGTGGATAGCGAGCGCACAACAGACGCGGGGCTTCTAGAATCACAGCTCAAGCGGGTAGCAGGCAAAAAGCAGGCATGAGACTCCTGAAACCTGGGAATGGACAGCCATGAAAATAAATTGATGTAGCACTTCGATGAACACAACCCAACAACAACACATGACTAAATATGGTCATGGAATATGCTAATCACAAAAATGACCCTAACAATCTCTCCCTTTGACAATTCCATGACAAAACACATGAAATTAAAAAAATATAGGAGAAGCACGGCTTCAGACACCACAGAGATAGAACCCGTGTACACAAAAATCTACACCTAGGGAGGAATAAAAATAATATAACAAGTAAACATAAAAATCTACACGAGAGCTGTTGTGACGATGCTGTAACTACCATGCCGTTACTATAGTTGTGTTGCCTGGTTAACCATGGTTAGTACAAATAGACATAATACAAAGAGATATAGTATGTCTAGAACAATAAAAAAAGAAGATAACCATGCACAGTAATAGTAGAAAGAGCATCACTTAAAAATTAGCAAAAATGAAGGTAGTAAAGTCAGTAAAGTCAGTAGGACAAATAAAAGTATCACTTAAAAATCTAAGAAGAACTCCCCCTAACAAAAATGAGAATATCTCCCCCTAACAAAAATAACAATGACTCCCCCTAGTAAAACAACAAACAAATGCTCTCCCCCTATTAAAATAGCAAATGGTCTCCCCCTTTTTGTCACGAAGAGCCAAAGAGAGGGGATCACTCAAAGCCTAAAGAATCGCTAGAGGGCTAATGACCATAATGACGCTGCCACCATCAAAGCTCAGCCTCCTGTGTAGCCAAGCAAGCATCCATACGCACAAAGCCAGCAAGAATATCCGAACACAACTGAGATTGTAAAGCATAAATGTGCTCTTGTGAGAAATAGAGATGCTTAAAGTGATCAGCAAGGTGAGACATGTAACCCATCAAGTGGCCAGAGGAAGAGGTGGAGTGCCAGGGAGGAAGAAAAAGTCCAAGACCCAAGGGTTCAGGGTAGGACGAGATAGAAACAGATTGTCCACCCTCGGGTTGAGAGGAAGGCAACTCAGGGAGAGGCTCATCAAGCGGCTCCAAGGATCCTCTACAAGGGATGAGTATGGGACCAGCTCTGGGTAAAGGTAGTGGAAGTGATAGGGCGTGCAAGTTGGAGACAAGGAAGATCGAAAAAAGAAAAATCAAGTTTAGCAAGTCGCCACTGAATGAGGCACCTATGAGGAAGGTTGTCATCTTTACAGGTGGTGAAATGGGAGAGGATGTGTGAAAAGATGTGGGATGGCAAATCAATAGGCCAACCATTTAAGAGAGCATACAAAAACAGTGCTTTGTCCATGGAAATGGTGGAAAAGTGAGAAATAGGAAAAACATTCATGAGCATGATGTGGGTCAGGACCAGGCGCCTAGAGGAGAGAAGGGAAGTCGTGAAAGATCGCCCATCCACTCCATGGGGGCACCATGAAGGAATGTAGCGATCTCATTTGGGTGTGGCCTGGAGAACGGGAGGAAAGGTTAGTCGGGATTTGTTACCTGAGGAAGGCTAAGAACCTGTGCAATCACATCCGGAGTAATCCGGAGGTGGTTTCCCCATGAGAAATTTGAAAAAGAAGTGGAGGAAGACACATGAATGTTAGAATAAAATTCTTGAATAAGGACAAGAGAATAAGCAATCAAACCGGTGATGATCGGCTCACAATATCGGTCAATAAAGACAAAGGAGATGGAAGGGTCGAGGGAATCAAGGCAGAGTTCCTATACAAGGGAGAGTTGCCAATGGAATATGTGCAAGGAAAACAAGGCCTCATCCTCGAGACTAATAAAGTGATCGGGAGTGAAAAGGCCACTCGGCCAATTGTGTTTGCCAACCTTTTTTGAGCAAATGACTTGTGCAGGCCTGACATCTGAAATACATAGATAAAGAGAAGATTGTAAGAACACCCAAATAAAGTTATGCCGACGCCCCCATTGATATATACATATATTTTTTTTTGTTGATACATGTGTGGGTGTGTGAGGCACGAACGGAGGTGCAGTGCTGGTGGCACAAAGCAAGCGCTCGATAGTAGCACCAAGAATCACCAGGGGCAACCCCAGCACACCAGTCGTGCACCACCAGCCCCAGGGACCGGAGCCTCAGGGCTGCATGCGACACCCAACCATGGGAGTGTAGCATGGGACAAGGCCAGGGAGGCGCCATTGGTGCCGGAAGAACTAGGAAATGGGGGAAGCTGAATATCCATGGCCAGTGCATGAAATCCATGCAATAACTAGTAGATCTCGAGCAAATGTGTATGAAAACGGTAACCCATGAAGAAATCCAGCCAAAAACAAAAGGAAGAAGGGCTAGCATTGCCATTAACGGCGGACGAAACATAGAGGAAGAAATGGAGGGGAAGGAGAGATTACCTCAAAAAAGTCCACAATGGAGAAGAATAAAGATAGATCTAGAGGTGGGTATGAGAGAAAGGTAGCCGGAGAGAGGGGAGCGCGGCCAAGAGGAGTGAGCGTGGAATGAGGGTTTCCCTTCGCGCACGCTGCTCACTAGAAGATAAAACAAGAGCAGCGTGCGCTCGAGCCCACGGAGAGCCAACGCATAGGCCGCGCGCCTTTTTTTTAAAATTAGGAGAAAGTATTGTTAAATTAATTCTAACACTATGTTCTTTGTGATGTTTTAAAAAACACAAAAAAATCCAGAAATAAATTAATAGGTCCAGAAAAAAATTGCCACTCCCCCTTTTTTTTTATAAATTTGATTAGGATTTCAGCTCACTTTTTTTAACCCATATTTTTCTCCCCAAGTTCACTTTCTAATCTAACCTGTTTACTTGTACATTTAGTTGTTAAATGTGATGAATAAGTTTGTGCATTTTTGTTCCTTATTTTTGGTTGTACCGAAAATTTATGGTATAGCAACGGGGACAAATGTGACCAATCTGTCCACAAGCACAACCAGTAGGAACAAACTTAGGCACGAAAGGGGATGAATTAGGTCGTTGGTGGAAATAGGTATTTGTTTTATTTGACCGGTGAATTTTAGCGGGTTTATTCATGACCTTTTGGTTATATGCATTAGGCAAATGATTTGAGCCAATTCTTTTCTCCACACATTGAGGCATTGACTTTGTGAGATCCCAATCCCAAAATATGATAAATATGGAGTAATTAAATTGATGATGATCATGATTAGGCTTAAAAATAAGGGGTAAATGGGTACCAAAGTAAAAAATAGTAGATAGGAAGAAAATGGGATCTGCTTGAGCGTCGGGGAGGCACAAATTTACCAATAGGCCTGCTCGAGGCTCGCCATAGGAGGATGGGAGCGAGGGTTTTATGAGGGGCCGATGCTCAAGGACCACTCGAGAGCCAACCGAGGTGCAAAAATACGATAGCATGTGCTCGAGCACTGCTCGACTAGAGCTCGAGCACCAGTCACGGGCTCCCTCATGTGATTTCTTTCCCTTCGTGTTTTAAGTGGGAAATTGGGGTTTTTGGGTTCATTTTCTAGCAGCAGCTCGACAGAACAAGAGGAAGAGAAGAGGAAAGGAGAGGGAAAAGGGAAGAAAGGGGAAAAATCTTCCGTCCAATTTCAATCAGAGTAAGGATAACTGTAGAACGAGTTTAGGCAAGTGTACTCCGAACGTTATATATCATTTTTACAGTGTTTTAATATCGCTAAACTTGTATTTATGCATTCAATTCGTGTTTCTTCATGTTTTCTGTAAATAGAGCATATTTCTCCTGATTAATCAGATAGATTTCTTATTTATCTACATGTATGACAATATATGACATTGATTTCATAAAAAATATGTATTTGGTATCCGTTTTATGTCCGAAATATTTATCAAAACCCTAAGCACGAAAATGAAGGGATTTAATGTTTAAAATCCATAATTTTGATATGTGAAAGTTAATTTGTAAAAGAGTACTGCCCATGTTATGATTCGTAACTAAAGAATTTACACGGAACTGCACTGTTGAGTTTATATAGATTTTTGAACTAGCCTGAAAGGTTACTTGCCTGATTCTGACCGATTTAATGATACGATAAGCTATAAGCTAGAACATATGAAGAAAAATATTTCTGATTCTGTCAATTAGGACCCAAGACTAATATACAATCAGTTGAGGTTCTCCGGCATGCCTTAGGACGTTATGGTGATAATCAGGGATAACTCTGTCCATGGAGTTATACGTGGTCTGCCCTTTCTTGGGGTGTTATCGAAACTGATTCTGGAGGTTATAAATCCTCCGTTGGCTTTGAATTGTGCACCGAAAAACACAATCGATCCCTATTATCGTCCCAGTTTCTGGCATTGGATTGTGTGACAAAAACACAATCTATCCTCGATTATTCGCCCCATTAGCTAGTAAGGTATGCTAGTTGGGTCCTTAGGATATTAAACTAGAATTTTTGAAAGCACAAGTGAGATTTGAAATTGTTTTATGAACTCCAATACATGTTTAAATAGCAACATGCTTTATTTCTATTTCCATGAACACTGTTTTTCTAATATTACCGTAGTTTCTATTCCAATATCGATATCCTTAGGATATCGAGAATTGTTTGCATGGAATTATACTTTTCTCATACTTCTTGCATATGTTCCTATTCTTTGACAGTCTCTAGAACCTTCTACAATTATATTCTGCATGAGAACATTATATTCTGCATGTTTTAATACATTGTTGGGCATTGGCTCACTGTTTTGTTTTTTCCCCCTCTCCAGATAAAAGTATAGAGATGATACCAGATAATCAGGCATAGTTAGAGCTAGCAAGGAAGATTTGGAGACTCGAAGTCATCTGAAAGATTTTGAAAAATCTAATAGTTCTATATATTCCATAGAGTTTGGTAAAGGAAACTATGTATTAACGATTGTGACACATTTTGTATTCTATTGGAAATGTATTAATGCTTTTGCATGTTTCTGTTAAGGATATAGTTGTTTCCGCTATTTTGTTCTTTGAATATGTATAGGTCTTAGATGGCATCTTTCGTCTAAAATTTGTATAGTAGATAGGGTTATTGATTTAAAGCCATGGATGGCATTTGTGGTCCTGTGTACATGTGTTGTAGAACGTAGATCATGATATTTGGATAGGTGTGTGCATGTACTGATTATGTTATACAGGTTTTATTCAAGTTTATATTTCAGTTTAGCTCAATTTTAGGAAAAATTCTGCCCGTTTTTTCCTAGAACCTTAAGTTGAGATTTTGGGCTTCAGTTTCTGTATCTATATTGACGAAATAATCTGAGGACAAAAAAAAACCCGTTCCGTCACAGACTTAGTGAGTTTACATGTGTAAACATTTTTGTGTGAAGTCTTTGTGGCGGGCACAAAGATAGTTTTAGGTTGCGGGCCGTGTTGAGAAATATTCATAACACACCCCAAACCCTTTTCATTTCCAACACATTTTTCAAGACCCAACTTATGATCAAGTTTTTGGGTTCCACTTAAAAATTTACACATGTTGTTCTTAGTGTTCTCAAGCTCCAATTCTAGGGATTTAATTTTGGTGATTAAGGAGTTGTTACGCATTTCTAATTCACGATGTATCTTTGTGGCAATAAGCAATTTTGTCATAATTTCTGCCTTGTCTTTTTCCAATTCGATGAGCTTACTATTTAAGGTTTTATTTGTTTTCTTTACTTTTAAGCATTCCTTAAACAATTTGTCATATACTTATTGAAGCCCATCAAATTTATTATCAAATTCTTCATGAGAGGAATCCGATTGTTTAGGAGGTGCACCAGTTGCTTCGTCACCACTAATAATAGTTGTCTTGAAAACCATATAATTTACCTCATCATCCCTTGTGGATTTTTCATCGTGATTTTCATCATCTTCATCATCCATTAGAGACACATTTAAAACTTTTTCTTTTTGACACTTAAAATTTGGGCACTCGATCAGGATATGACCAAAGCCATGGCATTCATGACATTGGATTCCTTGGGATTTCTTGTTTTTAGAATCTTTAATTTCCTTCTCTCTTTCTTGATCGATGTATGAGATAAATCAGTTCCTTTCAAGGGTCATTTGCTATTCTTATTTTTGAAGAATTTCTTAAAATTTTTTATGAACATGATAAACTCCTCATCAAAACATGACTCTTTGTCCAAGTGACAATCTCTCTCTTCCTTTACAATTTTTAGGGAAACTGATTTGTTTCTTTTTGATTGAGGAAGAGTATGCTCATAAGTTTGAAAGTACCCAACAAATTCTACTATTTTTAATTTGTCTAAATCTTTACTTTATTCGATTATAGTAACTTTAGATATAAATCACTCAGAGAGAGGTCGAAGAACTTTTCTAACTATTCTATGTTCAGGAATTCATTCCCCTTAATTAAATGAGCTTATAATATCATTTAATTGAGCATAGAATTCATTGAATGTTTTATCATCTTTCATTCGGATTTCTACAAATCTAGTCGTAAAAATTTATAGTTTTGAGTTTTTGACAAGTTTGGTGCCTTCATGAGTGATTTCAATAATATCTCACGTATCCTTTGAGGTCTCACACATAGAGATGCATTTAAACTATTCGGGAGATATGGCCATAAAAATAGCATGTAGCCCATTACTATTCCAATTACACGCATCAAGCTCTTCTTTTGTCCATAAGGATAGAGCTTTTGGTTCATCACCCACAGTACTTTTGGGCGGAGTCCACCCATTTGACTGCATGGTCACACGCGCTCATCCATCGAATTGAGAAAGGCTCTCATATAAACCTTTTAATAAGAATAGTTGCTCCCATCAAAGTAGGGAGGAACGGACAGCGATTGACTAGTATACATCTAGATCAGGGTCGCAGATCGGGGTGAGTCTCTGATACCAGTTAAAAAAGATATTTCATCCCAAATTACACAATAATATTTCAACCCTGTGCAGGATTAGCGGAAGCAGTATAAAATTAAACATTCAGTATACGTAAAGAATAATATCTAGATGTCAAGAACAATAACATACATAAACATAAAGAGAATAAGCAATAAAAATATAAGAGACAATTTTAGGTGACGAAGGAAAAACTCGACACCCACGGTAATCAAGAAAAACCCTCCAAGCTACAACAGCCAGAGATGATATCCACTATAAAAACCAACTTACAAATAGGGTGGTACAGACATGCTAACCTAGCCGACTTACTTCCATCTTGTGTCTCTACCAAAAAACACCTTAGATTTTCCCGTGGCAACGGAAATGGATACCCCTCGGTCTTCACGTCAATTTCTATCACGAACCGATTGAAGTAGCAAATACCACTGAATCCCCTTCTTCATAGTACCCATGTCTCTAACGAAGGTAAAAGGGTATGAGTGTTGAATCGGTAAAGAGAATGTGGTGAGAAAAACTGCTAGCATATGAAACACAATGATGTAATTTCAGTTTTCTCAATTTGAGCAAGATTAATGGAGTAAAAGTTGGATTTCTCTCAAAGGGGGTACTCCAAAATTGTGACGGAATGGATCCTAATCATTATAGGACCCTCCGTCAAACAGATACAGAACAAAATTCATCAATTTAAATCCTTAACTCATATAGAAATTTTGATAGAGTCTCCTCTGTATCAAGACCAAAACAAAATTTGCAACCTGTATGTTTAATAACCTGTACAATACAAATCAATATAAAATAGCCTGTCCAAGCACATTGTCCATTTTACCACAATTCTCCTACAACACGCATTCACAGGACCACAATTGCCATGCATAACTTAATTTCAACATCCTATCCACTATATCAGAATTCAGACGAGAGATGTCATCTAGAACTTGTACAAAATTAGAAATATATAGCGGAAGCAACTATATCCATAACAAAAACCTAAAGAAGTATAAATACAGTTCTGACAGAATATAATAATATCATAACCATTTATACATAATCCTCCTTCAAGATTAAGATATTTATAATAACATGATCACAGTCCCAAGTCTTCAAAAACTCCAAGGTTCCAGATCTTCCTCGCTAGCTCTATCTAGGCCCGGTCATCAAATATCTTCTCCATTGCCTTATCTAGAGGGGAAAAAATAAAACAATGAGTTAAAACCCAACAATATACTAAAACGTGCTGAATATAATACTCTCATGTAGAACATAATGTAGTAAAGATACCGTTACATATAAAGCATAAATGTGATGAGACAGTGATTACGGAAATTATGAGGCCCCGGAATCAAAAATATGATAATTGGGAGTAATTAAAATGATGATAATCATTAACAGGCCAAGCATGCATTGAAAAATGATGGTTAAAAGTAAAAAGTTAGAAAAATACCCGAGTTCAGCAAACAGCCGAGTGGCGCCTACCGTGCGCCCGAGGCGCGACAGTGAGTGCGAAAATCCAATGGCTACCCACTAGCCACGTGCCAGGCTCGCTCGATCGAGCCCCTGGCAGAAACCCCGCACTCGCTGCGCGCTTGACACGCGCTCGAGCGTAGCCCCGACTTTTGCCCGCGTTCTGACTTCATTTTTGGTATAAAATGAATGGGACAAGGAAAGTGGGAGAGAGAGAGAGCAGACCACGAACAAAGAAGAGGAAAAAGAGAAGAGGAGAAAGGGAAAATCACTCGTTCCAATCCACTCTGGGTAAAAATAACGGTAGATCAGGTTAAGGCAAGTGTACTTTGGACGTTGTTTTTTATTTTTACCGTTTCCTCTTGCTTTAAAGTTGATGAAAATGCTCTAAAATGTTATTATTACATGTTTAAAGTAAACAAAGCATGTTTCCCTTGATTGTTCAATTAGATTTTATATTTAGCCATGTTTATTGCAAGTTTTGGTTTCGATTTCATGAATCAGGATATAATTAATGTTCGATTTCGTTCCAGAAGCTTGTGATGAAACCCTAACGTAGAAATATTGGAGATTTTTGGTTAAATTGCATGATTTAGTATATGTGTATGGATTTATGGAACTAATTTCATGAATAAGCACATGTTTAATATTCATTTTGAGTCCGAAAGTTTTGCCGAAGCCCTAGGTACGAAAATGAAGGGGTTTTAATGTTTTTTAACTGTAACTCCTGTTATATAAAAGTTAATTTACACTAAAATGAAGCTCCTGTGTAATTTGTTTTTGAAAATTTTACACGTACTTATACCAATAAATTTCCATGCACTTCTGAAGTAAAATTGAAGGGTTTTTAGACCGTTACTGTATGTTCTGAACGTTCTAAAGTTAACTGAATGAAAATTGTGAAACTCTGATTATGAAAGAAGGTTTTTAGTAAATACTCTATTTCTGATACTGTTATTTAGGATCCAGAACTGATTACAGTCAGATTAGGTTCTCCGGCATGCCTTAGAACTTTATGGTGGTGATCAATGATAACTCTATCCATGGATATATATGTGGTCCACCCTTTCTCGGGGCGTTAAAGTCAGGAGGAAAGTTCTGTTCTGGCCTACCTTCGGGAAATACACCTGTACTGTTTCTATGAGACGGGATCTTCTATTTCTATTTATAGCCTTGGATTGTGAGAAGATGTACACAATCTATCCTCGGTCATTCGCCCCCTCAGCTAGTAGGGTATACTGGCAGGGTCTATTACCATTTTGTTATGTCACCGTTCTATTTTGTTACTGCTCTGTTCTATACCACCAATACTGTATAAATTTCTGTTATGTGTAGTAGGGTATACTGGCAGGGGCTGTTACCGTTATATTATGTCACCGTTCTATTCTGTTACTTCTCTGTTTTGTATCACTGTTACTATACTGATTTCTGTTCTTTACCGATCACTGTTCTGATATAAAAGAGAAGTTTCTGACACTATTTTCTGATTCTGCTTTCTGAATTATACTGATTACTGATTTTTGATTTCTGTGTTTAATATTGTCAAAGTATGCTCTTCCTTGTTTTCTAGTTTATAATTCTGTTTAACCATTCTATTTCTGCATAGATTCACGACTGTTCTGCATCACTACTTTACTACATATATGCATGTATCTTGCTGGGCCCCAACTCACTGTTTTATTATTTTTTCCCCTCCAAATGAGACCGTAGAGTTAGCGCCCGACAAGAAAGAGTGACCAAAAGAAATTCCTGAAGACTTTTGAGGACCCAAAGCATTTTGGAGCTATTTTGGGAGAACCAGTTGGATGTAAAGACTTGACTGGACATGTAATTTTGTATACAGATTTTGTATGTATGGATATTCATGCACATGTGGATTTTGTGTAGAAATATATGCGATGTATGTGATGATAAAAAGAAAAACTATGCTTCTGTAGGTTAATAGTTTAGCTTCTGCTCTAAACTTTTGGCTATTCTGTACAGGTCCTAGGCGGCATCTCGTTTATGAACTGCTAGTGTAGTTAATGGTTTTATAGATTTATGCCACGAATGGCATATGTGATCCTGTGTATGCATGTTGTATGAAAAAAATTGTGGTATAATTGATAGTTGTATGCTTGTAATGGTTGATCATACGGGTTATATTTTTGGGTTTTCATCCAGTTACAAAGGAGGCTCTGCCGAAATTTCTGCAGAAGTTTTGCCTTATATTTTAGTCCGTTAATCCAGTTTCTATCTTGACGAAAGTTTTTGAGGAAAAAAAATCCGTTCTATCAAAGAAACATTAGCAGACCATAGATGCAAAAGATCATGGAAATGCCAAGAAAATAGAAACATATACATAATTCATGAGAAAAGCACAATTCTATATAAACAGGACTCGATAATCATAATTCATACTTTCATGTAAAACATACACATATTAGAATAGAAACCACGATAATCAGAAGAACGGTGACGTCCATGTAAATAGGAATAAAGCATAATTCTATTTAAACATACATCAGAAATCATGAATCAGTATAATTATGCTTAGATAATCATAAATCGGTAAAACCTGCTTCAAAAATAAGGAAACAATATCAATTCTATAAATTCTGGAAATCCATTTTTCTATCAGTAAAGGACCCAACCAATAGACCCTACTAGCTAAGGGGGAAAATAATTAAGGATAGATTGTGTTCACTCCACACAATCCAAGGCCAATAACAATTGTCCCTTCTTGTGGGACATCCCTTCTCACGAGATTCGATACAGTATGCCAACTAGTAACAATAACTACCCTCTAAGTTAACGCCCTGAGGAAAGACAGACCACATATAACTCTATGGACAGAGTTATCCTTGATTACCACCATACCATTCTAAGGCATATCAGAAAACCCAACCTGACCGTATATCAGTCCTAAGTCCTAATTAATAGTATCAGAAAACTTATAAACTATCGTCATTCAGAAATAATCAGTTAAAATCTCACAATTAATCCTTGAGTATGCTTCCGAAATTCATAGTAACTCAACGATGTAGTTCCATGCAAATTTTTCAGTTACAAATCATAGCATTGGCAATATCTTTTTACAAAAACAACTTTTATATATCTGAAATTATTAATTTAAAGCACCAAACCTTCAATTTTCGTATCTAGGGTTTTGGTCAAATAGTCAAGATGATAAACGAACACCAAATACATGTATTTACATGAAATCAGAGGTATATATAGTAGTACAGACCAGTAAACATAAAATCTTTCCAATTAATCAGGAAAAACAAACATTATTTACAATAAACATGCAGAATCGTGGTTTTAGAGCGTAAATACAATTTCAGAGATATTAAAGTACTGTAAAAAGGGTAAATAATGTCTGGAGTACACTTGCATAAGGTCGGTCTACTGTTATTTTTACTCGAATCGGATCAGAGCGGGTGGATTTCCTTCTTTTCCTTCTCTTTTTCCTCTTCCTCCTCTCCTTCATGCCTCTGCTGGTCGTTCTTCTCCCTCTCACCTCAAATTCTCCTTTTAAAAATGAAGGGAGAAGGATCACGTGAGGTGAGCATGACTGGCGCTCGAGCGCCAGCCAAGCACCCATCAAGCAGCTCCTCTTGCAGATTTGCGCTCGAGGGGGAGCTCAAGCACCCGTCGAGCGCCCTCCTCATACCTATACACCGCTCCCGTCTCACTTGGGCAGTCATATTCGTAAAATGGCACCTCACCAGGGCTCGAACTCTACTCTGTCGCAGGTCAGGCGCACGTCAAGCGCGCATCGAGCCTACAGCAAGCCTACTTCATATTTTCACCATTCGAGACCTGTTTTGACCCTTCTAACCCAATTTTTCACATCCTTGGACTAATTTTGATTACATAACCTTAATAGCCATGATTATTATAATTTAAAGCCCGAAATCTTATTTACAAATCAATGTTTCTCGATTTACAACTTCTGTTCCCTATTTACCAATTCCAAAACTTTGGACTTTTCAATCCGATTCCGCCCGTACCTTCTTGACCGCAATTCCCCAATTTCAACTAAATTGCCTTCCAATTATCATATTTTGAAATTCTTAAACCTCACCACCCATATTAATCATATATTGGAAACCGATACCTTATAGGGCCCAACTTCATCTTTCTACTTTCAAACTCAATTTTTCACATTCTAAATATAATCCTTGATCATTATTATTTTAGTTTCACACTAATTATCGTATTCTGAAACTTCAGTAATCCCAAAAATACTTTACCAAAAAGTAGGGAAACTGAAATAAGGAGAAAATTTATAGAGAACTCAAAAAAGGTGTTTAAAATAAATGATTGTTGCCGTGGCGCTGTGTGGCGAGTGCACCGAGGGTTTCAATTGAAAACTCTGTTTGGGCTCGAGCAAGATGACGATGAGCTTTGAGTGGATGGTTTTTGGTATTTGGGCTCGAGCACCCGGCCAACGCACGGAAGGTGCGGGGCTACTAGAATCGGGGCTTGAGCAGATGGCGGGCGCAGGGCTTCTGGAATCGCAGCTTGAGTGGGTAGTAGGCTAATAGTAGGAATGAGGCTCCTGGAACTCGGGAATAGACAGCTATGAAAATAGGTTGATGCAGCACTTCAATGAACACAACCCAACAACGACACATGACTAGATATAGTCACGGAATATGTCAATCACAAAAATCATTCTAACATTAACGAATTCCATTCTTTGCACTTCCTTGCACTGAGAGCCTCTGATATTTCCTTGAGAGAAAGAGATGGTGAAGAAGAAGAGTTCTCTCTTCTCTTCTCGAGTTTCTCGTACAATTCACCATGGGGTAAGCAATATGGGGTCTATCCTGACGGCGAGTGCCATCACCGCCTTGATAGTGGACTACTGGATCCCCAATGGTATGGCCTACCACACTTCTGGCTCAACTGGTAGGGCCAACACCCCTCTAGAGGGCTTTATCTCTGTTTACAAGCACCATCTGAAGGGAGGGCTTCGCTATCCTATGCCAAGCGATCTGTATGTACTTGTTGAGGCATTGGGTGTCTCTATGGCGATGCTCCACCCTAATGTCATTCACTATTTGGCTACTTTGTGCGTTTTTGTCCATCTTCAGTCTTATGTGCTCAATGCAAACGCGGCGAAGGTAATCTTCCACTTCACAAAGTATGAGGATTGGATCTTGATGTCTCCTCAAATCGGCTTCCACTTTCGGGGGACCAATCTAGACTCGGTGAAGAACTAGAAGAACCATTTTTTCTTCTTGCAGGAACCCTCCGATTTGAAGCTCTCCCACGAGTGGGGTCTTATCCCGATGCTCTTTCACAGGGACATGGCCATCGAGGAGGTCAATGAGGTGATAAAGCTAGTTGTTGTCATCCACTCAAAGATGAGGACGTTTTCTGTCCGAGGCTATTACTTGACCTCCCATGCCTTTGCCACCGCCAAGTGGGGTCTGGAGTCTGGCTAGGCAATCGCTGCCCCAAAGAAGAAGCAGCCTGGGGCCATCGTGCTCCAGGCACCATCGAGGGAAGATGTAGGGGAGAGTTGCTCACTGCTAGAGACCTCTACAGACGAGGAGGCGAAGGCTCCACTGAAGAGGCTGAGTTAAGCTAGAGGCACTTCCACCTGGAAGTGGCAGAGGCTAGTTGCGGGGCCAGCCACATGTGCCTTGAGCTCCACTTTAGAGTAGGCATCAACTACGAAGCCACGGGAGGGGACGACTAAGCACTTATTGATTCCTGCTGCGGTGTTGGCTGAGTATGGTGTTCCCATGGTGGAGCTTCATTCCGGAGGAGAGTCCCCCATGGGTCCCCTCATTGATCAGGGGCTGCAGGAGGCGGCTATTGAGGGCATGCCGACTATAGAGATCGACGCACCAGATCCTGAGGAGGCTAGCATCCGTCTATGTTGTCGGATTGCTTCTGTTGCTTTTTCGGGTGTCTCCATGGGCATCTTTCATCTAGGGAACACTAGGATAGCTGATAGCTCCTGCTTGAGAGACTTCCTTGAAGAGGATGGACCATCAAATCCGTAGGGCCAATATTGCTTTTGTATTGCTCCTTTTCCTTTTTTGTTGTTCAACAACACCTTGTATCCTTGTATATACATAATAAACGAAGGACAGCTATTTTTCTTGCATTTGATGTCTCTAAGTGCATGATATAGTTTTTGGAATTGTAACCCACATTTGAACTGCTAAGCTATGAAGTTATTGTCACCAAGGCCCTGATCCGATGCCTTCTTATGTTGTACTCATCCTTCATCCAAGGATGTTGCATCTCACACATTTAATGGGAAGCTCAGTCCAGTAAAGTAGATATCGTCGCAAGCCTAGTGGAGCCACACCAAGGGCCAACTAGGTTTTCAGGCCACAACAACCGAACTCTAGGTCTTAGGCCTTTTTGCACACAATACCTATCTTAGGTGCTCGGCCCCGCTCAAGGTGTCGTCGCTCTCATGTGCACGGTCCTAGCCCATGACTGTCATAGACTGAGGGTGCTCTCTTCTCCAAGAGATGTTTGCCACATGCCTGCCGTTATTGCCCCTTAAGGTTTTGGTGGCTGTGAATTGGGGACTTCAAAAACCCCCAGGCCTGTTATTTTGACCACATGGGTCTCCTGGTTTGAAACCATGGTTTTTGGGCTGCTTTGGCCCTTTCAACGTGGAGTCAAGATTTGGATATAGCTGCTTTCGGGCTGCTTGGCACAGAGCCAAGGTTTCAAAGGCCGCTTAGGGCCTGTCGATGTGGAGTCGAGATTCGAATATGGCCGCTTTCGGGCCGCTTGGCACAGGCTAAGGTTTTAATGGCCGTTGAGGGCCTTTCGACGTAGAGTCAAGATTTGGATATGGCCATTTTCGGGCTGCTTGGCACGGAGCCAAGGTTTTGTTTTGCGGACAGATAAAAATCCTCCCGACCTAGGGGCAGTCTAGGTCATTTCACTTTTTGAAATGTCATGCATGCAAACACCCATATGAATGGGCACATAAGATTGTAAAAATAATCAATTTTATTAAATGAAAACACCACACATCTACAAGCATGTCTTATGGTGCACGTGTATGTCTTACCTGGGCATGGCGCTAGCCTATTGATAATATTTCCTGAGGTTAGCAGCGTTCCAAGTCCGCAAGACCAACTTTTCTTTCTAGGTGCATAGCTTGTATGACCCATTCCGGAGGATTGCCGAGACGAGGAACGGGCCTTCCTACCCTAAGGAGAGTTTGTTCTTGCTTGCGACCTTTCCCACTGCCTCTACACTCTGAAGGATCAAGTCTCCAACCTCGAGCGGGTGTGCCTTCTGTAATGTCATGGTTTTCAAATAAAGTAATTAAGATCATATAATCCGAATTTGGCTTAATTAATGGGGAAGTTATCATAATGACTAGAGAGATAATATATTGATGATATGGCCATAAGTGGAAACCAGCTGGACAAAAATAAGTTAAACGACAATATTAATAGTGGACCGGCTGTAACGGCCCAGATGCTAAAACATAGAAAGTTTCAGCCATCGAGTTAATATAATCCGGTCAATGCCAGTTGACCGAAAAATGTAATAAGAAAAGTAAATTGGCCTTAAGATGAAATCAAGTTCGGCCCTTGCATGATGAAAAGAAGTTCGGCTTTTTCCTTAGTGCAAAACAAGTCCGGGCTCCATCCTTGAGAATCAAGTCCAGCCACTTTAAGAAAGAAAATCTAAACCGGCCTTGAGCATGTTTTGAAATCGGATTTTGTTCCATAAATTTGAAGGTCGTAGTGCATTGTGTGAAGTAAGGCCGAAGTAGCCTTGAAGGTCGGAGTGGCTTTGTGGTTGGTAAGGCTAAAGTAGAATTGTGGGTTCAAGAGGAAGAAAGCCGAAGTGATGATCTGGTCAACAAGTGTTGACCGGAAGTTGTGTAGGAGTAATCCGGTCAATGCCCAATAGTTGACCAGAATGTGATCAAATGAGAAATCTAAATCCTGTTAAGTTTAGTTAACTAGCAATTACTAGTGTTTAAACGAGAAATCTAAATTCTATTAAGTTCAGTTAATTAGGAATTAATAGTGTTTAATCTAAATCCTATTAAGTTCAGTTAACTAAAAATTAATAAACTCTTTGGGAATGTAAAACCATAAATGATCTAATTAACTAGAAATTAATAAGGAAACTCTTTGGGAAATATAGAGTCATAAATAAGAAACATTCCCCCTGTACTGCTAATCATAAATGACGGTCATCAGACCCAAGACCTATAAATAAGAACTAGAAGAGTGAGAAAGAGGCACGCAATAGAGTTTCTAGTAAAGGAAGGCCAAAAGATCAAGGCAAAGTAGAAGAAACCCAGGCAAGAATAAAGATAAAGGCAAAGTAGAAAAAACCTAGGCAAGAGTACTCACCCCTGTTTTAAAGTTCATGATTATATATGTTTACAACGTTAGTATATTTGATATGTTTATGAACCTATGTTTCAGTATGTATGATATTTGTTCTGTTCGTTTGATTTAAGGAAGAATTATTCTTAATCGCATGTTTAAAAAGAAACCCTGTTATTCATGATGTTCGGTTTTGTTCTGCTTGGAAATATGATTATTTGTCAATTGATATGAATTTCGATAATTGCATGTTTAAATAAAAGACCTCCAACCCTTAAGAAAAAGTACTAAGTGTTTTTGAGAAAAGGAACTCTGAAAAAGAACTCCGTCCCTTTGTTAGAAAACACTCCGGCCTTTTATGAAAAAAAAACCTCCGGCTTTAGAACTTGGCTTTTTAATGAAAAAGAACTCCGGCTTTGGAACTTCGGCTTTTAATGAAAAAGGACTACGGATTTTGATAAAAAGAACTCCGGCCTTTGTAGAAAAAGAAAGTCCTGATTTTGAACTTCGGCTTTTAATGAAAAAGCACTCCATCCTTTTAGAAAAAGAACTCTGCCCCTTTTGATGAAAAATCACTCCGTCTTTTTAAGAAAAAGTACTCCGTCCTTTTAAGAAAAAGATCTCCATCCTTTTGAAGAAAAAGTACTTCGTTCGTTTAAGAAAAAGAGCTCCGGCCTTTTGAAGAAAAAGTACTCCGTCCTTTTAAAACGAGCTCCAGCCTTTTTAGAAAAAGAACTCCGTCTTTCTGAGAAAAGAACTCCGGTATTTTGGGAAAAAGAACTCCACATTTTTTTAAGGAAAAGAACTTCGGCTTTAAGATGGAAAAAGGACTCCTACTTTTAAGAAAACAACTTTGGCTTTAAGATGATTAAAGGAAAAGTTATACAGACTTCAATTGATGAAATTAAGAACAAGGCTAATGTATGTAATCCGGATAGCAAGTGAAACTCTATGACTTCCGACTTTTGAACTATGATGGATGGCCATTAAAAGATATGAACTAAGAACTGAGTTTCCATTAAACTTGCTGTTAAAGATGGATGAAGGATATTGGAGTGACTCTTGAGGATTGCCTCCTGGGCCACGATAGGAAACTTTTGGTGGCATAAGACTTTTGGACTACGGCCCCGTATGTCGGGTTAAAGGCATTACCTCCTGCCTCAGGGAGTATAATGAGAGGATACGGCATTAGGTTGTGGGGTTACACACAACCCGTCCTCGATGTTGTCCGCTCCCATCTGGTCCCTAAAGATGATAAGAATTACGAATGGTTTTTATGGATTCTTCAAAGACAAAATAATAAGAATAAGAAATAAAGAAGAAAAGACATGATGATTTTTGTATGTTAAATTATGTTGTGAAACTCTATTTTGATTCGATTATATGTATGTTTTTATTTTCTGCATGTGAGTATCTTGTTGGGCTTTGTAGATCATTCTTGCCACTTTTCAGATGATGAAAGGCTTATGGAGGACGAAATTGAGTAGAATCATATGATGTAGCTAGATGGCATAGCTGGCTAGAGCTGATTCAATGAAGAGCTTAATTTTATTTCCTTTTAATGTTTTAGAAGACTTGTAAAATAGTTCCGCTATATAGGAATCTATGGATGTTAGCACGTTTCCGTGATTTCTTTTTGGATGAATGAAATTAATAATTCTAGTATGTATCTCAGGTTTGAAATTAAAACCAGAAGGCCATCTCATATAGTTCAGCCTCAAGCAATCCGGTGTGAAATAGAAAAGAAATTTCTATGTCCACCTAATTTTTGTCTATTAAATGTATTTTAAGGCAAGGATTTTAGGCTTGACGGCGGATTTATACGGTGGAATAAGGCCGGTCCGTCACACCGACAAAGTTAAATGTCGACTGAAATGTTGAGACATTGACCGAAAATATTGATGATATAATGTTGACCGAAACGTTGAGACACCGATCGAAAATATTGATGATACCATGTTGACCGGAATGTTGAGGCATTGACAAGAAATTTTGATGACATAATGTTGACCGACATGTTGAGACATTGACTAGAAATATTGATGATGTTGTGACGGACCAGATTATTTTCCATCAAATAACCTCCGTCAAAGGCTATACACACTCTAAAGCCCATAGTTAATCTATGGACTTCTACAGAAAATCCGACAGAGTTTCCTCTACAACTGGATGAAAACTAAAAATACAACCTGTTAAAATAATATCCTGCACAAGCACACATCTAAACAAAAGGCTTAACTCAAAGCCTACAACACACCACACAGGATCACACATCTACCATATCATCCATGGCTCCAATATAGTACACAACCTACTATACTGGATCTAGAGAGATGCCATCTAAATGAAACCAAACTCAAAACATATATATACAGACGCGGAAGCATAACTAAATCATCATACATGCGGAAACATAACAAAACCTTAAAACAATAACAATAATGAGCCACGCCCAACTCTAAGTGGCTGCTCAAAATCTGATCCAACTCTGAGTCCAAAGCTTTCGCGCACTCGCCGTCCAGCCAATCTCATCAAGCAAGTCTCTCATTGCTCTATCTATCCGGCATCGGCTAAGTGTTCTCATCTGAAAGGAAAAATATCAACTGCAAAAGTGAGCTAACAGCTCAGCAAATGTAATCATAAACAATTCTCCAAGGCATGTACAAGAACAGGAACAGGGAAAGGAAACACATACTCTCCATAATCAAGAAACAGGAGAGAGAACAGGAAACAACAGGAATCACTTGATTTCTACGATTCTCGTGATTACATTGGTCGATCATTAATCAGAATCACTTGATTCTCACGATTTCATCTTGAATCACTGGTTTCACACAGTTCTTGCGGTTCATATCTTGAGTCACTGGATTCATTCGGTTCTCATTCTGGTCTACTGGATTCACACTGTTCATCAATTGGATATTATTCATTTTCATTATTACATCGTCTTTGCGGACCCCGGCTAGTAGACCGTACTAACCAACGATGCGAGAGAACGAGGACAGGAATGTGTTTGCTACACATTCTAAAGCCACGGCTACTATTTTAGGTCGGTAGCACAAGACCCTCGGTTGCATCAATGCAACAATCATCACAGACGACTACATCTCAATATGTAGCGTCGACAGACACACCCCACACCCCCGGGGTCCAGGGCAATCCTCGTTCTTCCACAGTAGTTTCCTAAAGCGTACCACAGACATCACCCGCTCCCGCGAGCGGCCGAAATACGTGGCCAAGTATTCCTCGGGTTCACACCGCGATGGACATGGTATACTAAAGAATACTACCCATACGACTCAGGGTCCTAGTTTCAAGATTAGGTTCAACACTTGGAGAGGGAAATCCACATTTGCCACACAATCATATCTCGGGAAATCTCATTCCCATCACAATCATCTCCAACCGGGAGATTACATCATCAAACACATCTCCATCCAGGAGATCATATCATCACAAGCACAATGTGGACTCCCTTCCATTCATATCACAATTCACGATATCCAATGGGACTCAATTCCCTTAATCCACAACAAAACATCACAAGTTCAATTCGACTTCCTTCGGGATCCAGTTCCCTTAATCACAACAATCAATCCAAGTTCACAATAGAGATTAGATTTCATACCTCAAATGATCACGAGTCACTTTAGAACCTCCGAGACTCATTCCCCGCCTCCAAAGACACCTGATTCACATTCGGGGCTTACATTTACGTTTAATCAGTTAAACGTTACTTTCACAACTATTTTGAAGGCATATCACATTACATCTCTCATTTTATTTCAAGTAAACATTATCGGATTTCCTTTTGAACACCCTGACGCCGTACATGGTTCGATACTTCGAGATCGGACGTCCGGTGGATTCATACGTACACTTTGTACACAAGATTACACATTTGGGTTCGATTTAACTTATCACGAGGGTGGAAGTATGCAACTTCCCATTCATTTTCGGATTATCCACAACGGGGAACTTTTAAGGCTTCCAGATGCCACGAACGGGTCAAATCTTACGGGATTCGGCATCCGGTCGATATATACACACAATTGGGACATGGGGATTCATATTCTAGGATCATTTCATCATTTCACGAAGGTGACAACACGCAAAATCCACCTTCGGTCTCGGGTGAACAGTAACAGCGCCCATTTAATGGGCTTGGACGCCACGAACGGGTCCAAACGTGCAAGATCGAACCCGCGACAGACATATATACATCATTGGGACGTGGGGATTCTAATTTTGAGGTCAATTTTATGATACACGGCCGGAAAACGAAAAACCCCCAAATCCCGTGGGTTAGGGTTTCGGTAAAACCCACCTGGACGAATCGGACACGATTCGGACAAACAACCACATTTTCTTGGACCTCAAGGCATGGGTTTCGAGATTCTAACGTTCCCCGTGGGTATCGACACAAAATACCCAACGAAAATACACAAAACATTGAAAGAAAACGAGAAGTGGATATGAGAACACTTGCCACGACGCGTGCTTTCACCTTTATACCTGGCTCTCGGGCGGAATCGGACTCCCGGGCTCGATCTCCTTCCTTCTCTCTCCTGTTGTGCCCCTCTCTCTCTCTCTAAAACCCTTGGCCGATCGCGAAATGTGGGAAAACGAAGGCGCAGCCAGCGGGCAGCCATGCCACGGCTGTCCGCCGCTTCGATTCTGTTTTTTCTGCTCGAGCCACGGCTCGAGCGCCCAGCAGGCGCAAGCCTGCTGGCAGCGCTTCAACAGCCCGGACCCGAATAATTTTTTCGATTTTTCTTCCTGTACCAAACCTTAATCATCCCATAGGATTAGTATTAATCATTTACATACTAATCACCTCATAATTGTCGGGTTCACAAATCCGGAACCTCACAGATGTAATGTTGACCGGAATGTTGAGGCATTGACAGAAAATTATGCCATTTTGCTCGGATGAACAGGTTTTGCATAAGAGGATCGAAATGAAACAAAAGACCAGAATGGCACAATTGGCCGATATGGGCAACCTAGTCGATTGGTCAAAAAAGCCATGAATGGCCAAAAATATCCAGAATGAGTACCTTGGGGCAGAATGGGTATATTGACCAGTTTACACTAAAAGACGGAATGGAATGAAATTGTCGGTATAATATATTTTGCCAGTATGGGTTCTGATGAAATTACCAGTATACGTTTGAAAAGGAATGATCGAGAGAAATGACCAGCATGGCAAAATGCCTGGTCAACACATTGACCGGTTAAATTCACAAAGTGCCCGGAATGCATATAGAAGGAAAATGACCGGTCAAACATACCTTGACCGGTTTATGCACAAATTCCTTAGAAAATCATTTTGAGGAAAAGTATCCTATTGCTAAAATTTTTGTCAACACGTTGATAAAAAATTGTGCCATTTTGCCTGGAATGGCAAAATGGCCGATTTGTGCATTTAACGAGTATGAATAAGTGGCAAATTTGACCGGAATAAGAAAATGTTGACCGACTCGCAAGGCAAGACTTTCGGAAGAAGATTTCTGAAGTGGATTGAGGTGTTTTCCGAAAAAGATTTCTTGAGTGGATTGAGGTTTTTTCTGCAGTAGATTGAGGTATTTTCCAAAGAAGATTTTCAGAGTGGATTCAGGCTTTTTCTAGAGTAGATTGAGGTGTTTTCTAGAGAAGATTTCCAGAGTGCATTGAGGCATTTTCCAAAGTTGATTGATAAAAGAGGATTAGCCTGCAAGCCAAGGCCGGAGTGGTCCTATCAGAGTAGATGAATTACTCTCACCTACTGGAATTCTCTAGAAGACAAAATAAGAGAAAAATATCTAAAGTAGGAAACCTGCTCCCACCAAATCCACTGACCTTCTAGAAGGAAAATGGAGTAAGTAAGAAAAGAAGTACGAAGTAGTTAACTTGCCCCCACCCACTACTACCAACCCTAACGTCTACAAATACTGAACTTAAGAGTCACGGTGGGAGTTGGGCAATTTGTGAGTAAAGTATGAGGAAAAGAAGAACTTTAGGCTAGATCCAAGGGAGTTCATAGGTCAGATTCCAGGCAAGTGTACCCCAACTTTTTTGATAAATTCATGTTCAAAGTCTGATAATTTTCATGCTCTCTCTCTCTGTTATGTATCTACGTGAAGCATGATAAGGTAATTGCTTTCTACATGTTGTTAATGTTTACGAATGCATCATTTAAGAACTTCAGTTAATTGCTTTTTGTATGAAGTCCGGCCATTTGCTTACTTGCATGAAGTCTTATTATTTGCAAATCTGCATGAAATTCGGTTATTTGTATAAGTCCGGTCATTTGGATATTTGACGAAATCCAATTATTTGCATCATGGAAGAACTTTGTATTTGCTTATCGCCTGTCTAAATAGTCTGGTTATTTAATTAATTGCAAGAAGTCCAGTTATTTATTATTTGCAAGAAGTTTGGTCATGAGCATATTTAAAACAAGTCCAGCTATTTGCATGTAAAAGGTGTCCAGTTATTTGCATTATTGAGTAACTTCGGCTATTTGAACTTCGGTCTATTGCTTTGATAAGAACTTCAGACTTTTGAAAGCACATGGTTTCGAAATTGGATTTAAGGGTCGAGAACTGTGGATCTTAAATGTAGCCGTTATGTGAGATATATTGGTCAAGAGCTACGGACCTTAAATGTAGATGTTTGTTGGTTAAGAGCTACAGACCTTAAATGTAGCCGTTTATGGGATTTGATGATTTTGAGGGTTGACAGCAGTAGACCTTAAATATAGCCAATACTTGAGATATGTTGGTGTGAGGGAACAGATTTTTTTTTTTATTCCGTCATTCATAACACAATTGAAAACCCAACCTAAACCAATTAGGTGCAACACAGGATCACAGATGCCATCTAGGACCCATATACTTTTAACCATAGTAAGTATAGCGGAAGTTATTCTAACACTTGCGGAAGCATTCATATTCATTCCAAAATATTCATTTCCGAGTACATAGCCAAAAATGTTTAACTATAGAAGTCCATCAAGTCATTACAATAATATTTCTCCAAAACAAGCTTCCAAGGTCTTTAATAATCCTTTAGACAAGCTCTAATCACTCCAACTCATCAGGCATAAGCTCTAAAGCTTCATCTGTAGAGGGGAAAAACATAAAACAGTGAGCCGAAGCCCAGCAAGGTACATGCACATGAGTAGTAAAACGATGATGCAGAATGGTCATGTAACTATGCATAAACAGAACGGGTAATCAGAATGCAGTCCAAGAAATAGAGAAAACATACCTTGAGATTACTATACTTGAGAATCGGTGTCGGTGACAAGAAATGGTAAACAGGTAACATAACGTACGACGGTGTCGGTACGATAAACGGTGAACAGTACATATCATATCGGTAAACAATATTTCATATTCAATAATCGGTACTTCATATTCGGTAATCAGTACTTCATATTCGGTAATCGGTACCGTAACATAACATATCAGTAAAACAGTAAATGGTACTTTATATCATATCGGTACAAGCCCTGCCAGTATACCCTACTAGTTGAGGGGGCGAATAATCGAGGATAGATTGTGTTCACTCCACACAATCTAAGGCTGGTAACTGTCATATGGGTATCCCATCTCACAGGATCGATACGGTATGCCACCCGAAGGTAGGCCGGTAACGGTAATCCCTCCTGTCCGTAACGCCCCGAGGGCAGGGCGGACCACAAACAACTCCATGGACAGAGTTATCCTCGATTACCACTGAAAAGTCCTAAGGCATGCCAGAGAACCTATCCGGACTGTAGTCAGTCCCGGGTCCTAAAATAACTGTAATGGAAGCCATTTCTTTATCGAAAACCCCTTTTTGAAATCAGACTTGCATAATATATCTTCAGCTATCTTTAAGTATACATGGAAATTTCCTCGGTACAGGTCGGTACATATTTTCGGAAACAAATTATACTTAGGGCCGATTTAGATTTTTATCAAGGAAGGGATGGATCTCTTTTCTCGTTAAGGGAACCAGTTTCATTTTCAGTACAAAAAGCCGAAGTTCTTTTTTAACAGAGGCCGGTGTGCTTTTTGGACGGAGTGCCTTTCGGACGGAGTGCCTTTTGGACGGAGAGCTTTTCAGACGGAGTACTTTTCGCTCAAAGGGACGGAGTGATTTTTGCCAGAAGGGATGGAGTGCTTTTTACTCAAGGGGACGAAGTGCTTTTTACTCAAGGGACGGAGTGCTTTTTACTCAAGGGACGGAGTTCATTAAAAGTCAGAGTTCATTTCACATTAAGAGCGGAGTTCATTTTAAAGCCGGAGTTCTTTTTCAAACAAAAGGACGGAGTTCTTTTTCTCAGAGGACGGAGCTTATTTTCTCAAAGGCCAGAGTTCATTTTAAGGCCGGAGTTCTTTTTCCAACAAAAGGACGGAGTTCTTTTTCTTAGAGGACAGAGCTTATTTTCTCAAAGGCCGGAGTTCATTTTAAGGCCGGAATTCTTTTTCCAACAAAAGGAAGGAGTTCTTTTTCTCAGAGAACGGAGCTTATTTTCTCAAAGGCCGGAGATCATTTTAAGGCCGGAGTTCTTTTTCCAACAAAAGGACGGAGTTCTTTTTCTCAAATGATGGAGCTTATTTTCTCAAAGGCCGGAGTTCATTTCACATTAAGACCGGAGTTCATTTTAAGGCCGGAGTTCTTTTTCAACAATAGTACGGAGTTCTTTTTCTCAGAGGACGGAGCTTATTTTCTCAAAGGCCGGAGTTCATTTTAAGGCCGGAGTTCTTTTTCCAACAAAAGGACGGAGTTCTTTTTCTTAGAGGACGGAGCTTATTTTCTGAAAGGCCGGAGTTCATTTTCTCAAAAGCCAGAGTTCATTTCACATTAAGACCGGAGTTCATTTTAAGGCCGGAATTCTTTTTCCAACAAAAGGACGGAGTTCTTTTTCTCAGAGGACGGAGCTTATTTTCTCAAAGGCCAGAGTTCATTTTAAGGCCGGAGTTCTTTTTCCAACAAAAGGACGGAGTTCTTTTTCTCAGAGGATGGAGCTTATTTTCTCAAAGGCCGGAGTTCATTTCACATTAAGACCGAAGTTCATTTTAAGGCCGGAGTTCTTTTTCCAACAAAAGGACGAAGTTCTTTTTCTCAGAGGACGGAGCTTATTTTCTCAAAGGCAGGAGTTCATTTTCCAACAAAAGGACGAAGTACTTTTAATACGTTGGAAACCGAGTTCATTTTACATATATAGGAATCCGAGTTCAATTTTCATGTAGCCAAGTTCATTTTACAATGCAGAAGGTCGATATTTAATGTGGAAAGCAGGAACTTTAAAACAGAGTACACGCGGCGTAAAGCATGAACTTCAAAACAGAGCAGAGTATACTTGCAATATTCTTAAAATAGAACTTAAAGAGCAGCGTCCGAAGTAACTTGCAATAAACTTTAAAGCATGAACTTAAAAACATTGTCCGAAGTAACTTGCAATATTCTTAAAGCATGAACTCAAAAACATCGTCCGAGGTACACTTGCCTGAGAGTTGCCTAGTATCACCGTTTTGAAGTTTCTCCTTCACTTCCTCCTTTCTGGCTTGTATTGGTGACTACTTCAACCAACCGACGCTGGGTGTTTATAGAGGAGGGGTTTGGTGGGGGTAAGTGGAGTAAGTAACTTACTCTCGTACTTGTATGCAGATGGTAGGTGGGAGTAACTAGATTAGTTTACCTACTCAATTTGGTCACCGCCTAGTTGGATTCTAACTAAATAGTAAAGTTTACTTTTGTCTTTAGTTACCATCAGTTTATCCGGTCAACTTTTTGGTCAATATTTCTAATTAAGCTGAGTTCAATTATATGCAGTGCCGGTTTCAATTTTTGTAAT
Organism: Nepenthes gracilis; assembly: GCA_033239525.1. Lineage (NCBI taxonomy): Eukaryota > Viridiplantae > Streptophyta > Magnoliopsida > Caryophyllales > Nepenthaceae > Nepenthes > Nepenthes gracilis. The sequence continues at coordinate 13,255,843 of BSYO01000003.1, read as the reverse complement.
CCTTTCAAGAAATCCGGTCAACTCTTCAATTTCAGTCAACATCTTCAAATCCGGTCAACTCTTCCAATCCGGTCAATATCTTCGAATCCGGTCAACTCTTCAATTCCGGTCAACATCTTCAAATCCGGTCAATATCTTCAAATCCGGTCAACTCTTCTAATCCGGTCAATATCTTCGAATCTGGTCAACTCTTTAATTCCAGTCAATATCTTCAAATCCGGTCAACTCTTCCAATCCGGTCAAATTTTACTTTGGCCTCTTGCACTTCCAAAACTGGCCAGTCATTTCACATGGCCGGACTTGGTTTAACAAGGGTGGAGCCGGACTTATTTTGTACTAAGGAAACGCTGAACTTGATTGAGGATTAAGGAAGCCGATTTAGATTTCGTATTTCGGTCAACACTTTGAGCCATTGGATTTTGGGATCTCACAGTTGGTCAAGAGCTATGGACCTTCAATGTAGCCATTTGTTGGTCAAGAGTTACTTTTTTTTTTTTGGTAAGTAAGTGATTTGGATTAATGGGAGAAAAATTTTACAAGTAATGATTTATCTCCAAGTGTTTTTCTGACTTGGGAATAAATCATAACCGCTAGGGCATGCCCCGAGCACATTGGTACAGCGAATGAAACCAGCAAGAAAACAAAAATGCTGGGATTCATGCAAAATAAGCAGGCCACTCTAACAGCAGTAGAGCATCTCCTAAACAAGTCATGCTAGTCCAAGGCATTACAAAAAATTGGCAAAAGAACTATCTATTCACCCACAGTTTCAGCATCAACCGAAGTGGAGCTCCAAACCATCACGGGCCATTCCAGCAGCATATGATGAACCAAATCCAAAGAACGAGGCGTAACATCCATCAGCAGTATGGAACTGCCGAGTAGCAAAGCAGTTCAGCCACCTCCAGCCAAAACCGCAACCAACCAATATAGCAACAAACTCCATTCATTCCTACAATTCAGCATCATCAAAGGCAGCAAGTCCTCCAAATCTAAGGCAGCAATATTCCAGCTCCCATAGAGATTCAGGAGAAAACCACACCGGCATCAGCAGCATTAGAATAGGATGCAGCAACCATGAGATCCGCAGCAATAGTGCAGTAGTAGCGCCCACAGCAGTTGCCCAAGTAAGTCAACCATCAAAACTCTAGAAAGACCCAGCCCCCTGCCAACAGCAGTAACAATAGTGCTGTTTTTCCTCTAACCAACCAACACAGCATTGGCATTATAAGAGCAGGCCTCATTAATGAGGATCAACATGAAACCAGAGCTTCAACCACTGGATCCAGGATGCCAACATCGATAAAAAGCAACCCTACTGCAGCATAATACAGCAGGCCCTCATCAATTGTCATCAGCAAAAAGGATTAAGCACCAATAGGATTGACCAGTCCAAAATACCAGCGAACATCCCAACAACAGCAAAAAACACCCTTAACCATCCACTGCATCATCAGCAGCAATGTACAGCACCTAGGTCCTTTAACCCAGGATCAAGTTCAGCAATCAGTACTTTCATTCTGAAGGCAGATGATGATCCCTGGAATACATTAGCACATTGCAAAAGCCACAACATACTTCCTCTATGAGGAGAGAAGCAACAAAACTCACACCATGCACTAGTCCTACACAGTTTGGCTGCAAACCAAAAAGGCTAATAAATCACCTAGTCATAATAGGTAGCATCCACAATAGCTGGGCCTAAAGCAGATGAAAGATCAAAAACTAGGGCCCCGGGAGCAAAAATAGGAAACCCTAGTCAAAAAATACCCGATCAGCAGAGGCCTAAGAGCCAGAAGCGCCCCTGGATTTTTTAGAGGCATCTTTTTTCTTTTTCCTAGACTATGAAGTCCTCCAATCAGAATCCAGGCCCCACATTTCATCTACCAAAGAGGTATTCAAAGCATACTTCTTGGAAATCCCCTTGATAGAGCTTGGGGTAAGCATAAAATCATCAATATCAAAGGGATGATGATGAAGCTCGGAATCAGGAGTGTTAGGAGACACCCGGGCATCAGCAATACCCAATTGGGAAGGGAGAATAATCTGATTTACAGGCAGGGAGTCCTCCGTATCAGCAGGGTCAGGCTACCACCTTGGGGGTGGATCATCTGAAAGGCCACAAGCATCCAAAGGGGCACTTAAATTGGTAGAGACCTGGGTAGTTTGATCAGCATACACCAAGGAGGGCAATGGGTAGAACCGCCTTCAGCATCGATCAGAGGCTCAACCAATTGGCAAACAGCTTCCACATTTAGGGAAGATGTGGAAGAGACTGAACGACTGGGTACATTTACATCATTTGGGGGGGTTTCAGGATGCCTAGCAATGTCACTTTGAATAAATTCGTCAGGGACAGAACTTAAAGGCCTAGGACGAGATGTACCAGGATGATTGATGGCAATCTTGGACAAACATTTTGATTTCATATGACCAATCTGTTGGCAACGAGCACAACGAGTTGGCATCCAACTATATTCCACATTCACCAATGAAATAGCTTCAGAAGCGAGACACATTTGAAACGCGATGGAGCTGGAAAATGGCCCATCCACACCAACTTCAACACATATCTTAGCACAGGAAACATTCTCCATACGAGCAGTCCTGGGATCAAGCTGTAAAGGGATCCCAATAGCACTTGCAACCCAGCTAAGCCGAGCATGAGTCCATAATTCAAGCGGTAGGTTTGACAGTTTAATCCAAATTGGGAGCCGCTTGTGCTCCTCTTTTGTCAAGGCCAATCCTAGCGACCAGCGCTTGAGGAACATTGCTTTTCCAGAGAACATCCAAGGTCCAGCACGCAAGCATTTCTCCAACATCTCGTCGGAAGGGAAACGAAAGAAAAAGAAACCGCCTTCATTATCGGCGATTTGCTTGAGTCCGAATCGGGCCCATATTTTCATGGCTACAGCCTTGACAGCCATGAAATGTGGAGAGGTATTAAGAAAATAACCTACCAAGGTATGACCCTAAAACAAATTACCTTGTTCGATGACCTCAGGCGGAGGGAAAAGAGCGCCATCAGAGGACCTAGGAGCATGGTGTGAGAAGAAATGCAGCTCGGAGCACAGCCCAGCCCCTTCCTTCTTGACGACATCAGCCCAAGAATGGGGGGGATCAGAGACACATTCAGATTTGTTGAGGGTGAGCTTCGATTTCACAGGCGTTGCTGGAAAAAGGGAAGCCTGGACCCTAATTTGAGGCAGATTCAAAAGGGGATTCAAAGGAGGCCTGACGCTGTGCAGTGGAGAGGAGGATGAGGGAAGGACGGGGGAGGCGGACGCCAGAGGAGGAACAGGGGGGGCCTCCAGGCGTGATGCTTTGGTCAAGAGTTACGAACCTTAAATGTAGCAAGTTTTTTACGGAATCTAGTTTAAAATAGAAACATGCTTTGGAAACCAATTTGCATGAAAACGACTTCAGGTCATTTTTATAAATTTGACTCCAACCGTATTTCATGATCTGCATGCCTAAATGCCTTCACTACATTTTGTCTGTTTCTACCCTTATTATGATTATGCATGACTTTTTCCCATGGGTACCTTATTGGGATTTAGCTCACTCCCCACTATTTTCTTTCAGATGAAAATGAGTTTATGTCGAACGAGAAAGAATGAAGTCTGATAGACTAGCTAGGTAGAAGACTGATCGGGAATTAAGTAGCAATGCATGAGTGATATTGATGTAAATGTTTTTTTTATTCTCTTGAGGAATTTTGAAAAATGATTCTGTTATATTAATTAATGGGTAAATTATGCGCTTTCGCTAAATCTCTATTAGGAAGAATTTGTGATTCCTAGTGGCATCTCAATTTGTTTCTGGACTCATATGTCTAGCCGACTAACCTAAAACCCTTGGATGGTCAGGATGTTGACCGACCTAGTTCGACCGACCCACTTAATCAGGCCAACTCAAGAGTTTTGTCCTTATGCGATCCTGTGCACGTGATGTAAAAGAAAGAAAAAAATCTTTTTAAGTCCACCCATATAAATATATAAGAATACAGTATAAGTACAATAATTTGACGGATGTCATATATGGTGGAATATGGCCATTCCATCATAGTTGTTATCAGTAAAAAGAGATACCTTAGGTTTTGATTTGAATGTATGCGGAAGCTTAGGATAGATTAAGATTGATCAAATCAATAGATAAAGGTATAAGACAACTAAGATAGACCAGTTAGACTTAGCCATTCTAGTCTGGCAAAGTAGGCTAGCACTAAGCAAGATCGGAATGTGGTGTCTATGGAACGTCGTGCCCTAGTAATCCTAGGGCCTGAATTTTGATCTGACAGAATTGCTTTGGTTTCAAAAGTCAAAGCACTAGTTAGAGAATGGCAAGTAGAGGAAAATAGACTGCTAGTACTAGTGATTCTAAGGACAAAGAAGAGAAGTACTTGAACCTGTTAGAAAGGTTGACCAAAGTTATAGAAGCTATGGGACCGTAAAATTTGGCTCCCATTTAGGTCCCAGCCCCTGTCAACCAAGGAACATCAGTGTATGATCGCTTCACTAATGAGTGAGTTCCAGAATTCTTAGGAGAACCGGACCTAATTAAAGCAGATATTTGGATCCAAAGCCTTAAGAAGATATTTGCGGTTATTAAATGTCCAACCAAGGATAGAGTCCTATTTACAACTCATAAATTGAAAGGAAAAGCCCATCACTGGTGGGAAATGCAGAAAAGGGTCTTTGAGGTACTAGAGAATGGGATCATTTGGGCCATGTTTGAGACCGCCTTTATGAAAAAATACTTCCCTGCCAACCTTCATGGGCAAAAAGAGGATGAATTTTTACGATTTTTTTTTTTTTGGTAAGTAAGTGAATTTTTACGGTTGTGACAGGGCAATCGTATTGTAGACAAGTACGATGCTAAATTTACGGAGCTATCTCGATATGCCCCATATATGGTAGAATATGAGGAAAGAAATGCAAGAAGATTTTCTCAGGGACTAAGAAATGATATTAGGAAACACTTGTCAACCCTAAAGCTTCTAACCTATGGGAAAGTATTAGATAAGGCCATCGTTTATGAGAAGGAAATTGAGAAGGAGGAATTTTTCAAAAAAAGGGCAACTAGTCAGAGGAGTTTTAGTAAGAGAGCCGATTCGGGAGCCCTAGGACCGTCTAAAAAGGGAAAAGTGTCGGATATTGGGCAAGGTAGCATTGAAATTCAACCAGCGTCTAGTTTCCAAGCGTTTACAGCAAATTGTATCCACTGTGGAGGAAAGCACTTAAGGAAAACTTATTTTAAACTAATGGGGGCTTACTTTAATTGTGGTCAGTAGGGCACCGAATTAAGGATTGCCCCACACTTAGAAAGCCAGACATGAAAAAGTCCACCGTCCCATCTAAAGCCTTTGTAGTGATAGTTCAAGATATATTGAATATGATTAAAGATACTTTCTGAAATTTCAATTTTTCTCCACATTTTGCATCTTGAGGTATTAGTAAAAGATTTAATTTGAGTAGCGCACTAATTGCATGAGGACCCATAACCTAGAGGTAGAGCCTCGTAGATGATAAGTTGAGGTTTGTCAAATTTCTAGGACAAAATTTCTATAAGTGGAGGAGATTGTAATGTCCTAATTTTCAAATAAAGTAATTAAGATCATATAATCCAAATTTGGCTTAATCAATGAGGAAGTTATCATAATGACAAGAGAGATAATATATTGATGATATGGCCATAAGTGGAAACCGGGCGGACAAGAATAAGTTGAACGGCAGAATTTATAGTAGACCGGCAAAGTTAAATGTTGACTGGAATGTTGAGGCATTGACTAGAAATATTGATGACATAATGTTGACCGGAATGTTGAGGCATTGACCAAAAATATTGCTGATGTAATGTTGACCGAAAATTATGCCATTTTGCCCGGATGAACAAGTTTTGCATCAGAGGATCGAAATGGAACAAAAGACTAAAATGGCACAATTGGCCGATATGGGCAACCTGGCTAGTTGGTCAAAGTAGCCATGAATGGCCAAAAATATCTGAAATGAGTATCTTGGGGCAGAATGGGTATATTGGCTGATTTACTCTAAATGATGAAATGGAATGAAATTACCGGTATAATATATTTTGCTAGTCTGGGTTTTGATGAAAATTACCGGTATACTTTGGAAAAGGAATGATGGAGAGAAATGATCGGCATGGCAAAATGCCTGGTCAACACATTAACCGATTAAATACATAAAGTGCCTAGAATGCATATAGAAGGAAAATGACTGGTCAAACATACATTGACTGGTTAATGCACAAATTCCTCGGAAAAGCATTTCAAGGAAAAGTATCCTGTTGCCAAAATTTCGATCAACACGTTGATGGAAAATTGTGCCATTTTGCCCAGAATGGAAAAATGGCCGGTTTGTGCATTCAAAAGGTACAAATGAGTGGCTAATTTGACCGAAATAAGAAAGCATTGACCGGCTTGCATGGCAAGACTTCTGGAAGAAGATTTCCGGAGTGGATTGAGGTGTTTTCTAGAAAAGGTTTTCGAGCTGGATTGAGGCATTTTTTGGAGTAGATTGAGGTGTTATCCGAAGAAGATTTCTGGAGTAGATTGAGGCATTTTTCGGAGTAGATTGAGGTGTTTTCTGGAGAAGACTTTTGGAGTGGATTGAGGCGTTTTCTAGAGTAGATTGATAAAAGAGGATCAACCTATTAGCCAAGGCCGGAGTGGTCCAGTCAGAGTAGGTGAATTACTCCCACCTGCTCAAATTCTCTAGAATTCTCTAGAATACGAAATAAGAGAAAAATATCTGAAGTAGGTAATTTACTCCCACCTAATCTGCTGACCGACCTTCTAGAAAGAAAATGGAGCAAGTAAGAAAAAAAGTACGAAATAGTTAACTTACCCTCACCCACTACTACCAACTCTAACGTCTATAAATACTGAACTTAAGAGTCAGGGTGAGAGTTGGGGAATTTGTGAGTAAAGTACAAGGAAAAGAAGAAGTTTAGGCCAGATCCAAGGTAGTTCATAGGTCAAATTCCAGGCAAGTGTACCCCCAACGTTTTTGATAAATTTATGTTTAAAGTCTGATTGTTTTCATGCTCTCTCTCTGTTATGTATCTACGTGAAGCATGATAAGATAATTGATTTTTGTATGTTGTTAATATTTATGAATGCATCATTTAAGAACTTCAGTTAATTGTTTTTTGTATGAAGTCCAGCCATTTGCTTACTTGAATGTAGCCTAATTATTTGCACATCAGCATGAAATTCGGATATTTGCATAAGTCCAGTCATTTGCATATTTGATGAAGTCCAGTTATTTGCATCATGGAAGAACTTTGTATTTGCTTATTGCACGTCTAAAAAATCTGGTTATTTACTTAATTGTAAGAAGTACGATTATTTGTTTATTTGCATGAAGTCTGATCATGAGCATGTTTAAAAGAAGTCCAGCTGTTTGCATGTGAAAGGTGTTCGGTTATTTGCATTATTTAGTAACTTTGGCTATTTGAACTTCTGTCTATTGCTTTGATAAGAACTTCAGACTTTTGGAAGCACATGGTTTCGAAATTGGATTTGAAGGTCGAGAGTTATAACGGCCCAGATTCTAGAACATAGAAAATTCCAGTCATCAAGTCCTCATAATCCGGTCAACGCCAGTTGACCGAAAATGGTAATAAGAAAAGAAAATCGGCCCTTGCTTGATGAAAAGAAGTCCGGATTCCCAGTGATAAAAAACGAGTTCGGATTTCCTTGATGAAAATCGGGTTCGACCTTGTGAGAAGAAAGCCGACCCCTTGATGATGAAATCCAAATCGACTTGAAGGTGAATTTCCAAACCGGCCGTAAGGTATGAAATTGAAACCGGCCTTAGAGCTTGTTTTGAAATCAGAAGTTGTTCCTTAAAGGCCGGATTGCATTAAGTGAGGCCGAAGTGACATTGAAGGCCGGAGTGACTTTGTGTGTTGGAGGCCGAAGCAGATTATGGGAAAGCCGAAGTTGATAATCCGGTGAACAAGTGTTGACCGGAAGTCGTGTAGAAGGAATTGAATGTGTTTACATGAGAAAGCTAAATCCTATTAAGTTCAGTTAACCAAGAATTAATTAAGAAATTTAAATCCCGTTAAGTTCAGTTAACTAGGAATTAATGAACTCCTTGGAAATGTAAAACCATAAATGATCAAATTAATGAGGGAACTTTTTTGGAAATGTAGAGCCATAAATAAGAAACATTCCCCCTGTATTGCCAATCATTAATAATGAAACATTCTCCCTGTATTGCCAGTCATTAATAATAGTCGTCAAACCTAAGGCCTATAAATAAGAACTAGAGGAGTAAGAAAAAAGTATGCAATAGAATTTCTAGTAAATGGAGGCCAAAAGATCAAGGCAAAGTAGAAGAAACCCAGGCAAGAGTACTCACCCCTGTTTTAAAGTTCATGATTATGCATGTTTGGATACGAGTATATCTGATATTCTTATGAAATTATATTTTAGTATGTATGATGTTTGTTCTGTTCCTTTGAAAAATCGTTCTTAATCGCATGTTTAAAAGAAACCTTGATATTCACAATGTTAGATTTTATTCTGCTTGAAGTATGATTATTTGTAGAATTATATAAACTCTGATAATTGCATGTTTAAAGAAAAGACTTCTAACTTTTTAGAAAAAGAACTCCGGTTTTCAGGACTCCGGTCTTTCCGTAAGAAGAACTTCGGCCTTGATGCTTCGGTTTTGCTGTATTAAAAATCAAAATCGGCACTGTTGCACTTTGAATTGAAATCGGCCCTTTCATGTTAAATTCGTAATCGGCCTTTCCATGTTAAAATTGAAATCGGCTTTTGCACCTTAAGATCGAAGTCGGCCTCTCGCACTTAAAAATCAAAATCGGCTTTTGGCTCCTGAAAATCGAAGTCGGCCTTTTCCATGTTGAATTCGAAATCGGCTTTTCCACGTTGAATTCGAAATCGGCTTTTCCACGTTAAATTCGAAATCGGCCTTTCCACGTGGAATTTGAAATCGACCCTAAGTGAATCTTGAACTCCGACTTTTGATACGAAAAATGACTCCAGATTTCCTTTGATGAAAAAGGACTCCGGATTTCATTGATGAAAATTGAGTCCGGATTCCCTTAATGAAAATTGAGTCCGGCTTTTCCCATTAATGAAAAACAAGTCCGGCTTCCAGAACTCCAATTTTTTGTTGAAAACAACCTCGGCCTTTGAGCTTCAGACTTTAAATGAAAAAGAACTCCAATTTTAGAGCTCCGGACTTTAAAGAACTCTGACTCTTTAAACTTTGGCTAGAAAAGGAACTCCAGCTTTTGAACTCTACCTTTTTAAGAAAGAACTCCGCCTTTTGAAAAAGAACTCCGGCTTTTGAACTTCGGTTTTAAGACCTTCAGTTTTAAAGAAAAATGGACTCCGGCTTCTTAGAAAAGAACTTCGGTGATACGGACTTCAACTGATGAAGTTAAGAACAAGGAAAATATATGTAATCCGAACAACAAGTGGAACTCTATGACTTCGACTTTTGAACTATGATGAGTGGCCATTAAAAAGATATGAACTACGAACCGAGTTTTCATTAAACTTGCTGTTAAAGATGGATGAAGGATATTGGAGTGACACTCGAGGATTGCCTCCTGGGCCTGTGACATCCAAAAAAAAAATTAAAAATTAATGTGCTGAGCCTGCATATACGAAAATCCAGTCCGGTCCTAAGCACTCCGGCCTTGGTCACGCCGGCCTTGTAATCAAGGCCTGCTGTGATTCAAAATTAGCCCTTCTTGATGAATAATGGACTGGCCTTCTCCAAAATCGGCCCGTCCAGTGAAATACACAATCCGGCCAAAAAGGTTGATCAACAAAGAGTGGGCCGCAGGCATGAAACTGGAGCAGTTGGCTTGAGTTAAATTAATAGTAACTAAAGACAAAAGTCCACTTTATTGTCGAGTTAGAATCCAACTAGACAGCAACCTAACGAAGTAAGTTAACCAACGTAGTTACTCCACCTACCCTCTGAAGAGAAGTACGGGAATAAGTAACTTACCCTACTTACTCCGCCGAACTCCTCCTCTGTATAAACCCTGCACTGGTTGTGATGCAGAGGCAAGCAGAAGGAAGAGAGAGTGACGAGGAGAAAGCTTCAAGGCGGTAAAAATCTAGGAATCAACTCTCAGGCAAGTTACATCGGACGTCGTTTTTAAGTTCATTGCAAGCGTATTCTGCTCTATTTCTAAATTCATGCTTTATTGCAAGTTACCTCGGACGCCTTTTTTAAGTTCATTGCAAGTGTATTCTGCTCTGTTTCTAAATTCATGCTTTATTGCAAGTTACTTCGGACGCTGCTTTTAAATTGACGATTTAAGAATATTGCAAGTGTACTCTGCTCTGCTTTTAAGTTCATATTTTGAGAATATTGAAGTATACTTTGTTTCTGAGTTCCTGCTTTCTGCATTCAAATCCACGTCCTGTAATGTAAAACGAACTCCGGCTCCTGTAATGTAAAACGAACTCCGGCCCCTAATATAAAATGAACTCCGGTTCTTGTAATGTAAAACGAACTCCGGCTCCTGTAATGTAAAACGAACTCCGGCCCCTAATGTAAAATGAACTCCGGCCCTAATGTAAAAAGTACTCCGTCCGTTTCAGAAAAAGAACTCCGTCCTTAAAAAGAACTCTAGCTTTTATGAAAGAAAGAACTCCGATTTTTAAGAAGGAAAAGAACTCCGTCTTTTAATGAACTCCATCCTCTGGGAAAGTGAGCTCCGTCCTTTGAGAAAACGAGCTCCGTCCTTTGGAAAAATGAGCTCCGTCCTTGAGAAAAATGAGCTCCATCCCTATTAATGAAAGGCACTCCGTCCCTGTTAATGAAAAGCACTCCGTCCTGTTAATGAAAAAAAGAGCTCCGTCCTGTTAATCAGAAAGAGCTCCGTCCTATTAATTAAAAAAAAAGAACTCCGTCCAGTTAATGAAAAAGTGCTCCATCCTGTTAATGAGAAAGAGCTCCATCCTGTTAATAAAACAAAGAGCTCCGTCCTGTTAATAAAAAAGAGCTCTGTCCTGTTAATGAAAAAGAGCTCCGTCCTGTTAATGAAAAAGAGCTCCGTCCTGTCAATGAAAAAGCAGTCCATCCAGTGGTGAAAAGCACTCCGTCCTTTGAGGAAAATGACACTCCGGCTTTTAAAAGTACTCCATCCTGTTAGTGAAAAGAGCTCCGTCCTTTAAGAAAAGTATTCCGTCCAAAAGAGCTCCGTCCTTTAAGAAAAGTACTATGTCCAAAAGAGCTCCGTCCTTTAAGAAAAGTACTCCGTCCTTTAAGAAAAGTACTCCGTCCAAAAAGCACTCCGTCCAAAAAGAAGTCCGGCTTGTAATGTAAAATGAACTCCAGCCGTAATACAGAAAAAGAGCTTCGGCTTGTATAAGAAAACGAACTCCCTCCTTTTGTTGGAAAAAGAACTCCGTCCTTTTGTTGGAAAAAGAACTCCGGCTTCTTAAGTTTATGTGCTCCGGCTTCTTAAGTTTATGCACTCCGACCCTTCCTTGATAGAAATCTAAACTGGCCCCAAGTATAATTGCTTCCGAAAATATATACCAGTACTGAGGAAATTGTGTTGTTAAAGTTTGATTTCAAAAATGGGATTTTTGATAAAGAGATGATTTCCGTTACAGTTATTTTAGGACCCGGGACTGACTACAGTTCGGATAGGTTCTCCGGCATGCCTTAGGACTTTTCGGTGGTAATCGAGGATAACTCTGTCCATGGAGTTATTTGTGATCTGCCCTGCCCTCTGGGCGTTATGGATAGAGGGAATTACCGTTACCGGCCTACCTTCGGGTGGCATACCGTACCGATCCCGTGAGATGGGATACCCATATGACAGTACCGGCCTTAGATTGTGTGGAGTGAACACAATCTATCCTCGATTATTCGTCCCCTCAGCTAGTAGGGTATACTGGCAGGGTCTGTACCAATATGATATGAAGTACTGTTTACTGTTTTACTGATATGTTATGTTACCGTACCGACTTCCGAATATGAAGTACCGATTATTGAATACGAAAGACCATTTACCGATATGATATGTACTGTTCACCGTTTATCGTACCGATACCGATATGTTTCTCATATCATTTCGCTACTTCGTACTCAATTACCAATTTTGAAATATAGTACTGTCAAGGTATGTTTTCTCTATTTCATGGACTGCATTCTGGATTACCATTCTATTTATGCATAGTTACATGACCATTCTGCATCATCGTTTACTATCCATGTGCATGTACCTTGCTAAGCCTCGGCTCACTGTTTTATGTTTTTTCCCCACGGATGATGCTTTAGAGCTTGTGCCTGATGAGTTAGAGTGATTAGAGCTTGTCTGCAGGATTAAAGACCTTGGAAGCTTATTTTGGAGAAATATTATTATAATGACTTGTTGGACTTTTATGGTTAAACATTTTGGCTATGTACTCAGGAATGAATATTTTGGAATGAATATGAATGCTTCCACAAGTGTTAGTATAACTTCCGCTTTACTTATTATGGTTAAAAGTATATGGGTCCTAGATGGTATCTGTGATCCTGTGCTGCACCCAATCGGTTTAGTTGGGTTTTCAATTGTGTCAGGAATAACGGAATCAAAAAAAAAATATATGTTCCATCACAATTGGTATCAGAGGGTTGAGATGCCTTAGGAATTGACCGATCGAAAAGCGGAAGCATAAGTTTGAATCTCTGAATAGAATTCCTGTAGGAATAGGTAGAGGAAGCTAAGGCAGTTGGGACCTTTAAGAGATTGGTTCTTAGGCTTGGTTAAAAATTCCTTAAAGTTATTGAATACTTTTTTCTTATCCATTGGATCCTTGTCCTTATATACATGTGTTTACCTTGATTATAGGATGGCAAGTAGAAGAGGTGGGAGAAATGGTCGCGGTGGCGTTAACACGCCTTATGATAGAGAGGCGGCCTACATCAACTTACTGGAAAGGATGACTAATGTTGTAGAATCCGTCGAGAAAAAGCATATGGCTCCGACACCCGAGCCAGCTCCAGCACCTTCTGGACTACAACTTATGACAGGTTCACAGCTGAAAGAGCACCGGGCTTCCTAGGAAAGCCTGATCCGGCTGAGGTGGACGTATGGATGAAAAGAATGAAGAAGATATTTGATGTGCTTGGCTGTACTGACTGAGAAAAGGTCAAATTTGTCACGTATAAATTGGAGGGTGAAGCAGATAGTTGGTGGGACATGCAGAAGCGGGCAATGGGAGTGCCTAATGAAGCTATCACCTGGGAGATGTTTGAGGAGGCATTTCTAGAAAAGTATTTTCCGTCCAGTCTCTGAGATCAGAAAGAGCAAGAGTTTATGAGGTTGAGACAAGGGAGCATGACCGTCAAAGAATATGATACCAAGTTCACGGAGTTGTCTCGCTTTGCACCATTTTATGTGGAGGATGAACAGAGGAAAGCTAAAAAGTTCCTCCAAGGGCTACGAGATGATATTAGGAAGTTGTTGTCTGTTTTGAAGTTCCAGACTTACGCCGAGATCTTGGACAGAGCGGCAATCTACGAGAAGGAGACGGAAACAAAAAGGTTCTATGCAAAGATAACAGCCGACCGAGCGGGAGTAAGTACCGGATCAGCGGTAGTGTCTTCTGGACCATCCAAGAAGACCAAGGAGGCTGACAAAGGAAAGAGTATGGTGGCTCAGTCAGTAACCGGAACTAGAGCGACGGCTGAAGACTGTACCTTCTGTGGAAGGAAGCATCCGGGGCAAGAATGCAGTAGAATGACGGGAGCGTGTTTTAGATGTGGGCAGCAAGGCCATCTTTTCAGGGACTGCCCACTACCTCCAAGGATGGAAGGAAAGAAGCCTACTGTCTCGGCCAGAGCCTTCGCGGTGGCTGTTTTAGATCCGGAGGCCTCTCCGAATGTTATGGAAGGTACTCTCTCTATTTGTGGAGTTTCTGCATCCATATTATTTGACTCAAGGTCTACTCATTCCTTCGTTTCCCCGACATTTGCATGCTATATCATATCTGCCCCAAGTGTTTTGGATTGTGAATTATCTGTGTGTACTCCCACCGGATCATCTGTGGTTACTGATGTGATGTATCCGGGATGTGTAGTTGAGATGAATGGGAACCATTTAGTTGTGAATTTGGTATTGTTAGACATGGGTGATTTTGATGTGATCCTAGGGATGGACTGACTGGCTAAATACCATGCTAGTATCGACTATTTCCTGAAATAGGTTTGTTTTGACATCCCTGGAATGGAGCCCTTTTTCTTTCAGGGCACTAAGAAAAAGGGGGTGCCTATGTTGATCTCTGCTCTACATGCTAAGCATTTGATGAGTAGTGGATGTAGAGCTTATTTAGCATATGCTTGCACTACTGAAAGTCATAGTGTGCCGGCTAGGGACATCCCGATTGTTCGTGACTTTGAGGATGTATTTCCAGAGGAGTTACCTGGATTGCTCCCACATCGGGAAGTTGAGTTTGAGATTGTTGTTGTTCTTGGTGCTAGTCCGGTTTCTAAATCCCCTTATTGTATGGCTCCGGCTAAACTGAAGCAATTGAAGTTGCAACTACAGGAGCTGTTAGACAAGGGTTTTATCAGACCGAGTGTATCTCCTTGGGGTGCACCGGTATTGTTTGTAAAGAAGAAAGACGGGTCCTTGCGGTTGTGTGTTGACTATCGTGAGTTTAATAAAATCACGATTAAAAATAAATATCCTCTACCGCGCATCGATGACTTATTTGATTAGTTGCAGGGATCTCGAGTGTTTTCTAAGATTGATTTGAGGTCCGGTTATTACCAACTGAGGATCAAGCCAGAGGATGTGACTAGAACAGCTTTTCAGACGCGTTATGGCCATTATGAGTTTCTCGTTATGCCTTTTGGCCTTACAAATGCTCCAGCTGCTTTTATGGATTTAATGAATAAGGTTTTCAAGTCGTACTTGGATAAATTTGTGGTGGTATTCATTGATGACATCTTGATTTACTCAAAGGATCCTGAGGAGCACGAAATTCATTTGAGGAAGGTACTTCAGGTGCTCCGCGAAGAGAGACTGTATGCCAAGCTGAGTAAGTGTGAGTTCTGGCTCAAGAAGGTGATGTTCTTGGGGCATGTAATTTCTAACAGTGGCATTTCTGTAGATCCCAAGAAAATAGAGGCTGTTACAAGTTGGAGCCGACCAACTTCTATGACTGAGGTTAGGAGCTTTCTGGGTATGGCGGGATATTACAGGCGCTTTGTAGAGAATTTCTCTCAGATTGCTATGCCTCTAACTTGGTTGCTGAAAAAAGAGGCTAAGTTTGCATGGACAGAAGAGTGTGATCAGAGCTTCCAGGAGCTAAAGGATCGTCTAACCACCGCTCTGGTGCTGATTATTCCAGAGGGTTCTGGACGCTTTGAAGTGTACTGCGACGCTTCTAAAGCGGGTCTAGGATGTGTGTTGATGCAGCACGGCAAAGCCGTGGCATATGGATCTAGACAATTGAAAGTGCACGAGAAAAACTATCCTACCCATGATCTTGAACTTGCTGGGGTGGTGTTTGCGTTGAAAATTTGGAGACATTATCTATATGGCGAGAAGTTCCTTGTGTATTCCGATCATAAGAGTTTGAAGTACTTATTCTCACAAAAGGAACTCAACATGAGGCAAAGGAGATGGCTCGATTTCCTAAAGGATTATGATTGTGAAATACAGTAAAAGCCAGGAAAGGCTAACGTGGTAGCAGATGCCTTGAGTCGCCGATCGGGCTATATGGCGCACCTACAGGTCAAACAGATGGAGATGTTGGATTATTTGAAGCAGTGCGACATCCAACGTTATGCCAAAGGTGATAGGATACTCCTGTCGTATTTCCAGATTCAACCAGAGGTAGTTGGTGAAGTCAAGGAAAAATAGGTGAATGATTTATTCCTTATGGACATTGTTAATAATTTGAGTAAGAAGTCTCGGGCTGATTTTAACATTCGGGCTGATGGTGTGTTGAGATTTAGAGATCAATTATGTGTACCGGATGATAAAGGATTAAAGGAGAAAATCTTGAAGGAGGCTCATCGGTCTCGATATACAATCCACCCGGGAACGAATAAAATGTATCAAGACCTAAAAAAGACTTTTTGGTGGAGAAACATGAAGAGGGATATATGGGCCATGTGGAGAAATGCCTAGTGTGTTAGCAATTGAAGGCTGAGAGGAAGAAGCCTTCTGGACTGTTACAGCCAATGCCCATTCCAAGCTGGAAATGGGAGGACATTGCTATGGATTTTGTATCGAGCTTGCCAAGGACTCCTAGGAGTCATGACGCAATGTGGGTTATAGTTGATCGGCTGTCGAAATCAGCCCACTTTTTGGTGATCAGGATGACCTATTCACTGATAGATTGGCTCAGTTGTACGTAAATGAGATCGTGAGGCTTCATGGATTTCCTGCCTCCATTGTGTCTGATAGAGATCCACGCTTTGTCTCGAGGTTCTGGGAGAGCTTGCATAAGGAGTTGGGGACAGAATTAAAGTTTAGTACCGCGTATCACCCCCAGACCGATGGCCAACCTGAACGTACCATTCAGATTCTCGAGGACATGTTGAGGGCTTCGTTTTGGAGATGGGAGAAACTTGGGATACTCATCCGCACTAGCTGAATTTGCTTATAATAACAGCTATCAAGCTAGTACTTCGGCATGGCACCGTTTGAGGCGTTGTATGGAAGAAAGTGTAGGTCACCTATTCATTAGGAGGAAACTGGAGACAAAAGAATTTTGGGCCCTGAGATTGTGAAAGAAACAGCGGAAAAGATTAAGGTGATTCACGATAATTTTAGGATTGCTCAGAGCCGACAGAAGAGTTATGCGGACAAGCGGAGGAAAGAGCTGAGTTTTGAGATAGGAGATCTTGTGTTTCTAAAGGTCTCGCCGTCAAAATGCACCTTTCGGTTTGGAGTAAAGGGAAAGTTGAAACCCCAGTTCATTGGCCCTTTTGAGATTCTGGAAAGGGTCAGGAAGGTAGCCTATAGGTTGGCATTACCACCGACTCTTGCAGGCGTACACGATATATTTCATGTCTCGATGCTTCGAAAGTACATTCACGATCCAGCGCATGTGATTGACTACAGGACTTTGTCCATCGACAAGGACATGTCCTACATTGAAGAGCCGCTGCAAATCTTAGACCGAAAAGATCAAAGGTTGCGAACGAAATCCATCCCCTTAGTGAAGGTGCTTTGGAGGAATCATTCACCCGAGGAGGCCACTTGGGAGCGCGAAGAGGAGATCCGAAACAAGTATCCTCACTTGTTCCCTTAAGGTATGTACTTTACTCAAATTTCGAGGACAAAATTTCTTTAAGTAGGGGAGAATTGTGAGATCCAAAAAAAATTAAAAACTAATGTGCTGAGCCTGCATATACGAAAATCCAGTCCGGCCCTAAGCACTCCGGCCTTGGTCACACCGGCCTTGTAATCAAGGTCGGCTGTGATTCAAAATTAGCCCTTCTTGATGAATAATGGACCGACCTTCTCCAAAATCGGCCCGTCCAGTGAAATACACAATCCGCCCAAAAAGGTTGATCAGCAAAGAGTGGGCCGCAGGCATGAAACTGGAACAGTTGGCTTGAGTTAAATTAATAGTAACTAAAGACAAAAGTGCACTTTATTGTCGAGTTAAAATCCAACTAGACAGCAACCTAACGAAGTAAGTGAACCAACGTAGTTACTCCACCTACCCTCTGAAGAGAAGTACGGGAGTAAGTAACTTACCCTACTTACTCCGCCGAACTCCTCCTCTGTATAAACCCTACACTGGTTGTGATGTAGAGGCAAGCAGAAGGAAGAGAGAGTGACGAGGAGAAAGCTTCAAGGCGGTAAAAATCTAGGAATCAACTCTCAGGCAAGTTACATCGGACGTCGTTTTTAAGTTCATTGCAAGTGTATTCTGCTCTGTTTCTAAATTCATGCTTTATTGCAAGTTACCTAGGACGCCGTTTTTAAGTTCATTGCAAGTGTATTCTGCTCTGTTTCTAAATTCATGCTTTATTGCAAGTTAATTTGACGCTTGCTTTTAAGTTGATGATTTAAGAATATTGCAAGTGTACTCTACTCATCTTTTAAGTTCATGTTTTGAGAATATTGAAGTATACTCTGTTTCAGAGTTCCTGCTTTCTGCATTCAATATCCACGTCCTGTAATGTAAAACGCACTCCGGCCCCTAATGTAAAATAAACTCCGGCCCTAATGTAAAAAGTACTCCGTCCGTTTCAGAAAAAGAACTCCGTCCTTAAAAAGAACTCTAACTTTTATGAAAGAAAGAACTCCGGTTTTTAAGAAGGAAAAGAACTCCAGCTTTTAATGAACTCCATCCTCTGGGAAAGTGAGCTCCGTCCTTTGAGAAAACGAGCTCCGTCCTTTGGAAAAATGAGCTCCGCCCTTGAGAAAAACGAGCTCCGTCCCTGTTAATGAAAGGCACTCCGTCCCTGTTAATGAAAAGCACTTCGTCCTGTTAATGAAAAAAAGAGCTCCGTCCTGTTAATGAGAAAGAGCTCCGTCCTGTTAATAAAAAAAAAAAACTCCGTCCTGTTAATGAAAAAGAGCTCCGTCCTGTTAATGAGAAAGAGCTCCGTCCTGTTAATAAAAAAAAGAGCTCCGTCCTATTAATAAAAAAGAGCTCCATCCTGTTAATGAAAAAGAGCTCCGTCCTATCAATGAAAAAGCACTCCGTCCTTTGAGAAAAATGACACTCCGGCTTTTAAAAGTACTCCGTCCTGTTAGTGAAAAGCGCTCCGTCCTTTAAGAAAAGTATTCCGTCCAAAAGAGCTCCGTCCTTTAAGAAAAGTACTCCATCCAAAAGAGCTCCAACCTTTAAGAAAAGTACTCCGTCCAAAAGGCACTCCGTCCAAAAAGCACTCTGTCCAAAAAGAAGTCCGGCTTGTAATGTAAAATGAACTCCGACCGTAATACAGAAAAAGAGCTCCGGCTTGTATAAGAAAACGAACTCCGTCCTTTTGTTGGAAAAAGAACTCCGTCCTTTTGTTGGAAAAAGAACTCCGGCTTCTTAAGTTTATGCGCTCCGGCTTCTTAAGTTTATGCACTCTGGCTTCTTAAGTTTATGTACTCCGGCTTCTTAAGTTTATGCACTCCAGCCCTTCCTTGATAGAAATCTAAACAGGCCCCAAGTATAATTGCTTCTGAAAATATGTACCAGTACTGAGGAAATTGTGTTGTTAAAGTTTGATTTCGAA
The DNA here is from genome assembly GCA_033239525.1 of Nepenthes gracilis. Classification (NCBI taxonomy): domain Eukaryota; kingdom Viridiplantae; phylum Streptophyta; class Magnoliopsida; order Caryophyllales; family Nepenthaceae; genus Nepenthes; species Nepenthes gracilis. The sequence continues at coordinate 13,236,626 of BSYO01000003.1, read as the reverse complement.
AATGGGATTTTTGATAAAGAGATGATTTCCGTTACAGTTATTTTAGGACCGAGGACTTACTACAGTTCGGATAGGTTCTCCGGCATGCCTTAGGACTTTTCGGTGGTAATCGAGGATAACTCTGTCCATGGAGTTATTTGTGGTCCGCCCCGCCTCTCGGGCGCATGGACAAAGGGAATTACCGTTATACCTTCGGGTGGCATACCGTATCGATCCCGTGAGATGGGATACCCATATGACAAGATTTGCCATAGATTGTGTGGAGGAACACAATCTATCCTCGATTATTCGCCTCCTCGCCTAGTAGGGTATACTTAGGGTCTCACCCGAGGACGATATGAAGTCTTGCATCGCTTTTAATATATGTTATGTTACCGTATCGACTTCCCGAATATGAAGTATCGACATCAATATGAAAGACCGTTTTACCGATTGATATGTACTGTTTCACCGCTTTATCGCAACTCATATCAAGTACTCAATTACCAATTTTGAAATATAGTACTGTCAAGGTATGTTTTCTCTATTTCTTGGACTGCATTCTGGATTACCATTCTGTTTATGCATAGTTATATAACCATTCTGCATCATCGTTTACTATCCATGTGCATATAACTTGCTGAGCCTCGGCTCACTATTTTATGTTTTTTCCCCACAGATGAAGTTTTAGAGCTTGTGCCTGACGAGTTGGAGTGATTAGAGCTTGTCTGCAGGATTAAAGACCTTGGAAGCTTATTTTGGAGAAATATTATTGTAATGACTTGTTGAACTTTTATGGTTAAACATTTTGGCTATGTACTCAGGAATGAATATTTTGGAATGAATATGAATGCTTCCACAAGTGTTAGTATTACTTCCGCTTTACTTATTATGGTTAAAAGTATATGGGTCCTAGATGGCATCTGTGATCCTGTGCTGCACCCAATCGGTTTAGTTGGGTTTTCAATTGTGTCAGGAATGACGGAATCAAAAAAAAAAATATGTTCCGTCACAGGGCCATGGGAGGGAACTTTTGATGGCATAAGACTTTTGGACTACGTCCCCGTATGCCGGGTTAAAGGCATTACCTCCCGCCTCGGGGAGCATAATGAGAGGATACGGCTTTAGGTTGTGGGGTTACACACAACCCGTCCTTGATGTTGTCCGCTCCCTTTCGGTCCCTAAAGATGATAAGAATTTTCAATGGTTTTTATGTGTTTTCTGAAGACAAGATAAGAAGAAAAAGAATAAGGAAATTTTGAACTAAAGAAGTCTTGATAGGATGATTTTCGTATGCTAAATTATGTTATAAACTCTGTTTTGATTCCGCTTATGTATATGTTTATGTTTTCTGCATGTGAGTATCTTGCTAGGCTTTATGGCTCATTCTTGCTATTTTCAGATGAAGAAAGGCTTACGGAGGACGAAGTTGAGTAAGGCCATATGAAGTAGCTAGTCGATATAGATGTCTGAAGCTGATCAATGAAGAGCTTGATTTATTTTCCTTTTTATGTTTTGGGAAGACTTGTAAAATGATTCCGCTGTTTAAGACTCTATGGATATTGTTAGTATGTTTCCGTGATTTCTTTTTGGTTATTGATATTGAAAAGTTTAGTACGCATCTCAGACTTTCAGGTCCGGCTAACCTTATTGTTGGCTGGCCTGGTGTGAAATTTAAAATCAGAAGGCCAGCTCATGCAATTCGGCCTCAATCAATCCTGTGTAAGAAAGAAAAGAAATTTTTTTTATGTCCATTAATATTTATTTATTAATTATCTTTTTAAGACTTGACGGCGGCTTCATGCATGGAATAAGGCCAGACCGTCACAAGAGTTGTAAACCTTGAAAATAGTCGTTATGTGAGATATGTTGGTCAAGGGCTATAGATTTTAAATATAGCCGTTTGTTGGTCAAGAGATACGAACCTTAAATGTAACCGTTTATAGGATTTGATGATTCAGAGAGTCGAGAGCTACAGACCATAAATATATCCATTATTTGAGATATATTGGTCAAGAGCTATGGACTTTAAATGTAGTCGTTCGTTAGTTAAGAGTTATAGACCTTAAATGTAGCTAGTTTTTGATGGAATCCGGTTTGAAATAGAAACATGCTTTGGAAACCAATTTGCATGAAAATAACTTTGGGTCAAGTTTTTATGAATTCAACTCTGGCCATGTTTCATGATCTGCATGCCTAAATGCCTTCACTACGTTTTGTCCGTTTCGGTCCTGATTATGATTATGCATGACTTTTTCTCATGGGTTACCTACTGGGCTTTAGCTCACTCCCCTCTATTTTCTTTCACATGATCATGAGTTTATGCCGGACGAGAAAGAATGAAGTCTGATGGACTAGCTAGGCAGAAACTGATCGGGAATTAAGTAGCAATGCATGAGTGATGTTGATGTAAATTTTTTTTATTCTCTTAGGGAATTTTGTAAAACGATTATGTTATATTAATTAATGGGTAAATTATGTGCTTCCACTAAATTTCTGTTGGGAAGAGTTTGTGATTCCTAGTGACATCTCAATTTGTTTCTGGACTCGTGTCTAGCGGACCGACCTAAAATCTTTAGATGGTTAAGATGTTTACCGACCTAGTTCGACCGACCACTTAATCAGGCCAGCCCAAGAGTTCCGGCCTTATACGATTCTATGCATGCGATGTAAAGGAAAGGAAAAAATTTTTAAGTCCACCCATATAAATATATATGAATATGGTATAAATACGATAATTTAATGGAGGTCATATATGGTGGAATATGACCATTCCGTTAGACCTTCACCCGCTTGTTGTTGTACCTTGCAACACGTTGCTGATAGGCTGCTATCCTCAAGTGGGCCGCGTCAAGAACTTCTAGGAATAGGTCTAGGCATTCCCTGAGTCTTTGGAAGTTGGTGGCTTGATAAAAGCATTCGACCCACAAGCAAGAAAGTCCCACTTCGACGGGGATGACCGCTTTGACTCCATTGCAGAGATTAAAGGACGTCTTCCTCGTTGGTTCCTGCAGGGTCATACGATATGACCAGAGCACGGAAGGCAACTCGTCGACCTAGAAGCCCCCTACGTCTTCCAGTTTGGTCTTCTACCGTGCAACATTGTGCGGTTGGTGACTTAAACTTGCCCATTTGCCTGAGGGTACACCACAGATGTATGGATCAGCCTGATACGTAAGCTTGCACAGTACTTAGTAAATCATTTTTACTATGACCTCGGGAATCCCAAAACAGCAAATGATGCTGTAACAACCCAAATTTCGTTAAAAAATTAGTAATCGGGTTCGGGTCCGGTCAACGCATATTAACCGAAAATTTTAAAGAAAGTCCGGATGATAAAGGAAAAATTTTCCTTCATCAAATCCGAACGCAATGTTGACCGGAAATGAGAAATCCGACTTCCTTTGAGAAAGGAAGTCCGGTTATCGAGCCAAGAATTTCTTCCTCCTAATCCGTCAACGAAATGTTGATCGGAAATTTCAACAATAAATAACCGGTTGTGAGAAAGTGGAGCCATCGTAAGGATCGGTTTCCATAAAGACCTCCGAAATCGCATTCGGAATTTCGTGGCAAAAGACGGTGAAGATTGGAAATCTGATCTTCGATGGAGCCAAATTAACGACGCACATCTTTGAGAATCCACAAAATTAATATTGTGGTTATTTTCAAAACGCTGAGAAGGGGCAAATAATAAATGGCACCTTGGGAATAGTTGGCCATAAATAATAGTCTTGTTTATTATAAATATGGACTTAGAGCATTAGGCAAAGGCACTAACGTAGGAACAAGATAAAACTTCAGCAAGATATTCACCACATTTCTAAATTTCATGTTTGATTATGTTAATATGAAATGTTATGATTTTTGTATATAATATGTTTTGATAATTAAAATGCATGTTTAGAAGGAAATTTCTGTTATGCATGATTCTCCTCAAGAAAAGAATTTTGTATGTAATATGAATCAAAAGCAAAAGATGTCATTCTTTTGAATTTTAGACCTCCGTTTATACCGAATTTCCGAAATTACTTTCCGATTAATAAGCAGTCCGGAAATTTTCTGTTTTGATTTAATATGCATTTCGGAAAGTTTCTGTTTCGACACTAAGATATCCGGAATTTAAAGACCTCCGAAAAATTTCATCTTTTCACCGAAATCAAGTCAAAGACCTTTCGTCAATAGATGGTCTCCGAAATTTCGGGTCGGTCTCCGGAAAATTTTGCCGAAATTGTAAAGACCTCCGGCATTTGAAGTCTCCGGATTTCAGGACCTCCGCATTTTTAAACCCGAAAGACCTCCGGATTTAAATGACCTCGAAATTGAACAGTGCGAAACGCACTGAAATTGAAAGGCAAAACGCACCTCCGGCATTTTTGCACCCAAAAGACCTCCGGTATTTTGAACCCCACGACTTCCCAATGATGCACTCCGGTATTTGATACACTTCGAATTTCAGAATTTACTTTCCGGCTTTTGAAACCAACATTCAGAATTTGCTCTCCGGTATTGGAGCCCGAAAATTAGAAATTTTACTCTCCGACAATTGATCCCGAATTTAAGAAATACCCTCCGGCATTTGAACCCGAAATTGTATAAAATGATCTCCGGCTTCTGCACGAATGATCTCCGGCTAATTTATTTGGCTTCTGCATGAAACGGTCTCCGATTTCTGCATGAAATAACCTCCGGATTTGACTAAAGAAGTGAAATGGAATATCACCATTACATTTGAGAATTTGAAATTTCAAATACCCTTCTCGCCTTACGTTTTCGGAAAATTATGAATAGAATTATTGTGATGTGAGATTTGAATTTGCTTTGACTTTTGATAAGATGAGATGAACTTTATATATATGAACTATGAACAGCAAGTGGAACTCTTCCGATTTTTGATATTTGATGAATGGCCAATAAGAACACGAACCAAGAACCGAGTTTCCATTAAAGCTTGCTTTGTTAAAGAATGGATGAAGGATATCGGAGTGACACTCAAGGATGCCTCCTACGGGAGGGAACCTTTGGTGGCACAAGGACTTTGGCCCCGTATGTCGGTTAAAGGCATGACCTCCCGCCCGGGAGTATAATGAGGGATACGGCTTTAGGTTGTGGGGTTACACACAACCCGTTCTTTATGTTGTCCGCTCCAGTCCGGTCCCTAAAGATGATATGAATTATGAATGATTTTGATGAATTTTCTAAGATAAGATAAAGAAAATAAGAGTCAAGAAAAGATGATATGACCACTGTTATTATACTATGCTTATGAATGTATATTTGCTTATATGAATGTTGTTTTAAGCATGTGAGTATCCCGCAAAAGCTCACTCTTGTAAATTTTTCAGATGACAAGCTTATGGAGGATGAAGTCAGAGAGTCCTATGATTATACTGGCTGGAATATATCTTTTTGGAGTTTTGCTTATTTAGATTGATGAAACTTGTAATTTTATTTCCGCTGCTTATGAATGTAGTTTGTTTCCGTGACATTTTGGGATTAAGAAATTACAAATCTTTAGAATGCATCTCAGGTTTGATGAAAAGAAAAGAAAAAAAATTTCTATGCTCATAATTTTATTATATGAATTAGTATTGACGACGGTTTGATGACATTAAAAGTCGGGTCGTCACAGTTGGTATCAGAGAGAAAACTGAGATACTATAGGATAAGTTTGAATCCACACGGAAACTTAGGATAAGTTTTGAAGAGAGTGGTTTTTACATACACTTTGGGACAATAACCATTACAATAGTTACCTTTGGAATAATTGACTAACGAAATTGTTCTTTTCAGACGTTTCCGCAGCCATGTCTAACAGGGGAAGGAGAAATATTCAGGATAACAACACTTCTGATCGTGAGGCAAGATATGCGAACCTACTGGACAGAATGGCCGAAGTCATAGAAGCTTTGACTCCGACCACTCCACCAACTCCGGTGACCACCCCAGCCTTCCTGTCCATCAGAAAGGTCCTGCTTACGTTTTACCAATGAACGGATCCCTGAATTTTTAGGGGAAACCCGATCCATTGAAGGCCGAGATATGGATTCAACGATCAAGAAGACATTTGTCAGAATCAAATGCCCTGGTGCTTTATGCCACTCATAAGTTGGCAGGAGAAGCACACCACCGTGGGAAATGCAAAAAGGGTTTTAATAATGCCTGACCGGGAGATTAGCTGAGATGTTTGAAGCAAACTTTCTGGAGAAATACTTTCCCGCAAATTTTTCGCTCGGTGGCAGAATATGATTCGAAATTTATCAATTATCTCGTTATGCCTCTTTCATGGTAGAAGATGAAGAAAGAAGGGCCGACGGTTCTTTCAGTGGGATTGCGAGATGATATCGAGACACCTTTCCACTGACGTTGACAACTTATGGAGAGGTGCTTGCTATTATTTATGAGAAAGAATTGGAGAGGGCTGCAATGTCCAGACAAAGGACTTTTACAAGTCCCAAGGCCGATTAGTGAAGGGCCTTCTAAGAAGGCGAGACCATCGAGGTTCGGGGAAATGTAGCCCGATCCATCTACTTTGTGATGTATGTGATCATTGGGGAAATCACATGGAGGGAGACCTTGCTACAAGAAGCTTTGTTATAATGTGATATATGATCGCCTCTTGCTAAACAAAATCCAGAATTTAAATCTCGAAGGTGTTTGCCATTTCGCTAAGGAGGCTGAAATATCTACGGAAGTGGTGGAAGGTACGATTTCTATTTGTGGCATTTCTAGTCATGTGCTCTTTGACTCTGGATCTACACACTCATTCATCTCTCATAAATTTTCAAAGCATCCTACGACTCGCCCTAAAGTTCTTAGTTGCCCATTAATGGTCAACTCACCCACTGGGTCATCCGTAATTTTAAATGTTGCCTTTACTGAATGTCCGATAGAGGTAAATGAACGCTTAATGCCGGTGGACTTGGTTGTTTTAGAAATGAGTGATTTTGATGCAATCTTGGGAATGAATTGGTTAGCCAGATATCATGCCAAGATTGATTGCTTCAGAAAAAGAGTAGAGTTCACCATTCCTGGAATCACGCCTTCATATTCAGTGGTGTTCGCGAAAAGAAGCTTTTATTTATTTCACTCTTCATGCTAGGCATTTGATGAATGATGGATGCCAAGCTTTATCTAGCTTTTGCTAGTGTATCTACCGAAAGTCAGAATCTCTCGACTAAGGAAATTCTTTATGCGAGAATTTGAAGATGTATTCACCGATGATTTACTCTTTGTCATGATGAGATAGAATTTGGTGTAGAGTTAATACCAGTTCAGCACCAATATCCAAACCACCCTATCGAATGGCACCGCGGAACTCAAAGAGTTGAAACAAAGAGTTGCTAGATAAGGGTTTCATTCCTGCCAAGTGTGTCGCCATGGGGAGCTCCTTAACCATCGAATTAAAACAAGATCACCATCAAGAACAAATATCCTCTCAACGAGGATTGATGATCTCCTTGATCGGGCCATAAGGAGCCTCGCATATTTTCAAAAATTGATCTTAGATCCGGGTATCATCAACTTCGGATCAGTAAGGAGGATATAGCAAAGACGGCGTTTCGAACCAGGTATGGGCACTATGAATTTGTCGTAATGCCTTTTGGGTTGACTAATGCTCCGGCTGTTTTTATGGATCTGATGAATCGGATTTTCCAACCATACCTGGACAAGTTCGTGATCGTATTTATTGATGATATCCTTGTGTATTCGAAAAGCTCTGAGGAACACGAGGAACATTTGCGCACTACACTTCGGATTCTTAGGGAGCATCGGTTGTTCGCTAAATTGAAAAAGTGTGAATTTTGGTTGGAAGAGGTTGGATTCCTTGGACACATCATATCCAAGGAAGGAATCTCTGTAGACCCTATGAAAGTGGATGTTGTTGTAAATGGAATCGCCAACTCTGATCAAGTGCGAAGTTTCTTAGGCCCTAAACTATAGGCGGTTTGTGGAGAACTTTTCTCGAATCGCCGTACCTCTCACTAATTAACTAAGAAGGATGCCAAGTTCGTATGGACCAATGATTGTGAAGGAGTTTCCGCGGTTAACTTCGCTCCAATCCCGACCATTCCAAACGGATCTCGGAGGACTAATGGTATATCATGACGCCGAAGATCGGATTGCTGTGTTCTAATGCAACACGGTAGAGTAATTGCTTATGGTTCGAGACAGCTTGAAGGACCATGAAAGGAATTACCCAACCCACGATCTAGAATTGGCCGCGGTGGTGTTTGCATTGAAAACTGAGGCATTACTTATATGGTGAAAGATTCTTGGTCTACTCGATCACAAGAGTCTAAAGTATTTGTTTTCTCGAAGGAACTAAACATGAGACAGCGGCGTTGGATTGAATTCTTTACGATGATATGAGCCGAAAGGCCAACGTGGTTGCCGACGCGTTAAGTAGGCAGCCCGGGTTGCTAGCTAGAATGCAAGTTAAGCAGTTTGAGATGCTGGATTGTTTCATGAATTATGATGTCCAACGCTATGTGCATGGGAATCGGATGATTTTGGCACATCTACAAGTTCAACCAGAATTGTGTAATGAAGTGAAGGGGTGTCAAACGAAAGATTCTTTTCTAGTAAAGATCATGAGCGAGCTGGATAAAGAATCTCGACGTGATTTTCAGATTTCGCCGGATGGAGCTTTGAGATTTAAAAATCGGTTATGTGTGCCGGACAATCTGGAATTAAGGGAGAAAATTCTTAAGGAAGCCCATCGATCCCGTTATACGATCCACCCAGAGCTTATAAGATGCATCAGATCCGAAGAAAACTTTTGGTGAGAAATATGAAGAGGGACATCGCAGTTACGTGGAAAAGTGCCTTGTATGTCAGCAAGTAAAGGCTGAAAGAAAACTGCCATCCGGTTTATTACAACCAATGCCATTACCAGCCGGAAATGGGAGGATATTGCCATGGATTTTGTGACCAATGACACCAAAGAAGCATGATGCTATTTGGGTGATTGTTGACCGACTAACCAAGTCAGCCCACTTTTTGGCAATACGGATAAATTATCCTCTGGATAAATTAGCCCAACTGTACGTGAACGAGATTGTCAGACTTCATGGTATACCTGTCTCTATTGTGTCCGATAGAGATCCCCGTTTTGTTTCTCGATTCTGGAAAAGTCTGCATCAGGAATTGGGTACTGAATTAAAATTTAGTACTGCTTTTCATCCACAAACCGACGGTCAGTCAGAACGGACTATCCAGATTCTTGAGGATATGTTGAGGGCCTCGGTTTTGGAAATAAAAAGGACTTGGGATGATGCTTTGGCTCTTGCAGAATTTGCTTATAATAATAGCTATCAGTAGCATTGGCATGGCTCCTTTGAAGCTTTGTATGGGAGAAAAAATGTAGATCACCGATCCACCGGGAAGAACGCGGTGATAACCGAATTTTGGGGCCTCGACATTATGAAGGAGATGGCTGAAAGGATCAAAATAGTGCATGAGAATCTTCGTATAGCTCAAAGTAGACAAAAGAGTTATGCCGACCAAGAAGATCGCATTAAAATTTGAGGAGGGTGATTTTGTGTTCTTGAAGGTGTCGCCTCGCCCAAAGTTCAGATTTGGGGTCAAAGGAAAATCAAGCCTTTTATTGACCCTTTGCAATCTTGGAAAGGGTTGAGAAGTGGCTTACCGATTAGCACTACCTCCGAGTTTGGCTAAGTACATGATGTGTTTCATGTGTCCATGCTTCAAAGTATGTACATGATCCTACTCATGTAATTGAGTATGAGCCTCTTACGGTCGAAGTAAATTTATCCTATGAAGAAGAACCAAGGAAATCTTGGATCGTAAGGAACAGAAATTACGCACCAAATCAATCTCTCTAATAAAAGTGCTCTGGAAGAATCACACCCCGGAAGAGGCAACTTGGGAGCGCGAAGAGGAGATTCGGAACAAATACCCATATTTATTTTCTCAAGGTTAGTATTTTTATTCTAAATTTCGAGGCCGAAATTTTTATAAGTAGGGGAGATTGTAACAACCCAAATTTCGTTAAAAATTAGTAATCGGGTTCGGGTCCGGTCAACGCATATTAACCGAAAATTTTAAAGAAAGTCCGGATGACAAAGGAAAAATTTTCCTTCATCAAATCCGGTCAACGCAATGTTGACCGGAAATGAGAAATCCGGACTTCCTTTGGAGAAAGGAAGTCCATTATCGAGCCAAGAATTTCTTTTCGAATCCGGTCAACGAAATGTTGATCGGAAATTTCAACAATAAATAACCGCACGGAGCTGGGCCTCGTAAGGATCGGTTTTGGGCATAAAAGACCTCCGGATCGCATTCCGGAATTTCGTGGCAAAAGACGGTGAAGATTGGAAATCTGATCTTGATGGAGCCAAATTAACGACGCACATCTTTGAGAATCCACAAAATTAATATTGTGGTTATTTTCAAAACGTTGAGAAGGGGCAAATAATAAATGGCACCTTGGGAATAGTTGGCCATAAATAATAGTCTTGTTTATTATAAATATGGACTTAGAGCATTAGGCAAAGGCACCTGGAATTTTGAAGATAAGACAACGTAGGAACAAGATAAAACTTCCATTCACCACATTTCTAAATTTCATGTTTGATTATGTTAATATGAAATGTTATGATTTTTGTATATAATATGTTTTGATAATTAAAATGCATGTTTAGAAGGAAATTCTGTTATGCATGATTCTGTTAAGAATTTTGAAGCTTTTTGTATGTAATATGAATGAGCTCTGATGTCATTCTTTTGAATTTTAGACCTCCAGAATTATACTGACCTCCGGAAATTACTGTTCCGAATTAATAAGCAGTCCGGAAATTTTCTGTTTTGATTTAATATGCATTTCGGAAAGTTTCTGTTTCGTACACTAAGATATCCGGGAATTTACTGTTGCAAGACCTCCGGAAAAATTTCATCTTTTCACTGAAATCAAGTCAAAGACCTTCGGCCGCGTTACTGTGTCAATAGATGGTCTCCGGAAATTTCGGTCGGTCTCCGGAAAATTTTGCCGAAATTGTAAAGACCTCCGGCATTTGAAGTCTCCGGATTTCAGAATGACCTCCGGCATTTTTAAACCCGAAAGACCTCCGGATTTCAGAATGACCTCCGGAAATTGAACAGTGCGAAACGCACTCCGGAAATTGAACAGTGCAAAACGCACTCCGGCATTTTTGCACCCAAAAGACCTCCGATATTTTGAACCCCACGACTTCCCAATGATGCACTCCGGTATTTGATACACTTCGAATTTCAGAATTTACTTTCCGGCTTTTGAAACCAACATTCAGAATTTGCTCTCCGGTATTGGAGCCCGAAAATTAGAAATTTTACTCTCCGACAATTGATCCCGAATTTAAGAAATACCCTCCGGCATTTGAACCCGAAATTGTATAAAATGATCTCCGCCCTCCGGCTAATTTATTTGGCTTCGCATGAAACGTCTCCGATTTCTGCATGAAATAACCTCCGATTTGACTAAAGAAGTGAACAAAGAATATCACTCACATTTGAGAATTTGGAAATTTCAAAGAATACCCTTCGGCCTTACGTTTTCGGAAAAATTATGAATAGAATTATTGTGATGTGAGATTTGAATTTGCTTTGACTTTTGATAAGATGAGATGAACTTTATATATATGAACTATGGACAGCAAGTGGAACTCTTCCGATTTTTGATATTTGATGAATGGCCAATAAGAACACGAACCAAGAACCATTAAAGCTTGCTGTTAAAGAATGGATGAAGGATATCGGAGTGACACTCAAGGATGCCTCCCGCCACGGAGGGAACCTTTGGTGGCACAAGGACTTTGGCCCCGTATGTCGGGTTAAAGGCATGACCTCCCGCCCGGGAGTATAATGAGGGGATACGGCTTTAGGTTGTGGGGTTACACACAACCCGTTCTTGATGTTGTCCGCTCCAGTCCGGTCCCTAAAGATGATATGAATTATGAATGATTTTGATGAATTTTCTAAGATAAGATAAAGAAAATAAGAGCCCACCATTATTATACTATGCTTATGAATGTATATTTGCTTATATGAATGTTGTTTTCTGCATGTGAGTATCCTGCTGGGCTTGGTAAGCTCACTCTTGTAAATTTTTCAGATGACAAGCTTATGGAGGATGAAGTCGAGTAGAGTGAGTAGAGTCCTATGATTATACTGGCTGGAATATATCTTTTTGGAGTTTTGCTTATTTAGATTGATGAAACTTGTAATTTTATTTCCGCTGCTTATGAATGTAGTTTGTTTCCGTGACATTTTGGGATTAAGAAATTACAAATCTTTAGAATGCATCTCAGGTTTGATGAAAAGAAAAGAAAAAAAATTTCTATGCTCATAATTTTATTATATGAATTAGTATTGACGACGGTTTGATGACATTAAAAGTCGGGTCGTCACAGATGCTCTGGCGGAGGAACTCCATTGCGTTTTTCTTGGTGATTCACGCCAAAGGAACTGCTTCTACCTACTTGGTAAAGTAGTCAATACCGACGATAAGGAGCTTCCTCTATCTAGAGGACAAGGGCATAGGTCCAAGGATATCGAGCCCCCATTATACAAACAGCCATGGAGACTAAAGGCTGTACAGCTTTATGTGAGGTAGATGAGCCACGAACCCATGAACCTGGCAACTTTCGCACTTTTCTACGAATTCCAGGGTGTACCGCTTCATCGTGGGCCAGAAAAGTCCTGTTGCATGATCTTGAATGCGAGGTTTTTTCCTCCGATGTACAAGCTACATATGCCGAGGTGGACTTCACTCAGCGTGTACTTAGCTTCCTCAGGAGTTAGGCACTTTAGGTAGGGAGTGGAATAGCCCCACCGGTATAGCCGAGCATCGATGATTGCATACCAACTTGCTATCTTCTTGATCCGCTTGGCCTCATCGGTATCCATAGGCAACGTTCCATCTATATGATACCTGTGGTATGAGGTCATCCAATTGTCGCCCTCATTGACCTACAGCACTTCCTGGTCCAGACCATCCACAGTTGATGTGGTCAAGATTTCCCACATGCACTTGGGGTACTGCTTCAGAAATCTTGCAGCTGCATCCCTCGCCAACTGATTGGCTTTTCAGTTTTTGGCTTTGGGGATGTGTTCGATCTTAAAACTTTCAAACTCTTGTATCTGAGCTTTTGCTTTTGGCAGGTTCTTTGCGAGCTGAGGGTTTGATGCCTCGAAGGCTCCTTGGATCTAATTGACCGCTAGCTCCGAGTCGCTGCACACGACCAATGACTTTACCGAGCACTCTTTTTCCAGACGAAGTCCCGTAAGAAGGGCTTCATATTCTGCCATGTTATTGGTGGTAGGGAAAGTCAGCGTGACAGAGTACTTGATCTTTGTCCCATCTGGTGTTCTGAGCAGGACTCCGGCTCTACTACTTGTCTAGGTAGGTGATTCGTCAACATTCAGAATCCACATCAGAACGTCCTATGCATCCAAGCTCTTTGGGCAGCTTGGGGCCTCCAGAGTAGGGGTCGCCACCTCAACTATGAAGTCAACCAACGCTTGGCCTTTGAGGGCCGGTCGTGGCCGGAACTCTACATCAAACTCAACCAACTCTATGGCCTAGTTGACCAGCCACCCAAAGGTCTCTAGCTTTTGGAGGATTGACTTCAAGGATTGATCCATTAGAATAATGAGCCGGTACGCCTGGAAGTAGGGCCTCAACTTTCACGCAGAATAGATGAGTGTTAGTTGAATCCTCTCCGCATGTAGGTAACGAGTCTCCACGTCCGTCAATACCATACTCACGTAGTGTACTTATCGCTGCGTGCCCTCATGTTCTCTGACAAGAACTGAGCTGAGCGCCGTGTCTGATATGGCTAAGTAGAGGTACAGGTCCCTCACCCGGGATGGTGAGCTCAAGAGAGGTCAACTAACGAGGTACGCCTTTAGCTCTTGGAATGCTTCCTCACACTCGTCCATCCACCGGAATCCATTTCGTTCCCCTGAGCGCCTTGAAGAAGGATAGGTACATCTCCGCGGACTTAGCTAGGAACAGCAATAAGGCTGCCAGCCGCCCTGTGAGTTTCTAAACTTCCTTCACTGTCCGCAAAGGGCTCATATCAAGGATGGCTCTGATTTTCTCCGAATTCACTTCCGTGCCACGCTAGGACACTATAAAGCCTAAGAACTTTTCGAAAGTTACCTCGAATGCACACTTAGCCAGGTTGAGCTTCATCCTGTAAGCTCGAAGAACCTGGAAGGTCTCATCCAGATCATGAACGTGGTCATCGGCCATTCTACTCTTGACGAGCATGTCGTCAACGTACACCTCCACACTCCTTCTGATCTCGGCCTCGAACATCTTATTCACAAGACGCTAGTAGGTTGTCCCAGCATTCTTGAGGCCAAAGGGCATGACCTTGTAGCAATATGTTTCCTAGTTGGTCATGAAGAAGGTGTGTTTCTCATCGTCTAGGTCCATCCTAATCTGGTTATAGCCTAAGTAGACATCCATAAAGCTTAGGAGCTCGTGCCGGGATGTGGAATCCACCAATTGATTGATCCGAGAGAGCCGGAAGCTATCTTTAGGACAGCCTTTATTCACGTCAATGAAGTCCATGCACATTCACCACTTGCCATTGCTTTTTTTTACAGGCACGATGCTAGATAGCCAATCCGGATACTGAACCTCCCTTATGAATCCGGCGTCCAGTAGTCTCTTCACTTCCTCTCTTATAGCTACTAGTTTCTCGATGGAGTGGTTCCTATGCTTTTGTCTGACAGGCTTGTGACCAAGATTGAGGCACAACTTGTAGACCATTACTCCGGCTGGTATTTCGAGCATGTCAGCAGGGACACATGCGAGCACGTCAGAGTTCTTCTAGGGGAAGCTAATGAGCCGATTGCAGTTGGTCACAGTGAGAGAGCTGCCGATGTGCATGCACTTCTCCGACTCGGTAGGGTCCAGAAGGACCACTTCAGTTGCTTCACCTGACTAGGCTTGCTGCAACGTGGCTTCATCACGAAGATCCAAGTCTTTGTCCATATGGTTCGGCACCGCTTGGGCGACTTGGGATAGGTAGCACGTTCTCCCAATCACCTAATCACTGAGCACGTCTCCTACGCCATATAGGGTTGGAAACTTCACCTTCAGATGAGGGATAGAAGTAATAGCCCCAAAGGACATAAGGAATGGTCTGCTCATAATGATGTTATAGATGGACAGCAGATTGACAACAAGGAACATTAGCACTCGTGTTGCGGTACGCGGGTAAGTTCCCATCGTGATCTCTAGCTGGATTTCTCCCTATACAGGTACAAGTTCGTTATCTAGTCCGTGCAGAGGGCCATCGGCTACTTTCATCTAATTTTTCCTCAATCCAAGCTTAAAGAAAGCATCAAGATACAGCAAATTTAGAGAGCTTCCATTATCAATAAAGACTCATTTCAACTAGTAATCAACCGTACTGTCTGAAATGAGGGCAGATACAACAGGGGGATCAGAATGGGGGAAGGTTACATGTGTTATATCGTCGCTGCTAAAACTAATGACATCATTCCTATCCCCTACTCTCACTCTCTTGCTGCTAGAATCCTACTTGGGCTGTGCCTGCTTGCTGCTCTTGGTTGGCCCAGTTGAAATCATACTAATCACGCCGGCAGCCATACGATTCCACGGAGGCTCACTAGCCTCACCTTCTGAAGCTACGAGGGCCTGCCCCGAACCTTTCACAAACCGTTTGAGGTGTCTGCGGGTGGATCAGTCCTCTATCTCCTACTGTAAGGTTCAGCAATTCTTCGTAGAATGTCCCAAGCAGAGTCGGTACTGGTAGTATTTCGTCTGGTCTCCACTGCTAAGGCCCTTCAGAGCTTTTGGTCACTTGAAAAACTTCTCATCCTTGGTTTGCATCAGGATGTTTGCGTGGGTATCATTCAGGGGCGTTAGGGACATTGGCTCGTACCCCTTCCTAGATCCCAGTGAAGGCAACAGCTGCTTGCGACGTTCTTGGAAGCGGTTGCTGTTGTCGTTCCTCTTCTTCCCAAGGATGGCTTAGGTCCTTCCAGGGGGGCAATCCATGTGTTCGGGATGCTTTGCCTCATTGGCCTCTTCTGCCGAGATATAAGCTCAGGCGATGGCCTTAACTTCCCGGAAGGACTGAGGGCACTGGTGCGATAAGTGCTGAAAAAGTCCCGTGCTACCAGTGCGACAACGAAGGCGTTGAGCTTCACCTCTTCAAAGAGTTGGGGGATCCGGCACGCTTCAGTGATGAAGTGGTTGAGGAACCGCTTTAGGCTTTTGTTTGGCCTCTGGTGAAGGTGGATTAGGTGCCATGGCTGTTTCTCCTCCATCCAGCTGGAGGAGAATTGGCTCAAGAAGCAGTTTGTGAGCTCGTTGAAGGAGCGGATGGATTTGGCTGGAGGCCATGAAACCAAAGCAGCGCGTCCCCTCTGAGGGTGATGGGGAAACACTTGTACATCACAGCCTCGCTCACTCCATGGAGGGACAAGTGAATGCAGAAGTAGTTAATGTCATCTATTAGATCCTTACTCTCATCGTATTTATCCATTTTTGGCATTTTGAACTTGTGGGGAAGCAGCTGGGTCCGAATGTCCACGGCGAAGGGTGACCTCTGCAAGTCAGCGAAAGACTGTCAAGACTTCTCCTTGAATAGGTGGTTCCAAATCACCTCCACCTTTTCCTCTATCGGTGGGTCAAACCTACTCCTCTGCGCAGTAATGACATCGCGGAGCTCTGTGTGACCCTGCGGGTTCTGCTGGGTGTGCTGGTCACGACGACTTCCCACACGGGGCAGCCGCAGGCTACACAAGTCTACGGCTATCTACCTCCTTTCACTGTGAGAGATGCGAGGTTGTGCCGCTCTAGGCTCTTGGCTAAGGTGGCTTCCAGTTGCCATCTAGGCCCTACAATTGAAAGCTGCTTGGGCCTCGACGTCGTCAAGTCAATCTGATTTGCCCCTGGGGACTTTGGTATGACACCTTCCTCGCCTAGACGGTGACGTCTGAGACGCCGGAGGAGCAGCCCCCATCCATTGTGTGCCCGTCCGGTTGTAGAGGGCCTGAAGCATCAGTCTCATGTCATCCATTTTAGCAGCCAACTGGTGGACATTAGACTACCGCCGCTCGTTGACACGGCTACCCACTAAGGGATCGTCACCATAAGCAGCTGCGTCTCTTGATGGCGCACTAGCTTGCGCCCTAATGTTGACCATCTTGGTGTAAGGGAGTGAGTGTTGAGAGGAGACGCAAGACTTTTTGTCGTGCTTCCTACAGACGGTCCCAATGTTACGTTTTGGTCCCTAGTTGTCATACAGATTAGGGAGCCTTCAAATTCCTCATCATCCATATAGGATCACGAGTGGGTCCGATCTCCATCGCTATTAACCTAGAACCTATACAACACAAACTAAAAATAAGAGGTTAGATGTCGGTAGGATTTCTCCCACCGAAAATGCTCCAATACTCAAGTCAGTGATTTTTTGCAATGAACGGAAAGGGGTGCACTCTTAGAGGTGCACAGAAGCATGCTTAGTGTGTAGTGGGAGTGTGTGGATGCAAGAGTATGGGACTCGATGGGCATTTTATGGGAGGCCTGGCGCCTTGAATGCACCGCAAAGAGTGTCTCACTTTTGTTTCCTAAGAAAGGCTGTGGAAGATTGGTTAGGATGTGAGTATGAGAGCAGGAGTACAGGGAGCGCACGTCTCAACGTCCAGAATCCAATTAGTGATCAGGAATTAGATCCCCTTTCCTGTGGAAGGAGTGGAAATTTATAGGCTCTAGGCATGGAGCTTTGGGTGCGAGAATCCTTCCCACATGGATTCGCTAGCCGTTGATCACCGGAGGTAGTTGGTGATGTCAGTTGTTGCCTTGTGATGGTGGAAAGACCATCGTGTATCATTGGCCACGCTTAGTCTGCTTCTCGCGTGAGGATTGGCTGGCTAGTTGTAGGGAGCAGCGTGAGCCGCAGCTTATAGAATTGACCTTCCTCTCATTAGCTCGCCCCTTCTACGCTGCGTCTGTCGTATGCATCCATATTAATGAGTTACAGGAGACACCGATTGGCTGTAGGTATTTGGCTGCCACGTAGGCCGTTTCGAGTTTTGGGCTGTGCTGGTAATCTAGACAACTACTACCTGAGTCGGGCATCGCGATTCTTGGGCTTCACAGATACTTGACCCAACAATTATTATTATTATTATTATTATTATTATTATTATTATTATTATTATTATTATTATTATTGGAGCACATAATTTACCCTTTAATTAATATAAGAAAATCGATTTATAAAATTTTTCCAAAAGAATCAAAAGAGATTTACATTAAAATCACTCATGCAGTGCTACTTAATTCCTTATCAGTCTTCTGCCTAGCTAGTCCTTCAGACTTTATCCTTTTTCATTCAGCATAAATTCATCATCGTCTGAAAAAAAACAAAATGGGAGTAAGTTAAAGCCTAGCAAGATACCCATGAGAAAAAGTCATGCATAATTATAATCAGAATAGAAACAGACAAAACGTAGTGAAGGCATTTAGACATGCAGATCATAAAACATGGCCAGAGTCAAATTTATAAAAACATGAACCGAAGTCATTTTCACGCAAATTGGTTTCCAGAGCATGTTTCGATTTCAAACCAGATTCCATTAAAAATCAGCTACATTTAAGGTACGTAGCTTTTGACCAACAAATTGTTACATTTAAGGTCCGTAACTCTTGACCAACATATCTGGAATAACGGCTACATTTAAGGTCTGTAGTTCTCGACCCTCTTGACCATCAAATCCCATAAACGGCTACATTTAAGGTCTGTAACTCTTGACTAACCAAAACAGCTACATTTAATGTCCGTAACTCTTGACTAATCAAAATAGCTACATTTAAGGTCCGTAGCTCTTCACCAGTATATCAAAAATAACGGCTGCATTTTTGGCCTGCAGCTCTAGGCCATCAAATCCAATTTCAAAAACCATAGGCTTCCAAAAGTCCGAAGTTTGTATCAAAGCAATAGGCAGAAGTTCTTCATAGATGTAAATAACCAAACTATTTAGACATGCGATAAGCAAATAACAGAGTTCTTTCATGATGCAAATAACTAGACTTCGTCAAATATGCAAATGACCAGACTGATGCAAATAACTGAATTTCATGCAGATATGCAAATAATCAGACTTCCTGCAAATAAGCAAATAGCCGAACTTCATACAAAAAGCAATTAACTGAAGTTCTTAAATGATGCATTCATTAACATTATCAACATACAGAAAGCAATTACTTTATCATACTTCACGTAGATACATAACAGAGATGGAGCATGAAAACAATTAGACTTTAAACATAAATTTATTGAAAACATTGGGGTACACTTGCCTGATTTGTGAATTCCCTTACCCAAGTCTGGCCTGGAATTCTTTCATTCCTTTCTTTCGTCTCTTACATGCCTTTTCTTCTTAAGCTCCCTCCAAAAAACTGCCATCTCTTTATCCCACATCCAATATCTATAGGCAATGGGGTTGGTGAGAGTAGAAGGGACAGATCACCTACTACCAATATTTTATTTATATCCCCTTTTTCTAGAGAATTTTAAAGAATTTCAAAGAATTCAAGCAGGTGGGAGTAGGTAGGAGTAATTCATCTACTCATAACTGGCCACTCTGGCCTTTAGCCAAAACCGGTCAATGCTTCATCCCTTGCCTTTAGTCAACTCCAGTCAACTTTCTTGACCGGTCAATGTTTCATTTTGCCATCTTACTTCTCTAATTGTCTTATTGACAATTTACTCCAAAAATCTCATTAATGTGCTCCGGAAGCCTTATTATCCATCTACTCCGGTCACCTCCTTCTAAATCTACTCCGAAAATCCTCCTCCTAAATTTACTATGAAAATCCTCTCTGAAAATCATCTTCAGTGACTCGCTCAATTACCTCCAGAAATCGTCTCCGGATCTCACTTGATGGCATCCGAAAATGGTCTCTAGAATTCATTTAATCGTCTTTGGCAGAAATCCCTTCTTATACCGGCATTTGTACCATAAAATGCTTCATCCTGGGAAAATGCTTTATTCTGGCATTTTGCATATACATTCATACAAGTAATTTTCCTTATACCTGCAATTTTCTTTTATACCGGCAAATGCCAAAACCGGCAAAATGCATCCATCTCGTCAATTTTTGACATACTGGGAAAAATGTTCATGCCGGGAAATTGGTCATACTGGTTATTTTGGCATTCCAAGCAAAATTGCACCATGCACCATTCTGCCTATTTTGCCATCTTATCCGGTCATTTGTGCATTCCGATCATTTGTGCATTCCGGTCATTTTGTGTTTAGTCATACCGATCATTCTCATTAATGCAAGCCGGCATTCTGCCAGCTTATCCCATCAACATGTTGACCGGATATTTTGACAGCCAGTCTTTTCCTCTTTTCAGCCCTTCATTCATATCGGGAATTTTTATACCGTTTTCGATTTTTAGTGCAACCCTGCCATTTTGCCCGCCATTTTGACATTTCAGGCAAAATGGCACAATTATCGATCAACGTGTTGACTAAAATTTCTGCAACAAGCCACTTTTTTGGTATTTTTTAATGGACTGGCCAATACATGTTGACTGGATTCCTTCCTCCTT
Source organism: Nepenthes gracilis (assembly GCA_033239525.1). NCBI lineage: Eukaryota > Viridiplantae > Streptophyta > Magnoliopsida > Caryophyllales > Nepenthaceae > Nepenthes > Nepenthes gracilis. The sequence goes on along the minus strand of BSYO01000003.1, from coordinate 13,216,038 downwards.
TCCTGCCGGTCACCAAATTCAAATGCAGCCATTTCCGCATAAGTCCTCAGGCCTTATTTCATTTTAACCGATCAACGAATGTTGACCAAATTCCTTCCTCCTTTCTTACCGGTCACCAGATTCAAGTCCGGCCATTTCTGCACAAGTCCTCAGACCTTATTTCATTTTAACCGGTCAACGCGTGTTGACTAAATTTTTCCCAAATAGTTGGTCAACGCATTTTGACCGGATTTTTCCTCTACAACAGGTCATTAATTTTTGTCTGTTCATATTGTTGTCTAAGCTAGTCAACTATATACCCAATCCGGTCAATGATTTTGGGGCAGTTCAACATTTGCTTTTTTTTTTGGTCAACACTACTAATCAGGTCAATGATTTTCTACTGGTTAATTATTCTTGTCCTTAGAAAATTTCTTGACTATTAAGATAACTCCTCATAAATTAATTAAGCCAAAACCTGATTATACAATTTTAATTACTTTATTTGAAAATTAGGTCATTACAATCTTGCCCACTTATAGAATTTTCATTCTCGAATTTTGACAAACCCTAGCTTATCATTCGCTAGGCTCTACCTCTAAGTTATGGGCCCTCATGCTATTAGTGCACTACTTAGATTAAATTTTTTACTAATACCTCAAGATGCAAAATGTGGAAAAAAAATTGAAATTTTAGAAGATACCTTCAATCACTTTCGATAATGCTTCAGTATCCTGAACTGTCACCGCCAAGGCTTTAGATGGGACAGTGGACTTCTTCATCTCCGACTTTCTAAGTGTGGGGCAATCCTTGACTCAGTGACCCTGCTGTCCATAATTAAAACAAGCCCCCATTAGTTTAAAACAAGCTTTTCCTAAGTGCTTTCCTTCACGGTAGGTACAATTTGCTGTTGACGCTTGGAAACTAGACGCTAGCTGAATTTCAATAACTTTGCCCATTATCCGACACTTTTCCCTTTTTAGATCGTCCTAAAGGTCTTGAATCGGCTCCCTCACTAAAACTCCTCCGACTAGTCACCCTTTTCTTAAAAAATTCCTCCTCGATTTCCTTCTCATAAATGATGGCTGTAATACTTCCCCATAGGTCAGAAGCTTTAATGTTGACAGGTGTTTCCTAGTATCGTCTCTTAATTCCTAAGAAAATCATCTCACCTTTCTTTCCTCCTCTTCCACTATATATGGAGCATATTGAGATAGTTCCGTAAATTTAGTATCGTACTTAGCTATAGTACAATTGCCCTATCACAACCGTAAAAATTCATCCTCTTTTTGCCCACAAAGGCCGGTAGTGAAGTATTTTTCCATAAAGGCTGTCTCAAACTGGCCCAAGTAATCTCATTCTCCGATACCTCAAAGACCCTTTTCTGCATTCCCACCAATGATGGGCTTCTCCTTCCAATTTATGAGTCACTAACAGGACTCTATCTTTGGCTAGACATTTAATAACCGCAAATACCTTCTTAAGCCTCTGGATCCAAGTATCTGCTTTAATTCGATCTGGTTCTCCTAAGAATTCTGGAACTCTCTCATCAGAGAAGCGATCATACACTGATGTTCCCTGATTGACAGGGGTTGGGACCTAAACGAGAGCCAAATTTTGTGGTCCCATAGCTTTTATAACGTTGGTCAACCTTTCCAACAGGTTCAAGTACTTCTCCTCTCTGTCTGAGAATCACTAGTACTAGCAGTCTGTTTTCCTCTACTTGCCATTTTCCAACTAGTGCTTTAACTTTTGAAACCAAGACAATTTTGTCTGATCAAAATTCAAGCCCCAGGATTACTAGGACACGACGCTTCCTAAACACCACGTTCATGTCTTGCTTAGCGCTAGCCTACTTTGCCGAATTAAAATGGCTAAGTCTAACCGGTCTATCTTAGTTGTCTTATGCCTTCATTTATTGATTTGATCAATCTTAATCTACCTAAACTTCCGCATAAATTCAAATCAAAGTCTAAGGCATCTCTTTCTCTGATACCATTTGTGACGGAATGGCCATATTGCACCATATATGACCTCCGTGAAATTATCATACTTATACCGTATTATAATATTCTAGTCAAAATACTTATAAGGGTGGACTTAAATTTTTCTTTTATTTTACATCACGTGCAAAGGATTGCATAAGGTTGGAGCTCCTGAGTCGGCCTGATTAAGTGGGTCGGTCGAACTAGGTCGGTCAACATCTTAACCATCCGAGGATTTTAGGTCGGTCGGCCAGACACATGAGTCTAGAAATGAATTGAGATACCACTAGGAACCACAAATTCCTCCCAATAGAAATTTAGCAGAAACACATAATTTTGCCATTAACTAATATAACAGGATCATTTTACAAAATTTTTCCAAAATAAACAAAAGAGATTTAAATCAATATCACTCATGCACTGCTACTTAATTCCCGATCAGTCTTCTGCCTAGCAAGTCCATCAGACTTCATTATTTTTTATCGGGTATAAACTCATCATCATCTGAAAGAAAATAGAAGGGGAGTGGACTAAAGTCCAGCAAGGTACCCATGAGAAAAAGACATGCATAATCATAATCAGGGCAGAAACTAACAAAACGTAGTGAAGGCATTTAGGCATGCAAATCATGAAACATAGCCGAAGTCAAATTTATAAAAACATGAACTAAAGTCATTTTCATGCAAATTGGTTTCTAGAGCATGTTTCTATTTCAAACCAGATTCCATCAAAAACCGGCTACATTTAAGGTCCGTAGCTCTTGACCAACAAACAGCTACATTTAAGGTCCGTAGCTCTTGATCAACATATCTCAAATAACTGCTACATTTAAGGTCTGCAACTCTCGACATTCTTAACCATCAAATCCCATAAACAGCTGCATTTAACGTTCATAGCTCTTGACCAACAAAAATGGCTACATTTAATGTCCGTAGCTCTTCACAAGTATATCCAAAATCACGGCTATATTTTTTGCCGGTAGCTCTCGGCCATCAAATCCAATTTCAAAAACCATGGGCTTCCAAAAGTCCGAAGTTCTTATCAAAGCAATAGGCCAAAGCACTTCATAGATGTAAATAACCAGACTGTTTAGACATGCGATAAGCAAATAACAGAGTTCTTCCATGATACAAATAACTGACTTCGTCAAATATGCAAATGACCAGACTTATGCAAATAATAAAATTTCATACAGATATGCAAATAATTAGACTTCATGCAAATAAGCAAATAGCTAGACTTCATACAAAAAGCAATTAACTAAAGTTCTTAAATGATACATTCGTAAACATTAACATGTAGAAAGCAATTAGCTTATCATACTTCACGTAGATACATAACAAAGAGAGAGCATGAAAACAATCAGACTTTAACATAATTTATCAAAAACGTTGGGGTACATTTGCCTAATTTGCGGATTCCCTTACCCAAGTCTGGCCTGAAATTCTTTCCCTCTTTTCTTTCATCTCTTACGTGCCTTTTCTTCTTATACTCCCTCCAAAAAACTCCCGTCTCTTACCCCCACATCTAGTATTTATAGGTGGTGGGGTTGGTGAGAGTAGGTGGAGTAGATCACCTACTACCAATATTTTATTCATATCCCCTTTTTCCAGAGAATTCTAAAGAATTTTAGAGAATTCAAGTAGGTGGGAGTAGGTAGGAGTAGTTCACCTACTCATAACTGGCCACTCCGGCCTTTAGCCAAAACCGGTCAATAATTCATCCATTGCCTTTAGTCAACTCCAGTCAACTTTCTTGACCGGTCAATGTTGCATTTTGCCAACTTGCTTCTGTAATTGTCTTATTGACAATTTACTCCAAAAATCTCATTAATGTGCTCCGGAATCCTTATTATCCATCTACTCCGGTCACCTCTTTCTAAATCTACTCCAATCACCTCCTTCTAAATCTACTCCAAAAATCATCCTTCTAAATCTACTCCAAAAATTCTCTCCGAAAATCTTCTCTAGAGACTCACTCAATTGCCTCCGAAAATTGCCTCTGGATCTCACTTGATGGCATCCAGAAATGGTCTCTGGAATTCATTTAATCGTCTTTGGCAAAAATCTCTTCTTCTTTCTTATACCGGCACCCTATCTGTGCCGAGAAGAGCACGCTGCCCGATAGCCGTCATTCACAATACAAGAAAGTCCTCGATACAGGTGCAGACTCTTGTGTGCAAACCCTTCCTTTCAAGGAACTGAATCTCTGCGACGTCTGAAAAGCCTGTGTGATTGCTTGGTGCAGATGTGATGCCATGAGAGGACAAGGTCTAGCGCATCTCAATGAAGGACACGTAGTGCCCAGCTGGACCCTTAGAGGACATGTTAGGCCTTGACTATTAGTCTACCCAAGCATGGAGGCTAGTGTTGGGTCCAGTAACGGTCAAGCCTAGGGATCACAAGGCCCAATACAGAAGGAAGCATCCCAAACACTCAGCTCAGCCCAAAACTCGCAGCAGCCTACGTGATAGCCCAATACCTACAGCTAATAGGCACCTCCTGCAGCTCACTAATATGGTTGCAAGTGGCAGACGCAGCGCCGAAATAGAGAGCTAATGGGGGAAGGTCAACCCTACCAGCCGCAGCTCACATCGTTCCTTGCCTCTGGCTAGCCAATCCTCACGCGAGAAGCAGACCAAACTTGGTCAATGATGCATGACGGTCTCCTCACCGCCACAAGGAAACAACTGACACCACCGGTTGCCACCAACAATCAATAGCCAGCGAATCACTACAGAAAGGATTCTCGCACCAAAAACTCCAATCTAGGGAGCCTATAAATCCCCTCTCCTTTGACAGGAGAAGGGATGCTTCATCCTCGATACTTAATCCCCAATCTCGAATCCCACGATTTGATTCCCAATCTGAACCTGAATCGATAATCTGAGTCTTGGCATTGAGACGAGCACTCTACAAGTTCTTGCTCTCAAACTTACGTCCAGTGCCAACTTCTCACAAACTTCCTAAGGCTACCAAAGTGAAGCACCCATTGCAAAGCATTCAGGGAGCCAGGCCTCCCACACAACGCTCAACGGGTCCCATACTCTCGCATTCATACATTCCCACCGCACACTCGGCATATTTTCGTGCACCTCTAAGCGTGTGCCCCTTTCCGTTCACTGTGGAAAGTTACTGACTTAACTATCGGAGTGTCTTTGGTGGGAGAAATCCCGCCGACCTCCAACCTCCTATATATAGTTTGTGTTATGCAGGTTCTGGGTTAACAACGATAGAGACCGGACCCGCTCATGATCCTGTCCAGACGATGAGAAATCTAAAGCTCCCTAATCTGTACGACAACCAAGGACCTAAGATGTAACAGGAGATAATTAAGGTAATATAATTATAATTAGGCTTAATGCATCGAAAAAAATAGGTTTCAGAAGCATAGGATGAGGTAGCGTGGGATGCCCGCCAGGCACTCGAGGCTGCACCGTGGGTGCCCAAACCAATGGGCCAGCACCTGCCGAGTGCTCGAGCACTCGGGGCAGGCGCTGAATCCAGTGGCAGGCACACATACGACTCGCCGACCGATGTTCCTGTAATATTTAAACCCATGAGGGTTTTGTTTCAGGCATTTTTTTGGCTTCCATGAGAGAGGAGTGAGAGAGCATGAAAGAGAAGAGAGAGAAAGAAGAAATCAATGTTCTCGTGTTCGATTCCGGCTTGGAGTTAGTTAAAGAAGTGATAGATCGGGTCAAGACAAGTGCACTCATACACTTTTCTCTTGTTTCTTTGCACTTTTATTTCATTTTTTCTGGTATCCTTATTTCGATACCTGATTAAATTTATATTCTACAAAGCCCATAACTTGAACATGTATATACTTCGATTTCATACCCGATTTGTAAGATTTGTGTGGTATTTTGCGCATGGAAACCCTAACTTGCGCCCCCTTCAGTTTTACCCTTTTAAATTGTGATTTAAGGATGATTTGGGATTTGAAACTTGAAACCCTAGCTTTATGGACATGAATATTCCAAATATTTTATATTTGTTCATATATATTTTGTATATGTTATTTTTCAGATTCCAAAAATATTATCAGACATGAATTGAGATATTTATCCATGTGTAGTACATTTGTTATCTTATATATGCTCTTGAAATTATGTTACAGGTATTTGTGAAGACATTTGTTGTTCAAAAACTCTAAAGTTATATTTGCCTTATGGTGGTAAGAATTTCTTACATGTTCCAAACTTTATGATGATTTATGCATGTAATTGAAAGCATGTGAATACATGAACTCATAAGAAAGGAATTATCTATATCCGTATCAATGAATTGTGAAAGTTATACAAAGTATCTAAAGGGAACTCCACAATTTGTTATGTTAGATGATCCATTATTCAGAGAGTGAGAACTCTGTATAAATTTCTGTTGGAGCCTTTCATTAAGAATAAGTAATTATAAACTTGGATCAAAGCTTTATATTTTAGAGAGTAGCAGTCCCTTGCATACATTAAGATATTACAGTGGTAAGATTGGGAATACTCCTAGGCCACAGGAGGTGCTCTGGTGGCATATTTATTATTTATTATTTATTATCTGTTATCTGGCCTTGTATATTGGGTGAAAGGTATACCATTCGCCACGGGGTATTAAAATTTAAGGTATCATGGGTAGCGTTTTAGAATGTGTGCATGCATACACATTCAATTTCTCGATCAACTACTCCATTAGCTGCTAAGGCCTACTGGCCCTGATCTGTAAAGTAAAGAAGTTTATGCATATTTTAGAACCAAAAGGGGATCAAAAATAAAATAAAAAAGTTAAATGTGTTCCGAAAAATGTATTTGATCATACTTCATGTTTATACATTTATATTATGCTCATATATCCTTTCTCTACTTTATTTTACGTATATTACCTATTGTCTTTGATTATTGTGCCTTACTGAGCATTTGGCTAACTCCTTACTGCTTTCTTTCCTTAAGATGTGCACACCCTCATGCCTGATGAGGATGAGTAGAGCGTAAAAGCTGGCTAGCCTACAGATCTTGTAGGAAGAGCCTTGAGGACTTAGTTTTATGATTTTGTACCTTGTGGAGCATTTTGTATAATTTTGATAGATATGTATTAATGATGTATGTGTATGTTGATGATGTACAAATAGATTAGTTTCCACTATAGTTGATGATTGTATATGCTTCTGCAAGTTTTTATAGTTTGTATAGGAACCTAATAGCATCTTATCTGAACCGATGTTATATCCGGAGTTATAACGTTGGTGCCACGTGTCTTGAAATTGTGATTTTTTGGATCCTATGTTGAGATATTGTGGTTGTATATTATGCTGTATGGGGATATTTTTATAGGTTGTATTAGTTTGACGGTCATTTTACAATTGAAACAATGCCAAATTCCGATCAGAAAATGTGATCCGTCACAGTTGATATCAAAGATGAGATGCTTTACGCTTGATCTGAATCTTATACGGAAGCTTAGAATAATATAGGCTAGATGGAATAAGTAAATGTAGACATAGGATGATTAATCTAGATTAGATCGTTTTAGTTATTCTAGTTGTCCTAGTTAGACCATTAGCTATGTTTAATTGCGTACAATTATTATATTCCATTTAGTGTCCAACCTGTAATCTAACCCGTACCGTTCTTATTTCAGAATAGACATCAATAGCCGAGTATGTTGCCAAGACAGAGGTCAACGCATGGAGGAGGTCAACCACGTGATAGAGAGGTCGAGTATTTGAATCTGTTGGATCATATGGCAGATATTATTGAGAATATGGGGCAGAGGAATCTTACTCTAGTGCCAGTTCCATCTCCTGCCCCTATTCCTGCTAATCTTGGACCATCTACATATGATTGATTCATCCATGAGAAAGTTCCTAAATTTCTAGGGGAGCCAAATCCGATTAAAGCAAACACGTGGTTCCAGAGATCGAAAAAAGTATTTGTTGTTATCCGTTGTCCTGAGGACTGGGTGTTGTTTGCCTCGTACCGATTGGAATGTGAAGCCCATCATTGGTGGAAGATGTAGAAGAGAGCTATGGGTGTGCCAATGAATGTGATTACTTGGTCCATATTTGATGATGCATTTATGGAAAAGTACTTCCCATCTGCACTCCGGGAGCAGGAGGAAGAGTTTGTCCGCTTGAGGCAAGGTAATAGGAGGGTGGCCGAATATGCTCTGTACATGGTCAAGGACGAGGAGAGGAAAGCTAGGAAGTTTCTACAAGGCTCGCGGGATGATATCCACAAGCGATTGACGACCCTCAAGCTATCGACCTATGGGGAGGTGTTGGATCGCACTTTGATCCACAAGAAAGAGCTTGGGAAGGAGGAGTATTTTAGGAAGAGAATGTGTAGCACAAGTGGCGTCGATTCTAGCTCTAGTCCGAGTTCGGGGAGACCGCCAAAGAGGTTGAGACAAGCGAATCAAGGGAAGAAGGATAGTCCTTCTACACCGACCAAGCAAGCTCCCACCAGTTCGTGTCAACATTGCGAGAAACCTCATGGTGATAGGCCTTGTTACAAGGCGTTGGGCGTATGTTTCAATTGTGGGCAGTTTGGACACAAGATTAAAGATTTCCCTTACAAGAAGACAGCTCTTACCCCTAAGCCAGCTGTTCTTGGAAAGGTGCTTGCAGTATCTGCTAGTGAAATAAGGCGTCTAATGCTATTGTGAAAGATATTCTTCCTATTTGTGGTGCATCTACTACTGTGCTTTTTGATTTTGGATCTACTCATTCTTTCATATCACCTCAATTTGCTTATCGTTTAGTCTATTCTCCTGTAATTCTCCATTATTCGTTAGTTGTTTTGACGCCCATGGGATCTTCTGTTATTATTGATATCTCGTACCCTAGGTGCTTGGTTGAGATGAATGGTTGTCGTTAGCTGTTGACTTGATTCTTCTGGATATGTATGATTTCGACATTATTCTTGTTATGGATTGGTTGTTAAGGAATCATGCAACCATTGATTGTTTCCACAACGGAGTTGACTTTGTAATTCCGAAATGTGAGCCCTTCCACATTCAAGTAATTCGGCAAGTGGAGTCATCTAGTTTTAATTCGGCTTTGTAGGCCCGTCATTTGTTACGAAGTAAATGTGAAGCCTATTTGGCATATGCCAATATGGTGGAGAACCATGAGCTATCGACGAAAGAGATTCTGATAGTGCGCGAGTTTTAGGATGACCTGGATATCGTTTTCCTGGTGGGAGGCTGGGTTTCTGCTGTTGGAGTAGTTCAGCGCTTGCTAAAATACTTTTGGCTGATGTATCAGGATGACCTGGATATGGATGCCTGTTAATTCGGATCATTTTGGTGACTTGGCTGTCCGAAGGCTGGCGGTTTTGGTAGCTGTAGTGTCCACAGCTGTTGCGTCCACAACTGTGACTTGGGTGAATTCCTTTGTTGCCGTTGGTTCTTTGCAGCACCGGCTGGCTTGGGATCTATAGGTCGGTCCCGATGTTTTGTGATGTAATATTTTTTATTTTCTATAGGTTCTGTAGAACGTTGGCCTCCTAGAGGTCTGTTATGTACCTTCATTTGTACTTATCGCTCGGGGTATGCCCCAGCGGGTTATGTTTTACTCCCAAGTCAAAATACTTGGAGTTAAAACATCGAATTTGTAATTTTTTCTCCCATCAATCCAAAATACTTACTTACCAAAAAAAAAAAAAGTGTTTCCAGAAAAATTCTCTACTTTGCCGCCACACTGGGAGATCGAGTTTGGAATTGATCTCTTGCTGGGATCGGCACCAATTTTGAGGACCCCTTATCATATGGCTCCTACTGAGTTGAAAAAATTGAAGCAGCAATTGTAGGACCTTCTAGATTTGAGTTTTATTAGACCTAGTGCTTTGTGGTGGGGTGCTCTGGTCCTATTCGTGAAGAAGGATGGGACTTTGCAACTATGTGTAGACCATCATGAGCTGAATAAAATCACGATCAAGAATAAGTATCCATTGCTATGGATCGATAATCTTTTTGATCAATTACAAGGGACCCGTGTATTTTCTAAGATCAATCTTTGGTCGAGGTATCATCAGCTTAGGATCAAGTAGGAGGATGTGGCGAAGATGGTCTTCCAGACGAAATATGGCCATTATAAGTTTCTTGTGATGACGTTCGGATTGACGAATGCTCTGAATATATTTATGGATTTGATGAATGGATTTTTTAGCCCTATTTGGATAAATTTATTGTGGTCTTTATTGATAACATCATGATCTATTCAAAGAGTTGTGTTGAGCATGAGGAGCATTTGAGGACCATACTTTAGACCTTTTGAGAGCCCAAGTTGTTCGCGAAGCTAAAAAAGTACGAGTTTTGGCTCATGAGGTTGTGTTCTTGGGCCATGTCGTTTTCGATGGGATGTCTCAGTAGACCCGAAGAAACTTGAAGCTGAAATCAGTTGGAGCTGACCGACGACCGTGATGGAGGCCTGTAGCTTTTTGGGTTTGGCCGGTTATTATCGTCACTTTGTAGAAAAGTTTTCTTGGACTGCCTTACCACTTACCCAATTGACAAAGAAGGAGGTGAAGTTTGAATGGAAGGAAGAGTGTAACCGAAGTCTCCAAGAGTTGAAGGATCATTTGACTTCGGCACCGATTTTAACTATCCCTGATGGTTCTGGTGGTTTCGAGGTATATTATGACACTTCTAAGGTTGGCCTCGGATGTGCATTAATGCAAAATGAGAATGTGATAGCTTATGGATCTCAGCAATTGAAGATTCATGAGAAGAACTAGCCAACCCATGATTTGGCGTTAGCTATCATTTTCGTGTTGAAGATTTGGAAGCATTATTTGTATGACAAGAAGTTTCTTATGTATTTTAATCACAAGAGCCCCAGTACCTGTTTTCATAGAAAGAGCTAAATATGAGGCAGTGGAGGTGGATCGAGTTTTCTAAAGACTATGATTGTGAGATCCACTATCAATTGGAGAAAACGAATGTGGTTGCGGATGTTTTGAGTCATCAGACCAGTTTTGTGGCGAGACTGCAGATCAAGCAGATGGAGATACTGGATTGCTTGAAATTTTGTAATATCCAACATTATGTCAAAGGCAACAGGATGATGTTATCTTTCTTGCAGGTGTAACCCGAGATCCTTTAAAGGATTAAGGAAGGGCAAGCTAATTATCCATTCTTGATGGACATTGTTAAAGATCTTAGCTGAAACTCTCAAATTGATTTCAGTGTCTATGCTGATGGAGTTTTGAATTTCGGGAGTGTTCATGTGTAACTGATGATAAGGATTTGAAAGAAGAAATCATAAAAGAGGCTCATCAAACCAAATACACTATCTACCCTCGGAATAATCAGATATACCAAGACCTGAAGAAGATGTTCTGGTGGAAAAGTATGCGAAGGGAGATTGTAGCTTTTATTGGGAAATGCTTAATTTCTCAGCAGCTGAAGGCTGAAAAGAGGAAGCCCTTAGAATTGTTATAGCCTTTGCCCATTCTGAGTTGAAAGTGGAAGGATATTTCTATGGATTTTATCTCCAGATTTCCTAAGACCCCGAGGAATCATGATACCATTTGAGTAATTGTGGATTAGCTAACGAAATTGGCTCATTTCTTGACTATTTAGACGACATACTCTCATGATCGTCTAGCACAGTCATACATCACTGAGATTGTTAGATTACACGGTGTGCCAGCATCTATCGTGTCCAATCGTAATCCATGTTTTGTCTCTAAGTTTTGGGAAAGTTTTTACCATGAGTTAGGGACAAACTTGAAATTCAATACAGTGTATCACCCTCAAACCGATGGTCAATCTGAGCAGACTATCAAGATATTAGAGGACATGCTTAGAACCTCTGTGATGGAGTTGAAGGGGAATTAGGATGATCACCTGGCATTGGCTAAGTTTGCATATAATAATAGCTTACAAGCGAGTATACATATGACTCCTTTTGAGGCATTGTATAGTAGGAAGTGTTGATCTCCTATCCATTAGGAGGAGACAGGAGATAGGCATCTGTTGGGCTCGGATATGATTAAGAAGACATCGGAAAGGATTACAGTGATTTTTGACAAGATGAAAATGGTATAGAGTCGACAGAAGAGTTATGCCGACCGGAGGAGATCCAAACTCAGTTTCGAGGTTGGCAATTTTCTTTTCCTGAAGGTATTGCCATGGAAGAGAGTCTCCAGATTCGGTGTCAAGGGGAAGCTGAAGCAACGATTTGTAGGACCCTTCGAGATTTTGGAGAGAGTTGGGAAAATGGCGTATCATTTGGCATTTTCACTGAATTTGGCCGATGTACATAATGTTTTCCATGTCTTGATGCTAAGGAATTATGTTCATGATCTATCACACGTTATCAATTTCGACCCCTTGGTTATCCAAGTGGATTTGTCCTATTCGGAGGAGCCTATTCATATTCTGGATCGGAAGGATCAAATCTTGCGATCAAAGACTATTCCTCTCGGGAAGATCTTGTGGAAGAATCACTCCTGCAAGGAAGCGACGTGAGAGAGGGAGAATGAGATTCGAGACAAGTATCCCCAATTATTTTAAGGTATGCCTATTCATTTAATTGTTAGAATTCGTTAATTTTGAGGATGAAATTTTATAAGTGGGGGATAGCTGTGAGATACTAATTTCCATAACATAGAAATTATGAGGTAATTAAAGTAATATAATCAAAATTATGCTTAATGCATGCGAAAAAATTAGGTTTTAGGAGCATAGGACGAGGTGGCATGGGATGCCTGCTGGCACCGAAATCAGTGGGCCAGCGCCTGCCGGGCGCTCGAATACCCGAGGCAAGCATTGAATCCAATGGTGGGCACGCTGGTTAGTGCTCGAACGTCAGCCCATGATATTTAAACCAGCGAGGGTTTTATTTCAGGCATTTTTCTAGCTTCCACGAGAGAGAAGAGAGAGCGTGAAGGAGAAGAGAGAGAAAGAAGAAATTAAGGTTCTCGAGATCGATTTCGACTTGGAGCTAGTTAGAGAAGTAATAAATTGGGTTGAGACAAGTGCACTCATACATTTTTCTCTCGTTTCTTTGCACCTTTTTCTCCATTTTCTTCGGGTATCCTCATTCCAATACCCAATTAAATTTATATTTTACAAAGCCAATGACTTGAACAAATATATACTTCAATTTCATACTAGATTTGTAAGATTTGTGTGGTATTTCGCACATGGAAGCCCTAACCCATACCCCCTTCAGTTTTACCCATTTAAGTTGTGATTTATGTATGATTTGGGCTTCGAAACTTAAAACCCTAACTTTATGGACGTGGATACTCCAAATATTTTTTATTTGTTCACATATATTTTGTATATATTATTTTTTAGGTTTTGAAAATATTATTGAACATGAATAGAGATATTTATCCATATGTAGGTACATATGTTATCTTATATATGCTATAGAAATTATGCTGCATGTATTTGTGAAGGAATTTGTTGTCCAAAAGTTCTAAAATTATATTTGCCTCATAGTGATAAAAATTTCTTACATGTTTCAAGCTTTACGATGATTTATGCATATAATTGAAAGCATATGAATATATGAACTCATAAGAAAAGGATTATCTGTATCCGTATCAATGAATTATGAAATTTATAGAAAGTATCTGGAGGTAACTCCACAATTTGTTATGTTTGATGATCCATTCTCTAGGGAGAGAGAACTCTATGTAAGTTTCCCGTGGAGCCTTCCCTTAAGAATAAGTAATTATGGACCTGGACCAAGGATTTGTATTTCAGATGGTAGTAGTCCCTAACATGTCTTATGATATTATAGTGGTAGATCGATGAATGCTCCTAGGCCATGGAAGGTGTTCTATTGGCGTATCTGTTATCTATTATCTGTTACTTGTTATCTGACCCAATATATCGGGTGAAAGGTATACCGTCTGTCATAAAATGTTAAAAGTTGAGGTATTGTGGGTAACGCTTTAGAATGTGTGGATGCATACACATTCCATTCCTCGATCGACTACTCTGTTAGCCGATAAGGTGTAATGTCCCAATTTTCAAGAATCATAACTAAGGTTGTATAATTAAGTTTTGGCTTAATTAATTTATGAAGAGTTATCCTAGTGGCCCAGAAATTTATCTAAAGATAAGAATAGTAGACCAACAAAAGTTAATCGGAAACTTGGTAATTATGTAAATTGGAAATTTGGAAACAAGTGTGGACCAGAAATTGGTTTCGTTGACCGGTTTTGCTCACATAATAGCCGGAATAAAATTTAAGAAGAAATTTGCCTGGTCAAATGCCTGTTGACCAGCCAAATGGGCAACAAAATGATGGGGAAGCAAAATTGCCGGAGAACTTTTCTTGTTGGCCTGCTTTTAAACAAAACTGACGGACTACTTTCGGTGAGCAAATTTTTGGGATGCTTTATGACAAATTCCGGGCAGCTTGAGGTTTCGAGCTGCTGTGTAAGCAAAATGCCAACTGTGTTCTTTAAAACCAAAATTGCCGGACTGCTTTTAAGATCGAAATTTTTGGACTACTTGAGGGAACAACTTTTGGTCTACTTTTGGAGGAAATTGTTGGCCTGATTTGTGAGGCAAAATTTGCTGGCTTGCTTCTAATGTAAAATGCCAGGCAACAGTTGAAGAGGAATTTACCAGGCAGCTTTATGAGATTTGCCGACTTGCTTTATAAGGCAAAATTGCTAGCCTGTTGTGTGAGTTTCGCCGAGCAGCTTTTGCAGAAATCGTGATAAAACTTCCAGAGACCAAGATGACATGCCAAATTTTCGGAGACATTTTCCGGAGTGGCCTAGCGAGTGATGGAAGGCCAGACTGGCCTTGTGAACTCATAAAGTCCGGAGTGCATGATGAATGGAGTTTGGACTTATGATGGCTGGAGTGGCCTTGTGCACCCTTGAGGCCGGAGTGGCCTTATGACCTCTTAAGGGCCGGAGTGAATTTGAAGGATTAATGGAGGCAAGAGTGATTTGTGAGGTGATGGAGGCCGGAGTGATTATAGAAGCAACAGGAGGCCGACGTACGTAACGATAAGATAACTGGCCGAGCATAGTGAATTGAAAGCTGAATTTGATGGTGAATTGGAATTATAAATATTAATCAAATATATAAATATTGACCGGATTAGATTAATGACATTGAGAACTGGGAGTGGATTTTGCCGGAGCAGATTGAATTTGATAAAGACTGACTTTGCTGATAGCCGAAGTAGATTTACCTACTTCATTGACTCTTTCGATCTACTCAGAGTAAGTAAACTGCTCCCACCTACTTCACTGACCTTCTAGAAAAAAAGTACAAGTAGGTAACTTATCCCATCTACTCCCACCTAACCTGTTATCTATAAATACTGAACTCGATAGTGAGGAAAGAGTTAGAAAGATCTGTGAATAAAGGGGGAAGTAGGAGACGAAGAGGAAGGAATCGTAGGCCAGATTGAAGTAAGGAGTTCAAAAACCAGGCAAGTGTACTCTCTATTTTTTTATAAGTTCAGATTTTAAGAATGTTTTAATGCAAATGTACTCTCCATTTTTTTATAAGTTCAAATTTTAAGAATGTTTTAATGCAAGTATATCCAACATTTTCATTAAAATGCATATTTTAAATCTGATAAGTATTATTGTTTTGATTCTCAAATAATATTAGAATTCCTTCTGCAGAATCATGCACATTGTATTTTGATGCTGTTTATGAACGAAAGCTTATTTAAGGAAGCCCAGTTGATTGCACGAAAATGAAAACGTAGTCCGGTACTTGCATATTTTAAGATGTCCGATTAATTGTTGATTTGCATGAGTTCAATTAAATTGTATCTTTGAAGAAGTCTGATCTTCAGCATGTTTAAAAGAGTCCAATTATTATGCAAAAAGGTGTCCACTTATGTGATGCATCACTTTGGATTTTGGACGCTCATGGTTTATGAAATTAGATTTGATGGCTGAAAGCTACAGACCTTAAATGTAGCAATTTTATTGATCAAGAGTTATGGACCTTAAATGTAGCGGTTTTGTGGGTCAAAACTACTGACCTTAAATGTAGCGTTTGATGATATATGATATGGAATATGATAACTGAGAGCCATGGACCTTAAATATAGCGGTTATGGATGGCCGAGAGCTACAGGTGTTAAATGTAGCGGTTATGGATGACCGAGAACTGTAAGCCTTAAATGTAGCGGGTTTTTAATATTTAATTTGAAACAGCATTCAGTGTGGATGGCAGAAAAGGGATTTTTGAAATAGAAGCATGCTTTAGAAACCAATTTGCATAAGAGGACTTCGGCACCTGTAGTTATGAAATTGACTTTGGCCACGTTTTATGAATCTGCATGCTCAAATGTCTCTATTACATTCTGCCTGTTTCCTCACTGTTTATAATTATGCAAGATTTATGCATATAGGTACCTTGCTGGGCTTTTTAGCTCACTCCTCTTCTATTTTTCAGACGATGATAAGTTTATGCCGGAAGAAAAAGAATGAAGTCTGATGGACTAGCTAGGCAAAAGACTGGCCAAAAATTGAATAGTAGTGACTGAGTGATATTGATGTACATCTATTTTGATTCTTTTGGGAGAATTTTGTAAAAAGAACTCTGTTATATTGATTAATGAAAAAATTATGTGTTTCTGCCAAATCTTTGTTAGGAAGAATTTATGGTTCCCAGTGGCATCTCAATTCGTTTTGTGAACTTGCATGTTTGGCCGACCGACCTGTAATCCTTGGACGGTCAAGATATGGACCGATCTAATTCGACTAACCCACTTCGACTGGCCGGCTTAAGAAGTCCGGCCTTACACGATACTGTGCACGCGATGGAAAATATAAAGAAAAAAAATTGAAGTCCACCCACATATATATATATATATATATATATATATATATATATATGAATATGTATAAGCACATGAATTTGACGGAGGCCATATAGGGTGGAACATGGCCGGTCCATCACAATTGGTATCAGAGAGAAAAGAGATGCCTTAGGTTTTGATCTGAATTTATGCGGAAGCTTAGGATAGGTTAAAGATTGATCAAATAAATAAATAGACCAGTTAGACTTAATCATTCTAGTCCAGACGAAATTGCTTAGTATTAAACAGAGTCAGGACAAAGTATAGAATTCTAGTCACTGTTAGGGCCAAATTAAATCTAATTAAAATTGCTCTGTTTCAAAAGTCAAAGTAATAGTTGAATGATGGCAAGTAAAGGAAAACGGACTGCTAGTGTTAGTAAATCATAGGACCAAGAGGAGAAGTATTTGAACCTGTTAGAAAGATTAGTCAACGTTATAGAAGCCATGGGACCACAAAATTTAGCTCCTGTTCTGGTCCCACCTCTCGTCAGTCAAGGAACATCAGTGTATGATCACTTTACTAATGTGCGAGTCCCTGAATTTTTGGGAGAACCAGATCCAATTGAAGCAGATACTTGGATCCAGAGGCTTAAGAAGGTATTTGCAGTTATTAAATGTCCAGCCGAGGATAGAGTCCTATTTGTGACTCATAAATTGAAAGGAGAAGCCCATCACTAGTGAGAAATGCAGAAGAGGGTCTTTGAGGTACCAAAGAACGAGATCACCGGGGCCATGTTTGAGATGACCTTTATGAAAAAATACTTCTTGGATTAGCCTTCGTGGGCAAAAAGAGGATGAATTCTTACGGTTACGGCAGGGCAATCGTACTATGGTTGAGTACGATACCAAGTTTACAGAGCTGTCTAGATATGCTCTGTATAGGGTGGAGGATGAGGAAAGAAAGGCGAGAAGATTTTCTTAAAGATTAAGAAGCGATATTAGAAAACACCTATCAATATTAAAGTTTCTGCCCTATGGGGGGTGTTAGATAGGGCCAACATTTATGAGAAAGAAATTGAGAATGAAGAATTCTTTAAGAAAAGGACAACTAGTCGGAGGAGTCTTGATGAGGGAACTAGAGCAGAATCGCTGGAATTTTCTAAAAAGGGAAAAGAATCGAATAAAGAGAAAGGTAGCACTGAAATTCAACCAGTGTCCAGTTTCCAAGCGTCATCAGGAAACTGCATCCATTGTGGAGGAAGACATTTTGGGAAACCTTATTTTAAATTATCAGGGACATGTTTTAATTGTGGTCCGCAGAGTCATCAGGCTAAGGACTGCCCCATGCATAGGAGGACGGAAGAAAGGAAGCCTACTGTTCCAGCTAAAGCATTTGCGGCTATGGTTACGGAAGCATTACCAATTGTGGCTGAAGGTAACCTTCTTAACCGTAGAATTTCAATTTGTGTTATACTCAGGACCTATGCTTTCTGTTGTTTTGTATCTTGAGGAATTAGTAACGGATTTAATTTGAGTAGCGCAATAATTGCATGAGATCCCATAACCCAGAAATGGAGCCTAGTAGATGACAAGTTGAGGTTCGTCAAATTTCAATGACGAAATTTTTATAAGTGGAAAAGATTGTAATGTCTCTATTTTCAAGAATCATAACTAAGATTGTATAATTAGGTTTTGGCTTAATTAATTTATGAGGAGTTATCTCAGTGACCCAGAAATTTACCTAAAGATAAGAATAGTAGACCAACAAAAGTTAATTGGAAACTTGGTAATTATGTAAAGTAAAAATTTGGAAACAGGTGTGGGCCAAAAACTGGTTTCGTTGACCGGTTTTGCTCACATAATAGCCAGAATAAAATTTAAGAAGAAATTTGCCTAGTTAAATGCATGTTGGCCAGCCAAATGAGCAACAAAATGATGGGGAAGCAAAATTGCCGATGAACTTTTCTTGCTGGCCTGCTTTTAAACAAAACTATCGGACTGCTTTTGGTGAGCAAATTTCCAGGCTGTTTTATGACAAATTTCGGGCAGCTTGAGGTTCCGAGCTGCTGTGTAAGCAAAATGTCAGCTGTGTTCTTTAAAACAAAAACTGTCGAACTGCTTTTAAGACCGAAATTTTTGGGCTGTTTGAGGGAACAACTTACGGGCTACTTTTGGAGGAAATTGCCGGCCTGATTTGTGAGGCAAAACTAGCCGGCTTGCTTTTGATGTAAAATGCCGGGCAGCAGCTGAAGAGGAATTTACTGGGCGGCTTTATGAGATTTGCCAGCCTGCTTCATAAGGCAAAATTGCTGGCCTGCTTTGTGAGTTTTGCCGGATAGCTTTTGCAGAAATTGTGATAAAACTTCCGGAGACAAAGATGACATGCTAAATTTTCGGAGACATTTTCTGGAGTGGCCTTGTGAGTGATGGAAGGCCGGACTGGCCTGTGAACTCATGAAGGCCGAAGTGCATGATGAATGGAGGTTGGACTTGTGATGGCTGGAGTGGCCTTGTGCACCCTTAAGGCCGGAGTGACCTTATGGCCTCTTAAGGGTCGGAGTGAATTTGAAGGATTGATGGAGGCCGGAGTGATTTGTGAGGTGATGAAGGCCGGAGTGATTATGGAAGCAAGAGGAGGCTGACGTACATAATGATAAGATAACCGGCCGGAGCATAGTGAATTGAAAGCCGAATTTGATGGTCGATTGGAATTATAAATATTAATCGAAAATATAAATATTGACCAGATTAGATTAATGCCATTGAGAACTAGGAGTGGATTTTTCCGAAGCAGATTGAATTTGATAAAGACCAACTTTGCTAATAGCCGAAGTAGATTTACCTACTTTGTTGATTCTTTCCATCTACTCAAAGTAAGTAAACTACTCTCACCTATTTCTCTGACCTTTTAAAAAAAGAAGTACAAGTAGGTAGCTTACCCCATCTACTCCCACCTAACATATCCTCTATAAATACCAAGCTCGATAGTGAGGAAAGAGTTAGAAAGATCTGTGAAGAAATGGGGAAGTAGGAGACGAAAAGGAAGAAGGAGTCGTAGGCCAGATTGAAGTAAGGAGTTCGAAAACCAGGCAAGTATACTCTCCATTTTTTTATAAGTTTAGATTTTGAGAATGTTTTAATGCAAGTGTACTATCTGTTTTTTTTATAAGTTCAAATTTCAAGTATGTTTTAATGCAAGTATACCCAACGTTTTCATTAAAGTGCATATTTTGAATCTGATAAGTATTATTGTTTTGATGCTCAAATAATATTAGAATTCCTTCTGTAGAACTATGTGCATTGTATTTTGATGCTATTTATGAACGAAAGCATGCTTAAGGAAGTCTGGTTGATTGCATGAAAATGGAAATGTAGTCCTGTATTTGCATATTTTAAGATGTCCAGTTAATTGTTGATTTGCATGAGTTCAATTAATTTGCATCTTTGAAGAAGTCTAGTCATCAGCATGTTTAAAAGAGTTCGGTTATTATGCAAAAAGGCGTCCGGTTATTTGATGCATCACTTTGGATTTTGGATGCTCATGGTTTATGGAATTGGATTTGATGGACGAGAGCTACGGACCTTAAAGTAGCGATTTTATTGGTCAAGAGTTACGGACCTTAAAGTAGCGATTTTGTTAGTCATGAGTTACGGACCTTAAATATAACGGTTTTGGGGGTCAAGACTACGAACCTTAAATTTAGCATTTGATAAGATATGATATGGAATATGATGGCCGAGAACTGCAGGCCTTAAATGTCGCGGTTATGGATGGCCAAAAGCAGCAGGTCTTAAATGTAGCGATTATAGATGGCCGAGAGCTGCGGGCCTTAAATGTAACAAGTTTTAATAATTATTTTGAAACAATATTTAGTGTGGATGGCTTTGACAAAAAAAAGGATTTTTGTAATAGAAGCACGTGACAGACCGGCCTTATTCCACCGTATAAAACTGCCGTCAAGCCTAAATCCTTGTATCAAAATAGATAATAGATAACGGTTAGGTGGATATAAAAAAATTTTCTTTTCTTTCATATGAATAAACCTTTCTTTTATACACAGGATTACTTGAGGCTAAACTACGTGAACTGGCCTTCCGGTTTTAATTTCATACTTGGCCGGCCAACACTAAGGTTAGTCGGACATGAATTCCTTGATATGACCTGAGATACTACTAGAAATATGGATTTCATTTATCAATAAAGTAATTACGAAAATATGCTAATATCCATAAATTCTTATACAGCGTAACTGTTCTACAAGTCCTTCTCAAAACATCAAAAGAAATAAATCAAGTTCTTCATTGATCAGCTCCGACCAGCTATGCCGTCGAGTTACTTCATATGGTTCTACTCAATTTCGTCCTCCATAAGCCTCTCGTCATCTGAAAATTGGCAAGAGTGAGCTATAAAGCCCAGCAAGATACTCACATCCAGAAAACACAAATGTACATATAATCAGATCAAAGTAAGGATTTATATCATAACTTTAACATATAAAATCACCATATAATTTCTTCTTTAGTTCAGAATTTCCTTGTTCTTTTCTTATTATCTTGTCTTCAGAAGATTCATAAAAACCAATCGAAATTCTTATCATCTTTAGGGACCGGATGGGAGCGGACAACATCGAGGAAAGGTTGTGTGTTATCCCACAACCTAAAGTCGTATCCTCTCATTATGCTCTCCAAGGCAGGAGGTAATGCCTTTAACCTGGCATACGGGGCCGTAGTCCAAAAGTCTCCCCCCGTGGCCCAGGAGGCAGTCCTCGAGTGTCACTCCAATATCATTCATCCATTTTTAACAGCAAGTTTAATGGAAACTCGGTTCTTAGTTCAGGTCTTTTGATGGCCATCCGTCATAGTTCGAAAGTCGAAAGTCGTAGAGTTCTATTTGCTGTCCCGATTACATACATTTTCCTTCTTCTTATAGCCATTGTTCTTTAACTTCAACAATTGAAGTCCGTATAGTCTTTTAATCATCTTAAAGTCGAAGATTCTTTGATCAAAGTCAAAGGTCTTTTTTCGTCAAAGTAGGAAATCTTTTTCTTAAAAACCGGAGTGCTTTTCTAGCAAGGGCGGAGTTCTTCTTCTAAAAAGGTCGGAGTTCTTTTTCTAAAAAGGCCGGAGTTCTTTTCTCAAAAGCTGGTGCTCTTTTCTCAAGAAGGCGAAGTTCTTTTTCCCAAAAGGCCAGAGTTCTTTTCTAAAAAGTTGGAGCTCTTTTCTCAAGAAGGCGGAGTGGAGTACTTTTTCTCAACAGCCGGGTTCTTTTTCATGGGACAAGTTCCGATTTCGAAACATATGTTCTTAAAGCCGATTTCAATTTTCATGGGACAATTACCGAATACCTTTCTTTTAACAAAACCGGAAGTCTTTTCTCAAGGATTGAAAGTCTTTTCTTTAAACATACAATTATCAAAGTTCATATAAATCGACAAATAATCATACTTCAAGCAGAACAAAACCGAACATCATGAATATCAGGGTTTCTTTTTCTAAAATGCGATTAAGAACGATTCTTCCTTAAATCAAAGGAGCAGAACAAACATCATACATACTGAAACATAAGTTCATAAAAATATCAGATATACTAGCGTTGTAAACATGCATAATCACGAACTTAAAACAGGGGTGAGTACTCTTGCCTGGATTTCTTTTACTTCGCCTTGAACTTTTGGTCTCCCTTTACTAGAAAACTCTATTGCCTACCTCTTTCTCACGCCCTCTAGTTCTTATTTATAGGCCTTAGGTCTGGCGGCCATCATTAGGGTTTGGCCACACTGGGGGAAATATTTCGGAGTATATTATTTAAGGCTATACATTCCCAAAGAGTTTCCTTATTAAATTTCTAGGTTATTTACGATTCTATATTTCCAAAGAGTTTCCTTATTAATTTTTAGGTTATTTATGTTTCTACATTTTCAAAGAGTTTAATTTTATAGTTCTACATTTCTAAAGAGTTTCCTCATTATTTTCCAATCAACTGACCTTGACTGGATTTATGTTTCTCATTTAAATACATTTCGGTCAACTAATTTGCGTTGACCGGATTACTTTCCTCTTTCCCGTCCTTCCTTCTATTCACATTTTTCGGTCAATATTTTTCGTTAACTGGATTACTCCTTCATCACGCCTTCCGGTCAACTCTCGTTGACCGGATTACTCCTTCTTCACGCCTTCCAATCAACACTTGTTGACCGGATTACTATCCTTAACTCGTTTTTCTGGGTAATTTTAACTTGACATCGGGGATTTTTTATATTCTAGGATCTGGGCCATTACAAAGCATGTTTTGGAAGCCAATTTGCATAAAAATGATTTTGGTACCTGTACTTATGAAATTGACTCCGGCCACATTTTATGAATCTGCATGCTCAAATACCTCTATTACATTCTGTCTATTTCCACATTGTTTATAACTATGCAAGATTTGTGCATATGAGTACCTTACTGGGCTTTTTAGCTCACTCCTCTTCTGTTTTTTAAACGATAATGAGTTTATACCGGATGAAAAAGAATGAAATCTGATGGACTAGTTAGGCAGAAGACTGACCGGAAATTGAATAGCAGTGTCTGAGTGATATTGATGTATATCTCTTTTGATTCTTTTGGGGAAATTTTATAAAAAGAACTCTATTATATTAATTAATGGAAACATTATGTGTTTTCGCCAAATCTTTGTTGGGAAGAATCTATGGTTCCTAGTGGCATCTCAATTCGTTTCGTGAACTTGCGTGTCTGGCCGACCGACCTGTAATCCTTGGACTGTCAAGATATTGACCGATCTAATTTGACTAACCCACTTTGTCGGGCTGACTCAAGAAGTCCGGCCTTACACAATCCTATGCACGCGATGGAAATTATAAAGAAAAAAAATTAAGTCCACCCATATATATATATATATGTGGATATGTATAAGCACGTGAATTTGATAGAGGCCGTATAAGGTGGAACATGGCCGGCCCATCACATAAGGCCTACTGGCCCTAATCCGCAACATAAAAAAGTTTATATTTGTTTTAGAACTAAAATGGGATCAAAAATAAAATCAAAAGGTTAAATGTATTCTGAAAAATGCATTTTATTATACTTTATATTTATGTATTTATATTATACTCATGTATCCTTCCTCTACTTTATTTTATGTATATTGCCTATTGTCTTTAATTATTGTGCCTTACTGAGTATTTGGCTCACTCTTTACTATTTTCTTTCCTTCAAATAAGCACGCTCTTATGTCTGATGAGGCAGAATAGAGCTTAGGAGCTGGCTAAGTTGCAGATCTTGGAAGAATAACATTGAGGACTTAGTTTTGTGATTTTGTACCTTGTGAAGCATTTTGCCTAATTTTGATGGATATGTATCGATGATGTATTTGTATATTGATGATGTGCAAATAGATTAATTTTCGCTGTATTTGATGATTGTATATACTTCTGCATGTTTTTATGGTTTGTATAGGTATCTAGTAGCATCTTATCTGAGTCGACATCGTATCTGGAGTTATAACATTGGTATCACATGTTTTAAAATTGTGGCTTTTTGGATCTTATGTTGAGATATTATAGTTGTATATGTGTTGGACAGGGATATTTGTATAGGTTATATTAGTTTGACGGCCATTTTACAATCGAAATCATGCTGATTACGATCAGGAAATGTGGTCCGTCACACTTACCAGCATATACTTGATTGACATCGCATTCCAATATTGCATCATAACCCAATAAAATTTTGAAGTTGCATATCTTATAGTCTCCAAAGGATACAATCCAAAATTATAATTATATTCATAACCTTCAACTAAAACTATCATCTTCCAACCAATGTATTGACCATCTATAATTTAAATTCCATCGGTGGGTTTCCCTCATACCATCCCTTTGTCTCGTTTCAATAATTTATTCCACCTTCTCGCTTAGATTTAAATTCTTCTAGAAAATGACAACTCCTAAGAATTAGATTTCTAAATTTTGAGTCCCATGATCCTTAAATAATTGCAATCATTACTATTGGGTCCCATGTCCTGGCCCATGAGACATGCCCAAGCCCACGAACCAGGCTACGGCCCACAAGGGATCTAGAAGCCCACGTGAAGCAGTCAGCCCAGTCCAAGGGTTGAAAGGCGTGAACCCACGATGGAAGAAGGCAACGGAAACCTGCAGCGCATTAAATGCATCGCCGGGAACAGGCGGAAAGGCTAGCCAATAGAGGAGTGGCTGGCGCAGCGCCAACGGCACCCGCTGCCGTCTGCAGGTAGCCAACCAATCCCCGCTCAGGGGAAAATCGGGCGTGGTCAACAACGCCCAGCAGTGTGCCAGTCACGGCAACAGGGCAACCGGCGTAACCGGCGGTCCACGACAGTGACCAGGGCGCGATGGCCCAAGCAACGGGCGTTTTGCCGCCCAAGAGTCCAACGGGGCGAGGCGTATAAGAGCCCTCACACCCCACAGAGAAGGGGATCTCTCGATCCCTCTTCGAGCATCTTTGATCCTCTACTTCCCTTTGAATCAAGAATTCAAACGGCTAATCATACTCAACTGCTCCCCTCTTCTCTAATTAAGAACACCAGAGTGACGAGTCGGAAGAGAGCATCATC
This sequence comes from Nepenthes gracilis, assembly GCA_033239525.1. Classification (NCBI taxonomy): domain Eukaryota; kingdom Viridiplantae; phylum Streptophyta; class Magnoliopsida; order Caryophyllales; family Nepenthaceae; genus Nepenthes; species Nepenthes gracilis. The sequence continues at coordinate 13,190,737 of BSYO01000003.1, read as the reverse complement.
TCGTTTCCGGCGGCAGTAGCTAACTCGCTCACCTTCCCAGCATCTCCTTAGATCACGGGAAAGTCAGCCACCCATTGCGGTGCATCAAGGAAGCCAGGCCTTCCACCACCTGCTCATTGCATTCTCCACATCACCGCACAAGCGCCTCTTACGCTTACACAGCATTCCTCCGCGCACCCCTTTAGCGTGCGCCATTTCCGTTTATTACGGGAATTTGCTGACTTGAGCGTCGGAGCGGCCTCGGTGGGAGAAATCTCACGGACCCTTGACCTCTTGTTTGTTGTTTGTGTTGTGCAGGTCCAGTTCACAGGACGGAGACCGACCCTTCTTCCGGGCAAACCGCACGCTTAGGAATCTGAAGGCTCTCTAATCCGTACGACAACCGTGGGCCCGGGACGCAACATTGGCGCCGTCTGTGGGAAACTGACAGAAAGCCAAGTGTCTCCTTCCCACCTTGTTACTCAATCGTAAGCGATGGTGAACACCCGGGCACAAGCTAGTGCTCCTGCGATGAAAGTCATCGCCAAAAACGAAGTTCCCCCCGCAGGGAACCAGGCAAACGATCAACCGGAGCTTGACGTCCGCCGCTTGGCTGCGGACATAAATGATCTGAAGGAGGTCCTCCTCGCTGTATACGAGAACACCGGGACTGTCTTGCCCAGGACCGCTCCTCCAGCAACCCAGGCGTCCACCTCCAAGAGAGAAAGGCGTCGAGAGGCCGCTCGCAGGAGGCGAGCTAACCGACTCGACCGCGCTGCAGCCTCGGCGGCCCCAAATGAAAATGGCCAAAATGAGGCGGAAAGCCATCCCACCGACGATGACAGGGAGGACAGCCCCGAAGGGCGCAACCCCCGTAACTAGCGTGGCAACGGGAGGTCACCCGCCGCAGGCTCTAACGGCGAACGCGCCACCCAGGCGGAGAGTCGCCATCCTCGACGAGCTCAGACACACCTCCAGGGCAATACGGAGCTCTGTGACGTCCTCAATGCGCGGAGAGGCTCTACGGACCCCTCGATGGTGGAGAAAGTCAAGGTGTTGTGGGACACCCTGCATAAGGAGAAACCCAAGCCCTCCTCCGCCGACCTCCGTAGATCGCCCTTCGCCATGGACTTGCGGACGCAGCCGTTGCTGAGCAAGTTCAAAATGCCGGTCCTGGAGGGATACGAGGAAGCAAGGACCCAATGGATCACCTCAACTGCTTCCGCACCCACCTCTCTCTACAAGGGGCCAGCGAGGCCTTGATGTGCCAGTGCTTCCCCATCACCCTTAGGGGTGACGCGCTACTCTGGTTCCACGGCCTCCCCCCGAACTCCATACGCTCGTTTGACGAGCTTGCCGATAGCTTCGAGCGCCCGCCTCCCAAGGGAGGGAGGAAAGACAACCCCGGCACTGGGTCCGCCTCCGCCAAAGGCCGATGAGAGTCTCGGGTGGTTTCGGACTGCTTTTACCGAGGCGCGGCGGATCCTCACCTCTCCGATGAGTTGAAACTCAACGCCTGCCGCCACGCCGGCGGCGGGGACTTCTTCAAACATCTCTGCCGCACGCCGCCTCGCACCTTCCGGGAGGCTGAGACCATTGCCCGGGCGTACATCACGGCCGAAGAGGCCAACGAGGCGAAGTGTCCCGAGCGAGTGGACCGGCCCCCGGAAGCCCCTAGAGCTTCTGGAGGGAGAAAGAGGGACAGCGACAGCCAGCGCTTCTCGGAGCGCCGAAAGCAACAGCTGCCCCCGCCGGGGCCCAAAAAGGATTACAGCAGGACCTCCTTGACCCCGCTGAACGATAGCCGCGCAAACATCCTGATGCAGGTCCAGGATGAAAAGTTCTTCAGGTGGCCGAAAATGCCCAAAGGTCCCAAAGAATAAAGGGACTGCACGGGCATTGCCAAGCACCACCGCCGTCTGCTGGGGCACTGACCGAGAACTACCGCACTCAGAAAGGTGAAATCAAGATCTGATCCGGCGCGGACACTTGAAACGGTTCGTGAAGAGTCCGGGGCGGGAACCTGCTACCTCCGACGGTGAAGCCAGCGAGCCTCCGAGAGCCCGCACGGCAGCCGGCGTAGTCCACATGATTTCCTCCGCAGACGCCATGAAAAGCAAAGCGCGGACAAATGAGACAACTTCCAGCAACAAGCGGGCGAAGATAGGGGTTAGGAATGATGTCATTAGCTTTAGTAGCGACGACATGGCTCATGTAACCTCTCCCCACACTGACCCCCTTGTTGTATCGACCCTTGTTTCAGCTGGTGGTGATGACTACCAACTGAAACGGGTCTTCATTGATAATGGAAGTTCACAAAATTTGTTGTATCTCACTGCGTTCCTTAAACTTGGACAAAAACGGAGCCAAATGAAGGCTGCAAGCGGACCATTGTACGGCTTGGACAACGAGCCGATTCCCGTGCAAGGGATAGTGCGGCTGGAAGTCACGATGGGGACACACCCGCGCTCCATGACACGCGAGCTGGCGTTCCTTGTCGTCGACCTTCCATCCGTCTACAATGCCATATTCGGTAGGCCTTTCCTGACTGCCTTCGAAGTCGTAACGTCCATCCCGCACCTAAAGGTGAAATTTCCCACCCCCTGGGGCGTGGGAGAAGTTCTTGGAGACCAAGAAATGGGACAGACCTGCTACCTGTCCCAAATCAACCCCATGGTACCATGCAATCCAAGCGAAGACCTTGATCTCCGCGACGAGACCTCACTGCAACAGGCCCAGTCCGGGGAGGAAACTAAGGCGATCCCGCTTAACCCTTCCGATCCGGAACGGTGCGTCAACGTGGGGAGATCCTCTTCACCTCGCGGAGCGACAGTTGATTACCTTCCTTAGGGCTAACTCCGACGTGTTCACTGGTCCTCACGACATGCCCGGATATCGGCCGAGGTCATAGTCCACAAGCCGGGCCTTCGACGCGAGCCGAAGCCCGTCCGCAGAAGCGGAGGAACCACTCCGCGAGAAGTTGGTCGCCATCGTGAAGAAGTGAAGAGGGTCCCGGATGCCGGATTCATCGAGAGAAGTCCAAGACCGGAGTTGCTGCCCAACGCCGTGGCCGGTGAAAAAAGAGCAATGCAAAGTGGCGGATGTGCGTCGACTTCACGGACGTGAATAAGGCCTGCCCCAAAGATAGCTTTCCGCTTCCCAAGATCGACCAGCTCGTGGATTCCACATCCGGGCATGAACTACTGAGCTTCATGGATGCATACTCTGGGTACAACCAGATCCGAATGGACCCAGAAGACGAGGAGCACACCTCGTTCATGACAGATCAAGGGACATATGTTATAGAATGATGCCCTTTGGCCTCAAGAATGCCGGCGCGACGTACCAGCGCCTTGTGAACAAAATGTTCGAAGCTCAAATCGGACGGAACGTGGAGGTGTACGTCGACAACATGCTTGTGAAAAGCAGAGTCGTGAGCCACCACGTCAACGACTTAGATGAGACCTTTCAGATCCTCCGGCGGCATGGAATGAAGCTCAATCCTGTCAAATGCGCGTTCGGGGTGACCTCTGGGAAGTTCTTAGGCTTCATTGTGTCCCAACGCGGCATAGAAGCCAATCCAGAAAAGATCAACGCCATACTCGACTTGAACCCTCCACGGATAATAAAAGAAGTTCAGAAGCTAACAGGGCGGATAGCCGCCCTCTCGCGGTTCCTTGCCAAGTCAGCCGAGAAATATTTACCCTTCTTCAAGGAGCTAAGGGGCACCAAATCGCATGGGTTCAAATGGAATGAAGAATGTGACGAAGCCTTCAGAGAACTGAAGACTTACCTCTCCAGCGCGCCACTTTTAAGCTCGCCGCGCGAAGGGGAAGACCTCTATCTCTACCTAGCCACATCGGCGTCAGCCCTCAGCTCCGTACTAGTTACGGAGCACGAGGGCAGGCAACAGTCGGTGTATTACGTAAGCCGGGTGCTGACTGACGTAGAGGCCAGCTATCCGCACGCTGAAAAGATGGCGCTCGTGCTTATCTATGCGGCGCGGAAGCTGCGACCCTACTTCCAGTCTCATCGGATCGTCGTGCTGACGGACCAGCCGCTGAAGTCGATCTTGCAGAAACCGGAGACGTCAGGCCGGCTGGTTAAATGGGCCGTCGAACTAGGAGAATTCGATCTAGAGTTCCGGCCCCGGCCAGTCGTGAAAGGACAGGCCCTGGCGAACTTTATCGTCGAGGCAGCGACGCCAGCACGGGAAGAGGATAGCAATCCAGGAGGTATGGAGGGCGACGATTCGCCTGCGTGGACCTTGAACGTAGACGAATCGTCTACCCAGACAAGCAACGGAGCTGGTATCGTGCTAAGGATTCCCTAGGGCGTGGAGATCGTATACTCCGTTACTCTGGCCTTCCCGGCCACGAACAACGTTGCGGAGTATGTGGCCCTTCTTGCGGGCCTACGGCGGGCGAGGGAGTGTTCCGCGCGGTCGTTGGTCGTGCATAGTGACTCTGAACTCGTGGTCAATCAGGTGAAGGGGAACTTCGAAGCCTCGAACCCACAACTTGTGAGGTACCCGCGAAAGTAAGGGCCCCGATCCCCGAGTTCGGCCGCTTGAGATCGACCATATCCCGAGATCGGATAACGAACGCGCCGATCAATCGCTCGGGACGCGCCTGCCGTAATCAGAAACAAAGACGCGAGGGAGCCTGTGGAAGTCCCGAACGCACCCGGCAAGATCGACGCCGAAGACAAAGAAGTCCTCCATGTCAACACGAGGGACAACTCGGATGACGCCATACGTAAGGTTCCTAATCGAGGAACCCTACCAAGACATCAACGGCCAAGCGAATCAAGAAGACGGCAGGATGGTACACAAGGTCCTAAATGGGAGACTATACAGCGGGATACTCCACCCTCTCTCAAGTGCCTCACTCCGAGGGAAGCCGACTACGCGTTGGGCGTATATACCCGGGGCTGTAGGGATCACACATCGGCGGGAAGAACCTAGCGTTCAACGTCATGCGGCAAGGGTTCTACTGGCCCACCATGAAACGAGACGCTATGGAATTTTCTCGGAAGTGTGAAAGTTGCCAGGTCCATGGCAACATGACACACCAGCCGCACACCGAACTGCACTATCTCCAATCCCCGTGGCCGTTCGCACAATGGGGGCTCGAAATACTTGGACCCCTACCAATGGCTGCCGGACAAAGAAAATTCTTGATCGTTGGCATTGACTACTTTACGAAGTGGGTGGAAGCCGTCCCTCTCACAAAGATCACAGAGCAAAACACGACGGAGTTCCTCCGTCAGGGCATCGTTTGCCGCTTTGGGATTCTTGAGGTCGTAGTGACCGATAACGGAACCCAGTTCACCGGTAAACGCTTTACAAAGTACTGCCGCGACCTTCGCATTAAGCTGGTGCACACGTCCGTGGCGCACCCTCAAGCAAACGGGCAGGTCGAAGTCACCAACCGCACACTACTGCACGGGTTGAAAACCAGATTGGAAGACGCAGGGGGCTCCTGGACTGAGGAGCTACCGCCGCCGCTCGTCGTGACGAACCCACCGCGAGAGAGCCAACAAGGGAAACGCCCTTCAACCTTTGCTTTGGGGCTGAGGCTGTGGTACCCGTGGAAATGGGGATGCCAAGCCTACGGATCGAATGCTTCGACCCAGCCACCAATGAACGAAGGCTTCGGGAAAGTCTGGACTTGCTCTCGGAAGTTCGAGACGCCGCACGACTTCGAACCGCGGCCTACCAACAGCGAGTCGCACGGTACTACAATAAGCGAGTAAAGGCATGCCCGCTGGAAGTTAAAAATCTAGTCCTCCGGAGCGTAGAGGCGGCGGGAAAGATCGCAAATAGGAACAAACTCTCCCCCGGGTGGGAGGGGCCGTTCCTCGTCTCCGCAATCCTCCGGAGTGGAGCCTACAAGCTACGCGCCCAGAACGGCAAACTGGTCCCGCGGACCTGGAACGCCGCCAACTTAAGGAAATACTATCAGTAATGCAACTCCGACTCAGGTAAGTCACACACGCATGCATCATAATGAGTGCTTGAACATGAGCTTTATCTTCGATTAGCATAATCACTATCTCTATCATCCTGCATATTCATTTGTGTGAGTTAATGACATGCATCGCATTCTTAAATCAAACGACCTAGACTGCCCCAAAGTCGGGAGGACAAGTGTCCGTCCGTAAAACCAGTCCTTGGCTCAGTACTAGGCAGTCCGAAGCAGACCGTCCCAGACTCCGTCCCCACGCCAGGTGGCCTGGGGACGGCTTTACTCACCATGGCTCCGCGCCAAAAGGCCCCAGCGGCCACCCAGAGACTAAGCCCCGTGCTAGACAGCCTGGAGGCATCCAGCCGTAGGCTGGAACAAAGGATCCAGGCGATCTATTCAATGGGCTTCATGCCAACGACCCGTGAGGTCAAAGCATCAGGCCTGGGGGCTCCCTGAGTCCCCACTCTACGGCCAACAAAACCTTAGGGGGCGAAGAATCGCAGGCGTGCGGCGACCTTCTCCAATAGAAGAGAGCACCCTCAGTCTACAATGGTCGTGGGCTAGGACCTCAACTTGGTGATTATAACGCTTTGAGTAGGAGCGACACACCTCCCGCAATCGTATGCGACCGAGTCCTAGACCCAGGAGTCCGGTTACCGCGGCCTGGCCGCTGCGCTGACCCTCGTTGAGGCTCTAGGGGCTTGGCGACGACATCCGCTTCACCGGATCGAGCACCCCAAACGTGTGAGCTGTGATGACATCCTCTTACGAAGGACGAGCACCACGCAAGAAGGCGCCTGGATAGGGCCTTAGCAACGGTGGCTCCAAAGAGCCCAACGTTCAAACATGAAGCATGATCCAACGGACGAAAACAAAAGCAAATAGCAAGCAACACTCTGCGATAGAAAAGTCATGGACGCGAAGTATAAAACGATGCTTCTCATTCCTGCGGAAAAACAAACATAATACAAAGACAAAGGCCAATCTCAAAAGCCAACATCAGCAAAGACTAATCAAGAAGACTCGACGGACCCGCTTCCTCAGGGAAAGTCTTCAGGCGGGACGCCTCTTCTACCCCGGCGTTCCCTGGATGGAGGACTCCCACTGGGATGTGAGGAGCCGCCAGGGAGACAATCCTGCGACACAAGCGAATGCCGTCTCAATAACGAGCATCCATCACCAGCCGCACTTCTAATGGAGAATGCCGGCCAATCATATCTCCGATCAGCCTAGTAACGCGGGCCTCCGAAGCGACAAGTAGAGCCTCCAGCTGCGCCACTCTCTGCTACAGGCGTCCATTCTCCTCGCTAAGAGATACGAACTAGGCCCTTCCATTGACAATGGCCGGCTGAAGGAGGGAGGACAGCGTGTCAAAAGGGTTGACCCCATCTGAATCCTGCATAAGAGGCGATGTCAAAAGCGCTACCAAAAGCATGCAACCAGAAAGAAAGATCAGGTGGCAACAGCTGTACCTGAGCAGGAGCCGCGCTCGGAGAAAGCGTGAGATCACCCGAAAGAGCCTCTCCCTGGGGCTCAGCTCCCTCGCCTGCTGGAGGAGGGCTGACTGGAAGGCTGGCTGCCGTAGGAGCGCTCGGGGGCTCTTGCCATGAGGACGACCCAGCTTCCCCTTCATCAGCCTATACCGGATCAGCAGCGAGAGCAGTGCCGACCTCTAAAGGTGCGACCAGGTCTTCGGGAGGCCTGTACTCTGAAATGGGCACCGCAAGAATCGCCGGCGACTCCACAGATTCCCTAGCCTCCAGGGCTGGCTCAAGCGCAGTAGAAAATGGCTCCTCCGGGCTCTCGAGAACGACGTGTGGATTCCCAGCAGGTAGAGAGTCCACCTCGCAGACTTCGCGAGCGGCTAGTCCCGCGATCGAAGTCGACAAGGGATCGGCGGTTTCCCTCGGCGACCCGCGCTCACAGGTCTCCTCAGAGCCGGACTTCCCACAATGGAAGGACCGGCGACCCGTCTCCTGGACCTCCTCAAAGAGGTCCCTCCGGCTTCCCTTAGCCGTTTAAGGGCGGCCGCATCCTCATCGCCGCCGACGATGATGCCAAAGAACGAATAGCTTCCTCCTCGGTCTCCCGGGTAAACTGAGCGGCGGCTGTATCTCCAGACTCGCTTTACCTGGTCCACCATCACCTGCCAAGGGAGATCCCCACCTACAGACCTCGAATGTGACGGAGGTGAGGTAGTGGCCCTTAATCGAGAAGTTCTTCTCTTCAGCCTTAATGGCCGCCAACAGCTTCTCTGATGCAGCAAGGTCCTCGGGGGGCGGCTTCTCCTGGAAATACTTGGAGATAGGGCCCCACGCCCTCGGGAGCTCAGAATCAAGGGGCTCCTGCAAGAAAAAGAAGCGCTCCTTCCAGCCCTTCACTGAGTCGGGATTGGTGCTACGAAGATGGAACCCTGCTTTGGGCGACATCGACACCCAATCCTCCGACTCCGTGAACCGGAAGATTATCCTTGCTGCCTTCGCATCGAAAGTGCATTGGTGAATGATGGAAAAGACGCATAGGGACACCAAATAGCGAACGGCGTTGGGATGCAACTTGGCCATCGAGACACCCAATGCGTCAACCACCGCGTACAGTAAGCAGCTTGACAGATAGCGAAGCCCCCCTTCAGATGATACTCGTAAACCGTGATGAAGCCCGTGGGAGGGGCGAAGGCTCTATCCAGCGCCCCGGGAGCGCGGCATTCCCAATCGAGGGGAAGGCCGTAATCAGCCATGAGAGCTGCGACGCCCCCAGCAGTGAGGATGGATTTGGTGTTGTAAACACCATGGCGCGGGACTCTGGGAGCGCGAGAAGAAGAAGAAGAGCTCTCTCTCTTAACCGCCATTTATCTCTCAAAGACCACGAGCGCAAACGGGGAGGAAAGTGGCAGAAGAGAGAAAACAGTTGCCGATCGATTTAAATAGGCAACGCCATGCCAAAAGGCGGGAAACCCAAAACAACACCGCCACCGGAGATTAGGACACGTGGTGGCATCGAGGCGCACCACAGGGTCTCAATCGTTCGCAATGATGGCTAGACGTCAGGCTAATGGGCGCGACCCTTCAGCTGCCTGGCTGGGGTCCACGCTGGCGCCGCCACATTAAATGAGGGCTCACGATAGCAGACCCCTGAAGACGCGCACGATAAGCGCAAAGTGAAAATGCAAAAAAAGAAAAAAGAGGGGGAAGAAAAACTCCTTCGGCAGACAAAGCGGAACGAAGAACCAACAACTCTTTTTATGTCAACAAATTTTCGTTACAACGGTTACAACTAAAGGAGAAGAGCGCAACAGTGACAAAACGGCTAGTGGTCCCAAAGGGGCAGAAGAAGAACTTTGACGTGATAATCCACCAATCGGCGGCGAAGTTCTCAAGCATGCGAATGCGAGGATCTAGAACCCCACGCGGAAACCCGATCCTCCAAATGGGCTGGGCCTGGGAAAGCCTAAAGGCATCAAAGTAAGACCGCCCAAGGAGGGATCCACTCCTCCGGCCGAGCCTCATCCTCGCCTCCGACCGTAACCCGCAACCTCAGCCTCGTGATCGTGCTCGAGCTGCTCGAGTTCTTCCTCGAGTGCCAGTGCGTGGGCCTGTGTGTCCTCGTTGGTACCCGCGAGGCGAGTGATCCTGGCCTCCGTCCGCAGCACGGCAACTTCAGCCTCGTGTTGCTGCCTAAGCCGCTCCGTTTCTCCTTCGAGTGCCAATATGTGGGCTTGCGCCCCCACGTTAGCGCCCACCAGTCGTGTGGCCCTGGCCTCCGACTCGGCCAGGGCACTCTCTAAATGCGTGACGCGGGCCCTCAGCCACTCCACCTGAACCGCAGCAGCCCCTCGACGTGGTTGGACTCTCTCGAAACCTGGAGGCGGTCCCCGGCTCCGTGAAGGGCCAGCAACCGTGGCTTCAGAGCGGGCCTCTCCTGAGGACCCAGGGGCGTGAAAGCCAAACTCAGACTCATCGGAGGAGCGTTCCGAGTCGCTGGATGTGTCCTCCATTGATTTCACGGCAAGGAAACACGTAGAGGAAGATCAAACTGCCGGTAGATGTACAAGTACAGAGACGTGCCAGATTTCGGGAGAAAGTGGCGTATTTAAATAGGCAAATTTTCTCCTGAAAGGGCGGCAACTCCAAAAGACGGATTGCATTTAAGGAAGGGCCAATGAGGATTCTCCACGTGGGAGGCCCCTGAAAGCTTGCGCGTTTCCAAGACGAAACGACGTCTCTTGGCTGCGCAGGAGTTAAATGCATTGGCTATCCCAGGAGACGTGACGGTTGACAGGGACTCCACAAGCTCCCAAAGGATGACGCGTGGATCCTCAGGGCAAAGCGCCCGGCGATAGAAGAACATTCACGAAGACAAGACAAAAATTGAAGACAAAAAGAGGCTACTTCTTTTATTAATAATGCTTTCTTACAAAGTACAAGATCTACAACCATGAAGCTGCGAGAAAGAAGAAAGAAGACTGCGGTGCGAAGCCCCGTATGGTCCCTTGCCATGCTCCAGGTGAGCTCGGCGAACGTGATCTGCACTAGATCCCGACGGCGGAAGCAGTCGGTATTTCACCGAGCGCATTGGACTGGAGGCAAGGAGCATCCCCTCGTGGAGATTTAAAGAGTCCAATCCACTTGGGTCCGGGAAGCACCAAGGTCAGGCACTCCGGGAAAGTTGGGCAAGAAGCCCAGCTTCCGCGGAGGGCTACTGACCTCGCACTCCTTCCGCGGTTAGCGCCCTGGCGGGGCTCGCGGAGTGGTCCCTTGCGAAAGCCGTCGTCTAACAGGCGAAGGCAGCCGCAGGGATCCTCCAAGAATCCGCTCAAGCCAGCCAGGCCACAACCTGGAAGGAAGCACGTGGCGATAGCAGAATGGCCAAGCCACTCTCGTTAGCAAAGAAGGCAAATCACAAGGCATGGTCTACAATGGTCTCCACCAAGAGTCTCAGGCATGCGAGTGATCCATCCAACTCCTTCTCGGGTGCCCGCCAAAGGCGCGGAGAGCCAGAATCTTCTCATTGCCTTTTGATTCGCTGCTAAGGGACGGACTCAACTCGCTCGAGTGCCCCTCCTATCTATGGGCAAGGTGCAGGCTATCCCCTCACCCAGCGCAACACGGCATCCAACAAACGTCTTTCGGGCAACAGCAGAGACCGCTGGTCAGACGCAACCCAAGGCGCGTGAATCTCGCCTGATGAAGTGACGGGTCACGGCAGTGCCTGAAAAGCCTACCTTGGCTGCTGGGAAAGGCGCGAACCTGGAAGACGACAAAAATGACGCGGCACGAGGAAGGGTATGAGGCAGCGGAAATGGGCCCAGAAGACATGCCAGGCCCGACCACTGGCCGGCCCAGGCATGGGGGGCTAGTGTTGGGTCCCATGTCTTGGCCCATGAGACATGCCCAAGCCCACGAAGCAGGCTGCGGCCAACAAGGGATCCAGAAGCCCACGTGAAGTAGTCAGCCCAGTCCAAGGGTTGAAAGGCGCGAACCCACGATGGAAGAAGGCAACGGAAACCTGCAGCGTATTAAATGCGTCGCCGGGAACAGGCAAAAACGGCGGAAAGGCTAGCCAATGGAGGCATGGCTGGCACAGCGCCAACGGCACCCGCTGCCGTCTGCAGGTGGCCAACCAATCCCCGCTCAGGAAAAAATCGGGCATGGTCAACAACGCCCAGCAGTGTGCCAGTCACGGCAACAGGGCAACCGGCATAACCGGCGGTCCACGACAATGACTAGCGTTGCGATGGCCCAAGCAACGGGCGTTTTGGCGCCCAAGAGTCCAACGGGGCGAGGCGTATAAGAGCCCTCACACCCCACAGAGAAGGGGATCTCTCGATCCCTCTTCGAGCATCTTTGATCCTCTACTTCCCTTTGAATCAAGAATTCAAACGGCTAATCATACTCAACTGCTCCCCTCTTCTCTAATTAAGAACACCAGAGTGACGAGTCGGAAGAGAGCATCATCTCCTTTCCGTCGGCAGTAGCTAACTCGCTCACCTTCCCAGCATCTCCTTAGATCACGGGAAAGTCAGCCACCCATTGCGGTGCATCAAGGAAGCCAGGCCTTCCACCGCCTACTCATTGCATTCTCCACATCACCGCACAAGCACCTCTTACGCTTACACAGCATTCCTCCGCACACCCCTTTAGCGTGCGCCATTTCCGCTTATCATGGAATTTGCCGACTTGAAGGCTGAGCGGCCTCTGGGAGAAATTCTGCTGACCCTTGACCTCTTGTTTGTTGTTTGTGTTGTGCAGGTCCAGGTTCACAGGGACGGAGACCGGATCCTTCTTCCGAAGCAGCCGCACGCTTAGGAATACGAAGGCTCTCTAATCCGTACGACAACCGTGGGCCCGGGATGCAACAATTACTAATCTAGATCATGGATTGGTCATGTTAAATTTCTCAACCTAACTAATGGAATTCAAAACTTTATCTTCCCAAATAATAGCCAAGCACAATCCAAGAATTATAAATACATGTGTAGATAACTTATTCCCATCATTCAAACACAACAATCCATGATATATAAAACTCCAATATTATGACTCTACTTGGGGCAAATCCCTGTAACAACTATTTTGACCATTGATAAATTTACAGGTATGCTTAATACTTCAACAAGATCATCTAAAGTATGCCATCCCCTACACCTAAAAATTTAAACTATATACCTTAATTTCAACAATCCTCAACTTTTTTTTTTTATTTTATCTTAGGTGTTTTCAAGGAAATCTCTAAATGATGCATAAGGTAGGAAAAGAAAGAAAAAATAACATAAAATATGTTGAACTAAATTTCAAATATCATACAAAAACCAATATATATATAAACCAAATTAGGTGCTTCTTGATCAGGAATGGTGAAAGTTCCATCTGGTGGACTCTGAGATTTCTGTCTATCATGTCGTGTTGTACACTGCTAGGCAATATGCCCTGATTGTTGACAAAAGTAACACAGTCTAGGAATCTTCTAGTCCACTAGAAATACTGCAACTATAATAGTTGAAATCACTGTCTTGCAATTTCTGACGAGATGGCTAGTCTTCCAACACTAAAACAACGTTGGTTGCTGTAGGGCTCACTAGTGTTTTACTGCTTAGTTAATGATGACGGCGATGGCTTACTCCCAAAATATGGAGTAACCAACCTCGACTGTTCGTTCCTATCAAGTGTTGAAGCGTTAGAAGTTGATATCTTTGCCATCTGTGAGCTACAAGTCAATGTGTGAATAGCTTGGTCTACAAGTTGGGCCACTTGTTGAAGTCCTCGTAAAACTTTAGAATTCTCCGCATGGTTGCCATCTAAAGCTCTTGATGAGTATGTTGTATTTGTTGTTATGACATCCTACAAATGCGAAGAGTTTAGAGTAAACCTAATTTAACATTTTTTTTACGTCGTCCACAAACTATTTACCTAAAATATCAACTGATCCTAACCCTCGAGATATACAATCGGTTCATTAACTAGGACACACCAAAATATTATAAGTCCTCAACTCATTTAAGTAATCCCAAAATTTTCTCGAGCATCTTCGATTCCTAAGTCCTCAAACCACTTGATAAAACACAATTCTTTGTCTTACCGAATCCTCTAAGTCCCTTAAAAGACTTATAATCCTCCATTTAGATTTAGAACTAGCAGAATTAATCTAACTTCGCATATCTTATTGTTTCAACTAATATCCGCAATTATCAGAAATTCTTAAAATCCCCAAGTTTTCGTACAGAATATTAATTCTCTGATACTAAAAGTGGAACGACCCAAACCCTAAACTTCAAGCATGATTCAGACCACTCACACAGAAAAAAATCTCAAAATTTAAAATCATTCATAATCTGTTATAATAACAATACAATTCAATTAGACTACTATCAAATTCATCAATATATCATATAATTTTTTTTAAAAAATAAAGACTACCAAGGATCATGGTTCACTGCCCAAAGAAAAATTACTCAACATCCGAGAATAATATATTTGGAATGTCTCCCACTAAGATATAACATCTAGTATTTATAATCTACTCTACCTGAAGTCCTGCAGTAAAAGTGGAATCTCACGATCCGTACTATGCAATCAACTCAATTTGGAGCCAAGAAAAATACAAGGGTAAGCCAAAACCCATCAAATGATATTAATAAAAAATACTTAATAAATATTAAATATCTCGGATATCCAGATCTAATGGTCACAACATTTATATATCAATCTACTATAAAGCATGTCGTAGATACGACTCAAAAACAAGATAGGTCACCCTTGACCCACGTTTCACAAGGATATTAAGAGTACCAATCAATTATTAAAAATCCCTCAAAATCCAATATCAAAAGATGAATAGGGATTCCTTAGTCCAAATGTCAACATGAATGACCTATACCTCAAACGATAATAAACAACATGGATTCCACTGTTCAGACTATCATAAAATCCAACACATGGATTTAACCAAAAGCAACTCCTGAATTCCACTGAATCCCAAACTCCTAAGGTATTAATGACAACCAGATATCAAAACAACACCCCTGGAACTGCGTATATCTCTCGACAACGGGTTACTTGCACAGGCTAACCGATGCTCGCAAGTTTGACCTCCAACCATAGTCCATGGTCCATGAAGGCTCTGCCCAACAAAGTGTAGATGTCTCACCAGCGTGCTCATCCTCTGACTAAACTAGGTACAAAAGATCTCACTCGCACACTCATCATCCGACTCAACCAGGTAGGATGATCTCATCAACATGCTCATCTTCTGACTCGACATGGTACGGAAGGCATCACTAGATATCAAACTCAACATCTCCTGCCATGACATCCTTAATATCATACTCTACGATAGTCACACGGCCATAAGCATCCTACCGCACTAGGTAATGAACATCATCACCACCATAATACAGAAATCAGTATTTGATAAACGTAGACTATATTAAAGTACCGAAACCTCCCATTCAACTAGATACCTTAATATTTTCATACACAATTATCAACTTTAACCGTAAGAAGCCAATAATCTAAGTACTCATACAACCAAATATAACGTAAAAAAAGCTTTGAAATTTTAATGATAGAAACACCGTTTAGTGCTGACAATGACCGTACTTACGCAATCAAGACTAACGCAAAGAAGGTCACCAACAAAAATGAGAACAATTCGAAAATACAAAAATATTTTTAAATAATATCAACCCAATAAATTGCATCAGCCTACTAAACCTTGTGACTCTAAATGATATTACTAACATTCAAATACACTATTGATCCCATTTCCATTAACATTCAACTACCCGCTAACAGACCAAAACTATTTTTTTTTTTTTATTTTTGTCACTTAAGCATTCCCTTAATATGTCACTACACACATCAATTCAATGGATTTAAATCAAACAACGTTGCCAACACCAATTTATTGAACTTGATTTTAGAGCCATAGACAATGAACATGACACCATCAAACCAAGGCCAACAATATCTACTTTTATTAAATCTATTTCAAATAATTTCTCAAAATTTGTATCGCAATATTCAACACTATTAATTTCATCCTATAATCTTCTTATAATAATCTTGAATATACACATATACCTACTTACACATACCAATATAAAACATATATTTTTAATACAACAGATACACATCGTAAATGCCATCCATGCGTACTTTCATCTATATTTTCAAGCATACAGATATATTCAAACACACGAATGCAATAGCACCAACATGCATACATAAATATATATATAATCTGCCAACACAAACTGCACACGCCACACACATCGCGCACAGTGCACTCCTGCACTTACACAGCCGCACACCCACACACCAAATTCACACTTACACACAACAAACCCATATATAAGTGTGTATACATACATACATACAAACCCAAATTCACACTTCAGGCAGTGGTAGCGGCACATTTGTGATGGTGGCTCCGGCACCGATTAACGATGGTGACACTCTCTCCGGCTCAAGCTTGCAACAGCGACTCTTCTTTCGGCACCAATCGATGATGGCAACGGCAACAAAATCCAACAAAGAAGACAGGGATGGTGCTGGTGAAATAAACGAGAGAAAGAGAGAGTATGCCAAACCAGAGAGAGGGAGAGACGGAGAATGCGAGGATCTGGGGGGCGTCCTTCTCCTCATCTGAACCGTCGAATATAAATCCGACGGCTCACACGTTTTAAATCGATAATATAACGTCTCACACGTTTTGAATGGATAATATAACGTGGGCCGTTCGATTTTAAATTTAATCATCTAAAACACATAACCGTCGAATTTTACATCCGACGGCCCAAATGTGGAGAAGGACGGTCCTTCTCCACGGGGGAGAAGGACGCCCCCTCAATCCGAGGATGCGGTGGTGAGGAAGGATCGAGAAGCAGAATGGTGGGTGGGTCAAATTTAATATTTATTATTACTATTATTATTATTATTGAATTATTTATACGTTATATTATATTATATTATATTATTATATTTTATTCTTATATAATTATATTATTATTATATTATTATTTTGTTCGGCCATTGGAGATTCAAACGGAAATGGAACGGCCACATTTGTTAGAGGATGCTGAGAGAGGAGACGTGGCTTGGAGGAAGCTTCGAGGGACAGGGATGGTGCTGGTGAAACGAACGAGAGAGAGAGAAAGTATGCCAAACCAGAGGGAGGGAAAGGCGAAGGAAGCGGTGGTGAGGAAGGACCGAGAAGCAGAATGGTAGGTGGGGCAAATATAATATTTATTATTATTATTATTATTATATTTAATTATTTATACGTGATATTTTATTATATTATATTTTATAATAATAATATTATTATATTTATTCTTATATAATTATATTATTATTATTGTATTATTTTATTATTACTAACACCATGATGGTGTTAATTAATATATTTAAATATAATATTTATATCTCTTGTCATATTTTTAAATTTGTTCGGAGAAAAATTTTTTAAAAAATATATCTTGATTTTCTAAAAATTAGTTTAACTTAATTATAAAATATTGAGTTTAAAATATGACCCCAATTATTAATTTTTATCAATTATCTTGAAGTATCTAACCCAAAATACCAAGGTATTACACAAACTTAATATTTTGTTATTCTCTACCAAGAATCTTATTCTCGCTAGTGTGGAGTCAATGACACTACGTAAGGAAGGATTTGTGGATTTACTAGACTTGTCCGGCAATTCTGTATTTTCAGAGTTTGACCTGGGACAAACTCGTGCTCTTCCTTTGTTACAAGAATTAGACAACTCCTACCGAGAGAAAACCACGAATTGTCATAATTCAAGACAGACTTGATGTTTGCCAGTTTTAAGGTACAACCTGATCTTCTAGATGATGTGATTCTACCATTAAAAAAAATATTGGATCCCAACTCTAGCAATGCTGCAATTGGCTGCATAGCTCCTGTAGATCCTAAATTGTGGTGGATCATACAATTGCATGCATATGAAAGAAGCTTTGGAGATCTTTTAGTACAAGAAAGAGTTGATGTTCAAATTGGAATTCAAAGGATTCTGAAAATTTGCCTTGCTAGTGGTTTTGATATGTTCCAAACTTTATTGGTCACGGATGGTTCTTGCCTGATTGATCACCGAATGGGAATCATGGCCACCCCCTTGAAATTCAAGTATTGTTTTATCTATCATTACTCATTGCCCTTGAGATTCTTGCTCCAGAAGATGAATCTCATAACCTTACCCAAGCACTTAACAATCTTATGGTTGCACTATCATTCCACGTCAAGGAATTAAATCACCTTCGTGCGACGGCTATCTTAATGATTGTAGTTATGGTTATGTCCATCATTGCATCTATTGCAATTGTGAGGTGCAACCTCAACTTAAGAATCTATTCTTAAGGTTGCTGCAAAGGTCATAGAAGAAGTTCCAACGCTTATGATTGTTCCATTTTTGTAATTTTTTACATGTTCTAGTTCTCTGCTACTCTGCATTTATTCAGTTTTGGTGAAGGGACCAGTTTAGCACTTGCTAGGAATTTTAGACCCCCTTATCCTATCTCTATAGCTGGAAGGAATAATGTAAGGCACTCCCAACTTGACAGGAATGCAAGTAGACAACAAAGGGCTTGTTCTAGTTTTGCTGATGATTTCAAACCCTGCGCACCATCCAAATCTAGTGGTAAACTGCAAGAATGGTTTCATGAGGACCTTGCAAGTCCTATGCTAAGTTCTGGCGTGTGTACTAAAGCTTTCCAATTTGAGGTCTCGTCGACCCCTGGATCAATAGTTCCTACTATCACTGCAGCTAACAACACTACACTAAAAGGTCAGAGGTCCCCATATGATTTGAAAATTGCTCCATATGATACTATACAATTGAAACATGCCCCATCATGGCCAATCTAGGCTGGTGGGAATTATGAATCTGGGATAGTGTTGGCATGAGTGGTGGTGAGGATTTATACACGTTCCAGTGCATTGTCCTTAACAACTTTTGTATCCCTTCTGATTTGCACCTCGTTGTCCGGGTTGGAGTATGATACTAAAGGTTGGACTAGTTGAGATTTTGAGGCCACTTGGGAAGCAATTGCTGAATTTCGTCCGGACCCTCCCTCATTTAACTTTGAGGATAAGGTTTTTTTTATGGGAAGGGTAATATTATGAACCTTCTATTTTTTTCTTTTTTTCTTTTTTTCCTCCCTTGTTTTTCTGATTTTTTTTCATTTTGTTTTTATTCCTCTTTTCTGTTATAACCCCCTGCCCTTGCCCTTGCACGTTTCTTTCTGATTATTATAACCTCCTTCCCTTTCTGTTTTGTTGCTATTACTCCGCTGGGCCATGGGTCCCATAGCCCCTTCTTGTATAAAGGTCATTACTATTCTATTGTTCAGTAGCAGAGAATACTTCAATTACTTTTTCTTCGCTCCTATCTTATTTTTTCTCTATCTCTCGTTCTTTCTCTATTCTCTGTCTCCTCTCTTTCTCTCGTCCCTCTACCTGAATTACCCTCCCCTTTTCCTATTTTCTCCTCGTTTGCTCCTCTCTTCATTTGCTGTTGTGCATGAATTGTTGACCGATTTCGGTGGCTTGCAACATTTGGTGCTCTCGGTCTCCCTGTCTTTTCCCTCTGTAGAACTCCCCTCTCCTTTCTTCTTCGTCTGGATTCTCCTCTCTCCACTTCTATTCACGTCTATTTCTTCGTCTATGGAAGCTCACTGTAGTAGTGCATGCAACATACAACCAATCTCTAATCTCTCATGCTTCAATCTCTTTTCTTTCTATATACAAGTAGTCCATAATTTATTGACTAACCATTTATCCTTTTATATATTATAGAATATTTTAAAATGAATATATCATATAGGAAAAAAATTTAATATAAAATAGGCTAAAAATAACTCAGATATCTCAATCTGTAAATATTTTAATTGAGTTAGGATGTTGGCTACTGTTTTAACGGAACTTATAAATTATTTTTCAACATCCTCCATAAATTCTTTGGCATTAGTGTAGTTGGGGACTGAACCTCTAATGCTTGTATTAGTATGTGACTATAGGAACATTAAATTTAAGTGATTAGATTGCCCGTTCTGTTCATGTTTAATAACCTCCTGTCAGGTAAGTCCATAATAGTAGGTGGTTCATCTTTATGGAGTGTTAGATCAAAATCTATACATTCTAAAGAAAATAAGACACTATCTTTTCAGTTAGATAATGTTTTACCAGTAAGTATTAAAATGTGAAAAGAATTATGAATCAATGAAATAGAAAAAAATGCAATACCCAAATGAAAAAAAAAAAAACTTTAATACCAAGAAATATAAACTTTATTTTATATTAACTAATGTTAATATAAGATAATAAATTATTACATTCCTTTGTGTAGAGGTTGCGAAATCGTATAAATTTATTATAACTTTATAGTAAAACTAATAAATTTGTACATAAAGAAATAATAGTTTCTATACTTATGGGTATAGGAATAATTAATTCTAACATAAAATCTAATATTTTATTCTAATTAATCTATAAAAATTAGTAACTTTTATGTGGGATTATGTCAAAAAAATTTATAATTTAATCATAATTACATACGAATAATTTTATTAAAATTAATTTATATATATATATAAACACACACACACTGAGTCTATATTTAACATGTTTTGCATTTAGTCAAAGAAAAAATTAGTTGGCATAGTTGTAGAACCCTTGCAACTATTAGGTCATGGCTTCAAAACATATCCTTAGGCACATATTTATTTCATTATTTTTATTTTTTTCACAGAATGAGTTATAGTGTTCCAAATCCAAAGATTTTTGAGTTGTTTTGATTATAGTCAAATGAATTATCAAATGGTATATATAATTTCAGTTGAGTAGCAACACAAATATCTCAATATATGAAAATCATTGTGTGGCATTTAGGTTTTGTAAATAAAACCTTAATTCTGAAATAAATTACATAATACATTCAATTGTCATATACATATAGATTATTCAATATTATATGTATGAAATTAGGTATGAAAATAAATTAAATTATTTAAAATTGACACAAATGTATGAAAAATAAATATGTACTAAAAATGTAAATTTCATAACATAATAACATATTTATGTCTAAATAATATAAATAATCAAAGTTTCATAATCATAAAAATATACTTATACTTTGATTTACTCATAAAATTTAAATTGTGACAGACCGTATTTTCTATCAAAAATCTGACAGAATTTTATTTATAATACGGCCATTAAGCTGATACAAAACCTGTAAAAACTCATGTACAATACACAAAATACATCCAAATAACTCCAAGATTCGACAACATATAACAATAGTATCCAAAATCACATAGGATCCAATTGTCATATAATATTCGTGGCTCCAATACTGTGTATGTAATGCCCGGATATTTTTTATTGAGGCGATTGAAAATTTAATTGGGTGAAACTAAATTTATTAAGTATATTAGAAGAAAATAAAAATATATATTTATTTACGTGATAATATTAATAATAACATATATGTGTGTTTTATGAATTAACAAATAATAATAATAATAATAATATATAAATATATATGTATATACGTTTGACGTATAATAATAATAATAAAACTAATAACTGCCCACCTCAGCACTTCCCGATCCTTCTCCTCTGCTTCTCTCGTCCCCACCTTCTCCACCTTCTTCCTCTCGTCTCTCCCGAATCTCTCCCTCTCTCTCTCTCTCTCTCGCTCGCAACGATTTGCAGAAAACCGTTCGAATCTGCCACATCGGCCTAACGCCCGATTCCTCCTGCTCCCTCGCCGTTTCGTCTCCATGGTCTATATAATCCGAGCGCTGGTGTGTGTATTCGGACGAGTGGAAAGGCAGAGAAGTGATGCTGTGAGGGTGAGCCAAGAGAGATTGGTGCTCCGGGAAGCCATTTCTGAGGCGTCTTCTTCCATCGCCGTGGTCGATTGTTGCTGTCGTCGTCAGCGTGGTCGTCGTACCCGTGCCGATTTGGTTGCCGAAGCCGAAATCAGAGCCGTGGTGAATCCGAAATCGGAGCCGATTCGAAGTCAGGCCGTGTTCATCAGGCAAGTGAATTCCGTTTACTATCATTTCTCCTCTGTTTGCAAGTGATCCTCTACGATCCTTTCTCCTCTGTTCGCAAGCGTTCCTCTACTGTCAATTTTATTCGAATTTCAAGTGAATCATCAAATCCCTCTTCCCTCCTCTGTATTTTGGTGTTGTGCTACTCGATCTGTTTCCCTCTCTCTCTCTAATTTCACCAGCGGTGATTTCGGGTTGTGTGTGTGGTCAGTGAGAAATTGATGAGAGAGCAGGGTTATTAAACCTGTTTTGTGACCGGTTTTGTGGGTCGAGGAAACAGAGCTTCGGGCTCTGTTTTCTGGCAGAAAATTGAAGTGAAGGGTTCATGGAGTCCGAGAGTAAATTGGTGGTATATTGTTGTGCATATGTATATATATATATATATATTTTTTATTGTATTCGGTATGAAATTGTGGCTATGTGGGTGTTTGAAGCAGTATAGGCCGGTTCTGTGTACAGTGCTCTGTGTGTGCTGTAGGATGGAAAAGCAGCTGAGCTGCTGTGCGTGCGTATGTGGGTCGTGTTCGGTGTGTGGTGTGTGAAACAGCAGAGCTGCTGTGTGGCCGTGTGTGTGTGTGCGTAGAAGCAGCCGGAGCTGTGTGTAATGGTCGGCGTGGTAGACGGCCGGTGTGAACGATGGAGTTGGTCGGCGGTGGTGTAAGCTGTGCGTTTGGGCCGTGAGCCAATGTGTCTGTGTGTGGGTGTTGCTGTGCGTGGAGAGTGCAGCAGTTGCTGTGCGTGAGGAGCTGTGTGGGTGTGATGGCTGTGCTGCGTGCGTGGGTGAAGCCGGCGTGAGCCGTGTGTGTGTGAAGGCCGTGTGTGCCTGCGTTTGGTGAAGGAGTGTGTGAGTTGTGTGGAAGTGTGAGTGTGTTGTCTGAGTTGGGCCATGAGCCCAACGTGTGTGGATGTGGAGTGTGTGAGTTGTGTGTGGATGTGGAGTGTGTGAGTTGTGTGTGATTGGGCCTTGAGCCCAATGTGTGTGTGTGTGTGTGTGTTGAGTGAGTGTGTGTGTTTAGTGGGCCAGAATGTGCTTGGTGTGTGTTGGGCCTAGGCTGTGTATGTGTTTTAATGTGTGAAAGTTGGGCTTGAGTTAAGTGGGTATATTAGTGGGCCATTGTTGGGCTGAAAATTAAAAATGGTGAACATGTATATGTGTTATGTGCATATATATATATTTAGTTGTATATATATAAATATATATTGATATATGGGTACACGTGTGTGTACGATAGAGAACGTTTACATTTTGCGTAAAAGAGGTAATTGCCGTGTTCGGGATTCTAGAAATCGACGGAGCTTATTAAATTAATTGGGGTTGAGAATTGAAATAAAAATATTGTTGGCCTTAGTCGTAGGCGTCGCTCCGAGATAAAGTATAAAAATAGTGAAATAGTGGAGTCGATCATATCTCGACCCTTGTATTCCTTTTGAGCGTTCTAAGACACGTTCCTTTGTGTTGGATTTGATTGCGTGAGTACGGTCTGGTCAGCACTGAACGACGTTCTGTTTTTGATGTTGCAAAGCGTTCTTTGCGTTATACTCGGTGTGTGAGTATGTATATTTGTTGGCTTCTTACGGTCAAGGTTGAGGAGAGTGTGTGAAAACATTAAAGTATCGGGTCGAATAGGAGGCTTTGGCACTTTAATGTGGTCTACACTTATCCGATACTGATTTCCGTATCCTGGTGGATGGAGGTACGTTGCCTAGTATGGCGGGATGCTTATGGCCCTGTGAACATCGTAGATCATGATATCGAGGATATCATGGCGGGAGATGCTGGGTTTGACATGTGAGTTGTCTTCCGTACTGGTAGAGTCGGAAGAGGAGCATGATGTTGAGCATGCTCGGGAGACGCCTCATCTTGTGTGAGGAGGCAGTCTCCTATGGACCATGGATTTGGTCGAAGGTCAAACTTGCAAGCATCGGGTAGCCCGTGCAAGTACCCAGCTGTCGGGGAATATACGCAGCCTTTAGTTCACAGTGGCGGAATAAGATCCGGGTGATTATTTATGATGTTCCATGATTGTGAGTACCTCATTTGTTGTGGCGGCAGTATCCTTGTGTGGATCCTGTGATACTCGGATTTAGTGGAATCCATGTTGTACTCGTTATCGTGAGTATCTTTGCCGTTCTCACACGACATATGGACCGGAAAAATCCCAACCGCCGCTGATATCGATTCCAGGATTACCACCGTTTATCGGCACTCTTGTTATTTTTAGATGTTCGGGTCTTGTGGGACCTATTTGCCTAGAGTCGTGTTTACGACGTGTTGCAACTCTGTCTGACATATAGAGGATGCCCGTGTATGTTGAGACCTTGGTAAATGGTATCCGAGATCGTTATTGTTGTTAGCGTTTTTGATTATATCACTTGCTGGGCTTTGGCTCACCCTTGTGTTTTCTTGGCTCCAGATTGAGTTGGCAGCATTTTAGCTCGGATGATATGCATGAGCAGATGGTTCCAGTAGCAAAAGGATGGAATTTATTTTGTTATTGCAATTATGTATTTTATTTTTGTTGAGCTGATCATGATGTAGTCATTGAAATGAATGAAATGTTTGATATGTGGAATTTATGTTTATATTTGGGTTTTAAATTTTGGTTTCGTGTGAGCGGCTTGAGCCTCGTGTTTGAGTATTCAGGCTCGGGTGCCCACAGTTATGGTATCTAAACATAACGTCGGTCAAAGAAATATACCACTAGGTACCTGTTATAAACCACAATAATCTGTAGAAATATAAATAAATCTTAACGATAGCGAAAACTAAATTATCTGATCATCATCCTTATGTATAATATACATTAATAAGTCCAATTGAAATAAAAATATATATAATTATCCATAACATATGCAAAGCTACAAATTATAAGTTTCAATATGATCTTCAAATCCAGAGCTTACTCCACTTCAAATCTCTACGTTATTCCATCGGGTATAACAGTCCTATATTAATCTAGAAGTAAGAGAAGACAGTAAGGGTAAGCCAAAATGTTCAATAAGTGTAATATAATCAATGACAATAATAATATATGCGAAATAAAGTAAAAGAAAAATATAAGAGCATAATGAGGATACATAAATATAAAAATATGATCGAATGTGCTTTCGGGATATAATTGACTTCTCATTTTTTATCCTTCTTCTTTTAGGATATAAATTATGTATAATTACTCATCTTTATAGATCAAAATTAGTAGACCTTATGTAATGTATCAGTTATTAAATATCATAATTAAGGTCATACAGTCAAGATTTAGCTTAATTAATTTACAACAGAAATATTAAGAAGTTATCATAATAGTCTAGGAAGTTGTTATCTGATGAGGACAAGAAAGTTGACCGACATAAATGAAATGTTTACATGCCAAAAAAAATTCATTGACCGGTTTAGATAGCATTATGGCCGGACAAGAATTGTTGACCGGTGGATTTAATAGTTGACCAGATAAAAGTGTTGACCGGCCTGGAATTGTTGATCGGCAGGCTGTGAGGAAGAATCTAGTGAATATACATTGATCGGCTAATATGCATTTTGCATCTTGCAAGAAAATGCCGATCGCCAAAAATGCTGGCTGCCCAAATGCCTTGTAGCAAAAATACTCGGTTGCCAAAAATGCCGGTATGCATTTTGAGCCAAAATGACCGGTATGACAAAATGGATGAATTTACCTGTTTGCAGGAATTTTGCCGGTATGGAAAAATTACCGATTTGCATGAATTTTGCCGCTATAGCAAAATGACCGGTATACATTTGAGGAAAATGACCAGTATGAATGAATGATAAATTTATCGATATGAGTAAAATTACCAGTATGGATGAAATTACTGGTACAGACATGGTAAAATTACCGGTATGGGTAAAATTATCGGTATGGATGAAAATTACCGGAATGGCAAATCGACCGAAGTAGAATAGAAAACCGAAGTGGATTGAATAAAATGATAAAGTAAAATAACCGAAGTAGAAAATGACCGAAGTAGACTGATAGTAAGATTTCTAGAGTAGATTGTAAATAAAACAACTAGAGTAGAAAGATGACAAAATGGAATGTCAACCGTCAATAAAGTTGACCAGGAGTAGATTAAGGGCAAGAATAAAACGTTGACCGGATGTATAAGTAGACCGGATTGGCTTATTAGTCAGTTTTGATCTGAGGCCGGAGTGGTTAAACCAGAGTAGGTGACTTGCTCTTATTTACTCCCACCTGCTCGAATGATCTGGAACTTTTTAGAAAAAGGGATGTGAGAAAAATATCAGTAGTAGGTGACCTACCCTACCTACTCTTACCAACTCCATTGTCTATAAATTTTGAATGTGGGGGTAAAGGACCGAGATTTAGAGAAAATTGAGAAAGGGCACAAAGGAGACGAAGGAGAAAAGAAGGAAGAACTCAATGTCAAATTGAGTAATGAATTAACAGAAAAGGCTAAGACAAGTGTACCCTACGTTTTTGCTAATCCATATTTTAGATTTGTTAAGCATTAATGTTCTCCTGCTCTTTTTTGTTAAGCATGCCATGATGATTGTTTTTTCATGTTTATGAAGGAACTTTGTGTTCAACGCATGAGTATTATTCTACATAGGGATCTTTGTTCCACGGTTCATGCCTGAATATTGTTAGAATCCCTTCTGTTTATTAAGTCCAGTTTGTAACGATATTTGGTAAGGTTTAAGTCCTGATGCACAAAAAGGCTATTCTGCATGATTAATTCGGTCAGCAAACCATCGTTTGCATATCTCGTTCTATTCGGCAAAGTAAGCATATGTGACGGAACGGATCCTTATCATTTAAAGACCTTCCGTCAATAAACAAACAAAACTATTATTCATAAAATTTATAGAAATTTTGGCAGAATTTTCTCTACAACTGAACTGAAATCAAAATTTACAGCCTACTTAAATAACCTGCACCAAGCACATAACTAAACAAATATCCCCATTTATTCTACAACACATATACATAGGAGACAAAACTGTCATATCATCTATGGTTCCAACACAGTACCCTAACTACTGTATTGAATCTAAGAGAGATACCATTTAGGACCAAAACAAATTAGAACATCAAAACAATGCGGAAGCAACTATACATCCAATGTTTATCGCAATACAAAATTACTATGTTATCAGAATATACAAACTTTATTTAAAACTAATCATATACATCCACAATTCTTCCAGGTCTCCATACTCTTTAAAGATCTCAAAGCCCATCGAAATGTTCTTCCTTCTAACTTAGTCCTATCTTCAAATCTTATTGGATTTCATCATATCTGGAGGGGGAAAAATAGAAGAGTGAGTCGAAGCCTAGTAGTGTACCATAAAAACATGCAATTTAAACATTTCTATATAAACATATTACAACAAAAGAATATTTCGGCAAATATCAAGAATATATAGCAAAATGAATAAATGAAAACATTAATTTGTCATGAAAGTATACCAGAAGTCTTAACCTACACTCAAACCTACTTATTCTCAAATCTCATTAGCATTATTAACCAAAGAAGAATATTTATACGAATATTAAAAACAAATAATAGAACAAATAACATATAACAAAATGAATACGGAAAGATGTTAATTTATCCTGAAAGCAAATCAAATGTCTTAAACCAAGTTCAAAATATACTTATTCTTAAAATCCAACTTTATTAACCAAAGAGGCTCAAACTAGTAGACCTTACTAGTTGAGGGAGAGAATAATCGAGGATAGATTGTATTCACTCCATACAATTAAAGGCCTGAACTAAAATATCCCCTCTGATGAGATTTATGTTCTGAAATACCGTCCCACGGTATGTCTAATTTCTGAACTGAATCTATCCTCCACACTTAATGCCACGAGGAAAGGCGGACCACGTATCACTCTGTGGATAAGTTATCTTCGATTACCACTATAACGATCTAGAGCATGCCGGAGAACCTTACTTGATCAACTAATAGTCTTAGGATAGATTTCTTATTGACTTAACTGAAAACATATAACTGAAATGCTTATTTGAAATTCCTTAATTGAAATGCTCAACGGAGACATTTAACTGAAATACTTACTGAGATACTTAATTGAAACATTTAGCTGAAATATTAAACTGAAATACTTATCTAAAGGGATTCTTGCTCATATTTTCTTAGCCAAATTTTTCCTTACATCGAAAAGCCAAATTCAAACTTATATATTCAGCCCTTTAGATAAGTTAAAAGGAGCTTCCAAAATTCGAATATACAATTACATACAAAATTTTCAAATACAATTCATTAGCTAAACTTTATCAAAACACCAATTTAGCACTTGTATCTCGAAATCTCAAGTTTCCAAGCTAAAAGTCCCAAATTTGGCTCTAGGGTTTTTATATGAAATTTTTGGACGAAATCGTACATCAATCTTGAACCAAAACTTCAATTCAAAGCCTTAAATCATAATACATATACAAAATTATGCATTCGAATCGAAATTCCCAAATTTTCAAGCTAGGGTTTCACATAAAGTTTTCCGGACCACAAATCGACACCCAACACATGTTTATTCATGAAATTAATGTCATAATTCAAAATACATAAACAAAATCTTGCATTTAGAACCTAAAACCCCAAATTTCGTGTTAGGGTTTCAAGCCCACAGTTCGGATGCAAAACGAATGCAAAACACACCTCAAACGATGAAATCGGAGTTATACATTAACATCTATATGCATAAACTAGAAATCTACTCAAGATATTGTGAGAAAAACACATAAATCGTAACAAATCTTTGGGAATGGGGGGTTTTTGAACATATATAACAAAATAGAGCCGTAAAAACGAAAAGCAAAGTTGGAGGTACACTTGCCTTAGTCCAAGCTACCATTTTTCTTATTTGGATCAGAGTAGAACGGCCGAATTTCCCTTCCTTCTTCCTCTTCTTCTCCTTTCCCTCTTCTCTCCCTTTGCTCTCTGCTGGAAGGGCCAAAGTCAGCCGAAACAAAATGCACTCGACATTGTAAAACCGAGTCGGGCACTCGAGTGGTGCTTCAGCGCCAACTAGATGCACCGTTTTAAACATGCCGGTGCTCAAGCGCCAACAAGTTGCCCTTCAAGCGCGGGCTTCTGCTAAATACGCCTCGGGTGTGCCTAAGGTGCCACTTGGGCACCAAGGCCCTAGAGCCATTTTTTGCCTCCAACTTAATTTTTTTATTATTTTTTCTTAATCCATTTACTTTAATCTTAATTATTTTGGCTTAATAAATAGAATTTACTATGTTTCGAAGACCGGGTCATTACATTCTCTCCTACTTATAGAAATTTCATCCTCAAAATTTGATGAACTCCGAATTTTCCTTAATCAAACGAAATTTCCTAACATTCCCAAATCATTTCTTCAATCAAATGATTTTCCTAGGAAATCCTAAACATTCAGATCACCTTGATCTTTAGTGTCTGATTAGTTCTATGAATATCTAAATGCACCAAGTCCGAAAGCAAACCCAAATTTATTACTACTTTTCCAACGAAATTCAAAACCTTGGGCGAATATAAATGTCCTTACTTTCAATTTACATGAAGCCTCAAAAATAATTATTCCTTTAAGTCCACAAATCGAACATCGAAATACACGGATTCACTAAAATTCCGCTACGCACTTTGATTCATTTCCTACCCATGAACCATCCAATTCAATTTGGCTTAACACTCACAATTCTCCAATCAAATTCGCTAAGATTTTTTGCAAATACCCCAAATTGCAATTAGATCCTAAATCAGAATGCTGTATATCATCACTAGTCCGTTGGTATGTTTTTAAACTGACATTTCTCTAACTTACTCAATCCACATGAAAAACTTAGATAATAAGGAAACCATAATTAGAACATGTTCTAAGATGGCCATATCACACAAACATTCCCTACAATTCCTCAACTTTCAATTAGGTTAGGAATTATACTTATATCAATCACCCGAAATTTCACACAGCCTTAGGCTATCACCCAAAAATTTTTAGAACCCAAGCACTTAACAACTTTGGACTCTCGTTGACACACCTGGAAGCCAACTGGTTCAACCAAACGTTTTACCCATAAACACAATGAGGACTCTTCGTTCCATGATTTCATATCCTTAATGCTTCGGATACAATTCTTTAATCAATCATATGGTCATATCTTTCCATCATTTCTAGTCTAGCCTATTGCCCGAAATTCTCCGATCAAACTTAGTTAAGATTCGACATAAATATCAAATCACAAGTAAACTTTGATTGTAGAACACTTGTTTTTTTTATTCTTTTGTAGGCGTGTCCTCAAACTGACATCTTTCTAAATCCTGGAATTAACACAAGGTCAGAAAACACAATTACAACGGTCTCTAAGAAGTCAGAATCAATCTCAGATTATCACTCAAATCTCAGAATCCAATTATTAGTAGCCTTATGACCTCACTAATAACTCACAACCTTGAAAATTTCTTACTTCAAAATTTCATAATTTCAATGCTTCGAATATAAACATCTTATTCCCTCAACACTCTTTGCCAACATTATTTGCCCATATAAAAGTCTACTACTCTTAAAGATATCGGGGTTCATCCTTGAGATCCTTAGACAGGTTCATCCATTCGTAACATTACATGATCATCTTTCCTTAGTAGCGTAACTATTTATCTCCAAAAATTATTTGACAAAGACTAACTCCGAAGGTAAAGCCCACAAACTCTTCTTTATATTGTATTTCCTTAATCTTCAATTTCATGGAACAACTTATACAATTTCCTCAAGTAAGAATCTTATCGATTAATCTTAACTGCGGGCAAAATAAATTTAATCGTAAACTCCTCCCCCACTTATAATGGGGTAGGACCCTATCACAGAACGAAATGAACATAATCCTATCATTCATTGAGGAGATTACATCCTACCGTAACATATTAGACCCATCAGGGGTCAACCCAAACAGGCGGCCAACAATATACCCTAAATCCCTCGAAGGTTATCTTCACATATCTCATCCTTAGGAATACTAATCATTCCTAAGCCAATGTCTTGCGGCTCTACGATCCCACTTTGTCCCGAACTTACACGTTCCCCTAATTGGGTGTACAGTAACCTTTTTTTTTCTAACTTAGGGTATTACCCTTGAACAAAACTAATCACGCCCTACGCTCCTGAAATTTCTTGAATGAAATCATCACAAACTTTCTTCTACTTACCACAAAAGCCTCAGAGAAATTTTCAACAACATTAAATTCATACGTCCCCGACATCACATAATGTCCTCAAATATCAAAATCAACCTTGACATATCCTCAAACTATTAATTAACAACAATCACTAAACCTTTCTCTTTAAGAAATATCTCTAATTACCGTGTCAAAGGTTAGCATCACACTATGGTCATATTAACAAACCTCAATGCCACTCATATAATTTCAGAGTCCCAAATGATGCACATTTTGAGATATTAAGGATTTTGGGGATGTCACCTTCCATCATGATAGACATCACCTCGATACCGTTGTTATTACCATGAAACCTCGATCCCAAGCACTGGATTTCTTTTCTATCCGACCTGAGGAAGCATAAACTATTCCAAATTATAGATTGATCTACCCTCAAATAGATCATGCTCCTAATATCCCACTGAAACAAAACACTCATCCATAGAGCTTCCAAGAACACACCTTTAGATTCGCCATACCCAAATTGGCCCTAAGCTATATTGGCCTCGAGCCATCAATCCCACCTTATTCATTGTACTTGATATATTAATCAAGTATCCCTTCTTAGCAAATTACTAACCCAAAAACCTCAACCTAGAGCCGATCAAACCTAAACCTCAAATCAAACTTAATTAACTTAGGTCTCAAATCAACGTCGATCAATTCAAACACCAAATCAGCACCGATCAAATTTTAAGCCTCAATGTGTCTTCAATTTCTTCTCTTTTTACTTACGGTTGACTAGCACCCCGAGGAAGGCCCTTGTCTAGAAATCATGTCACTTCCTATGACCACAAACATCACAAGATTATTAACCTCAAATAATTAGATTAAAGGGATGGGTTGAGATCGTTGCATTTCAAAATTAAATCCTCAAGGCCAAGATGTAAGCATTCCCTCTAATTCTAACTACTTCATCTTGCCTCAACATAGAATAGATTAACCTAAATCCTCAAACTTAAGTTAATCAGCTTAGGCGCCTACGTTTGGTATTAACTACCATAAACACTAAGTCCCAACTAAATTCTAATCTAGCTTATGCAAACTAGGATATCTCGCATTATCTTAACTTAATCATCTCATACCTTAATCTACCTATTTCAGCCAAATCTTAACTGATCCTAAGATTCTGCATACGATTCAGATCAAACCTAAAGTATCTCTTTTCTCTGATACCAATTGTGACAAAATAGATTCTTATCCTTTAAAAACCTTCCATCAATAAACAAACAAAACTGATATTCATAAAATTTACAGAAGTTTTGACAGAGTTTCTTCTATAACTGGACTGAAACCAAAATTTACAACCTACTTAAATAACCTTCTTGAACAAATATCACCATTTATCCTACAACACGCATACATAGTACCCAAAACTATCATATCATTTATGGCTCCAACACAGTACCCCTAACAACTATATTGAATATAAGAGAGATGCTATCTAGGACCAAAACAAATCAAAACAATGTGGAAGCAACTATACGTCTAATGTTTATCGCAATACAAAATTACTACGTTATCAGAATATACAAACTTTATTCAAAACTAATCATATACATCCGAAATTCTTCCAGGTGTTCATACTCTTCAAAGATCTCCATGCCCATCAAAATGTTCTTCCTTCTAACTTAGTCCTATCTTCAAACCTTATCGGACTTCATCATATCTAGAGGGAAAAACAGAAGAGTGAGTCGAAGCTCAGTAGTGTACCATAAAAACATGCAATTTAAACAGTTCTATATAAACATATTGCAATAGAAGAATATTTAGACAAATATCAAGAACATATAGCAAAAATTAATTTGTCATAAAAGCATACCAGAAGTCTTAACCCGTGCTCAAACCTACTTATTCTCAAACTTCATTAGCTTTATTAACCAAAAAAGAATATTTATATAAATATTAAAAACAAATAACAGAATGAATAACATATAACAAAACGAATACAGAAAGATGCTTATTTGTCCTGAAAGCAAATCAAATATCTTACACCAAGTTCAAACTATACTTATGCTTAAAATCCAACTTTATTAACCAAAGAGGCCCAAACTAGTAGACTTTACTAGTTGAGAGAGCAAATAATCGAGGATAAATTATGTTCACTCCAGACAATCAAAGGCCTGAACTAAAATATCCCCTCTAATGGGATTTATGTTCTGAAATATTGTCTTACGGTATGTCTAATTTCTGAACTGAATCTATCTTCCACACTTAACACCCCAATGAAAGGCTGACTACGTATCACTCAATGGACGTAGTTATCCTTGATTAGCACTATAACATTTTAGGATATGTCGGATAACCTTTCCTGACTAACTAATAGTCTTAGGGTCAATTTCTTATTAACTTAACTGAAAACACATAACTGAAATGCTTATTTGAAATTTCTTAACTGAAATGCTCAATTGAGGCATTTAACTAAAATACTTACTGAGATACTAAATTGAAACATTTAGCTAAAATACTAAATTGAAATACTTATCTAAAGGGATTCTTGCTCATATTTTCTTAGCCAAATTTTTCATCATATCGGAAAGCCAAATTCAAACTTATATATTCAGCCCTTCAGATAAGTTAAAAGGAGCTTCCAAAATTTGAATATGCAATTCCATACAGAATTTTCAAATTCAATTCATTAGCTAAACTTTATCAAAACACCAATTTAGCACTTGTATCTCAAAATCTCAAGTTTCCAAACTAAAAGTCCCAAATTTGGTTCTAGGGTTTTTATATAATATTTTCAGACAAAATCATACATAAATCTTGAACCAAAACTTCAATTCAAAGCCTTAAATCATAATACATATACAAAATTATGCATTCGAATCGAAATCCCTAAATTTTCAAGCTAGGATTTCGCACAAAATTTTCCGGGCACAAATTAGACACCCAACACATGTTTATTCATGAAATTAATATCATAATTCAAAATACATAAACAAAATCATGCATTTAGAACCTAAAACCCAAAATTTCGTGGTAGGGTTTCAAGCCCAAAGTTCGGAAGCAAAACGAATGCAAAACGCACCTCAAATGACGAAATCGAAGTTATACATTAACATATATATGCATAAACTAAAAATCTACTCAAGATATTGTGAAAAAAATACATAAATAGTAACAAATCTTTGGGAATGGGGATTTTTGAACATATATAAAAAAAAAATGGAGCTGTAAAAACGAAGGGCAAAGTTAGAGGTACACTTGCCTTAATCAAAGCTACCATTTTTCTTATTTGGATTGGAGTGGAACGACCGGATTTCCCTTCCTTCTTCCTCTTCTTCCCCTTTTGCTCTTCTCTCCCTTTGCTCTCTATTGGAAGGGCCGAAGTTAACTGAAACAAAATGCACTCAGCATTTTAAAATCGAGTCGAGTACTCGAGCACCGCTTGAACGCCAACCAGGCGCACCGTTTTAAACATACCCATGCTCGAGCACCAACTAGCTGCCCTTCGAGCGCAAGCTACTGCTAAATATGCCCCAAGTGCACCCAAGGTGCCACCCGGGTGCCAAGGCCCTAGGGCCATTTTGCGCCTCCAACTTAATTTTTTCACTAGTTTTCCTTAATCCATTTACCTTAATCTTAATTATTTTGACTTAATAACTAGAATTTATTATGTTTCGGAGACCGAGTCGTTACAGTATGCTCTTAAAAGAACTTTGGTTATTTGCTAAATATGAACATCCAACTTTTGTGCATTAAGAACTTCGAACGATTGCTCTTAAGAACCTCAGACTTTTGAAGCTCACGATTTACGAAAATGGATTTTTATGGTCGAGAGCTAGATGCCTAAATTGTAGCCATTATTTGATATATTGGTCAAGAGTTACGGACCTTAAATGTAGCCGTTTTGTTGGTCAAGAGTTACGGATCTTAAATGTAGCCATTTATGGGATTTGATGGCCGAGAGCTGCAAGCTTAAAATATAGCCATTATTTGAGATATGTTGGTCAAGAACTACGGACCTTAAATGTAGCCGTTTTGTTTGTCAAGAGTTATGGTCCTTAAATGTAGCCATTTTTGTTGGTCAAGAGTTACGAACCTTAAATGTAATCGATTTTTTATGAAAACTGGTTTTAAAATTGAAATATGTTTTGGAGACCATTTTGCATAAACTTTGGTACATATTTTTATGTTCTCATGAAAGTAGCTCTGAAAATGTTGCATGTTCTGTATGCATAAATGTTTTCATTACATTTCTTCTGATTCTAATATGAGATTATGTTTACGCATGATTTTTCTTATGGGTACCTTGTTGGGTTTTTTGTTCACTCCTCTTCTATTTTTTTACTTTCAAACGATCAAGATTTCCTACAGGATCATAAACTATAGGATCGGACGGACTAGTTAGGAAAAAATGTTTGATCCGACGCTTGTAGCAGTTAAAGACTGATCTCAATGTAATTTTTTTTGGTTGTTTTGGAAAACTTTGTTGAATGATTCCATTGTATAAACAAATGGGTATTAATATGCTTCCGCAAAGTTATTTTTGGGTTAATAAATTTTGATTCCTAGTGGCATCTCAATTTATTTTTGGTTTCATGTTTTAATCGACCGACCGAGATTCGTGGCACTTGGCTGACAAACCCAGGTCCTCGGACGGTCAAGATGTTGACCGACCTACGTATGGTTAACCGAATGACTGGCTGTGAGGTTCTGGGTCTAAAAATATAATAAATATGAGGAAATTGATGTAATAATAATTAATACTAGACCTATTGAGTGTATGAGTATGCGTATCGGAAGGAAAAACGGGTTGTGAATTGATGAAATGCTGCCAATAGACCACGCCTGCTACGCTCGAGCGCAAAAAGTAGTTGTGTAAGCAGCAGGCTGCGCCTACTGCGCGCTCGAGTGGTAAAATCTAGTAGCTCCCCCACCCGTTGAGCGCTCGAGCGGTAAAATCAAGTAGCTCCCCTACCCGCTGAGTGCCTTTGCACACTCGGGCGCGGGCCGATAGCGAGGCTACGCTCGCCGCTCACTCGCCCGACGCTCGAGCGCCCCGACAGGTATAAAAGCGCGACCTGCTTCACGTTTCTTCCACTTTTCTCATTTTTAGAGGGTTTTCGGAGAGGAAGAATGCCAGTTTTAGAGAGAGAAAGGGGGAGACCGAGCCGTAGAGTCCAAATTCACTCAGGAGCCAGTTATAAAAGTGATAGTACGCATCGAGGCAAGTGTTCTTATACTCACTAACTTTCATCTTTCGATATTTTTCAATTCTTGTCGGGTATTTTCGTCTTAATACCTACCCAAACCATGGAAAATGTGATACCCATGACTTGAGATCAAGAATTATGTAATTTATTGTCCGATTTACTCACCGATCCGATTGGTGGAGTATTGTCAAACCCTAACCTACCGAAAATTGGGGGTTTTCCATTTTCGCACCTTATTTCGTTAAATTGACCCCAAAATGTGAATCCCTAAGTCCCATATGTGTATATTCGTTGGCCGCATGATCAATTTCGCACGTCTTGACCCATTTGTGGCGTCTGGGCCTGCTAAATGGGCGCTGACACTGCTCACCTGAGACATAAGGAAGAAATTGCATATTTTTACCTTCATAAAATGTTAAAATGACTCTAGAATATGAATTCCCGCATCCCAAAAGTAAGTATGCATTGACCGGACGATTGATTTCGTAAAATTTAACTCATTTGCGACATTCGAGCCCTCTAAAAGTGGCCTAACAATGTTCATCCAAAATTGGAAGGTAAGTGTACATGCTTAGCTCTCTTCAATTGTGATGGAACTCATGACTAAATGTTATGTTAAATTGTAAGCTCTAAAATGTGAAATTGTGCACCGGGAGCAAGAGGATGCATCCCGGAGGCTTCTAAGGTGGTGTTTGACCCACGGAGGTAAGTATAATTAAACTCTCTTACGAGTTGAACTTATTAGCTGAAAGACCTAAGCTCCAAATGAAAGAAAGGAACCAAACAAGTAAATGAAAGGGAATCCACAAAGTATAAAGCAATGGTTTGGTCTTCCGGTTGGAGACATGTGATGGGAATGTGCTTTTCCGGTTTGAGAATGTATATGGCAACGATGGATTCCCCTTCAAAAACTAAGACTAATCTTGAAACTAGGACCACGGATCATAGGGGTAATATCCTCTAGCTTACTATGGACATCACAATGGGAACCCAAGGAATACTCCGGCTACTCCTGGGGGTGGGTGATATTCAGGGTACGTTTTAGGATGCTGCGGTGGAAGAACGAGGATTGCCCTGGTTTCTGGGGGATATGGGGCGATTGAGATGGCCGAGTGCTACAGGCCTAAAATATAGCCGATGGCCAAGTGCTGCAGACCTAAAATGTAGCTGATAGTCGAGTACTGTAGACCTAAAATGTAGCTGGTCTTAGAATATGTGGCAGACACTTTCCTTTCCTCATCTTCTCACATCGTTGGTTAGTACGACCTACTAGCTTGGGTCCACAAAGATTGATGAAAGCAATGAAAGTGAATGAATGTAACCAGAACAAACATGCGAACTAAATGATTCCTGATGCTCCCTCTCCTCGCATGCTTTTTTTATCCAAGTTATATGATTTTTCCTATCCAATTACTTTCTTTCCTGTAAATTACTGTAGTTAGTGATGTATGATTTCATTTGTTGGGTTGTATGCTTACCCTTACTATATATCTTTCAGAAGAGAACACATTAATGCTCAACGAGACAGAGTAGATCATACAAGTGCGATAGACAGCTAATATTGCACGCAGGGCTCAAGACTGGGACTTAGCTGATTTTGCGTATGAAACAGAAATTTTGGACATATTTTGTAAACTGTGTAAAACATGTATGATGATGATAAATGATATTTAGCATGGATGAATGATGAATTTGTCCCACTGTATGTTGTGATTTTTATGCTTTCGCAGGTCCTTCTCATTGTGGTTATGATCAAGGTTCCTAGTTGGCATCCTTCCCACCGGCATTATACTGAGTTATGATGTCAGCGCCATCTCGGTTGATGCGGCGATTAGATCCTGTGTAGTGTGTTGAACAATAAGACTTGCAGTTTTTTATTGTGGATGGTTGTAGATTGTTGTGCAGGATTGATTTATAGGTATTTGTATTTTGGCAAATGCTCAATTTACAAATAGAATTCTGCCTAATTTTTCTACAAAATTAATAATTTTAATTAGAAATTCTAGTTTATTTTATCCTTGACGGAGGTTATTTAAGAAAAATAACCCGGTCCGTCACACCGACTTTATGTGATCCTGTGCATGTGAAAAATAAAAATTTTAAGTCCACCCATACCTTGTACAGAGTATATTTTACTATGCTATATATACGACAAATTGACGGAAGTCATATGGTGAACTTATGACCAGTCTGTCACACCCTATTAGCTAAAGGTGCGGAAGAATGAGGAAAGAATCATGATATTTCACATAATCTAAGGTCATGAGCTCTTATTTTAGACCCAGATGAGGGGTCATCTACATATCATGTACGTAGACGGTCCAATAACAATATGCCCCCATATCCCCCGGGGCCTAGAGGCAGTTCCTCGCCCTTCAACAGTAATACCCTAAGGCTTATCAAGAGTATCACCCGCTATAATACTCGGCTAGGATAATTCATAAGCTCCATTGTAAAACTAATGACATGCCAAGGGATATCACCCTCCGTAACATAAATCTATTGTCCTAATTTCATGATTTCTTATTCTTTTTTAGGGAAAGTTCACCATACTTCTTTCACAATATCTCCATCTAAGAGAACAAATCAATCATATAACAAATTATGAAATTTTTCTCTAAATACTTACATAATTTTATCTTACTTTCGGATTTAAATCTTTTTACGACTTAGCTTATATGTACGAATATCATAAGTATAGGAAAAAATAGAAATTCTTACTACCGAGAGGCAATTATAACTTTAGAGGCTTTCGGACAATATTTTCTTCACAATTGTTTAAAGAACATATTTTCTGAAATATACAATTAAACACATGCAAATACATATACAACTTAATTAACAATTAATTAATGCGGAAACTATATAAAATTTTCCAAAGAGGCTCGGGTGAACAGTACCCAATTGTGCATATCAAACGATTCTTGGAAATTCAGGCATCCAATAGGTAAATTACCAAATTCAAGATATAGACAATCATAATCTCAAGCCAATTTATGCATAAAATTTAAAATAAATACTTAAACGAGCTGTGGGCGCATTTTAGGGTTCTTATGAATGGATTTTTACATAAAATTATTAAATTGGATATCCAATCGGTAAATTAACATACATAGGATATGGGTAATGATATTCTTGAGCAATTTATTGCCCTCCAAAAATTAGAGGCTAAGACCACCCGGGTGAGGGGTTAGGGTTTTAATGCAAAAACCGAGTAATTCTTACAAATTTGAACTTAACATCATATATATGCATAATCAAGCCATGGGTATCACAAATACATGTATAGGTTGCATATCGGGATAATAATAACCGAAGGAGATCGAACGAAAATAAAAAAGAATGGAAGAAAGGGGTATGGGTGCACTTACCTTAACCCAATCTACGATTTCTCCAACTAACTTGAAGCCGAAATCGAACCTGAGAGCCTCCATTTGCTCCATCTCCCTCTTCCCTTCGTGTCTCTCTCTCTCTCCTCTCCCTTCTCTCTTTCTCCCCCAAACCGCATGTGTAACGGTTAAAAAGCCCGCATATGGCTTTTATGCGAACTGGAGCTCGAGTGCGCAGCGAGCTCGCTTCAGGCAGTAGCACGCTGGAATTGGTGCTCACTAGGGGGCTTGAGCCCACGGCGGGTGCGGGTTAGACTTGGGGCAGCCTACAGCGAGCCAGCTTCACTCACACACGTCCGGGACCATTTTCAACCCTTCTAACCCAATATTTTATATCCTTGGAGCCTAATTTTGACTATATTAGTTTCATAAGTCACGATTATCATAATTTAAAACTCGAATCTCATTTACAGATCAACATTTTAGAGTTAACAACGTCAATTCCTGATTTTTCCAATTCCGGGCATTCAAGCCTCTCAATCAAATTTCTACTGTGTTCTTGGACTTCGATTCACTTATTATAACTTAATTACTCATATTTATTACGTTTCAAAAATCAGTTCCTTATAACTCTCCCTCACTTATAAAAATTTCATCCTCAAAATTTAACAAATCTCAAAACTTAACAATAGGGCAATAAACCTTCCAGATTTCGCCTATGTACTCCCAAATGATTTTCTTAGAGAGATGATTATTTCTAGCAAACCTTACTCATTTGAATCATCTTGATCTTTAACGTCTAATACCTTTTATCTAAAATCGAGATTGAAACCTTACTAAAAGATGAATTCATAGATTCTCACAACGGTTAAACCTAATAATAAGCCTACTTCCTCACTCATCGGTACATGAGAGACATCATGATAATCCATCCAAATTCAAAGGTAATCCTAATTATTGACTATCTCTCTGGCTTAATACAAAATCTCAAATGAACCAATAGGGTCACACCTCGATAGCT
This sequence comes from Nepenthes gracilis, assembly GCA_033239525.1. Lineage (NCBI taxonomy): Eukaryota > Viridiplantae > Streptophyta > Magnoliopsida > Caryophyllales > Nepenthaceae > Nepenthes > Nepenthes gracilis. The sequence continues at coordinate 13,150,504 of BSYO01000003.1, read as the reverse complement.
CCTACATCCCGAGAATGATCTTCCATTGGAACCTTAACCCCATTCCAAAATTTTTGAGCCAAGGACCCACATGCTTTTATTGCACTACTCTAATTAACAATTTATTAGGACAGTTAGAATCCTCTTACAACTCGAGTCCATTGATTCATATCAGACTCCTAGGTTACCTAGTAATTATGAACCTAAGAAAAATCCTAAGGACATCAATATAACTAAAGCAAAGCCCAAAATCTTTAGATTACAATCGACCTAGGCAACGCAATTGAAGAAATCATCCAAAATCCTCAAACTCGGATACTCATCAGATTTATCGTTTTGTTGTCATACCAACAAGCCAACTTATACATTTTGCTTGTATCCCTTAAATTCATGATAAGTGGGCTGTCTTTGTTAGCCAAATCCACAATTACCCAAGCAGCATCATAATTCTTGCCACCCTAACATCCTTAAAACCGAAACAATGAAGGCTTCTCATCTCATAATTCTATGACCACACTACTTAAGAGGCTACTCTTTCTCCTAAAACCAAGGTAGAGCACCCTCTTTTCGCTTAGATATTAAAAGCTACTCGAGATTTATCCTATAACATCTCCTATGATGCACCAAGACATACTCTATCGGAAGATTTTCATCATCCAATTATTAACAATAATATTCTTCTTGACTAGTGATGAACCTCATAAATATATCCCTTTAACAACTTCACTGATTTACGCTGCCACTTAATTGACCCTTCACGACCGACACCAAAACTCGCCATTACTATCCTCAAGCAATTCTACCTGCTAATATTGCTGCATAGCCATCTCTTCCTGTGAGATGACCTCTTAGTTTATTAGGATCATTAGACAATAACTATCTCTATAAACAACCCTATAAATCCTCAAAGCAAGGACTTTAATGGCCAACCCCAAACTATGAGTCGGGTAATTCTGATTATAGGCTTTCCACCTTCTTATCCAAGGGCAATATCTCATACAAGTCACGGGAAACACAATCCTAGAGCTTCCTTAAAAGGATCGCGTTTTATTGTAACTTACTAGACCCATCGGGGATTAATTCAAACAATAAGGTCGACGACTAATTCTAATCCCTTGAAGGCTACCATTGCATGACCCATTCAAATGAATAATTATCGTCACAAGCCAAACGCCTCACGGCACAACAATCTTCAAGAAACACTTATTTGATTACCCTTTCGGGTTTAGGTAGACCAAAAAAAGTCACACACCTTCGAGACATCAGTCAATCCTTCCCGAATGAGCTATCGCTCCAAATTCTAAGGAATCACATTTATACTATCAAAGAAATCACATGTCTAATATAACACTTCTCCTTATTCCCTTCATACTCGAGCACACGGTTGACCGCCATTCACAATCTATGATATGATTATCAAATAGGGTTTATACACCCTACTGATTCTAAGAATTTATCAATGAGGTCATCACCAATTTGACCTAATTATGACCGGAAAGTCCAATTCATAATTCCCATAAAAATGCTAACAAACCTACAAAACCCAAATGACATTATCGAAACTTGTAATGGTTATATCTTAATTCTAAAAGCTATCATAGGTACAATTCTCGATTACCCACAATTGATAACACTGCGAGCACAGATCAACCCTAGGAAACATCAAGCCCTTATAATAGACCAAACAAATCACCTATTTATTTCACAATGTTGGCTTATCAAACTATTCATCTCCCGATTACATGGTGCCATATCCTCACCAACACATTTCATACTTAGCATAGTATCTTACCAACCAAAACATCCTCAACATCATATCAAACCTTAGCGCTGCAAGGTAATTAAATCAGTCCAATTAATCATATCTACAGACTCAAAAAAATATTGTAGACCTCAATACAACTAGTATAAGGCCTATGATCCTCAGATAAATGAATAAGCTTAAAAAATACCAATAAAATATAGATTTTGGATCCCAAAGTTACACATATATCAAAACATCAAGATCCGAGAACCTTATCTTCCGCTACGATGGACGACACTTCTATACTTCGTGCTATCATCGTGAAGCCTCGATCCACGGTATTAGGCTCCTTAATTATCCAACCCCTAGGATAAAGGCAATCCCTAATCATACGGTCAAACTATTCATAATTGAAACAAACTCCCAAAAATCTCATCGAAACAAAATATTCATCTATTGAGTATCCACAAACACATCTTACGATATCTCTTTATTCTCAAGGCCCATGATTCTTTTCACATAAACAGTTCGAGGTGATTTCATCTCCTATCTGACATGAGGCAACATGACCTTATCTTCCTCCGAATATTGTATGATCGTAACATTATCATAATTCTCAGGATCCATATCTCAACCCCTATAGGATTTGCGCCATCCAAAATTTTAAGTACTTAAGCATTACTAAATCGATTATAAATCAACATCCTTGGATTCGTTATACCCGAATTGACTCTAAGTTATATTGACCTCGAACCATCAATCCCACATTCTCTGTCATACTTGATACATCAATCAAACATTCTTTCTTAGCAAATTACTAACCTGAGGACCTTAACCCAAAACTGATCAAATCTAAACTTTGAACCAAAATTGATTAACATAGGCCCCAAATTAATACTGATCTATTCAAGTATTAAATTGGCACCAATCAAATTCCAACCTTAAGGTGCCCCCATACAACATCTTTCTCTCAACCCTGCGGTCAACCACCACCACGAGTAGACCCTCGTCTAAGAGCTATGCTAATACTCTTTCTAAAATAGAAACAATACGGGTTAGATCGCTCTTAGGACACTAACTGGGATGCATACGTTGGACAGCCAAACTCATTCTCTAACTCTAACTTAGTTCAAGCCTAAGCTAGCCAACTAGGATAACTAGAACTATCCAATTTAACTTAATTATCTTACGCCTATATCTACTTATTTGATCAATCTTAATCTAACCTAAACTTTCGCATATGATTCAAATCAACCTAAACCATCTCTTTTCTTTCATATTAATTATGACAGCCTATATTTTCTATCAAAAATTTGATCAAGTTTCATCTATAATACGGCTGTTAAGCTGATACAATACCTGTACAAACTCCTGTACAATACACAAAATACATCCAAATAACTCCAACATCCGATAACATACAACAACAGTACTCAAAATCACATAGGATCCAATTACCATAAAATATTTGTGGATCCAACACTGTGTATCCAAACACAACGTCTGCCAAAGAGAGATACTACTAGGTACCGGTTACAAACCACAATAACTTACAAAAATATAAATAAATCCAAACGACAATAAAAATTAAACTATTTAATCATCAGCCTTATGTATAATATACATTAATAAGTCCAATTTAAATATAAATATATACAATTATCCATAACATATGTAAAATTATAAATTATAAGTTTTCGATATGATCTTCCAAATCTAGAGTCTAGTCCACTTCGAATCTCTACACTGTTCCATCGCGTATAACAGGCCTATACTAATCTAGAGGCAAGAGAAGGCAGTAAGAGTGAGCCAGATACTTAATAAATGCAATATAAGTAAGGATGATAACAATATATGCGAAATAAAGTAAAAGAGAGATATAAGAGTATAATAAGGATGCGTAAATATAAAAATATGATCAAATGTATTTTCGGGATACAATTGACTTCTCATATTTTATTTTTCTTCTTTTGGGATGTAAATTATGTATAATTACTCATTTTTGTGGATCAGAGCCAGTAGTCCTTACTAATTAAATGTGCAAGAGTATGAGAAAAGGATCATGATACCCGACATGATCTAAGGTTATGATTTCTTATTTTAAACCCAGAGGAAGGGTCATCTACATATCATACCTGTAGACGGGCCAATAACAATATGCCCCCATGTCCCTTGGGACCCAAAGGCAATTCCTCGTCCTTCCACAGTAATACACTAGGGCTTGCTAAGAGTATCACCCATTACAATATGTAGTTAGGATAATCTTTGAGTTTTTACTGTAATACTAATGGCATGTCAAGGGATATTACCCTTCGTAACATAAATCCATGTCCTAATTTCATAATTTCTTATTCTTTTTGAGGGAAGGTCCATCATACTTCTTTCATAATATATCCACTCGAGAGAACAAATCAACCATATGGTTCAATTATGAAATTTTCCTCCAAATACTTGCATAATTTTATCTTACTTTCGGATTTAAGTATTTTCATAACTTAGCTTATGTGCACGAATATCATAAGCATATGGAAGAATAGAAATTCTTACCACCAAGATGCAACTATAATTTTAGAGGCTTTTGGACAATATTTTCTCCACAATTATTTAACAAACATATTTTCAAAAATGTACAATTAAACACAATATAAGTAAGGATGATAACAATATATGCGAAATAAAGTAAAAGAGAGATATAAGAGTATAATAAGGATGCGTAAATATAAATATATACAATTATCCATAACATATGTAAAATTATAAATTATAAGTTTTCGATATGATCTTCCAAATCTAGAGTCTAGTCCACTTCAATCTCTACACTTGTTCCATCGCGTATAACAGGCCTATACTAATCTAGAGGCAAGAGAAGGCAGTAAGAGTGAGCCAGATACTTAATAAATGCAATATAAGTAAGGATGATAACAATATATGCGAAATAAAGTAAAAGAGAGATATAAGAGTATAATAAGGATGCGTAAATATAAAAATATGATCAAATGTATTTTCGGGATACAATTGACTTCTCATATTTTATTTTTCTTCTTTTGGGATGTAAATTATGTATAATTACTCATTTTTGTGGATCAGAGCCAGTAGTCCTTACTAATTAAATGTGCAAGAGTATGAGAAAAGGATCATGATACCCGACATGATCTAAGGTTATGATTTCTTATTTTAAACCCAGAGGAAGGGTCATCTACATATCATACCCGTAGACGGGCCAATAACAATATGCCCCCATGTCCCTTGGGACCCAAAGGCAATTCCTCGTCCTTCCACAGTAATACACTAGGGCTTGCTAAGAGTATCACCCATTACAATATGTAGTTAGGATAATCTTTGAGTTTTTACTGTAATACTAATGGCATGTCAAGGGATATTACCCTTCGTAACATAAATCCATGTCCTAATTTCATAATTTCTTATTCTTTTTCAGGGAAGGTCCATCATACTTCTTTCATAATATATCCACTCGAGAGAACAAATCAACCATATGGTTCAATTATGAAATTTTCCTCCAAATACTTGCATAATTTTATCTTACTTTCGGATTTAAGTATTTTCATAACTTAGCTTATGTGCACGAATATCATAAGCATATGGAAGAATAGAAATTCTTACCACCAAGATGCAACTATAATTTTAGAGGCTTTTGGACAATATTTTCTCCACAATTATTTAACAAACATATTTTCAAAAATGTACAATTAAACACATGCAAATATATATGTAACTTAATTAACAATTAATTAACGTGAAAACTATGTAAAATTTACCAAAGAAGCTCGGGTAAACAGTACTCAGTTGTGCATATTGGACGATTCTCAAAAGTTTGAGTATCTAATGGGTAAATTACCAAATTCAAGACATGGATAATCATAATCTCAAACCAATTTATGCATAAAATTTGAAATAAATGCTTAAATGAGGTTTGGGGGCATCTTAGGGTTTCGACGAATAGATTTTCACATAAAACCATCAAATTTGATATCCAATCGGTAAATTAATATATTTATGATATGGGTAATGATATTCTGGAGTAAATTATTGTAAAATCCCCAACAATCAGACGCCGAAACCACATAGGCGCGGGGTTAGGGTTTTAGTGCAAAAACCGGATAATTTCTACAAATTTGGACATGAAATTCATATATATGTATAATCAAACTATGGATATCACAAATATATGCATAGATCGAGTATCGAGACAATAATATTTGAAGGAAATCAAACGAAAATTAAAAAGAACAAAAGAAAAATATATTGGCGCACTTTCTTCGACCCGATTTCTCCAACTAGCTTTTAATTAAAATCGAACCCGAGAGCCTCCGTTTACTCCATCTCCCTCTTCCCTTCGTGCCTCTCTCTCTCTCCTCTCCCTCCTCTCTTTCTCCCCTAAACTGCGTGTATAACGGTTAAAAAGCCTGCATGCAGCTTTTATACGGACTAGTGCTCGCCGCACGCTTCGGGCACCAGCATGCTGGAATTGGCGCTCACTAGGGGGCTCGAGCCCACGACGGGTGCGGGTCATGCCTTAGGTAGGCCTGTTTTGCGTATGCACCATCCAGAACCTATTTTGACTCTTCTAACTAATATTTCACATTCTTAAATCCTAATTTTGATTATATTAGCTTAATAAGACGCGATTATCATAATTTAAAACTCGAGTCCCATTTATGGATCAACTTTTTAGGATTAACAATGCCAGTTCCCAATTATGCCAATTTCAAGCATTCAGGCCTCTTGATCCAATTTCTTTCATATTCTTAGACCTCGATTCACTTATTATAACTTAATTACTCATATTTGCTTTGTTTCAAAAATAGGTACCTTATATGAATAATATGAAATTATTGCATATCAAGAATTTTGTATATTTGTATTTCACAATGTAGTCAATTTTTATTCTTAAAAAGAAAATATATTTTTTCAATAACTGATATAAAAAACTAAACCAGTAAGTTATGAATGAAACATCTTATGTACATATTATATATAGCAAAAAATAAATCGGTTATACTTTGAACCACATTAACAAAACTAACAAGAAGTTAATGAAAGGGAAAGATCTTTTGGCATCTTCCCAATCTCTCTCTAACTTTTCTTTTTTTGTTATGTTGATGGATACACAAGCCCTATATATATATAGACTAGGGATCATTTCATTTTCTTCTTGAAATCATTTCATATTTCTTTAAGCAAGAAATGTAATCTTCACTATAAATATAAAATTAAACCTATTTTAATTACCCTTAACAATTGAGATTTAATCCTATAAATGTTTTGAGAACCTGAAGAGCTATCAATAATAAATTTGAGAATTCCAAAATGGGGACCAAATGCTGATAATTTACAAACTTTATCAATTGTAGGTATTTAACAACAAATAATATTCTCACGATAATATGTCTATATTTATTATTGTGATAATATTTATTTGATGATGTAAGTGACTCATGTAATTGTTAATATTTAACGACAGTTATTACTATCTTGGTTGTATATTTTTAGCATTGTATTTACTCTTATAATTGTTGAAATTTAATGACATAAATATCATTTCTTAAAAATTGGTTTACTATTAATGATAAGGGAAAAAAAAGTATTGCCACTAAAGACATTTAGCGATGGAAAAAATGATAGGAATTTTTCATTGCTAAAATATTTTAACGGCAGGAATCAAGTTATTAATAATAAAAAATGTCTTTAACACACTTTTTCTTGTAGGGGGAATATTCTTGACATTGAATGAAAGTTCCTCCTAAGAATCTATATTTTATATTGTCAATCTTCATGTAAGATATAGTTGATGAGGAACGGGTGCTGGTCTTACAGTGAAATCGAGAGGAAAAATGATAACAACAAATACTTCCAACAGGAGAGTGAAGAATAAGATATACAATTTTACGTAAAAATTCTTTTCAGAATAAGAGGGAGAAAGCTATGAAATATTTAGTCTACAAAAATTTTACTATGTCAATTTGATTATAAAATTCCTTTGATTACAAAAACCTTCAAAGAACAAAGTACAAGAATAAAAATGACGACTCCTTATTTTTCTTTACTTCTTCAATTATTTTTAAACGCAACTATGTGCACGCACGCACGCGCACATACACACACATATATATAAATATTGGGCGGCGCCTGTTCTACAAGACGGTTACATGCTGTACAAAATTTGCCACATACTTTGCAAAGGCGTCTTCCTATTCTAAACTTTACAGTTGACCTTCACTGTAAAGACGGTTACTAATTCTGAAAAATCAACTACCTGCTCTGCAAAATCAGTTGTCTATTGTGGACTTTGTAAGTGATTTTTGGAGTATGCCAAATTTGTTTACCTGCCCAGCTCTGCCACCAAAACCGCTTCGGGAAATTTCACCTCTCTAGACTTGTAAACCACTATGGAAATTTCATTATTCCGAAAGTTTTCACTCCGAAATTTTTTTTTACTTTGTCATCAGGCTATAACATCCATCCATATTCGGCTAAACCTGTAGACCTACCAATCAAATATGGGTTCATATGGGAGTGATACATATCCCAATAATAGTTACATTTCTATTGTATAGGTAGATGAATCATTCCTAAATTAGTTGTCAGATTGCCAATCTTCAAGTGACATCTAGTTCCATCTCTTTAATTTGGGAAGACAGAGTACTTTTGACTTGGCTGTGCCCCAATCAATGAGTTTGAAGTCATGGGTGATATCAATTGTTGTCATTGGCTAGATAATATCAGCAGGTTGCACATACTTAACGACGGTGGACTACTGAGCCTAGCCCCTTCGACCCAAAAAAAAGAAAGACCGTGCAAATCCTCGAACTCAACTAAAGCACCTCCTTTTACAGAAGTGGGACAGCATTCTCACTGTAAGATTGATCGATTCTCTTCCTAGAAAACATCCTTCTTGAGCCAAGTGGGTGGATAGTTTACTTTAATTCGGATGAGCATAACTCGTGATTACGGAAGTTGAATTTATTATTATTATTTTTTTCTGGGTTTGCTGTATGGGGTGCAGATTGTGAAGCCGATAAAAGCAGCGAGGCCATGCTCCTGGGAAGGTGTCAGCCACTTCTACCCGATTTCGGAGGCACGCTTTGTAATGCTGCTGAAGGGTGGCACGCTTGTTGTTTATCCCAGATGACCCACTTGACTTGGTTTTTATTCACCGTTTACAATGTCGCGTCATGACTCTTTGCCATCGCATTAAACTACGAGCAGTACAACGGTGTTTCTTGTAATATTGCTTGTTATCCGTGATTAACGTGGAATTTGGTGTATATGACTGAAGGTTGAATAAGTTAAGGTTGAATCAATAACATCCAATCGCTAATTTTGGATTAAAAAAATATTTAGTGATAAATGTGATCCATGTTAAGTTTCAAAGTGAAACATGAACCCAAATGTCAGCTCTTTCTAGAACAACAGATGAGAGAAGCATAACAGGCGCATGCATTTATTTTAGATAGGAAGCTTGTATTAATTTGTACATGCGCATTTTAAATAGATAGCTCATGCATGATTTATGCATGAGGCATTACATATATGTTATATAAATAGACTATATATGTAGATCTTGCTTCTTTTTAATTTATTTTTCAGTTGATCTCAGAGAAAAAGAAAAGGAGATAAAAGAGGAAGAATGGCCAGACTTAATTTTTGAAGAAAATCTTGAGATCTAGTATAATTTGATTAATACCAGTCACTCTCTTTCCTCATTTTGCTATTTGTTTCCAAATTAGACACACATGCTTAACTCATTATCATTGGAGAGCCTATCCATTTAAAAGAGAGACAGATTTAAATTTTTTAATAATAATTATTTAATATTAATTAAATAATTATATTATTTTTTAAAAAAAATTAATTTTTTTTTAAAATATCAACCGTTTAATATTAATTAAATAATTATAATTATGAAAGGTTAGGTACCCTTCTTCTCCTGGAAGGCAGAGACTCCGAGTATACAACAAATTTGAATCACCTTTGCACCGTTGCCCTCACCTTTGCATTACCACCGACATGGTCAAACCCCCTCTCCTGATGCCACATATCACCGGAACAATTTTTAGGTAACCTCACCTTTTATTTATGTTGTACTAATACCATAAGGGGGTTCCATCACTAGATATTACCACCATTACGGTAATCATGGCCGCCACCACCTCCATCCCAGCTCCATCGCCACCCTACCCCTTGTTCTCTCTTCCCTAGACTGCAAGCAAGGACAATGTATCCCATACATGCCACTCGTCATCTCTGCCCTCTACTGCAAGATCAACATATTATAGAGGGCTTCAACTACTCAATGTTAAAAATTCTTTTTAACCTCCCCCAAGAAAAATTCATAAAGATAAATTTTAAAATAAATTACTAAAATAGTAACTAAATGTAAATATAATTTTTTTTTTTGAGATCTCTTTGCATCAACCTAAATAAATAACTGATTCAATACAATTGCAGCACATCTAGTAATCCAATAGAAAATATATACTAAGGAAAACTAACAATCAAATAATAATATATCATAAAAAATAAAATTAGATTAATGTTTTTAACTCTAAGAAAAAATAAAATTTAAATTAAATCTCAACTAAATACTAAATCTATTTATTTTTTCTCTTTTTTTTCTTCGCACAGCACTATTTTGTTTAAAAAATAATCTTAGATGCTCTAAAAATCATATGAAAACCTTTTTATATCCATTGTGGTTGATTAAGCAACTAGATTGCGACAGTCTCACCATCATCACTAAAAAATCTTCTCAGTTTTAATATTTAAACAATTAGCTCATAGTCCCTTTATGAATAATTATTAAAAGTCCTCAATTTTGATGCTTATAATGCCAGCTCACAACCTTTTTATAGATCCCCCACCCCCCGCTAACAATTTCACTCAAGTAAACCTCACATAAATACCTCACAACCTTAAGTGAGCACTGTTGCTCGAGCAAGTTTCATGTAACCTTTCAAATAGCTCGTTTATTGGATGTAAAATTTATAAAAAAAAATAATCCAAAAAATAAACATTTCTTTCACTAGTTAAAACTAATGATTCCGCTTATAAATGGACTTGACTAATTGGCCACTAAATTAGCATTTGCATGGCCAGAGAAATCACACTTTTTTCTCCAGTTAAACTAGCCATTTTTCTTATAGATAGACTTGATTATTTGGCCGCTAATTTCGCATTTGCATGGCTATGGAAATTACAGTTTCTCCTATTACAGTAGAACTTTCTTTCGGCTGAAATAAATTACAAATATACCAGCCCCTTTTTTTCCGTGCACATTGGCCTCTTCTTTTGGTTTGTGGGTAGGGGTGAATTTTAAATCATTATCTTTATTAGTAGGCATCAACGAAAACTGTTTCCACCAGTGAAAGAAACTGATTTGAATTGTGCACTTGGCCTGTGCCTTTTGGCTCTCAGGAATTTGTGCTTAAACTGAAATATTGCCGTCACTGTGGCATTCGAAGACATTTCTCCTTTTTCTTCTCTCTCTCTTTCTCTCTCTCTCTCCCCATATGCCGTCTTCATCTTTAATTTTATGAGTTTTAAAAACGCCAGTCACTCTTTGCCAACCCTGGTCGCCGGAAATGATTGTTCCCTAAAAATTCTGGGGGAAATCACTGTGTAAAATCATTTACAACAGAAAGGATATAGCTTCACAGCCCCCAACTGTCCCCTTTCAGGTTTTCCCTCACTCAAGGCTTCTGACCGCTACTATAAGGACAATTTTATTTTATTTTATTTTATTTTGACAAATTTCTGTCCTTTTAGATGTTCATATATTTGAGGAAAACGTGATCAAAATGCAACCAAAGACTTAGGCTCCATTAGGCCAACGAAATCCTTAAATAAAGCGAAAAGAAGAGGAAAAAAAAGAAAACTGGTGCATTTTGATCATAATTACCTCCACGATTTCCTTTTCACTAAAAGGGTTTTTAGTAACCCAACGCACGGGAAATAATCTTCTCCAAGCCACCACAACCAGCCCATCCCCTCTCCTGTTTTCTAATGGTCCCTTTGTCTAAGCACAATCTTCCCCCGAATGTCATGATGTTGTCCAGGAAACACACCTTGGAAGCAAGCCACCAATGAGCAACCCTCAAAGCAAAACCACCATTTTCACTTGTCCACCAGACTATATCAAACAAAAACCTAGCTCTCCTCACACCCATGTTGATCATGCCCTTCATGCAACAACCATGCACCCCCTTTGCCATTCCTATCCAAGCTGAGGAATCTCTATCTAATTCCTTCTTTCCCTCCCGGTTAATAATTGATGAATGCATATTTGCAACTGGGGGATTGGTAAGATGGTCAGGAATCAGATCAAGAAAGGAAGAGTCAGGTTTCCCCCAACTGTGCCAAGAATGAAGGGGTGGTTCAGCTTCCCCGAATAAGATGTGGCACTTCTCTGCTTGGTCATGTTTTATGTTTTATAGCAAGGTGGGTAGGAATGACAATTCTTCAAGATTTGATAGCAAAGTCTTGCTCATTTGCCCTCCGGTAAAGCAAGGCTGAAGCTTCAACCCTATTTTTCAAGAAAGTCCAACAAGACCGAGGAATCAAAACGTGTACAAAGAAGTGCCCCCACAGATTTAACCGCAAAAAACACACTAGGATGGAACTCAAGAATAACAGAAATAATTCCCTCACCAGCCAGGATTGACAACATGTCTTCCTGTTGAAAGAGCCCAATTCACCTGCTCCAGATAGTACACAAATTATCAGCCACAAAGAGAAGAACAAGAAGAGACAAATTAGCAAATCAGCTCACACATCAGAACATTGAAAATAGAGAGCTTATACACAATAATACAGACACCCAGTAAGATGCCAGGTATCACTTCCAATCAACCAGAATATTAGGCAAAGCAGGCCACATATCAGAAGCCATGGAACTGGGGACGAAGGAGAAGAGAAAACAGTTAAGGAGGCAGCCCAATGCCAATTGAACCACTAGGCACAATATCGCCATGAGGCCTTCTAATACCATCAGAATGGAATGTAAAGGGAAAAGGAAGGTGAAATATGTAAAAAGCCTTTCAAAGAGGTAACTAAGCAAACATACCTTATCTGTTCCAAGAGAATTTGCAACTACATGTGTGACCTGTTCATCTATCTGGTTAGTGCACACTGCACCAAATTGTTCTGCTGTCTGCCAAAGTGGATGCAGATGAGGATTTGCTTCACCAACAGGGAATACACGGCTGAAAACAATATGGCAACCAGCCAAAATCTTCTGTTGTTCAGAAGCCAAGATGTTTCTTACATCCACGTCATCCAGTAACTTATTGGAGAAAAAGTTTTGATGAATTCTCTCTATGACCTATTGCAAGGTGTAAAGCATAAGATTAATAGCAGAAGCCATTTAAATATAATTAAGACACCATAAAAATGTCACAATAGACTCACTTGCAAAGAGGATGCCAAAGTCCCATCTTCCGGTCTCTCATCATGGTCAATCTCAAGGAGTGAAGGGCCTGCAAGCCCAAATTGACGCCTACTGCATGGAAAATAAGTATACCTATAACCCAAAACAATTGAAGGTAAGTGCAAAGAGAGGGTAAAAGTGACCGATGATGCTACATAAGTGGGACAAAATTTAAGTTTGAACTTCCAGTGTGCACTTCATACTTGCCTTTCCACAACTATCAAATTTAGCTTGTTATGTGGCCACACTCTAACAGAATCATCTATGATTACAACTGCTGATTCCATACCCAAAACACCATCTAAATCCTTACTCTTTGGAACCCTTTCATCACCATCAAAAGGTTCCTCATCATCCCCCCTTGAGATAACACGTCCAGCAAATAAAACCCCTTTAGGATCAAGCACTTTTGCCATTTCAGTTGCATATAATTTATTGCCCATTGTATAAAGATGCAACTCATAAAGTTTACTAGCCTGAAATGCAAACAGGAAAACATTTAATTTTTTAAAAAAATTTGTGATTTCATCTTGAATAGGGTTTTGTCCAGGATACATGCCTTCTCCAGAAAATTCCAGATGCCAGGACGCAACTTGGTCCACATTCCCATATGAGGAAAACGAAATAAATGCCTCTGCAGCTTTTCACGATCTTGTTCCTCTTTCTTTCTCAAGATTTCATCATGGATAGGGTCTACTTCAGAAAACTACACAGGGTGGAATGAGAAAATTGATTATTTGTCAAGTTTTTGCTGATTGTCATACAAACTTCAGAATTTTGAGTTTTAGTCTGGATTTACCTTTGCTGAATTAAGAAGAGTGTGATCTAAATCCAATACAAGGCATAGCTTCCTGGCAGCAAACATTTTCTTCTGTTCTTCAATCCTTCTAGCCCTCTCCAGCTGGATGGCAGCTTTTTGCTGGTTGTCATATCCCTCAAACAGATGCTCAACATCTACCCAGATGCTCGGTGATTGAGTGGGACCTGCACCTTCTTCGGGCTTCAAACCGTACCCAGTTGGCTGATTACTAGAATTTACTGCTCCACCAGTTCTATTTTCCAAATAAATTTGCTTTAGCTGGGAAGAATTCTGATGGGTGGTGGATGGAACTACAGATGTTGGAGAGACAGACATCATATCTGCAATATTCTTCATATTCTGATTGAATTGCTTAGCAATATCTGGTAAAATATTGGATTGAGATGGGGCTGCACTTATATTAGTCCCATTCACAAGCTTCAGGGAGTTTTCTTTCACTACCTGGATGGTTGCCAAAAGTGCTTCATTTGTTTTAGAATGCTCCATTGCAGAGCTCCCACTCTTTTGAATTGAACTGGTATGAAGCGCACGACGAGGATCTCGTGGTTTCATGCGGATTTTTGCAGACTCATTCTGCAGGTTCAGAAAGTTCACATGCATGAAACATCACTCTAAGTAATAAAAATTACAATGCAGAGAAGTCATTGCAAGTAAAAGAGAAATTTCACAAGCATAACAATAATTCCTGCAACAAGCTAGGCACAAAATAGTCCATGTTATGCAAAGTACAGACAGACCCAATCAATGGAGAGCAACATAAAAGCAATCAAGCGGTACACTTTGAAGGTTCCCAGACTACTACATGATGAAACATTAAAGAACAGTTGGGCATGACAATACTACAAGAAACGAATCCGAGAACACTCCTTCCATGTATGAAAACCTTCTCCTTTCTTTTTGGGGGTTGGGGGGTGGGGACTAAGTGGGAGCTATCTTACTACTGATACTGCCCCTTTGCATTTGGGTTGGGTAGGTGGGTCAGACTTATTATGCCATTACCTGTGCCAATCCTGCAGTATTTTGTCCTGTCCCAGTGGAACTTGGTGGGGTAACATTTGACAATGGGCCTGCCCCAAGTATTGAACTCGAGTTGACTGAATGCAACACACTTTTAGCAGGATCACTAGACTGTTTTTGTTCCATGAAAATATTCATCCATGCCACTGGATTAACTGTCATATTACTCAGTAAATATTGCAAAGATGGGGAGGTACTGCTCACTGCTGACTGACCACTTCGACTAATTGTTGTGCCACTATTAATACCATCTGTACCTGAGCAAATCACCCCAGTTTCTAATTTCCTGGGATCAATAGCTATTGCCCCCGACTGGCTTCTTTTCACAAACTCAGGTCCAACAATGCCACGATTCTCCAACCCTTTACTTACACAAAAAGTAGGAGCTTCATTCTTATCCACCAGTATCTCAGTAATTTCTTGGCCATTCCTTTGTTTTTTCAGAGCAGGACCTTCAAAGACAGGGACCTCAGCAGCACTGTGCTTTTTTGAGCTCAATAGTTCTCTCAGGGGCTCCGATTTAGTACCAGATGTAGGCAGCTCAAGATCAGGGCAATGTTTCAGGTCCAAAGTGCCCAAATCAGAATTGATGTAACGAAGTCTAGGATCTCTACGCTTCGGAGTGGCTTGAAAAGTGGGATTTGACCCAGGACCCAGAAAAACAGTGCTACTGCTTGCAAGTAGTCCTGGCACAACTGAATAGTTCACACTGGTAGCAGAAGAAATAATTGGTTGTGACAGAACAGGTGGAGTTGTAGTTTCTATGTTACTGGAAGCGTAACAACTCAAAGCTTCCTCATCGATTTCATCAGTTTCTCCCTGTTTACTCTCTTCAGAAGGTGTTGGGCTAGGAAGTCTGTCATTTAATAGGAAGGTAGTCCGCCCAAATTTTTGCTGATAAGAGGAGACAGCTTTGAGGGCATCAGTTTCATAGGGATGCACTGCAATATTTTCTGTCTCATTCATTACCCTGGTGGTGGTGGAATCCAATTTAACAACCACATCTGCAACAGGCAACCTTTGAGTCACCAGAAATGGTGATGAAGATTTATGAGTAGGAGAAGGGAGGCTGTCTTCATCATGAACTTTATGAAGGTCCAAAAGAGGACTAATACCAACTCTAGCCTTGATATTAGAAGATGCTATCGGTCTTAAACCCTTCTTAACAAATGCACTAAAAGAAGAGTCCAACTCATCATTTCCCAAAGAACTCAAATTATGACCAGTATTCACAGATAAAGTATTAGCATCTGTCAGGATTGCCTTATCCGTAATTGCCAACTCATCCTGCTTGTCGCCAGGCTTAGTTCTGTGTGGTGGAGCACCTGGAGAGCTGATGGACAGCATAAAAGCCTCAATCTGGAACACCTGACACTGTCAGATACCACAAACAAACAGTATATAAGTTGCAAAACTAGCAGCTTAAACGGCACTGACCTCTTTCATTTGTTGAGGTGGAAAGAAAGCAGGATCGAGGCTCAATACATAATTCAGTAACCTGTTATTAAAATGATTGGTGGAAAAAAAAAAACAGTAAACTCAAACAAGCATTAACAATCTCACGGAATTACTGATACTATAGGTGACAAAACCTTGATATTCCATTCTTATTTTGTTCCCTTTGCTCTCGGCTCATAGAGCAGAAGACCTGCAACCAAGATTGAACGCCTCATCAGAAAACAGGGAAAGCAATATCTGGGACAAACTAAAAGCAGCTGCAAGCGTATCATCCATATCCTCTGATTTCACAAACCAACTTGGATGTACAAAGAAAAAAGGTTGGGAGACAGCATTCTAGGGTTTATCTTACAGAGGTAACACACTGAATAACAGCAAGGGACTGCTGAATGAGCACATCCTTGGTAGGAAACCAAGAGTGCAAAACCAACTGATTCAAGATCTTCAAAGAGTTCCTCAACCGGTTACATACCAAATCGAATGACCTAAAAAAAAAATGAAATAACAAGTGTCAATCCTATCATAATTTCACACAATCGATTGACAGTTTCAAATTGGTTTTGTTTTAACTTCTACCATAGCTCACATTCAAAAACGCAAATCCAAGAAGGTTGACTTACTTCTCAGCTTCAACTGAGGTCACATTTTCAACCACATCTCGAATAGAATCTACCTGCTTCTCCAACTCTCCATCGTCCATTTCAATCTCAAAACCACCACTGACCACTCCATCAGTCTCTTTCTCCTCAGATTCCATGGGCTCTGAATCTAAATCAATTTCACCTTCCTCCAACTCCCCTTCCTCCTCACAATCAATAACCACAGCCTTGTTCGCCAAATCTCCACTAGTATCATCAAATGCACTCTTAGTGTTGCTATTAGTGTCGTCCATTGAGCCAGTAATAGCGCTTGTATTGACACTCCTGCTACTAGTATTCCTTTCTTCTCCTCCATGTGGTGGGATCACTTCCTCATCTGGTTTGAGCTCCACCAGCACCTCATTTAGAGGCTTATTTTGCACTGCCTGCGCCCAAGCTAAATTGTACAAACCGGACGCTGCATAACTGCGTGGATACGAATACTTGTAGAGGTCCTTCATCCAGTACCTACTAGACGAATCCGTGGTCGTCTTCGTCGTCGAAATCGTCGCCGTTGCCATAGAAATCGAAGTCGAATTCGTCGTTCCTGGCGTCAATGTTGTTCTAGGGTGTTTAGAGACCTTAAAATCATCTTTTCTTATCTCTTTGATCGACTCCGGATGAGAGGTTTCCCCTTTCTCTACGCCTTCAACATCTACATTCTCATCAACGCCCATCTTCTTGCCTAGGGTTCGTTCCATTCTCTTAGCGTTTAAGGACATGGATTATTAATTCTGCAATCGGAAGTAGAAATAGTATAAAGTTGGGGTTTAGATTGAGGAATCGATATGTAATCCGTAATCGCCCAAATAGGACGTCGGATCGTTACAATAAGCCTCTGAAACGAGATCTAGACAGCAAATTATTGTCTTAAAATTACTGATTTTGATTCATTTTGAAAATTCAACAACGGCGTTAGAAATGGTTTTATGCCGACAGAAAAATGAACCTACGGAGACTCGCCTATCACAGCAAGAAGCTAGAATGAGATGTAAATCGCAATGTTTGATGGTGAAGAGGGGAACCGAACTGTTCGATAAACCGACTTAATCTGAGCTATGAGAAAACCTTAATCTTGGCCGTACATGTCATCAATCCACATGGACGAGCGGGAGAGAGAGAGAGAGAGAGAGAGAGAGAGTCGTGGTGACTGCCTATGCTCCGCCGCTGGATGTCAATGGCGATGGAAGGAGAAATTACAGTTTGCATGTAAAGTAATAGAAATAAATAGAATTAATGGCAAATTTAGTAATTATTTATATTTAATATTATATTTTGTAAAGATTTATATATTTTTATGATTTAATTGATGCCATATTCAAATACGATATTCTTACTAATTAAACAATTATTGGATGTATAATATTAAAAATTATTAAAATAAAAATAATATTTTTTAAAATATAAGTTGGATTTAATTCGTTGTTGATGGGTACGTTAGTAATGCGCAAGCCCAAGAAGAAAGAACGGTCCAAATCCACAACGGTCCATTTGTATCTGGACGGTCAACCGTTGACCAGACGAAAGGCTATTGAGTAAGTCAAAGTCCAAGAGTAGGGTAGCCCACTCGGACCCAAGACGGTCAACCCTTTCGTTGATTAGAACCATGTAAAACGGTCAATACTTTCGTTGACCTGAAGCATGCAAGACGGTTAATACTTTCATTGACCGGAAGTATGACCAGTTGACCGGTTGAAGACTAGACCTCACGCGGCCCAAGCCCAAATTGGCCCATGCCTTCGTCATCGTACAGTAACAGTCTTTTCTCCTGATTTCACACTCTCCACAGAAGGCAACCTCTATTGTAACAGTTGCTCCCAGAATCAATGCGCATCCCTGAAGGAATGTGCCAGAATCCTTTCCCTATCTGCTGGAAACCCTAACGATTATAGAACGCAGAAGGAAAATAATTAATCAAACGACCGTTATAGCCATAAAGGTAACACATCAAAAAAGGCAACGGTCCCAAAAGAGTATGGGTATCAAACCCTTCTGTACAAGGAAGGCAACCCAGCATAACGACTATAAAAGGCTATAGAGTCTACACTTCAAGGAACGTTCTCACTAGCCTGCAAAAAGCCTTTTCTTGCAAAAACTCTCATGCTTTCAGCATTCTAGCACCTCTCTTTGCTACTATACTCCCAACGAATATGGTACTTAGATTGGCGGCCCATGAGCGGTCGAATTAAACCCTGATCATCTAGGCGGTCCATAAGTGGTCGAATTAAACCCTAGTCATCCAGGTGGCCCATAGGCGGTTGAATTAAACTTTGGTCATCCAAGTGGCCAGTTTGCAGTCAAAGTCTTAGGGGGCTAAAGTAGCACACGTGAAACCTCCTTCACAAGGAGATAGAGTGATCAGTCAACGATGGTCGACAAGAGCAAAGTACTTTGTCCAAAAGCTAGCTGCCCAAGTTCATACCTAGGCAGCGCCACCAAGTCTTTACTCACGTATGAGTGTAGAATAGGCTTGGTACGACATCAAGATTCACCTTGATGTCTTCTCCAAGACATGAGTCCATCAGAGAGTGCTACAAACGTCTCAAGTGGAACGGACAACCAACTTGTGTACAATATACCAAGTCGGCTGGCCAACACAAGGATAAGTAATCGAAAAATGGTAACAAAGGCAAAGACGCAGAACATCAACAAAGCGATCGTTGTATTGATTATGTTTGTGCATTTACAACTACAAAAAAGCAAAGATATAAAAAGTCTACGGGGGAGCAGAGCCCCCGAGAGGAGGTAGCGGTGGCCCCTAACTACTCTAGGACAACCCCATAAGATTCCTGCGATGGCTAGTAGAACGGTTTGTAGGGTCAAAGACATCAACTAGAAAACTAGGGTCAACCATTCGTGTAATGTGTCAACTAAGGTTGATATCTTCCCACACCCATGCCCACAACATATCGTGGACCTCATGGGGACACATACGAGTGGACAACTCGTTCTCCAGCGATGTAATCTGTCTCGAGAGTTGGTCAGTGCACCTCACTGCCCAGTCAGCTTCCTCTCTCAGTCTGGCATTTTCCTCTTTCAGTCTGGTGTTTTCATCTTTCAGACTTGATAATACAAATTGAAGAGCAGTTGTGTCCTCCTAGTACTCCACCTTGAGCAACTCCACCTCCTCCTCGAACCAGGTGATCTCTTTGTCATGATCAGAGATCACCAAGTCCCTTTGATGCAGTCCCTTGCTAACGGTACCTATTATTCTCTCCTCCTACAAAAGTCAAAAGTGCTAAATAACGAAAATAGAGGAAGAAAAGGGAAGGAAGATTTCAAAGGTTTATTTTCCAGACTCTATGCTCCAACCTCACTAGCCTGCTCTGAGACCTTGGCCTTGGCAGTGGAGGACTGAAAATAGTAATCTCCTGGACAGGCTTCACAAATCCTCTGCCGCAGACTCCTCCAACAACTCTACAGTAAGGCCAACTGCCTCAGCAGGCTCTCCGATGGCAGCTCATGCATTAGCTCAACACTGATGCCAACGACCTCTAGGGGCTCTCCAGCAGTTGGCACCTCAGGCACCTGTTGGAGCTCTTTGATAGTAGGCTTCTCGAGCAACTCAACGGCCTGCACAACAGGAATCTCTACAAGTGCCTCTAGGAGCTCACCAGCAGTTGGCTCATCAGACAATTCAGTAGCTTGCACAATTGGGAGCTCAGCAGGTGACTCCAATTACATCACCAAGTTGTAAGATCCCAATCTAGAAAAATGATAAATGTGGAGCGATCAAAATAATAATGATCATGATTAGGTTGAAGAACAAGGGATAAATGGGTACCGAAGCAAAAAGGAGTAAAAAAGAAGCAAATAGGAAGAAAATGGGATCGGCGCTCGAGTGATGCTTGAGGTGCAAATCTATGAAAGTTGTGCTTGAGGGACCGCCTGAGGCGGAGCAGGGGCGAGGGTTTTATGAGGGGTCAGTGCTTGAGGATTGTTTGAGTGCCAACCAAGATGCAAAAGTGCGAGAGCATGCGCTCAGCGCCCGGTCATGGGCTCCCTCACATGCTTTCTTTCCCTTGTTTTTTATAAGGGATTTGGGGCTCATTTTGGGGCAGAACAATGATAGAGTACGAGAGGGAGAAGAGAGGAAGGGGAGGGGAAGAGAAAAGGGGAAGAAACCTTCCGTCCAGACCCGATCAGAGTAAGAATAACGGTAGATCGGGTTCAGGTAAGTGTACTTCAGACGTTATATATCGTTTTTATAGTATTTTAATATCTCTAAATTTGTGTTTATGCATTAAATCCATGTTTCTCCATGTTTACTATTAATAAAGCATATTTCTTCTGATTAATCAGACAAATTTTATATTTACTGACATGTACTGCAATATTTACCTCCGATTTCATTTATAAATATATGTTTGGTATTCATTTTACGTCCGGAAGGTTAATGTCAAACCCTAGGTACGAAATTGAGTGATTTGATGCTTTAAATTCATGAGTTTGACATGTAAGAGTTGATTGGTAAAAGAGTATTTTCCATGTTATGAATTGTAATCGAAAATTTTACATGGAACTGCACTATTGAGTCATTGAGAATTACTGAAGCATACTAAAGAGTTAATCTTGAGATTTTGACTGATTTTCTAAAGAATGATAGATTATAAGCTTTCCGATGTTGTAAATTAGGACCTAAGACTAATATACAGTCAGAGAAGGTTCTCCGGGCATGCTTTAGAACGTTACGCTAGTAATCGAGGATAACTATATCCATAGAATTATAGGTGGTCCGCCCTTTCTAAGGGCGACAACCTAGAGGATAGTTACTGTTACTGGACATCACCATCCTAAATCTCACAAGAAGAAATATATCCCACGAGAAGGGATAACCGTTACTGGCCTTATATTGTATGAAGTGAACACAATCTATTCTAGACTACTCGCCCCCTTGACTAGTGGAGTCTACTAGTGTGGTCCTCCTAATAGTAAAAAGAAATTTCTAGAATTTATAAAATTTATACTGTTTCCTGATTTCCAAAGCATATTTTACTGACTTATAATTTTTGAAGCATGATTATATTGATTCTTGAGTTTCGATGCATGTTTAAATAGAATTATGCTTTATTCTTGTTTTTACGGACGCCTCCATTCTTCTGATTATTGTGGTTTCTACTCTAGTATATTTATATTTTACATGAAGGTATGAATTATGACTATAGAGACCTATTCATATAGAACTATGCTTTTCTTATGATTTTTGTATCTATTTCTGTTCCTTGGCTTTTCTGTGACCTTATGTATTTATGTTCTTGAATATTTTCATATTACTGTTTATCTGCACTTATATTCTATATGAAAGTATTATCTTCTGCATGTTTTGGTACATTATTGGGTTTCAACTCACTGTTTTATTTCCCCCCTTCTAGTTAAGGCTATAAAGAAGATACCGAACGATCAGGCCTAGCTAGAGCTAGTAAGGAAGCTTTGGAGCCTTGAAGTCATCTTGAATATTTTTGGAAAATCTTATAATTTTACTTGTAAATGTCTCAATTATGGGTGTAATTATGTATTGATGGTTATTACACATTCTGAAATCTGTTGGACTAGTAATTATGCTTAGACAGGTCTAAGTAGTTGCTTTCGCTATTCTATTCTTTGGATTTTGTACAAGTCCTAGACGACATCTCTCATATGGATTCTGGTATAGTGGATAGGATTATTGAACTAAAGCCATGGATGGTATCTGTGATCCTCTGTATGTGTGTTGTAGGATATAGATTATAATATTTGGTTATATGTATACTTGTTCTGGTCCTGCGTTTGTATTGTGGTCATAAGTTTGAGGATTGGATATCGGCTATGTTCTGTACAGGTCATTATATATATGTTATTTGTATTCGGTTTAGCCCAATTATAGGGAAAACTCTGCCTATTTTTTTCCTAGAACCTTAAGTTGGGATTTGGGTTTCTGTTCCTATATCTGTAATGACGAAATTATCTGAGGATAAAAAAAATCTGTTCCGTCACACAAGTGCTCTGGTTGTGATAGAGTAAGAATGGTGCTACTCGTAGAGGAGTGTAGCCTAGCCCTGTACACCTCCACAGTAGCCTCAACACCGCCAACACCGGAGCTTTCTCTAGTTCTAGTGAACTGGCCATTCAAAACGTAATCTGGCTCTATGGAGGAAGAAGAAGAAGGCATCACCGTTGCTGCCTTCTTTTGCCTTGGACTATTGGGAGCTTCCTCGGTGGAAGGTGCGCTGGCAGACTGAATTGTAAGGGCCTCAACCTTCCTCTTTTGGGAAGAAACTTTCATCATTTGGATTGGAGAAGGTGGCCCCCATTGTGCCCTCTTGGTTTCTTGTCGGGAAACCAAGTGGTCTTTCCGAAACTCAGAGAGGTGGTCCTCCTCCAGCTTAGAAGCAGGCATCATAGAGGTGGTCTTCTTGGTCATGGGCGTCTCGGTGTAAGTATTAGGCACCCTGCCCTAAACCCTAGTCAGAGATCATGACTCTTCAACATGAACATAGAATAACCTATTCTTCTAGTTCTTCAAAGAATTATAGATTGCGCTGCTAATCTGGAGCACTTGGGGACAGGAAAACCCACTTTCCACCCTAGATGAACTGAAACATTACTCTGACCGCTTCCACCGTCAGCAGCTTCGAATGGTGGCAGAGAAAAATGCAAAGTGTGTACAAGTATTGTACAGCGTTGGCATGAAACAATGCGATGAGAATCTGAAGAGCGGTAAGGATGTCCAACAGCTCGTCAGGGACTGGAAGACGTAGCCCACTCTTCAAGTGGGCCTCGTATACGGTGATGTAACCTTTAGGAGGGGACTATGCCCTATCTTTCTTGCTGGGCATCCTGAAGATGATCTCCTTAGGAATGTTGTACTCAACGTACAACTCCTTCACTTCACTGGCTGTGATCACTGAAGTAATCTAGATTATAGAAGGCACCATGGAAATGGGAGAAGGAAGGAAGCGAAATACTCAGAAAATTTTCAGGAAGAAAGTATGGGAAGTTTGAAAACGAAACGACCAGAGTACTTAAAGGCATGTGAATGCTGAAGAAGGAGAACCGTCTCGAAAAAGTGTGAACATCACTGTTGACATGTGTTGCTTTTAGAGAAGATGCAGTCGAATCAGATCCTCTGGCACATTAATTACTGGGATTGCAAATTCACTGCATGCAGACACGTGGCCAACTTTTTGATTGACAGTCTGACGGCATGATGGCGCATCATTTCAACTCCCAACAGTTCTTCGGATTTTGGCATAGGTGGTCAACAAATCCTGTTAACGCTTCCTTCACAAGTTCTCTAGATTTTGACCCAGACGACGAATTTGGTCAATACTTCCTTCAGCAGTTCTCCAAATTTTGGTCCAGAAGGTCAACGAATCTGGTCAACACTTCCTTCGGTAGTTCTCCGAATTTTGTCCTAGACGGTCAACGAATCCAGTCAATGATTCTCTTCAGCCAGTTCTCCAGATTTTAGCCTAGACTGTTAATGAATCCGATCAACGCTTCTCTCGGTAGTTCTTCAAATTTTGGCCTAAACGATCAACAAATCTGGTCAACACCTCATTCGTTAGTTCTCCGAATTTTGGCTTAAACAGTCAACGAATCCAGTCGACACTTCTCTTCAGCCAGTTCTCCGAATCTTAACTTTATGGACAGCAATTGCAAGCAATTCGATCGATAAACTAAGAGTCATTGCCAGCTTCCCCTCCAGGTCGCCTCAGGCAAGTAACTAAGCCATTCACGTCCTATCTTGAACATGCTAGAGGCTGAAGTTTTAGACCACTAGTATAGGGGATTAGTGATGGGTACACCAATAATGGGCTAGCTCAAGAAGAAGGAACGGTCCAGATTCACAATGGCCCATTTGTGCCTAGACGGTCAACGCTAGTTTTTGACCGGATGAAAGGCTAATGAGCTCGTCAAAGCCCAAGAGTAGGACGGCCCACTTGGGCCCAATACAGTCAACGCTTTCGTTGACCGAAAGCATGCAAGACGGTCAATGCTTCCATTGACTAGAAGCATGACCAATTGATCGGCTGAAGACCAGACGTCATGCGGCCCAAGTGAAGATTGGCCTACGCGTCTGTCCTCGTGCAGCAACGGTCTTCTCTCTTGATTTTGCGCTCTCCACAGAAGATAACCTCTATTATAACAGTTGCTCCCAGAATCAATGTGTATCCCTGAAGGAAAGCTCCCAGAATCAATGTGTATCTCTGAAGGAAAGTGCCAGAATCCTTTTCCAATCTACTGGAAAATCTAGCGATTATAGAACACAGAAAGAAAGTAATTAATCCAACGACCATTACAGCTATAAAGGCAGCACACCAGAAAAGGCAATGGTTCCAATAGAGCGTGGGTATCAAGCCTTTCTACATAAAAAAAGGCAGCCCAATGTAGCGACTATAAAGAGTTATGAGTTCACACTTTAAGGCACATTCTCACTAGCCTACAAAAAGCCTTCTCTTACAAAAAGTTCTCACGCTTTTAGCATTCTAGCACGCTCTCACTCTGTGCTATTACGTTCCTAGCGAATACAGTACTTAGAGGTTTTGCTCATCACGAGCAACCTAGGTGTCTCAGCCTATGAGAGCACCCCACGAAACAAACACTCTTAGTATTCATATTGCACCTCATTGCATCCACCTTCTTACTTTGAAAGCCATTTACTGATTTGAGTATCGAAGTATTTTCGATGGGATAACCTCCCGCCGTCACCTGACATTTTGTTCACAGTTGTAGTGTGCAGGATCTAAACTCAGTGGACAGAGCGGGACTCAGACGAGCGACTCGACTTGAATCTGTTTGAAACTTGAATACATGATGCATCAGTTGTTATTGTGTATAATTATAATACTTAATTTATGTCAAAATATAAATCTAACATAGTGTACACTATTTTGAATACTGTTGGAGGTGAATGGTCTTGGAAGGAGAAATTATAGTGTGCATCTAAAGTAATATTAATTAATTATTAAATGTATTTTTAATAATTATATACATATATTTAGATATTTTCTATGATTAATTGATACTTGACATTAACAAGGTATTCTTAACATATTGAGTAATTATATTATACATTAGTGGTTATATTATTTTATGATTTACCAATTTTTTAAATAAAAATATTTATTTTTTAAAAATGTGTGTTAGATTTATTTATCGTTAGCATATACATACATTATATATATTTATATGGCATTCTCAGTATATTAAATGATTATAATATATGTTGACAGTGTTACATTAATTACCAATACTCTTAGTTTTTAAAATATATATAGTTATTTCTTAAAATATATGCTAGGTTGGATTCATAGTTGATGCATTCAAGGATCTGAGTTATCGAATAAGTTAGGGGGCCACTTGTTCTTCCCAAGAGGGTGAGCCGAAGTGGGTCTGATCCTTGCTACTTTGAACATGAATCTTACGCAATACAACTAATGAATAGGAGATTAGAGAATTGTGGGACTCATTCTCCTGTATATCATTCGACACTCAAGTTAGAAATCTTTTTTGATTCAATAGAAAGATAAGAGGAAAATAAATATGCATGGATGTGTGTATGGGGAATGAGTGTTGAGATAGAATTGAGTTTCAGTGAGTGCGCTCAGTAGGGGAACGACTTAAGAATGGAGGGCTGAGCTCTGGTGATGTGAGGACCCAGTCTCAAAATATGGGGATTAGAAGATATTAAATTAATAATGATAAAAAAAATTAGGCTTAGGAAATGAGAAAATTGGATTCGGAAGCAAAGAGGGGAGGCCAAGCTCGGCGCCTAAGTAGCGCCTGAGGCGTCAAGCCAAGTGCAAGCAGTAGAACAAGGCCACTTGAGCATTGCCTAAGGTGCCACTCGGGTAGGTTTACTAGAAGGGCGCAGCCGAGTAACGCCCGAGAGGCCACCCGGGCACGCTTAGCAGAATATGGGCACCCGAAGGACGCCTGACTAGTGCTCGAGCGCTAGTCCAAAACCCAGCCTACTGACTTTAATTTTCATTTATAAATAGGTGAGGGGAGAGGGTTTTAGACAGCACGAGCAGCAGAAGCATGGAGGACGAAGAGAGGAAAAGAGAAGGAGGAGGAGATTCAAGTCACATCCAATCCGATCGGAGTAAGAAAATCAATAGATCAAGACGAAGTAAGTATATCCTCAACTTTATTTTTCCTTATTATTGTTTTTTAATATACCTACTTCGGTATTAATGCTCTAAAACTTTCTTTTTCTAAGATTTACTCCGAATGATCCATGTTTTTCATGATTTATTGGATAAATTTTATATTTATGCATAAATATGATGATGTATGGTTTTGATTTTGTCATTTAGCATGAATTTTGTGCTCGATTTGTATTCGGAAGCTTCACCCCAAACCCTAGCTCAAAAATAGAGTATAGGTGTGACGACCCAGGTTTCCAAAACATAATAAATTCTAGTTATTAAGTTAAAATAATTAAGATTAAGGTAAATGGATTAAGGAAAAACAGTGAAAAAATTAAGTTGGAGGCAAAAAATGGCCCCAGGACCACGGGCACACCCACGGCACATTTAGCAGAACCACGCACTCGAAGGGTGCCTAGTTGGCGCTTAAGCGTTGGTGTGTTTTGTGGGCAGCGTCTGGTTGGCGCTTGAGTAGTGCTCGAGTGTCGGACTCGATTTTAAAATGCCAAGTGCGTTTTTCCCTCAGCCATTTCCATATTTTAGAGAGAGAGAGGGATGAAGAACTAGAGAGAGAAGGAGGAGCTGAAGGCCCACGAGTCCGAATCCGCCCGAGAGCCAGTTAAAAAGGTGATAGATTGGGACGATGCAAGTACATCTATACCATTTTCTTCCATTTTTGTTGATTTTTGTTTGACCCTTTCGGATTTTTTTGTTCCAATACCCGACCCCATGTATATAATTGTGATGCCCATAGTCTAATTGTGCATATATGTGAAATTCATCATCCGATTCATTGTTTTCGCACCGTTTTGCATGTCCGAAACCCTCACCTACGCACGTGTACTGTTCATGCACGATCGGATGGATTCCGGCCTCAATTTTTGGGACTTTTGCATAAATTGAGACTAGAATACCATTACCCACACCCTAGGTAGGTTAATTTGTCGATTGGGTACCCGATTTGGTGGAATTATGTAAATTTCTATTCGTAAAACCCTAGCCCCGTGCCCGGGTGGTTTTAGGCTGTTGATTTATTTGGGACTAGAATATGATTATGCATGACTTGGGTAAGTTAATTTACCTATTGGGTATACGAATTTGTGAAATTTGGTAGAATTTCATTCCTAAAGCCCTTAACCTACGCCCGAACTCCGTTTGAACTTCAATTTGGGGTTTAATGCATAAATTGACTTGGGATTATAGTTATCCATGCCTTGGATTCGATAAATTACCTGTTGGATGTCTGAAATTCCATGAATTATCTGATATACAAAATCGTGCATTGTTCACGTGCACTGTTCATCCAAGATTATTGAACAATATTTCGCATCAATTTATTTGTTTAATTGTTAATTAAATAATGTATATTTGTATAAGCTCAATTATATAATTTGAGAGTTATGATATGTGCAATTGTAAGTTTCGAAAACGATATGTTAATGCCCCGTTTGAGAAGGGAATTTCTATCCAAAAGCCTTCAAAGCCAAATGCTCCTCTCTGGTAAGAATTTCGAATCTCTGCTATGTCTCGGTTATTCGTACATAAGTCTCTCATATTTGTATATAAGTTAAGTTATGAAAGGATTTAAATTCGAAAGCAAGATAATAAGTATATGACTATATGGAGGGGAATTCCAAATCTGGTTATTTGATTGGTTTGATCTCCAAGATAGAGATATTTGATAATTAAGTTTTGTTTGTGAAATAAGTTTTGTGGAATCCTTCCTCAAAAGAATAAGTAACCATAAAACTAGGATTCGAATTTATGTTTTGATGGGTAATGTCCCCAGGCATGTATGAGGTTTTGGGTCTAAAAACTTGATAATAATGAGGTGATTAGTTTGCTAATGATCAATACTAGGCCTATGGAACGAATAAGGTTGGGTATCGGAAGAAAAATCGAGAAGAATTCGGGTTCGTGCTTCTCAAGCCGTGGCTCTAGCGCGATTTCCAGAATTGCACCCACCCGCTGGCCGCTCGAGCAGAGCGCGAGCGGGAATTCCCGAATGGTGCCCACCTGATGCTCGCTCGAGGCGCGCTCGAGCGGTGGTGCCTTTTTAAGTCGCGGCTGCTTCTCTTTTCCTCATTTTTCCCACGAGTCGGAAGCTTCTAGAGAGAGGGAGCGCCAGTTTTAGTGAGAGAAAGGTGGAGATCGAGGCCGTGGAGTCCGAATCCGTCCGAAAGCTAGTTATAAAGGTGAAAGCACGCATCGAGGCAAGTGTTCTCATATCACTTCTCGTTCTCTTTCGATATTTTGTTTGATTTGATTGGGTATTTTGTGTCGATACCCATTATTAATGTTAGAATCTTGAAACCCATGATTAATGACGAAGGAAAATGTAGTTAGTCGTTCGAATCATGTCCGATTCACTCGGTTTGGTTTCACCGAAACCCTAACCCACGAAATTGGGGATTTCTCATTTTCCTTCCGTGTATCGTGAAATTGACCTCAAAATGTGAATCCCCACGTCTTAAATATGTATATATATGTTGGTCGCGAGTTCGATCTCGCACGTTGCGACCCGATCGCGGTGTCCGAGCCCTCTAAATTGGCCCTGACACTGTTCATCCGAGTGGAAAGGGGAAAATTGCATGTTCCCACCTTCGTTGTATGTTGAATCAACCCCAAAAGATGAATCACCACGTCCCAAATGTGCATATGTATCAACTGGACGCCCGATTTCACAAGTATCGAACCGTTCACGGAGTCCGGATGCTCTAAAAGAGGCCTGAGACTATTCATCCGAAAATAAATGGGAAATTTTCATGCTTTGCCCTCATTTAATTGTTATGAAAGTGATGTCTAAAATGTTTCAATGTAATGTAAGCCCCGAAAAGGTGTATCTGTGTACCGACAGCAAGGGGAATGAGCCCCGAGGCTTCTAAGACAGTATTTGGCTATCGAAGGTATGAATTCGGAATTCTCTTGTGAATGTGAATTGAATGGTAAAAAGGAAATTGAGTTCACAGAAAGTTACGGACCGAGCAAGTGAATGGAAGGGAATCCACATTATACATTGTGATGGAATAATCTCTCGGATGGAGATGTATGTGATGGGAAAGGGTTTTCCCGAGTCGTGAATGTGTATGGCAAACGTGGATTTCCCTCTCCAAGTGTTAGAACTAATCTTGAAATTATGACCATGATTCATAGGGGTAGTAACCTTTGGCTTACCATGTCCATCGCGGTGTGAACCCGAATAATACTTGGCCACGTATTCTAGCTGCTCGTGGAAGCGGGTGATGTTCGTAGTACGCCTTAGGATACTATTATGGAAGAACGACGAATTGCCCTGGTCCCCGGGGGATATGGGGCGTGTTGAGATGGCCGAGTGCTGCTGGCCTAAAATGTAGCCGTCCGGTTAAATGTTGCATAGTGGAGATGCAACCGGTGGTCGAGTGCTGAAGACCTAAAATGTAGCCGTGGCTTTAGAATGTGTAGTGAACACATTCCTTTCCTCATTCTCTCACATCGTTGGTTAGTACGGCCTACTAGCTCGGGTCCGCAAAGACGATATAATGATGAAAATAAATAATGCCTAATCGATGTAACCGTGAGAATCCAGTGATTCCATATGTTTCCTGTTCCCTCTCCTGATTCATGATTATTGAGCTTGCTTATATCCCCCTATTCCAGTTGTTCTATTATTTGCCTACGAGTATTGAGTATGATTATATTTGCTGAGCTGTATGCTCGCTCTTGCTTTTTTTCCTTCCACATGAGAACACTTAGTCTGCGCCAGATTAGTTAGAGCAAGGAGAGAGACTTGCTTGAAGATGTTAGTTGGATGTCAAAGCTTGAAGATTGGGTTATATTTATAATATTAGAATATAAACAGCCACTTATGGATGGATGTGGCTTGTTGTTATATTATGATTTTATTATGCTTCCGTAGGTTTTAATGATTGAGTTGTACTTTCGCATTTATGTTATGTTAATGTTCTTAGATTTTGAGTTTTGTTAGATGGCATCTCTCTAGACCCAGTATAGTAGATAGGGTTACTGTAGTGGAGCCATCGATGATATGACAGTTATATGATCCTGTGTTGTGTGTTGTAGGCCAAACATTCAATAATGATTAGTTGTGTGCTTGTACAGGATGCTTTTAAACAGGTTGTAGTTTTTCTGATTTTAGTCCAGTTGTAGAGGAAACTCTGCCGAAATTTCTGTATGATCCATAATTGCTAATTGTGAACTTTAGTTTATGTTACCATTGACGGAGGTTATTTATTGGAAGAATAATTCGATCCGTCACAGTTGGTATCAGATAAAAGAGATGCCTTAGGTTTGATCTGAATCGTATGCGGAAGCTTAGGTTAGATTAAGATTGATCGATTAAGTGAATGAAGGCATTTGATGATTAAGTCAATCCGGGTAGTTTTGGTTACCTCAGTCCCAATAATTTGGGCTAGCACTAAGTTAGGAGTGACTTAATGCGAAATGTCTCGGTCTCAAGGAAGTATTAGTAGTGGCTCCTTGATGGGGACTACTAGTATTGGGTGGCTGACTGTAGGCTCAAGAGAAAGATGGTGTATAGAGACACCTTAGTGTTTGAATTTGACCGGTATCAATTGGATTTTTGAACTGATCAGTGTTGATTCAAGGCCTAAGTTAATTAATCTCGGTTCGAGGTTTAAGTTTGATCGGCTCTTGGTTGAAGTTCTTAGGTTGGTATTTTGCTACGAAGGGTTGCCAGGTCACCCTAGGGAACGTGATGAATAGGGTGGAGTTAGGTTCAGGCATATGAAGTTCTAGGTTGACAATTCATAATTGTTTTGGAAATACTAAAGTGTCTGGACTTCTGGCCAGTCCAGATCCTATTGAGTTCGAGATGTGAATTTTAAGACTTAGGATGACGTTGCGGTGACCCCATGTCTGGTAGAAGATATGGCGTGTTGCACCATGCTAGATAGAAAGTGAAGTTGACCTCGGTTGGTTGGCATGAGAAAGATCATGGGTTTTGGGGCTTAAGAGATATTTTCCCATGTGTTATGGAAGTTTCATGGATTAATGATTTGTGTCGGTGAGACTCCTAGGAGCATGTTTCAATAGTGGTTAGTTCGATCGCAAGATTTAAGGATGTCCTTATCCATGGATAGGCAGCGAAGAGGTTCGGTGTTTTAAATCAAGGCTCTAAGGTATTAACTTAAAGTATTAAGTGCCACCTGTCGAGATAAGAAGTAAGGCCCTTAGGCTTAATATTGTAATCTGGTGTCATTTTGGGGATTCCAAACCCATGTTTGCATTGTGTTTTGAGTTATGTGTAATTGGGAGACCTAAGCTTTGTAATAGCGGCAAAGGTGACCTAGTACTTGGAAGGACAAAAGATATATCAAAGTGGATGTTTATGTATAAATCTTCGATAAATGTTTTCCTGAAGGGATTTGGGGACTATGATCTAAGTTATAGATAGTACGGTCATTGGATTAAGGATAGTTTGTATCCTCTGATCTTGAAGTGAAGAAATCCAGTGCCTTAGGATCAGAGTTTCGGTGGTCAAGCATGAGAGAAATATGTGGATTGCCGAAATAGAAGATGAAATTTCTTAATCTTGATGTCACAACACTTGCATCTTTGGGATCCCGATTATATATATGGTTTTGTGATTCCTAGGTTTATTTAATTAAGGATCTAAGTTCGATACAAGTGGTATCGAGGTTGTGATATTTTTGGAGTTCGTGGATATGATTGGTTGGGTTAACTTGAACCATCTTGTGGTGCCAATCTTGACGTGACGTTTGAATCATTTGGTCAGTAAGTTATCGGGTAGATCTGAATTGTGTTGGTAAACATATTGTGCATTGTAATTGAATTGTGCGATTTTGGGTATGAACTTGAGATAGTTAAAGTATTAAGTCTTAATCCGATCTTAATAGTAGTTCAGTCGGTGAACTGTAGTGCTGATATAGTTGGCATGGTAAAGGATAGCATCTTGCAATTAGGTTGTAGGATTTGAAGTATGAGTTTGAATCGATCGAGGTATCAAGAAATTGATACCGTCTTTCTTGTAGATCATTTGATCGAGGATGTTATAAAAAAGGAAGATTCGGCTGAGTTATCTTTCGATCGGTAATTTGAGGTCATGTTGAATCGATGCTAATCGTTGAGGATCTTAAGCAGGGCCGTGGAAGTATCGGCTTTGGTATCGCGGTAAAATATTCCAGAACCTTCGAGGTAAATAGATGGACCGATAAGGTGGCTTACGAATTTCAAAATGGCTAAGAGATTAATGATTGGATGAACAGACTTTGTGGATGGATAGGCATAGTCCGTGGGCCGTCGTGAAGGCTTGATGAATTCTAAGATCGATTTGGGTCCATAGCGTGTTAAGTGTGGATCAATGGAAGTTGTAGCCCTTGCGGTATTCAGGATAAGGATATGGCCACTATGAAGTCCAAAAACGTCGTTTGGGTTTTGTAGACTCGTTGGCGTTTCATGAAATTTTATGGGTTTGATCTTTTGGCCATATTCGGGTCCATGTTGGGGTGACTTCATTGATGAATTCAAAGGAATAATGAGGTGTATATAGTTATTTGAGGATTATGTCATAAGTTCTGACGGCTGATAATCCGTATGCCCCCATTGGGAAGGGAGTGTGAGTTTTGTTAAGGAAATGCCTTGTTAAACTTGTGGCTCTTTGGTAACATGATTTTGAGATCAATAAGATTGTAAGTGATGGATAATTAGGGAGACCAATTAGTGTCGTGAAAGTATATGGTCATCTTGGATCTAACCGAAACTGTTAAGTGACCTGACAAGTATTCCTTGGGAATTTCTGTGTCAGTAAGACGATCAGCATGGGAGAGATTTGTAATTGCCAGGTCGAAAGATAAAAGGTAATTTTCGGGGAATAAACAGGTATTAAGAGGCGTCCATGTCATTTGGATTGACCCCTAATGGGTCTGATAAGTTATCGTGGAATGTAATGCCTTTGAGAAACGTTAAGGTTATGTGACTCTCACGTCATGATAGGTGGATACCTTTGATTTAAGTGAGGGAGAAGTTCATGATTAGTATTACCCCTATATGCAAGTCGGATTTAGCCATTGAAGTTCCATTTAGAGAACTTATGATGTTGTCCTTGAAGATAACCCTTATCAAAAATTTTAAGAGCCGGAATGATTGTGTCATTGAGGAAGATAGTCTTATGATATTGCATGTGGACAGATTTGTTTAAAAGTTGGGAAGGTGAACCTTGGTGTTTGCTTTTGGGGAAAGCAGATATCAATGTTGACAATTGATGTTGGGAGTTTTAATATGTCTTTGGAGTTTCCTAGAAGATGTGAAAGGTAAATTGCGAGTAAGTCCAACGGTTGGGTAATAGAATATCATGTCCTTAGTTTGGGGGACATAATCGTAATCGATGTATGGGAACTAGGAGTTCATGAAATACGAAGTTCTTACGGTTTGTTCAGGATGGTTAGAGCAACCCACTTATCATAATTATGGAAGACGCGTTTGGGTTGGATTTGTTGGCCCATTGGTATGCCAACGGGATCTTGAGGTTACTCAGTTATTAGATCTTGAGGCTATAGGATGAATGACAGAAAGCTATGTCGAATCTTGGGATGATTGTTACAATTGTAGTTTTGAAGGTGGCTATAGTTGATGATTGTGGGACTTGTCTTCATGGTATGTTTATCCTAGGATCGTGTTAATCAGAGTAGCGCAGCGAAATCGTTGTGAGCCTGTGGCCCTGAGAATGAACTGAAGTGGAAGTTCATTGGATTTGTTTGAAGTATCGAATTAGGTTAGAGGAATAGCCAGCATTATTGTAGGTCGCTTTTGGAGTTCGGGGAATCGTTGTGTAGTCCTCCGTGTATCGTTGGTTGAGAACACCAATAGGGGTGGGTTAAACCATTCTAGGAGGCTGAGAATTTGTCATGTGAAAAAGATTAGAACGATTCAATGCTTGAGATTCATAAAATAGGCATTGTCCGAGGAAATGAGTTTAGAATATAAGGGGTTCGCCTCTGATTTGGAAATTCGAGACTTGTTAAATTTCGAGGACGAAATTTTCATAAGTGGGGGAGAATTGTGAGGTTTCGGGTCTAAAAACTTGATAATGATGAGGTGATTAGTATGCTAATGATCAATACTAGGCCTATGGAACGAATAAGGTTGGATATCGGAAGAAAAATCGAGAAGAATTCGGGTTTTGTGCTGCTGAAGCGCTGCCAACAGGCTTGCACCTGTTGCGCGATCGAACCGTGGCTCGAGCGCGATTTCTAGAATTGCGCCCGCCTGATGGCCACTCGAGCTCCACTTGAGCGGGAATTCCCGAATGGCACCTGCCTGATGCTCGCTCGAGGTGCGCTCGAGCGGTGGCGCCTTTTTAAGTCGTGGCTGCTTCTCTTTTTCTCATTTTTCCCACGAGCCAGAAGCTTCTAGAGAGAGAGGGAGCACCGGTTTTAGTGAGAGAAAGGTGGAGATCGAGGCCGTGGAATTCGAATCCGTCTGAGAGTTAGTTATAAAGGTGAAAGCACGCGTCGAGGCAAGTGTTCTCATACTCACTTTTCGTTCTCTTTCGATGTTTTGTTTGATTTGATTGGGTATTTTGTCTCGATACCCATTATTAATGTTAGAATCTTGAAACCCATGATTAATGACCAAGGAAAATGTAGTTAGTAGTTCGAATCGTGTCCGATTCACTCGGTTTGGTTTCACCGAAACCCTAACCCACAAAATTGGGGATTTCCCGTTTTTCTTCCGCGTATCGTGAAATTGACCTCAAAATGTGAATCCTCACGTCTTAAATAAGTATATAGGTTGGCCGCGAGTTCAATCTCGCACGTTGCGACCCGATCGTGGTGTCCGGGCCCTCTAAATTGGCCATGACACTGTTCATCCGAGTGTAAAGGGGGAAATCGCATGTTCCCACCATCGTTGTATGTTGAATTAACCCCAAAAGATGAATCACCATGTCCCAATTGTGCATATGTATCAACTGGACACCCGATTTTGCAAGTATCGAACCGTTCGCGGCGTCCGGATGCTCGAAAAGAGGCTTGACACTATTCATCCGAAAATAAATGGGAAATTTACATGCTTTGCCCTCATTTAATTGTTATGAAAGTGATGTCTAAATGTTTCAATGTAATGTATGCCCCGAAAAGGTGTATCCGTGTACCGGAAGCAAGGGAATGAGCCCCGAAGGCTTCTAAGACAGTATTTGGCTATCAATGGTATGAAATTCGGAATTCCCTTGTGAATGTGAATTGAATGGTAAAAAGGAAATTGAGTTCCACAGAAAGTTATGAACCGATCAAGTGAATGGAAGGGAATCCACATTGTACATTGTGATGGAATGACCTCCGGATGGAGATGTATGTGATGGGAATGGGTTTTCCCGAGTCGTGAATGTGTATGGCAAATGTGAATTTTCCTCTTCAAGTGTTGGAACTAATCTTGAAACTAAGACCATGATTCATAGGAGTAGTAACCTTTGGCTTACCATGTCCATCACGGTGTGAACCCTACGAATACTTGGCCACGTATTCTAGCCGCTCGTGGGAGTGGGTGATGTTCGTAGTACGCTTTAGGATACTACTGTGGAAGAACGAGGAATTACCTTGGTCCCCGGGGGATATGGGGCGTGTTGAGATAGCCGAGTACTGTAGGCCTAAAATGTAGCCATCTTGTTAAATGTTGCATAGTGGAGATGCAACCGGTGGTCGAGTGCTGCAGACCTAAAATGTAGCCGTGGCTTTAGAAGGTGTAGCGAACACATTCCTTTCCTCGTTCTTTCACATCGTTGGTTAGTACGGCCTTCTAGCCCAGGTCCGCAGAGATGATATAATGATGAAAATAAATAATTCCTAATTGATGTAACCATGAGAATCCAGTGATTCCATATGTTTCCTGTTCCCTCTCCTGATTCATGATTATTGAGCTTGCTTGTATCCCCCCATTCCAGTTGTTCTATTATTTGCCTACGAGTATTGAGTATGATTATATTTGCTGAGCTGTACGCTCACTCTTACTGTTTTTCCTTCCAGACGAGAACACTTAGTTGGTGCTAGATTAGTTAGAGCAAGGAGAGAGACTTGCTTGAAGATGTTAGCTGGATATCAAAGCTTGAAGATTGGGTTATGTTTATAATATTAGAATATAAACAGCCACTCATGGATGGATGTGGCTTGTTGTTATATTATGGTTTTGTTATGCCTCCGCAGGTTTTGATGATTGAGTTGTACTTTCGCATTTATGTTATGTTAATGTTTTTAGATTTTGAGTTTTGTTAGATGGCATCTCTCTAGACCCAGTATAGTAGATAGGGTTACTGTAGTGGAGCCATCGATGATATGACAGTTATATGATCCTGTGTTGTATGTTGTAGGCCAAACATTCAATAATGATTAGTGGTGTGCTTGTACAGGATGCTTTTAAACAGGTTGTAGTTTTTCTGATTTTAGTCCAGTTGTAGAGGAAACTCTACCGAAATTTCTGTATGATCCATAATTGCTAATTGTGGACTTTAGTTTATGTTACCATTGACGGAGGTTATTTATTGAAAAAATAATCTGGTCCATCACAGTATGTCACTAGTGTGACAGTGGAACTCAAGGATTTGTCCTGACTGCATGTTATAGCGGACAATACAATAGACATGCCTTAGGACGTTGCTGTGGTTATTAAGGATAACTTTGTCCATAGAGTGATACGTGATCTATCCTGCCATTGGGATGTAAATTTGGAAGAAATTTTGATATTTAGCCTTGGATTGTGTGTAGTAAACACAATCAATACGTCCCGCCAGAAAAGGGATGTAAGACTATGACTTTTGAACTTTGGCCTTGGATTGTGTGGAGTGAACAAAATCTATCATCGATTATTCGCTCCTTTGGCTAGTGGGGTCTATTAGCCCAGGTTTGTAAAGATGAATAATTTGTTATATTTATGTTCTAAAGAAAAGAAGAAAATTGCACCCCAAGCATGTCAAATTTAAGTTCTGTTATGCATCTTTTTTCTGATCATATATCTTTCCCTTGTTTAATTTCGTTGTTATTGTTCAGTGCTTTGTTATGATGTACTTGTTAGGCTATTAGCTTACTTTTACTTCTTCTTTCCAGATGGGAATTACAAGATAATGCTCGATTAGTTAGAGAAAGGCTGGAGATAAGCTGAAGAGATCGACTGGACTTCAAGGACTTAAGACTAGAGCATGGATATTATAATTGAAGAGTAAATAGTTTAGTTAGCTTATTATTGTATATGATGATGATGATTTAGTACGTTTGTATTATGATTAATGTATTGTTTAGCTTCCACAGATGATTTTTTAGTTTTAGTTGCTTCCGTAATATTTACTTTATGATCTTGGATTTTGTTATGGTTCTAGATGGCATCTCCATTTAGATCCAATATAGTAGCAGAGATATTGTGTTGGAGCTATGGATGATATGGCATTTGTGGATCCTGTGTATACGTTTATTGGATAAATGGTAATATTTGTTTAGTTGTGTGCTTGTATAGGTTCTTTTAAACAAGTTGTAAGGTTTTGTTTCAATTTAGTTATAAAGGAAACTCTGACAAATTTTTGTAGATTTTATGAATATCATTTTATTTGTTTATTGACTGGAGTTCTTTAAAGGATAAGGATCCGTTCCTTCACAATAGGGCATTTATAAATCTTGAGTTTTGAGGAAAGTTATTGTTTGGTAAAATGTTTAAGTTATCTGAAAATTTTATAAAAGTTATGCCATCCGAAATTTATTTAGAACTTTTGAGCATCCTATCCTTGGGATATAAATAAGGATGAATTATTCGTTAATAACTTTTGAAAACATCCATGTTTTCGAGATTAGGAGTTCCAAAACTATATGGAGGCTTTAGCTCGTATTTTCCTCAGAATGCCATGAGAATGACCCCGTCCATGGACTAATGTGTTTTCTGCCTTCCGTGGGGTGTTACTATGGAAAACAACAATTAGACATAATTAAACATCCTACCCTCAGAATGTAAATAAGGAGGATAAGAACTTTGGATAAGAATTTTGGATCTTCGGATCATTTGAAAAGAACTTCGGATCTTCAGATCATTCGAATAAGAATTTTAGATCTTCTGATCATTTAAATAAGAATTTCGGATTTTCGGATCATTTGAATAAGAATTTTGGATCTTTGGATCATTTAAATAAGAACTATGGATCTTTGGATCATTTGAATAAGAACTTTTGATCTTCGGATCATTTGAAAAAGAACTTTAGATCTTCGGATCATTTGAATAAGAACCATGGGTCTTCAGATCATTTGAATAAGAACTTTGGATCTTTGGATCAGAACTTTGAATGAGAATTTTGGATAAGAACTTTGAATGAAGAACCAAGAACTTTGAACATCACTCTTTTATGGTTATGCATTGATTTATACTTTTGCCTCATTTGCGTACATGTTTGATTTTTAAAATTTCTTCTAAGTTTTCTTGTCCTTATATTTTACATGTTTTATATGATATTTGAATGTTCTTGCTATTTTAGATACCTTGCTGGGCAATTACTCACCCTTACTCTTATTTTTTCCTTTCAGATAAGCTGATACCTGATAAGGACCAAAGATAGAAATTGGCTATAAGAAGCTTATGGAGCTTGAAGGCTTTTGAAGATTTTAGAAGTTTGAGGAATTGTGAATGTATATAGTAAATATTTGGATGTGAAATGAACATAAAGTATATAGTTATTACATGTTAAAAATTGTTATGATTATTGTTTTTGCTTCCGCAGATTGATATATGGCTATAGTTTGCTTCCGCCATTTTGATTTTGAATTTGTACAGGTTCCTAGATGACATCTCTATTAAGATCTAATACGGCAGTTAATAGTATTGTGTTGGAGCCATCAATGATATGGCATTTTTAGATCTTGTGGATGTAATGTGGATTAAATTTTGAGCACTATCTATGTATATGTTTTATACAAGTTGTGTTAATTTAGCTTGTTGTATGGATTTATCTATTTTTAGAGGAAACTCTATTCGATTTTCTACAGAAATTGATGTGTTTTAATTTTATGGGTATTAGTTTGGTATGTTTATTGATGGAGGTTATTAGAGAAAAATAACCCGTTCCGTCACAATTGGTATAGAAAAAAGAGATGTCTTAGGTTTAATTTGAATCGTATGCGGAAGTTTAGGATCAACTAAGATTGATCAAATAAGTAGATTGAGGTGTAGAATGATTAAGTTAGATTGAAAAGCTCAAGATATCCTAGTTTGTATCCCTTAGGCTAGAATTAAGTTGAGATTTGGGGTTTAAGCTGATTGACATTGATTTTCAACCTAGGCTAATTGACCTTGGTTTAAAGTTCAGGTTTGATCTATTTTGAGTTGAGGTTTTCAGGTTAGTAAATCATTAGAAAGGTGTGCTTGGGTTAACCTAGTAAGTATGATAGATAAAGTGGAATTGATGACTTGAGGTAGTGTAACTTGGAGTCGATTTTCGATATAGTGAAATTTAGAATGTCGATTTAGGATCAATTTAGTAGCGATCGGGTACTTGAAATTTTGGGTGATATGAGTCGTGTAGACTTGAAATGGGTAAGGGTAGTTTGGATTAGATGGAATGTTTAGGTGCTAGTCCCTTGTTTTAATTCTGAAATGCACTGATTGATTGTAACCCCTCCCTATAATTTGGTTATTTGAAGTCAACTAATCTTGTGATGTTTTTGGCTATAGGATATTAGCATGGCTAGTAGAAAGGGAAGAAGAAATACTCATGGAGGTGCTAATACTCCCCAAGATCGTGAGGTCGAATATTTGAATTTGTTGGGGGAGGATGTCTAATATTCTAGAGTCGATGGAGCAACATCACATGGCTCCGGTTCCTATACCAGAGCTAGCCCTAGTAAATCCCACCCCAATGGCATATGAGAAGTTTACGGCGAAAAAGGTGCCTGAATTTTTAGGAGAGTCTGATCCAGTGAAGGCAAAAATTTAGATTCGGAGACTGAAGAAAATATTTATGGTCATTTAATTTTCTAATCAGGAAAAGGTTACTTTTGCAGCCTATAAATTAGAGGAAGAAGCTTATAGTTGGTGGTCGATGAAGAAAACGTCGTTGGGTATGCCTAGTGAGGAAATTTCTTGGGAAATGTTTGAGGAGGCCTTCCTAGAAAA
The DNA here is from genome assembly GCA_033239525.1 of Nepenthes gracilis. Taxonomy (NCBI): domain Eukaryota; kingdom Viridiplantae; phylum Streptophyta; class Magnoliopsida; order Caryophyllales; family Nepenthaceae; genus Nepenthes; species Nepenthes gracilis. Next base: position 13,109,157 of record BSYO01000003.1, on the reverse strand, counting down.
ATATTTCCCTTCTAGCCTCCAGGATTGGAAGGAAGAGGCGTTTATATAGCTTAGGCAAGGAAACTGCACCGTGGTAGAGTATGATGCAAAGTTTGTTGAATTGCCATGATATGCACCATGTATTATGGAAGATGAGTTGAGAAAAGCCAAAAAATTCCAACAAGGATTGAGGGATGAGATTAGGAGTCAGCTGGTGATATAGGAGCTTCAAACTTATATCGAGGTTCTAGGTAGAGTTCTGATATTTGAAAAATAGCTTGTGACTCAAAAACGTTTTGCTAAGAGGGCAGTTAGCTAAATGAGTTTTAGTACGAGATCAGGCTTATGACCCTTAGGATCTTCTAAGAAGATGAAAGTGTCTAATAAAGGGAAAGGTAACATCGAAATTTGGTTAGTGTCAGCTTTCCAAGCATCATGTAATGGAACGGATCTTATCTTTTAAGACCTTCCGTTAATAACATACTAAACTAATACTCTAAATTTTAAAACATTAATTTCTGTAGAAAATTGGGTGTAATTTCTTCTAAAAATGAGCTAAAAAACATACAAATAACCTGTATTATCACAACATTGCATTACATATGAAATTAGCAAATCTCAAAATTTAATCCATAGGATCAATATATGCCATATTATCCATGGCTCCAACACAATACCCCTAATTACTGTATTAGATCAAAGAGATATGCCATCTAAGACCAAAACAAAATCCATAACCCAAAACAGTAATGTAGAAGCAATTATAACCATATGCCAACGTGCAGAAGCAAAAACAATATATCCATTATAATATATATATACTACATTATCAGAATATACAAAGTTCATTCAAAACAAATCATAGACATCCACAATTCTTCAAGTCTCCAAAATCTTAAAAGATCTTTAGGCCCAACAAGCTATCTTCCTTCTAGCTAATCCTATCTTAAGTTCTTATCAGGTTTCAGCTTACCTGGAAGGGGACAGAAAGCAAGGGGTGAGGCGAAGGCTTAGTAAGGTACCATAAAATAAAAATAGAAATTATTCATATAAAATGTATAATTATTGTGAGGTTCCGGGTCTAAAAATATAATAAATACGAGAAAAATAACGTGATAATAATAAATACTAGATCTATTGAACGAATGAGTATGTGTATCGGAAGAAAATCGGGTTGTGAACTGCTGAAGCACTGCCAGCAGATCGTGCTTGCTGTGCCCTCGAGCACAGGCTCGAGCGCAAAAAGCAATAGCGCAAGCAGCAGGTTGCACTTGCTGCGCACTCGAGCGGTTAAATCCAGTAGCTCCCCTACCCGCTGAGCGCCTGTGCGCGCTCGAGTGCGGGCCGGCAGTGAGGCCGTGCTCGCCGCTCGCTAGCCTGGCACTCGAGTGTCCCGACAGGTATAAAAACGTGACCTGCTTTGTGTTTCTTTGATTTTCCTCATTTTCAGAAGTCTTTTGGAGAGGAGGAGAGAGGAAGAATGCCAGTTTTAGAGAGAGAAAGGAGGAGATCGAGGCATAGAGTCTGAAACCGTCCGGGAGCCAGTTATAAAAGTGATAGCACGCGTCAAGGCAAGTGTTCTCATACTCACTAACTTTCCTCTTTCGATATTGTTTTGGTTATCATTGGGTATTTTCATCTTAATACCCACCCAAACCTGGAAAAATGTGATACCCTTGACCTGAGACCAAGAATTGTGTAATTTATTATCCGATTTACTCACCGATCCCACCAGTGGAGTATCGCCAAACCCTAACCTACAGGAAATTGGGGGTTTTCTGTTTTCGCGCCTTATTTCATTAAATTGACCCCAAAATGTGAATCCCCATGTTCCAAATACATATATACGTCGGCCGTGCGATCGATCTCGCACGTCTCGACCCGTTCGCGGCGTCCGAGCCCTCTAAATGGGCGCTGACACTGTTCACCTGAGACAAAAGGAAAAATTGCATGTTTTTACCTTCATAAAATGTTGAAATGATCTTAAAATATGAATCCCCGCATCCTAAAAGTAAGTATGTGCCGACCGGACATTTGATCAAAATTTGACCCATTCGCGACATTCGAGCCCTCTAAAAATGGCCTAACACTGTTCACTCGAGATTGGAAGGTAAGTGTGCATGCTTTAACTCTCTTAAATTGTGATGAAACTTATGACAAAATGTTGTGTCTAATTGTAAGCTCTAAAACATGTAATTGTACACCGGGAGTAAGGGAATGAGTCCCTGAGGCTTCCAAGGTGGTGTTTGACCAACAGAGGTAAGTATAAGCAAACTCTCTTATGAGTTGAACTTATTGGTTGAAAGATCTAAGCTCCAAACGAGAGAAAGGAACCGAATGAGTAAATGGAAGGGAATCCACAAAGTGTAATGTAATGGATTTGGTCTCCTAGATTGAGACATGAGATGAGAATGTGATTTCCCAGGTTGAGAATGTATATTGCAAATGATGGATTCTCCTTCAAAGGATTAAGACTAATCTTGAAACTAGAACCATGGATCATAGGGGTAGTACCCTCTAGCTTGCCATGTACATCACGATTGGAACCCAAGGAATACTCCAGCCGCCCCTGGGGGCGGGTAATGTTCAGGGTACGCTTTAGGATGCTACTGTGAAGGAACGAGGATTGCCTTGGTCCCCAGGAGATATGGGGCGATTGAGATGGCCGAGTGCTGCAGGCCTAAAATATAGCCGATGGTCGAGAGCTGTAGACCTAAAATGTAGCCAATGGTCAAGTGCTGCTGACCTAAAATGTAACTGATGGTCTAGTGCTGCAGACCTAAAATGTAGCCGATGGTCGAGTGCTGCAGACCTAAAATGTAACCAGCCTTAGAATGTGTGGCAGACACATTCTTTTCCTCGTCCTCTCACATCGTTGGTTAGTACGACCTACTAGCTTGGGTCTGCAAAGATTGATGAAAGTAATGAAAATAAATGAATGTAACTAGAACAAACATGTGAACTAAATGATTCCAGATGTTTCCACTCCTGGCATGCTTCCTTTATTCAAGTATATGTTTCCCGTACCTAGTTACTGTCTTTCCTGTAAATTGTTGTAGTTAGTGATGTATGATTTCATTTGCTGGGCTATATGCTCACCCTTGTTATATGACTTTCAGATGAGAACACATTGATGCCTGACGAGACAGAGTAGATCATAGAAGTGCGATAGACAGCTGGTATTGCACGCATGGCTCAAGACTGGGACATAACTAATTTTGTGTATGAAACAGGAATTTTGGCCCTATTTTGTAAACTGTGTAAAATATATATGGTAATGATCAATGATGTTTAGCATGAATGAATGATGGATTAGTTTCCACTGTGTATTGTGGTTTTTATGCTTCCGTAGGTCCTTCTCATTATGGTTATGATCAAGGTTTCTAGTTGGCATCCTTCCCCATAGGCATTATACTGGAGTTATGATGTCGGTGCCGCTTCGTTTGATGCGGCGATTAGAGCCTGTGTAGTGTATTAAGCATTAAGACTTGTAGTTTTGCTATGGATGGTTGTAGATTGTTGTGCAGGGTGGATTTACAGGTATTTATCTTTTGGCAAACGCTCGATTTACAAATGGAACTCTGTGACGAACCAGGTTATTTTCCTTAAATAATCCTCCATCGATAAAACAATATAATTTAATATTATAAATTTCTGTAGAAAATCGGGTAGAGTTCCGTTTATAAATCGGACGTTTGCCAAAATATAAACACCTGTACAAAACTCTGCACAATATCCACATATACACTCATCACCATACACAGGATCTCATAGCCACCAAAACTCCTGTAGTGGCACCGACGTTATAACTCATGTACGACGTCGGCTCAGGAAAAGATGCCAACTAAAAGAATCCAATTATGACCACAAATACAACCTGTGGAAGCGTGACAACCATAATATACAAGAAACCAAAATTATCCATCCATCCATATATACATACATGGCATGATAATATACAAAATTTCTGTGTTGTACATAAATGAACTAAATCCTCAAGCTCCTTACAAAATCAAGTCTCCTAACTCGTCTCTCTGGCTTACTCGGTCTCGTTGGGCATCAAAGCATTGTCAACTGAAAAGAGAGAGAGCAAGGGTGAGCATATCGTCCAGCAAGTGCAAACATACGTCACTAACCGAATGGATAAACAGTAAAGACAATAATGGGATGGGGAAGATCACATTTGTTTCGAAAAAAAGGGAGCATAAGAGGAAGGAAACCTTTGGGATCGCATAGTTTGCATGTTAACATTTGAAACACTTTTACATACTTTTGTTATTTCCATTAATCTTTGCGGACCAAGGCTAGTAGGTCATACTAGCAATGATGCGAGAGAACGAGGAAAGGATCATGATACTCCACATGATCTAAGGCCGTGAGGGCTTATTCTTAAACCCAGTCGGGGGGTCATCTACATATCATGCTTGTAGACGGGCCTGATAAACGCCCCATTTCCTCGGGGTACCAGGGTAGTTCCTTGTTCTTCCACAATAGTATTCTAAGGCATGATACGGACATCACCCACTCACACAAGCGACCAGAATACCCCGCCAAAGTATTCTTCGGGTTTCTACCGAGATGGACGTGTCAAGCCAGAGAATACTACCCGATGAACATAAGTCCATGGTCATAGTTTCATGATTCTATTTCCATTTTTATTTGAGGGAAAGTCTATCATATCCAATTTATCATATCTCCCGCCATTTGGGAGGTTCCATCATTTGATTATCACACTGTGGACTTCCCTCCGTTTACTCTCTTTGTTCTTATCTCACTTTGGAATTTAAGTATTTTTAACAATTCAATTATACATATGATTAACAAAGTTCATGATAGATTGGAAGTTCTTACCATCGATGAACCAATATCACGTCGGGGTCCTCCAGAGCCCGTTGCATTGCAATCGATACACAAATTTATAATTTCAAGCTTACATTCCAATATAATTAGTTAGATATACTTGGTATAACAATTAAATAGGGAAGAAACATGCAAATTACCCATTATACATCGGATGAACAGTAACAGTGGTGTTTTAGAGCGTTCAGACGTCACGAACGGGTCAGTTCTTGTTAAAATCAGACGCCTGGTCGATATATATACATATTTGGGACGCGGTGATTTACATTGTGGGGTCAAAATCACATAATTTGAAGGGGAAAATAGTAAATCCCGAATTTGGGTGTGGGTAAGGGTTTCACGATACCAAATCGAACGATTCGGACAATGAATTGAACAGATAATTGCATATTCGTGGAACATAAATCATGGGTTATACGTTTTTTACATTTTGGGTGGGTATCGAAACAATAATACCTGATGGAGAAAAAATAAAAATTAAAAGAGAGCAAATAGTGAGTATGAAAACACTTGCCTCGACGCGTGCTATCACTTTTATAACTGGCTTTCAGACGGATTCGGACTCTACGCCTTGATCTCCTTCTTTCCCTCTCTAAGATCGGCGTTCTCTCTCTCTCTTCCTCTCCAGAGAATTTTGGAAAATGTGAAAAAATGAAGAAACGTGAAGCAAGTCGCGTTTTTATACTCGGCGGCCATGCTGCCAGCCTGCGCTCGAGTGCACACAGGTGCTCAGCGAAGGGGGAGCTACTGGTTTTTACCCTCGAGCGGAGCTCGACCGCGCAGTAAGCGCAACCTGCTGGCAGCGCTGCAACAACAAAATCCTGAGATTTTTCACCAAATTTCTTCCAATGCTAATTTTTAACCGTCCAATAAGTCTAATATTTTTTTATTGTTATGTTGATTGCCTCATGCTAATTATATTTTAGACTCGGAACCTCACAAACTCTGTCCAATTTTCTACAGAAATTAATAATTTTAATTAGAAATACTAGTTTATTTTTATCTGTGGGTGGAACGGATTGTTTTTAACTCCGCCATTCGCAACACAGGATTACAGATGCTATCTAGGACCCATATATTTTAATCACAAAACGCATAGCGGAAGCCAATCTAATATCTTGCGAAAACATTCATATTCATTCCATAACATTCATTTCCGAATAGGCACAAATGTCTAATTACAAAAGTTTATGGAGTCCATTAATTCATTACACTAATTGATTCTCCGTTGCGATCGTCAAAAGGTGCTCCAGAATCCTTACGAATCCTTCAGGTCAGCTTTGATCACTCCGTCTTGCCAGGCATAAATTCTAAATTTTCATCTGAGGGGGGGGGGAAACAGAAAACAGTGAGCCGGAGCTCAACAAGGTACATGCAAATTTTTCATAAAACATTCATCCTATCAATAGTTACAGATATATATACAGAATATCATTTGGCCGGAATCATGCAAAACGCTTAGGATGGTTAATGCAGGAAATCAGGCATCATATATATACATGGCATTTGACCGAACAAAAGCAAATCGAAAAATCAGAACAGATAATACTTGGGCATAACACAATGCAGATCATAAATTTAGCTTCTTTTATTTATTGCATAACGGAAGGGGGCTTTAATCGAGGATAGATTGTGCACATTTCCTCACAATCATGGTAATACCTCCTTGTACAAAGTCCTGAGGACGGCTCTCACTTCCTCCTTGTTTAAAGCCTCGAGAACGGCTATCACTACCTCCTTGTACAAAGCCCCGAGGACGGCTCTTGTGAGGTTCTAGATTTAAGAACTTGATAATAATGAGGTGATTAGTATGTTAATGATCAATACTAATCCTATGGAAAGAATAAGGTTTGGTATCGGAAGAAAAATCGAAAAAATTTGGGTTCGTGCTGCTCAAGCGCTGCCAGCAGGCTTGCGCCTGCTGTGCGCTCGAGCCATGGCTTGAGCACATGTTCCAATAGCTCCCCTGCCCGCTGGCCGCTTGCTTCCCACTTGAGCGGCACTCGAGCGGTGGAAGACCCGTGGCGAGCCCGCTCGCCGCCTGCTCGAGCGGACGGCACAGTATAAAAAAGCATTGTGCTTCTCTTTCTCCCATTTTTCTGGTGCCCGAGGGTTTGAGGAGAGAGAGAGAGCGCCGACTTAGAGAGAGAAGAAGGGAGATCGAGCCCGAAAGTCCGATTTCGTCCGAGAGCCAGGTATAAAAGTGAAAGCACGCGTCGAGGCAAGTGTTCTCATACTCACTTCTCGTTCTCTTTTGATGTTTTATGTATTTTCGTTGGGTATTTTGTGTCGATACCCACCGTGAACGGAAGAATCTTGAAACCCATCCCGAGAGGTCCAAGAAAATGTAGTTAGTGCGCGGATCGTGTCCGATCCACCCGGTTTGGTTTCGCCGAAACCCTAACCCACGAAAAATTGGGGATTTCCCGTTTCCCGCCCATGCATCATGAAATTGACCTCAAAATGTGAATCCCCACATCCCAATGATGCATATATATCGGCCGCGGGTTCGATTTCGCACGTTTCGACCCATTCGCGGTGTCCGGCCCTCTAAATTGGCCCCGACACTGTTCACCTGTCACCGAAGGTGGATTTTGCATGTTGTCACCTTCGTGGAGTGTTGAAATGACCCTAGAATGTAAATCACCATATCCCAATTGTACGTATATATCGACCGGATGCCGAATCCCGCAAGATTTGACCCGTTTGTGGCATCCGGGAGCCTTGAAAGAATTCCGTAATTGTTTATCCGAAATTGAAGGGGAAGTTGCATGCTTCCATAACCATGATAAGTAAATGGAACCCGAATGTGAAATCTCGTGAACGAACTGTGCGTACGTGTCCACCGGACGTCCGATCCCTTAAGTATCAATCTGTTCATGGCGTCCGATGTTCAAAAGGAAATCCGATATTGTGTACCCAAAATGAATTGAGAATCGTGTATGTTATTCCCTCATAATTATTGTAAAAGTAACATTTAACTGATTAAACGAAAATGTAAGCCCCGAATGTGAATCCGTGTGCTGGAGGCAAGGGAATGAGTCTCAGAGGTTTCAAAGTGACTTGTGATCGTCTGAGGTATGAAATCTAATATCTGTTGTGAACTTGGAATGATTTGTTGTGGATTAAGGGGAATTGAGTCCCATCGATTGTGATTAAGAGAATTGAGTCTCAATGATTGTGAATAAGGGAATTGAGTCCCATTGGATATTGAGAATCGTGACGTGAATGGAAGGGAGTCCACATTGTGCTTGTGATGATATAATCTCCTGGATGGAGATGTGTGTGATGAGATGATCTCCCGGTTAGAGATCTTGTGATGGGAATGAGATTTCCCGAGATGTGATTGTGTGTGGCAAATGTGGGTTTCCCTCTCCAAGTGTTGAACCTAATCTTAAAACTAGGACCCTGAGTCGTATGGGTAGTATTCTTTAGTATATGATGTCCATCGCGGTGTGAACCCGAGGAATACTTGGCCACATATTCCGGCTGCTCGTGGGAGCGGATGATGTCTGTGGTACGCTTTAAGAAACTACTGTGGAAGAACGAGAATTGCCCTGGACCCCGGGGGTGTGGGGTGTGTCTGTCGACGCTACATATTGAGATGTAGTCGTCTGTGATGATTATTGCATGGATGTAACCGAGGGTCGTGTGCTACCGACCTAAAATAGTAGCCGTGGCTTTAGAATGTGTAGCGAACACATTCCTATGCTCGTTCTCTCGAATCGTTGGCTAGTACGGTCTACTAGCCGGGTCCGCAAAGATGATGTAATAATGAAAATGAATCATGTTCAAGATGAACCATGTGAATCCCGTGATCCAAGATGTAATCATGAAAACCGTGAGAATCAAATGAATCCAAATGGTGACCAATCAGTGTAATTGTGAGAACGGTAGGAATCAAGTGATCCCAGTTGTTCCTGTTCCCTCTCCTATTTCTTGATTATGGAGAGTGCATGTATTCCCTCTCGCTTCAGTTCTTGTACATGTCTTGGAGGGGTGTTTATGATTACATTTGCTGAGCTGTTAGCTCACTCTTGCTGTTGTTGTTTTCCTTTCAGATGAGAACACTTAGCCGGCGCCGGATTGGTTAGAGCAAGGAGAGGCCTGCTTGCTGAGGCTGGCTGGACGGCGGGTGCAGAAGGATTTGGACTTAGAGTTGGATCGGATTACGGACGGCCACTCAGGGTTGAGCGTGGCTCATTATAGTTATTGTTTTATGGTTTTGTTGTGTTACGCATTTATGATGATTTGGTTATGCTTCCGCGTCTGTATATATATGTTTTGAGTTTGGTTTCATTAGATAGCATCTCTTTAGATCCAGTATAGTAGCTAGGGATACTGTATTGGAGCCATGATGATATGGCAGATTGTGATCCTGTGTGGCATGTTGTAGGCTTTTTGTGTAAGCCTTTTGATAGATGTGTGCTTGTACAGGATGATATTTAACAGGTTGTACCATTTGGTTTTCGTTCGGTTGCAGAGGAAACTCTGCCGGATTTTCTGTAGAGTCCATAGTTTAATTATGGGCTTAGGGCTGTGTTGCCATTGATGGAGGTTATTCAATGGAGAATAATCCGGTCCGTCACAGCTCTCACTTCGGTTATCCTTGATTATCACCTTAAGGTCCCAAGGCATGCCGGAGAACCTTATTTCCCAAAGCTAGAGTCAAAACTTATTTGCCTTATCATAAAGCCGGTTTCAACTTTCATTACAGCTGCCGGTTTCAAAATATTGTGCCAGGCTGGTCTTAATTTCACATGCAGAGGTAAAACTGAACTTGATTTCATGCAAAGGGGCCGAACTTGATTTTTATGTTCAAATGGCCGGTTTTGATTTCAACATGCAAGCTGGTTCCGATTTCAAACATGCAAGCTGGTTCCGATTTCAAACATGCAAGGGCTAGTTTCCGATTTCAACATGCAAGCCGGTTCTGATTTTGAACATGCAAAGGCCGGTTTCCAATTTCATATTCAAAGGTGGCCAGTTTCATCTTTATACAAGGGAAGGCCGAACTCGATTTTTCACCAAGGGACCGAACTCGATTTTTCACCAAGGGAAGGCCGAACTCGATTTTTCAACAAGGGAAGGACGAACTTGATTTTTCATCAAGGGAAGGCTGAACTTGATTTTTCATCTAGGGAAAGCCGAACTCAATTTTTTATCAAGGGAAGGCCGAACTCGATTTTTCATCAAGGGATATCCGAACTTGATTTTTCATCTAGGGAAAGCCGAACTCAATTTTTCATCAAGGGAAGGCCGAACTTGATCATTCATCAATGAAAGGCCGAACTCAGTTTTTCATCATGGGAAGGCCGAACTTGATCATTCATCAAGGAAAGGCCGAACTCAATTTTACATCAAGGGAGGCCAAACTCAATTTTTCATCAAGGGAGGCCGAACTCAATTTTTCATCATTGGAAGGCCGAACTTGATCATTCATCAAGAAAAGGCTAAACTCAATTTTTCATCAACGGAGGCCGAACGTAATTTTTCATCAAGGGAGGCCGAACTAAATTTTTCATCATGGGAAGGCTGAACTTGATCATTCATCAAGGAAAGGCCGAACTCAATTTTTCATCAAGGGAAGGCCGAACTTGATCATTCATCAAGGACAGGCTGAACTCAATTTTTCCTCAAGGGAAGGCCGAACTTGATTTTACATCAAGGGAGAGCCGAACTTGATTTAGGCTTAAGGTGGAGGCTGGTTTCAATTTTATCAAAAGCTGAGTTCACATTATGCATGCCGGTTTCATATCATGCCAGTTTCGATTAAGGCCGATTTCAAGATTAGAGAGCAATGCTGGGTTCAAATTACAATGCAAGGCCGATTTTAATTATTCTTTAAGGCCGGTTTCAAATCAAAGAGCTTATACGTCACTTTACAAAGCCGATCTACTTTTTCATAATTAAATGACTGGTCATCATCAAGTAATAATTAAACTTCATGCGTTCGAACATCATGAAATAACTGAACATCATTAGTTATACTTGCATTAAAAACATGAACTTAAAAAGGTGAGTACACTTGCGGTATTTAAAAACAAAACTTAAAAGAGTAACGTCCGAAGTACACTTACCTGATAGCGATTTGTTCTCGCTTACCAACTGGAAGCTTTCTCTCCTCTACTCCTTACTGTTCTTCTCGTTGGTTATTCGTGCCAGCTTCCTTGGTCGAAGCTGAGTATTTATAGAGGAGGGGTTAGGTGGAGTAAGTGGGGTAAGTCACTTGCTTCGGTACCTCTTTTCAGAGGGTAGGTGGGAGTAAGTAAGTTAGTTTACTTACTCGAGTACTTCTCCTCAGACTGTAACGAGATAGTTTACTTACTCCATTTAGTCGATGCTTAGTTGGATTCTAACTAAATAGTAAAGTTGGCTTTTGGCTTTAGTTGTTATTAATTTATTCAGGTCAACTTTTCGGTCAAGGCTCCTTATTCTAATAAAGCCATTTTTCTTGTCAGGTTTTATTTCTTTCATTGAAGACCGGTCAACATTTTCAACTCCAACCTTGAGCCTCTTAATTCTTGGAGCTCATAATTCTCCCCTACTTAAGAAATTTTGTCCTCAAAATTTGAATGAAGTTACATACCTTAAATAAACAATTGGGGATACTTGCTCCGAATTTCTTCTTCTCGCTCCCAAGTAGCTTCTTCAGGTGAGTGATTCCTCCAAAGCACCTTCACCAGAGAGACCGTCTTTGTTCGCAACCTCTGTTCTTTCTTGTCGAGAATTTGTTGTTGTTCCTCGATGTAGGATAAATCCTTATTGACTTCCAAAGTTTTGAATTCAATCACATGAGTAGGGTCGTAAACATATTTCCGAAGCCTGGATACATGGAATACGTCATGCACTTCTGACAAACTTGGCGGCTGTGCTAATCTGTAAGCAACTTTTTCGATTCGTTCTAGTATCTCAAAAGGGCCAATAAATCGTGGCTTTAGCTTGCCCTTCATTCCAAACCGTAATGTTCCCTTGGATGGTGAGATCTTTAGAAAGACAAAATCTCCGACCTCAAAACTTAAGTTTTTCCTCCTTTTGTCCACATAACTCTTCTACCTGCTCTGAAAAACCTTTAAATTGTCATGAAACAGTCTGATTTTCTCCGCCATTTCTTTTACGATTTTTGGACCTAAGATTCTCTTATCTCCAGTCTCCTCCCAGTGAATTGGCGATCAGTATTTCCTACCATACAAAGCTTCAAAAGGCGCCATGCCGATGCTAGCCTGATAGCTATAATTATAGGCAAATTCTGCCAGTGTCAGGTAAGTATCCCAATTTTCCTTCATTTCCAACACCGAAACTCTCAGCATATCCTCAAGAATTTGGATGGTACACTCAGACTGGCCATCAGTCTCGGGGTGATAAGCAGTACTGAATTTTAATTCTATCCCCAGTTCCTTATGCAAACTCTTCCAAAACCTTAAGACAAAATAGGGGTCCTTATCAGATAGGATGGAGGTAGGGATTCCGTGTAGTCTCACAATTTCGTTTACATAAAGCTATGCCAGCTTATCACGTGAATAGGTCTTCCTGATTGCCAAGAAGTGGGCTGACTTTGTCAGTCGGTCAACTATAACCCAAATGGCATCTTGATTTCTAGGAGTCCTTGGCAAACCCGACACAAAATCCATAGCAATATCTTCCCATTTCTAGCTTAGGATCGGCATTGGTTGTAACAGCCCTGACGGTTTTCTCCTTTCAGCCTTCACTTGTTGACATACGAGGCATTTCTCCACATAGGGCATAATGTCTCTCTTCATGTTCCTCCACCAGAACGTTTTCTTTAAGTCTTGATACATTTTGTTAGTTCCAGGATGGATGGTATATTTAGACCGATGGGCTTCCTTTACAATTTTCTCCTTCAACTCCTTATCATTGGGTACGCATAATCGATCTCTAAATCGTAATACTCCGTCCGTTCGGATGCTGAATTCAGCTCGGGACTCCTTACTCAAGTCGCTTGCAATTTCCATAAGGAATGGATCGTTGACTTGCATCTCCTTAACTTCACTAACAATCTCCGGTTGAATTTGAAGGTAAGATAGGAGCATCCTATTTCCCTTAGCATAAAGCCGGACATCCCATTGCTTCAGATATTCTAACATCTCCATTTGTTTGATTTGCAAATGGGCCACAAATCCTTACCATTGACTTAAAGCATCTGCAACTATATTCGCCTTCCCTGGTTTATACTGTATCTCACAGTCGTAATCCTTTAAGAAGTCAAGCCACCTCCATTGTCTCATGTTAAGCTCCTTCTGGGAAAACAAATACTTCAAGCTTTTGTGATCAGAATACACCAAAAACTTTTCACCGTATAGGCAATGTCTCCAAATTTTCAAGGAAAACACCACAGCCGCAAGCTCCAGATCATGGGTAGGGTAGTTCTTTTCATGAACCTTTAGTTGCCTAGACCCATAAGCTATTACTTTACCATGCTGCATTAGCACGCATCCCAAACCTGCCTTAGAGGCGTCACAGTACACCTCATAGCCTCTTGAACCTTCTAGAATTACCAACACTGGAGCAGTAGTCAGGTGATCCTTCAGCTCCTAAAAATTCCGATCACATTCATCAGTCCACTTAAATCTGACTTCCTTCTTCAGTAGTCTAGTCAGAGGCATAGCAATTTATAAAAAGTTTTCTACAAATTGCCGATAATAACCTGCCATGCCTAGGAAGCTTCTGACCTCGGTTACTGAAGTTGGCCTACTCCAGTTAGTAACGGCCTCAACTTTCTTGGGATCCAGAGAGATATAACCATCAGAAATCACATGTCCCAAGAACATTACTCTTTTCAACCAAAATTCACTTTTTTCTAATTTGGCATATAACTTTTTCTCATGGAGTACTTGAAGTACTATCCTCAGATGGGTTTCATGCTCCTCATAATTTTTGGAATAGATTAGAATATCATCGATGAAAACTACCATAAATTTATCGAGGTACCGCCTAAATACTCTATTTATTAGATCCATGAAGGCAATAGGGGCGTTTGTAAGCCCAAAGGGCATAATAAGAAATTCATAGTGGCCATACCTTGTCCGGAAAGTAGTCTTGGCCACATCCTCAGGCTTAATCCTCAATTGATGATAACCAAACCTCAAATCGATCTTTGAGAACACCGGAGATCCTTACAATTGATCAAATAAATCATAAATACACTGCAAAGGATATTTGTTCTTAATTGTGATTTTATTTAACTGACGATAATCGACACATAACTGCAATGAACCATCATTCTTTCTTACGAACAAGACTTGTGCTCCCCAAGGAGACACACTTGGCCTAATGAAACCTTTGTCCAATAGCTCCTGTAATTGCAACCTTAATTCTTTTAACTCATCCGGAGCCATTCTATAAGGGGTCTTAGAAACTGGACTAACATCAGAAATAATAGAAATCTCAAACTCAATTTCCCGATGTGGAGGCAATCCAGGCAGCTCCTCAGGAAATACATCCTCAAATTCGTAGATGACTTGGATGTCCTTAGCCGGCATCTTGTGACTCCTAGTGGTGCAGGGATAAGCTAAGTAAGCTTTACATCTGCTTCTCACCAGATGTTTAACATGTAAGGCCGAGATTATTGCAGGCATCTCCTTTTTCTTAATGCCTTGGAAGAAAAAGGTTTCCAACCCAGGGATGTTAAAATAAACCTTCTTCGCAAAGCAATCAATGGTGGCATGGTTTTTGGCCAGCCAATCCATCCCTAGAATTACTACAAAACCTCCCATGCCTAGTAATACCAAATCCACAATCAAATGTTTCCCATCTACTTCCATCACGCATCCAGGGTATACAATATCAGTAACGACGGGAAGTCCAGTAGGGGTACATACCGATAATTCATAATTTAATAAGTAAGGAGCAGTATCAATATGGCATGCAAACCGTGGAGAAACAAAAGAGTGAGTAGACCCTGAGTCAAACAAGATGGATGCAGGAACGCCACAAACAGAAAGGGTACCTTCCACGACATTAAGTGATGCCTTTGGTTCCTCGATAGCTACTACGAAGGCCTTAGCCGAAATAGTTGGCTTTCCTCCCTCTAGTCTCGGGCAATCCTTGATCAGATGGCCTTGCTACTCGCATTTGTAACAAGCTCCTATCATTCGGCGGCACTCTTGCCCCGGATGTATTTTCCCGTAGGATGTGCAGTGCGCAGCCGATGTTTTAGAATCAGACATCGACTGAGCCGGCACGATACTCCTCCCTTTTACCACCGTCCTCGTCCTCCTGGATGATTTAGAAGATCCTCCAGCAGATCCGATATTGACGTTTGTCCGACTGGCTGCCCTCTTTGTGAAAAATCTCTCCGTCTCTAATTCTCTCTCGTAGATGACTACCTGGTCCAGTATGTCGGCATATGTTTCGAGCTTCAAGGTGGACTGTTGCTTTCGGATATCATCTCGTAGTCCTTGCTGAAATTTCTTCACCTTTCTTAGTTCGTCTTCTATATAATAAGGCAAAAATTTGGACAACTCAGTAAATTTAGCATCGTACTCCGTCACAGACATACTCCCTTGTCTTAACTTCATGAACTCCATTTCCTTTTGATCTCAGAGGCTGGGTGGGAAGTATTTTTCTAGAAAAGCTTACTCAAACATTTCCCAAGTGATCAGTTCATTGGGCACCCCTAGTGTCCTCTTCCTCATGTCCCACCAGCTGTTTGCCTTGCCTTCCAACTTGTAGATGGCGAAGGTGACCTTCTCCTGATCCGAACACCCAATTATCGTAAATATTTTCTTCATCCTCTTTAACCATATATCAGCTTCTGTCGGGTCAGGTTTCCCCAAGAAGCCCGGTGTATGCTCCATTGTAAACCAGTTATACATAGTTGGAGCTAGGATAGCCAGAGCTGGCTAGTCGCAGGGATTGGCGCCATATGCCTATGCTCGATGGATTCCACCTCGTTGGTCATTCATTCCAGCAAATCTATATATGCGGCCTCCCGATCATAGGGTGTATTTCTGTTATTTCTTCTTCCCCTTCCAATAGCCATCCTAAAATCAAGATGGGCACAATATTATAATCTTAGAAAATATCCTTCAATCCAGAAAATTTATACTTGGTCCAGAAGCCAAGTTTTTCCTAGGGCTCTAATTGCCTAAGTTATCCTTGGCCTACTTCTCTCAGAGTTTCAGTATGAAGATTCAAACCTAAGCTTCCGCATCCTGATCGATCAATTCCTAAAGCATCTCTTCTCTCTGATACCAATTGTGGCAGAACGGATTTTTTTAGCCCCGCCGTTCGCAACACAGGATCACAGATGCCATCTAGGACCCATATATTTTAATCACAAAATGCATAGCGGAAGCCAATCGAACATCTTGTGAAAACATTCATATTCATTCCATAACATTAATTTCCGAATAGGCACAAATGTCTAATTATAAAAGTTTATGGAGTCCATCAATTCATTACACTAATTGATTCTCCATTGCAATCGTCAAAAAGGTGCTCCTGAATCCTTACGAATCCTTTAGGTTAGCTTTGATCACTCTGTCTTGCCAGGCACAAATTCTAAATTTTCATCTGAGGGGGGGGGAAATAGAAAACGGTGAGCCGGAGCTCAACAAGGTACATGCAGATTTTTCATAAAACGTTCGTGCTGTCAATAGTTACAGATATATATATAGAATATCATTTGGCCGAAATCATGCAAAATACTTAGGACGGTTAATGCAGGAAATCAGGCATCATATATATACATGGCATTTGACTGAACAAAAGCAAATTGGAAAATCAGAACAGATAATATTTGGGCATAACATAATGCAGATCATAAATTTAGCTTCTTTTATTTATTGTATAACGGAAGGGGGGCTTTAATCGAGGATAGATTGTGCGCATCTCCTCACAATCACGGCAATACCTTCTTGTACAAAGCCCCGAGGACGGCTCCCACTTTCTCCTTGTACAAAGCCCCGAGAACGGCTATCACTACCTCCTTGTACAAAGCCCCGAAGACGGCTATCACTACCTCCTTGTACAAAGCCCCGAAGACGGCTATCACTACCTCCTTGTACAAAGCCCCGAGGATAGCTCTCACTTCAGTTATCCTCGATTATCACCTTAAGGTCCTAAGACATGCTGGAGAACCTTATATCCCAAAGCTAGAGTCAAAATTTATTTGTCTTATCATAAAGCCGGTTTCAACTTTCATTACAGCTGCCTGTTTCAAAATAATGTGCCAGGCTAATCTTAATTTCACATTCAAAGGTAAAACTGAACTTGATTTCATGCAAAGGGGCCGAACTTGATTTTTATGTGCAAATGGCCGGTTTTGATTTCAACATGCAAGCTAGTTCCGATTTCACACATGCAAGCTGGTTCCGATTTCAAACATGCAAGGGCTGGTTTCCGATTTTAACATGCAAGCCGCTTCCGATTTCAAACATGCAAAGGCCGGTTTCCAATTTCGTATTCAAAGGTGGCCGGTTTCATCTTTATACAAGGGAAGGCTGAACTCGATTTTTCACCAAGGGAAGGCCAAACTCGATTTTTCACCAGGGGAAGGGCGAACTTGATTTTTCATCAAGGGAAGGGCGAACTTGATTTTTCATCAAGGGAAGGCCGAACTTGATTTTTCATCTAGGGAAAGCCGAACTCAATTTTTCATGAAGGGAAGGCCAAAATCGATTTTTCATCAAGGGAAAGCCGAACTTGATTTTTCATCTAGGGAAATCCGAACTCAATTTTTCATCAAGGGAGGCCAAACTCAATTTTTCACCAAGGGAAGGCCGAACATGATTTTTCATCAAGGGAAAGCCGAACTTGATTAAGGCTTAAGGTGGAGGCTGGTTTCAATTTTATCAAAAGCTGAGTTCACATTATGCATGCCAGTTTCATATCATGCCAGTTTCGATTAAGGCCGATTTCAAGATCAGAGAGCAATGCCGGGTTCAAATTACAATGCAAGGCTAATTTCAATTATTCTTTAAGGCCGGTTTCAAATCAAAGAGCTTATACGTCACTTTACAAAGCCGGTCTACTTTTTCATAATTAAATGACTAGTCATCATCAAGCAATAATTAAACTTCATGCATGCGAATATCATGAAATAACTGAACATCATTAGTTATACTTGCATTAAAAACATGAATTTATAAAGGTGAGTACACTTGCAGTATTTAAAAATAAAACTTAAAATAGTAACGTCTGAAGTACACTTGCCTGACAGCCATTTGTTCACCCTTATCGACTGGAAGCTTTCTCTCCTCTACTGCTTACTGTTCTTCTTGCTGGTTGCTCGTGCCAGCTTCTTTGGTCGAAGCTGAGTATTTATAGAGGAGGGGTTAGGTGGAGTAAGTGGGGTAAGTCACTTGCTTCGGTACCTCTTTTCAGAGGGTAGGTGGGAGTAAGTAAGTTTACTTACTCGAGTACTTCTCCTCATACTGTAACGAGGTAGTTTACTTACTCCATTTAGTCGATGCTTAGTTGGATTCTATCTAAATAGTAAAGTTGGCTTTTGGCTTTAGTTGCTATTAATTTATTCAGGTCAACTTTTCAATCAAGGCTCCTTATTCTAATTAAGCCATTTTTCTTGTCAGGTTTTATTTCTTTCATTGAAGACAAGTCAATATTTTTAACTCCAACCTTGACCCTCTTAATTCTTGGACCTCACAATTCTCCCTAAAACGATGCATAAAACCTGAGGAAATATGCTCAAAAGTTCTTAGTTCTTGTGCAAAAACAACTTGATCATAAGTTCCTCCTTATTTACATCCCGAGGGTAGAATGGTTCTCCTTATTTCTTATTCCTTGGTTATTGGGTATCAATACACTTGGTTCTCACTTCTTATTTTTGAACATCATTCTCTTGTTCATGGTTCTTCATTCAAAATTCTTATTCAAATGATCCAAAGATCGATAATTTTTATACAAATGATCTAAAGATTCATAATTCTTATACAAATGATCTGAAGATCCATAATTATTATACAAATGATCCGAAGATTCATAATTCTTACGCAAAGTTCATATCCTCCAAAATTTACATCCCGAGGGCAGGATGTTCAATTATGCTTAATCGTTGTTCTCCAAAATTAACACTTCGAGGAAGGCAGTCCACACATCATTTGGTGGATGGGGTTATACCCCTGGCATGCTGGTGAGCTTCGGGTCGAAGCGCTGGAAATGTGCTGCTGGTCGAGCTGTCCTCTCTTTGGAGATTTGAAATCGCTGGCCATGGTGTTTACCTAGGTGGACTCCGTTGCTGGTTCCCTTTGTTCTAAGTGCTATGGCTTTTTGGATTTTTGGCTGATGGCTTATTCGGTTCATTGCTGAATGTTGTGTTGCATCTGATTGTGGTGCATCTGTTTGATCACATGTGTTTCCCTGCCGTGTGGTCATCTTGTAACTCTGCTGATGATTTCTCCATATGAAGAGACCCCAGTGCTTTGGCTTTGCTATCCCTGTCGGTTTTTACTACAGGTGCCAACTTTGTGAGCCTATTATTTGTTCTGATGTTGAGGTAGCTGGGTTGCTGAATTGTGGTGAATGCTGTTCCTGCTGGCATGTGAGTGCTCTGACCTGCTTGGCAGTTTCAGCCGAATTATGCTGTACTAGTGCGTTTGTGAAGTGCATGTGGGTGCCCCTGGTTTTTCAGTTCTGATCGAGTTTTAGCATGAGGCAGAAGCTTTTTATGGGTGTTGCTTTTCTGTCTTGTTAATAATGCTTGTGGGCATTTTGGCGTGGTAGGTTGGCTGGCATGGTTCATGAAGCTGGGCTAGGTGTGAATGTATTGCAGTGTGTTTTGATGCATTAATGGTGCTACGGATGTTGCTCGAGTGTCTATGGCCATGCTGGGGTCTGTGGCATTAATGCTGCTACTGATGTTGCTCGGGTGTCTGTGGCCATGCTGGGGTTGGCTGGTACTGCCACCTCATTTTTGCTACCCTGGCAATCTCTCTGTGGAGTGCTGGGTATGAGCATGGTTGCTGATGCTGTTCGGTTGTCCTCTCCTGCCATTTTGATGCTGGTTGGTGGTGCTGACAATGAATGTATGAGTGAGTTTTGATGCAGCAGAAGTATGGCTTTTGCTATTTACTTCCGCTGGCTATGGGATGAAGACTATATAGCTGTTTTTGTTGGTGTGGTGTGGGCTGTGATGCTAAAACATTTAGAGTTGGCCTGCCTGCTTTCTCCAGCTGAAGCAGGGAGCGGTGTTGCCCATGGTGTTTAGCATGCTAGTTATTCTGGGGGGCTGTGTTGCTGAAGTTTGATGCTGCTGCCTTCTTTAATTGATGCTGTCGGGTGTGCACTGGCCTGTGCGAACTATCTGGTTCGCTGTATGCCGCTTGCTGATGCAAGGTGCTGCTGGAGCCATTCGATGGTGTTGGGGGAATTGGAAATATAGGGTTGCAATTAGGTGGACGGCAGTTCGTGGTCTGTGCTGCTGCTGGATTTGTGGGTGGACTACGGTTGGCAATCGGTTGCTGCTGGATATTGCTGGTTTGCAGAGGACCTCATGGATTGTGCCCGCTGCTTGTGTTGAAGCTCCTCTATTGTGGTTGCTGGCAGTGATGTTGCTGACTTGTCGGATGAACCCTTGAGGTTCTTGTGTCAAACGGTCGCTGGAATTTTGCAGTGCTGAAGAAGCATCTGGCTGTTTTTCATGCCTGCCTGGCATGGTAGTTCGTTTGCTGTGCTCCTGTCGGTTCGGCAGTTGCGGTTTTTGAGTTTGGTCCCATATTAGACAGGACCCTTATTTTGTTGATTTTGTTAATCGTTTGTCCTCCTAGAGGAGTTTTTTATTTTTATTTTTTCTGATGTATTTGATGCTTGGGGTATGCCCTAGCGGTTTATGTTTTTACTCCAAGTCAAAATACTTGGAGTAAAAACATAGATTCTGTAATATTTTTCTCCCTATAATCCAAAATTCGTACTTACCAAAAAAAAAAAGAGCTTCAGGTCGAAGCCATCAAACAGGCTTGGAGTTCTCAATAATATCGGATGGCGTAACATGTTACGACTTTTCAGAGGAAACTTGTCTAAAAGGCCCACATAACGTATCATAACTTATCAAATAGCATTTTCTCCTCATATCTCGAGATATACAAATACCATACTGTCCATTTTCGAGTTAGGGTTGGAAGCAAAGCTTCTGAACATGAAACGAACACAAAATACAAGCCAAACATCGAAATCAAACACATAAATCATGATATTAATACTTAATCATGAAATCAAATCATGAGAAGCATGTATGATTCGAACCAAATCTTAAAGAGAGAGAATTTTGGATTATAAATACCGAAGTGGAGATGTAAAATGGTAGTAATAACGAAAATAAAGCTTAGGGGTACACTTGCCTCAGTTTGATGTACTGATTTCCTTACTTTGATCGGTCCGAAAACGGGGAAAATTCCCTTCCCTTTTTCTCTTTTCTCTTCTCATCCCTTCTCTTTTCCTTCCCTGCTATGCATGCCGTGCCTCCTCTGTCTCTCTCCCTCTCCCCCCTTCTTTCCCTTTTATAAACATGAAACGAAGGTGGTGAAAGCTTCTAGAGCGCGCTTGAGCACAGCTCGAGTGTGCTTTGTGACGGAACAGATTTTTTTTTGTCATTACATAATTTCATCATTACAGATACAGGAACAGAAGCTCAAATCTCAACTTAAGGTTCTAGAAAAAAAAGGGTAGAGTCTCCCCTAAAATTGGGCTAAATTGAATATAAACCTATATAATATAATTAGTACATGCACACAACTATCCAAAAGCTATAAGTTCTCCTCCAACACACATACACAAGATTACAATTGCCATATCCATCCATGGCTTTAATACACAATCCTTTCAACTATACCAAAAATATATGAGAGATGCCATCTAGGACCTGTGCAAATACAGCAAACATATAGCGGAAGCAACTAAATCATAATATAAACCTGCGGTAGCATAATTTCTTTTTCAACAGTATGCAGAACATATCATAACTATTAAACATAATTTCCTTCACAATTTAGGTATTTACATTAACAATATCCAAAAATCCCAAATCTTCAAAGGCTCTAAGAGTCCATCCAGCTCCTTGCTAAGCTCTAATCACTTTGTTCATCCGGTATTATCTCTATATCCTTATTTGGAGGAAAATAAAATAAAATAGTGAGTTGAAGCCCAACAAAGTACCAAAACATGCACAACATAATGCTTTCGTGCATAATATAAGTGTAGATAAACAATAACACGGAAATATTCAAGAAGCCGAAACACATACAAAAACCATGGGAAATCATAATTCGATACAAGCCGATTTCGATAATCATAATTCATGCTTTCATGCATAACATATATATATTAGAATGAAAATCATAGCGATATCAGAAGAACAATGGCATCCATGGAAATAGGAAGAAAACATAATTCCATTCAAACACGTATCAGAATCCATAAAACAGTTCTAAATCTTATTTGTTCTTCAGAAATTCTAGTTCGATATTCTAGGGACCCATCTAGTATACTCTACTAGCCGAGGGGTGAATAATCGAGGATAAATTGTGTTCAATCCATACAATCAAATGTTGATAGTTCGATAGTATATTTCTCAATTCGATGGTTCGATAGTCCAAATGTTCGATAACTTATCCTCGATTCCTACCATAATGTTCTAAGGCATGCCAGAGAATATTATCTGACTGTACAACACTTCTAGGTTCAATTTTCTTACTGGTTAACTAAATTCAATGCATTTGTTCAAAATTCCATAATCAAAATCATCATATTTTAAGGCCACATCCAAATTTCATTTAATCACTCTTTCAGTCAATTCCAGAAGCTTCCATAGTTTCGGTAACACAGTTTCATGCAAAATCTTCAGATACAAATCATTTATTAAACTAAAACTAGGCAACAATTAACATTTAAATCATCAAAAATCCAAGTTTCCAACAGAATTTTCCAAATTTTCGTGCTACGGTTTTGTACAAATCTTTTGAGCATGAATTGAACATAAAACATGAGCCCATTCACAAAATCAAAGCCATGTTTCATAAAAAATGCATATAACATGGATTAATTACAAAACCACACCTCAATTTCGAGCTCGGGTTTTGGGAAAAATTTTCAGACAATAATCGGACACCAAATATGTGTACAATCATGAAATCGAAGCCATATGTTGTCATATATATAGGCAAACATGAAATTCATTCGGTTAATTTATAGAATCATGCTTTATTTACATAAAACATGCAGAAAAATGAATTTAGAGTATAAATACAAATTTAGAGATATTGAAATTGTGACGACCCCGGACGTATTCCACCACATACGGCCGCCGCCAAACCTAACCTTTACAATGTATACGGTATAAATACTAACTAGGTGGACATAAAAATTTTTCCTTTTCTTTTATATATATATACTTTTTATTGCGTACACAGGATCGCTTAAGGCCGAACTCCTTGAGTTGGCCATCAAAGTTTAACCCCATATCTAACCGGCCAACATTAATGTTGGTCGGACGTGAAGACCTTGACATGAAATGAGATGCTACTAGGAAAGTCAACTTCATTTTCCCATATTGCAATTACGGAAACATACTAACATCCATTAATTCTTTTACAACGGAAGTCCTTCCCAAAACATCAAAAGAAAATACATCAATTCCTTCACTCCTTTGTTGATCAACTCCGGCCAGCTATGCCGTCTAGTTATACCACATGACTCTATTCAATTTCATCCTCCATAAGCTTCTCATCATCTGAAAAACAGCAAGAGTGAGCTACAAAGCCCAGCAAGGTACCTGCATGCGGAAAACATTAACATACATATCATCGGACAAAGCAACATAAACTTAGCATACAAAAATCACCATATCATTTCTTCTTAAGTTCAGAAATCTTTATTCTTATTCTTTTTATCTTGTCTTTAGAAAATTCATAAAACTGTATGAAATTCTTTTCATCTTTAGGGACTGGACGGGAGCGGACAACATTGAGGAAGGGTTGTGTGCTACCCCACAACCTAAGGCCGTATCCTCCTATTATACTCCCAAAGGAGGGCGGTAATGCCTTTTACCCGGCATACAGGCCGTAGTCCATAAGCCTTGTGCTACCAAAAATTCCCTCGTGGCTCAGGGGTAGTCCTCGAGTGTCACTCCAATATCCTTTATCAAATTTTAGCAGCAAGCTTAATGAAAACTCGGTTCTTAGTTCATATCGTTTGATAGCCATCTATCATAATTCAAAAGTCGAAAGTCATAGAGTTCCACTTGCTGTCCGGATTTCATACATTTTTCCTTGTTCTTATAGCCTTTGTTCTTAACTTCAAACAATTGAAGTCCGCATAGCCTTTCCTTTAACATCTTAAAACCGAAGATCTTTTATCAAAATGTCGGAGGTCTTATTTATCAAAACTTGAATACCTTTTCTTTAACAAAGCTGAATACCTTTTCTTTAACAAAGCCAGAGGTCATATATTTAAAAGCCAAAGATCTTTTTAACCAAAGTCAGAGTTTGTATATTTAAAAGCCAAAGGTCATATATCAAAACCGGAGGTCTTTACTCAAAAGCTGGAGGTCTTATGTCAAAAGCCGAATATCTTTTCTTTAACAAGGTCGGCGGTCATTTTCATCAAGATGCAAGAGGTCTTTATATCAAAAAGCCGGAGATCTTTTAAACGTGCAATAGATGGACTTCTTAAAACATGCAAGTATCGAAGTTCATGCAGATCGGCAAATAACCATACTTCGTGCATAAAATAATCAGTCATCATGAAATAACAGAGCTTCTTTTAAACATGCGGTTAATAGAAATTCTTTCTCAATTCAGATGATCAAAGTAAAGTTCATGGCATGCTTCACGTGGAAACTCAACAAAACTTTAACATGAATTCACCAAATCCAGGGCATACTTGCATTACAAACATGAACTTAAAAAGGGTGAGTACACTTGCCTGAATCTCCTTACTTAGAGCCGGCGTGGAATTCTTTCTTGGTTCTTTCACTAGAAAGCTTAGCCGAGAGCTTTCCCTTCCCCTTTCCTTAAATTCTCTAGTTCCCTATTTATAGGCCTTTGGTCTGCCGGTAGTAGGTAGAGTAGGTCAACCACTCGGGGGTGGTTGGGAGTTGGTTACCTACTTAGTCGCCCTGTCACTAGTCATAATCAGTTATCTCGTAAATCGGGCAGTCGACTCTTCCTTAGTTTCCTTCTTTCTATCATAGATATCCTCCGGAATTCTCCCAAGAGTGTCTCCGGAAGTCGTTCGTCTCCTCCGGAAGCCTCCTTAGTGGCCTCCGGAAGCACTCATCAATCGTACCCAGAAATAGTTCATCGTCTTCGGAAGCCTCCTCCCTGGCCTCCAGAATGGTCTCTGAAGGAATTGTCCCAAATTCTCTTCGAAAATCGTCTCCCAGTTCTCTTCGAAAATCATCGTCTAAAGTCTCCAGAATCGTCTCCAATTCTCTTAGAAAATCGTCGTCTAAGGTCTTCAGAATCGTCTCCAATTCTCTTTGAAAATCATCATTTAAGGTCTCCAAAATTGTCTCCGGAAATTAAGTCCCCAAATTCATTTCACATAATCGTCTTTGGAATTTACATTCATCATTTCCGGAAGCCTCCTTAATGGTCTCCGGAAAGCGCTCATTAATCATCTCCGGAACTTAAGCCTCCCAATTCAACATCTCCGGAGATCAAGGTCTCCGGAACTTAAGTCTCCCAATTCAACATCTCCGGAGATCAAGGTCTCCGGAACTTAAGTCTTTAAATTCTGTGTCTCTGGAGATCATGGTCTCCGGAACTTCACATATGGCCTCCGAAAAATTTTCCTTTTACTATCTCCGGAGATCTCCTTCACTATCTCCGGAAGTCTCTAGTCCTCGAGTTCAACATTCTCCGGAGATCAAGGTCTCCGGAACTTCAGTCTCCAAACTTTAATCTTTTTCGAAGATCAAAGTCTCCGGAAACTTCATCCTCCAAACGTCTTCGGAATCCACTGTTCCCTCTTTTCTTCCGGAGATCAAGGTCTTCGGAATTTACCGTTTCTACTTGTTTTCCGGAGATCAAGGTCTCTGGGAAAACCTGTGCTCCTTGTGTTGTCTAGTAAGTTGGGTTACACAGCCGTCCTTCATACTTCCAGCTTCCTTCTTCCCTTCCGGTCAATGGGTGTTGACCGAATGAGCTTTCCATCATGTTTCCGGTCAACTAGCATTGACCGGTTAAATCTTCCCTCATGTTTCCGGTCAACAAGTGTTGACTGGATTAATTTTCTTATTTACATGTTCCGGTCAATCGGCGTTGACCGGATAACCTTCAATTTCCCTTCATTCCTTCATCTTTGCCGGTCAACTGGCGTTGACCGGATAAATCTTCCTTCACAACTTGGCATGGCTCCATCATCACTCCTGGTCAACTGATGTTGACCAGATTAATTTTCCTTTACTCCTTGATTATATTGGCTTAATAATTTGGACTTTCTATGTTTTAGAATTTCCGCCATTACAGAAATACAATAAAAACGGTACATAACGTCCGAAGTACACTTGCCTGAGCCGATCTACAACTATTTTTACCCGGATCGGATTGGTTCGGTGGATTTTCCCCTCTCTTCTCTTTTCTCTCTTTCCTCCTCCTCTTCGTTGCTGTCGTTCATTCTGCCTTCTCTCTATCTTAATTTCCCTTTTAAAATGCAGAGGAAGGAGGAAGCACGTGCTGCCCCCATGATAGGTGGTAGAGCGTTGCACGCGCAAATTGTGCCAAGCTTAGCACTCGAGCAGCACTTGAGCTCCACCCTCATAACCATCTCCCGCTCTTGCCTAACCTTGGGGGAGCCTCGAGCGGTTCTTCTCGCAGATTTACGCCTTCCTAGCACTTGAGTAGTGCTATTTATCGATTGTTTTTAAGCCTAATCGTGATCATCATAAATTTAATTACTCCATATTTATCATATTCCAGGATCAAGATCTCACATGCATCGAGCACCAAGACACAACCCAAGATCATGCTCGAGCACTCGTCGAGCGATTGATTCTATTTTTTGCGCCCAGGTGGCACCTCGGGTGCGGCTCGTGGGCCCCCATTCTATAAAATGCACCCAAGGGCACCTCGGGAGTGGCTCAGGCGCCCCAATTCTATTAAATGTGCCCAGGTGGCACCTTGGGTGTAGCTCAGGCACACCCATTCTGTCAAATGCGCCTAGTTTGCACCTCGGGCACTGCTCAGGTGTTGAGGCCCTAGGCGCTTATTTTGTTTCCGAATCAAATTTTTCTCTTCATTTTTTCTTAATCTATTTATCCTAAATTTAATTATATTAACTTAATAACTAAGAATTACCATGTTTCAGAACCTGGGTTGTTACAATCTCCCCCACTTATAAAAATTTCGTTCTTGAAATTTAACGAATCTCAGAGACAACCTTCTTGACATTCCTAAGTCACTTTCCTCAAATGATTTCCTAGGAAACCTTAAGCATTCAAATTGTTCTAACCCTTATTACCCAATATGTTTTATCCAAATCTAGATTCATCAAGTCTGAGAGTAACCCAATTCAGTAATTACTTCTTCAACCTAGTTCAAAACCTTAATTGGGAAGAATTTTCTTTCTTCAATTGACATTAAGCCTTGAAATAATTGGTCCTTTTGATCCTTAAATTTAACTTTAGCATGGGTTTAGCATGCTTCCGTTGCTCAACTCTGATTAATGATCTATCTATAAATCATCTAGTTACAATTTACCACCATATCTGATTTAAGCTAACACCTGAAATTTCTCGGATTGAGTTTGATCAAGATTCTGACATTAACCTCAAATCACAATTAAACCTTCACTTCGGGTTATTTCATTAGTGTCTCCTCAAACCAACATCTCCCTAAAATACAAAACCCATATTGATAAGAATGGTGGTTTATCAGCATATCTTTGAGTTGAGAGTCTATGATCATTTTTGCTCTTCTATTTAATCATCTGTATTGCGGATCCCTGATCTTCTTACAATTTATATTCATTGGCTCATATAAGGCGCCTAAATTATACGGAAACCATAATTGAAGTTAGTCCTGAGATAGCCATACTGTGAAGACAATTTCCCCCAAATCCTTAAATTACAATTAGATTAGGAACTACTATTATCATAATCTTCCTAGAATTTAATATAGCTTTAGGTTATCACCCAAATCTCACAACCCAAATACTAGTAACCTTAAGATCTTGTTGGCATACTGATAACTCTACTAATTAGCTCTGAACATGTCCTCTGTAACTCCAAATGAGTGGATCGTTCTAAATGTTCTGAAACACAACCATAAAGACTTCTTATTTCAAAATTTCACGATTTCAATATTTCGATTATGATTTTGTCTCCCAATTTAAAAATACAACATCCTATTACCATAACATGAGGCCTACTCGTGATTTCCCATTGACGTCTCCTATTGAAGCATCAAAGGCATATTAAATTTAAAGACTCCATCATCCTTTGCACATACTAGGATCCAGTATCCTTAATGACATCTACGTTCATTTCTGCAGTTTCTAAGCCAGGTCTATCCACTTATAATACCATATGATTATCTTTCCTTGGTAACACAACTATTTTTGCCCGTAAAATTATTAGATAAAATAGGGAACACAGTTCTAGGTTTTCCTCAAAAAGTTTCATAACTTATCTCATTCCTCCTTTATGATACATTTCCTAAAACCTTCAAAATCATGGGACAATTTATCTCCACAAACAACACCTATAATTTTCTTTAATGTGAGGTTCCGGATTTAAGAACTTGATAATAATGAGGTGATTAGTATGTTAACGATCAATATTAATCCTATGGAAAGATCAAGGTTTGGTGTCGGAAGAAAAATCAGGAAAATTATTCGGGTCCGGGCTGCTGAAGCCCTGCCAGCAGGCTTGCGCCGCTGGGCGCTCGAGCCATGGCTCGAGCGGAAAAACCAGAAGAGAGACCGCTCGCTGGCTCGAGCGGTGGACAGCCCATGGCGCGGCTGCCTGCTGGCCGCTCGAGCTGCGCTCGAGCGGTGCGCGTAGTATAAATACACGTCGTGCCTTCTCTCCTCGTCATTTTGCACGGGGCTAGGGTTTTAGAGTGAAAGAGGGCGCCGGTTTTAGAGAGAGAAGGAGGGCGAACGAGGCTCGGGAGTCCAGATCCGTCCGAGAGCCAGGTATAAAGGTGAAAGCACGCGTCGAGGCAAGTGTTCTCATACTCACTTCTCGTTCTCTTTTGATGTTTTGTTTGATTTGAGTGGGTATTTTGTGTCGATACCCATTATTCATGTTAGAATCTTGAAACCCATGACTTGAGGTCCAAGAATATGTAGTTGTTTGTCCGAATTGTGTCCGATTCGCCCGGTTTGGTTTCACCGAAACCCTAACCCACGAAAATTGGGGATTTTCCGTTTTTCGCCCGTGTATCATGAAATTGACCTCAAAATGTGAATCCCCACGTCCCAATGATGCATACATATCGGCCGCAGGTTTGATTTCGCACGTTTCGACCCGTTCGCGGCACCCGAGCCCTCTAAACGGGCGCTGTTACTATTCACCTGAGACCGGAGGTGACAATTGCGCGTTCTCACCTTCATAAAATGATGAAATGACCCTAGAATGTGAATCCCCATGTTCCAATTGTGTATATATATCGATCGAATGCCGAATCGCGCAAGATTTGACCCGTTCGTGGCATCCGAGAGCCTTAATAGTTCCCCATTGTGGATAATCTGGAAATGAATGGGAAGTTGCATACTTCCACCCTCGTGTTAAGTTAAATCGAACCCAAATGTGAAATCCCGTGTATCAAGTGTGTGTACGAATCCACCGGACGTCCAATTTCCAAGTATCGAACTGTGTGCAGCGTCTGGGTGTTCAAAAGGAAATCTATTATCGTTCCCCGAAAATGAAATGAGAAATATAAGTGTTATCCTTCCATAATTGTTATTGATATAACGTTTAAATGTTTAAACGCAAATGTAAGCTCCGAAACGTGTATCCGTGTGCTGGAGGCAAGTGATGAGTCCCGGAGGTTCCAAAGTGATATGTGATCATCGCAGGTAAGAATCTAATTTCTCTCGTGAACTTCGATGACTATTTGTGGATTAAAGGAATTGAGTCCCAAGGATGGTGATTAAGGAAATTGAGCCCCACGGATTGTGATTAAGGGTAATGAGTCCCATTGGATATTGTGAACCGTGACGTGAATGGAAGGGAATTCACATTGAGCTTGTGATGATGTAATCTCCTGGATGGAGATGTGTTTGATGATATAATCTCCCGGTTGGAGATGATTGTGATGGGAATGAGATTTTTCCGAGATGTGATTGTGTGTGGCAAATATGGGTTTCCCTCTCCAAGTGTTGAACCTAATCTTGAAACTAGGACCCTGAGTAGTATGGGTAGTATTCTTTAGTATACCATGTCCATCGCGGTGTGAACCCGAGGAATACTTGGCCACGTATTTCGGCCTCTCGTGGGAGTGGGTGATGTATGTGGTATGCTTTAGGAAACTACCGTGGAAGAACGAGGATTGCCCTGGTTCTCGGGGGTGTGGGGCGTGTCGATCGACGCTACATATTGAGATGTAGTCGTCGTGATGATTGTTGCATGGACGCAACCGAGGGTCGTGTGCTACCGACCTAAAATAGTAGCCGTGGCTTTAGAATGTGTAGCGAACACATTCCTGTCCTCGTTCTCTCGCATCGTTGGTTAGTACAATCTACTAGCCGAGGTCTGTAAAGATTATGTAACAACGAACATGAAAAATGTCCAATCAATGTAATCATGAGGACCGTGTGAATCCAGTGATTCAAGATGTAACCGTGAGAACCGTGAGAATCAAGATATTCTAGATGTTCCTGTTCCCTCTCCTGCTTTGTGGTTAGAGAGAGTTCCAGTATCTTTTCCCGTTTCCGTTCTTGTTTATACCTGCGATAATTGTTTATGATTATACTTACTGAGTTGTTAGCTTACTCTTGCTATTGATGTTTTTCCTTTCAGATGAGGACACTTATGTGAGGTTCCCAAAACAACAATAGAATTAACATGAGGCTAGGAATATCTCTCTACATAATATTAGAATATTGGATAATTAAATGTATGTATTAGAAGAACTTGGTAAAAATCTTTGAACTTTTAATGTAGAAAATGCCACCCGAAGCTCCCCCGCTCGCCACACGCTTGAGTCCGCTCGAGCCCGAACCCAGGAGTCCCGCCGCTTGACGCGTGCTTGAAGCCCGCCCGAGCGAACTTTCCAGAACCCTCTGGAAAGCTCTCGCGCTCGATAGGCGCTCGAGCGGAGCTCGAGCGAATTTTCCAGAGCCTTCCAGAACCATCCGCCGCTCGCTGCTCGCTCGACGGGTGCTCGAGCGGCCCGACGACTATAAATAGGCGGCCAGCATTTGCGAGAGGGGAGGAGTGGGGGGAGAGGAAGAGAGAAAGAGAGAGAGAGAGAAAGAGAGAGGAGGAGCCATGCGAAGAAGAAGGAAGGAAAATGGAGGCTTTCGAGTCCGATTCCGAGCTCAAGTTAGTTGGAGAAAATGTGAAGCACATCGAGGCAAGTGTTCTCATACTCATATTTGTTGTACTGTGATTATTAATTATTTTTCATCGGGTATTATCGTTCCGATACCCACCCAAACTATGAAAATCGTATAGCCCATGATTAATGATGAAAGAATATGTAGTTATTTGTTCGATTTATTGCCCGATTCACTTGTTTCGGTATCACCAAACCCTAACCCCACGCTACATTCGGGTTCACTGTTTTCCCCTCAAATTATGTTAATTTCACCCCAAAAATATGCATCACCACGTCCCAAATATGTATACATATCGACCGGGCGTCCGAAATCACAAGAATCGACCCGTTTGCGGCGCCCGGGACCTCTAAAATACCCCCTATTACTGTTCACCCGAGGTGAACAGCTAAATTTGGCATGCTTTCACTCTTGTATTATCCTAAATTAATCCTAAGAAATGAATCACCACATCCCGACCATGTATATATATTAGCCGGACGATCGATTCCATGAAATTCTATCCGTTCACGATGACCGGATCCCTTAACTAAATGCTGTTACTATTCACATGAAAATATGCATCCCCCTGTTATGAAAGCTATGACTAATGAGCATTTGAAACTGCAAGATTTAGAAACGGGCTCCGGAGGACCCCAATGTGATTGGCTAATCGACGGTAAGGAATTCCAATTCCGCTTAAATTCTGTTAATCATGCTTATAAGTTGAATTATGAAAAATGCTAAAGTCTCCAAGTGAAGATGAGAACGAATGGGAAAATGGAACGGAAGGAAGTCCACAATGGATATGTGATTGATGAAACCTCCCGTGTGGCGGGAGATATGATATATGAGATAGGTGGACTTTCCTTCAAAGGAATTATGGAAAATAGAATCATGAAACTAGGACCATGGACTCTTAGACGGGTAGTATTCTCTGGTTTGACACGTCCATCACGGTATAAACCCGAAGAATACTTGGGCCACGTATTCTGGCTGCTTGTGTAAGCAGGTGGTGTCCGTGTCACGCCTTAGGATACTATTGTGGAAGAACGAGGATTGCCCTGGTGCCCCAGGGGAATGGGGCGATACGATATGGCACGATGTGCACGACCCCCCGGAGGGTCGTTAAAGATAATCCCTCACGGCCTTAGATCATGTGGAGTATCATGATCCTTTCCTCGTTCTCTCGCATCGTTTGCTAGTACGACCTACTAGCCCTGGTCCATAAAGATTAAAGTAAAATGAGAAAACATAATTCAAACGGCAATTAAACATTACAAAACATGGTCAACGACTAATCGGTACTTCTAAATGTTCCTTCCCTCTCATGTCTCATGATATTTCAAATGCATGTTGCCCTTTTCATTGTCATGTTTATATTCTCCACAGTCTGATAGTGACGTATGATTATACTTGCTGAGCGATAAGCTCACTCTTGCTGTCTGTTGTTTTTCCTCCCAGATGAAAGCATTTAGCTGTTGCTGGATAGTTAGAACAAGGGAAGGCTTGCTTGACGGGACTAGACAGACGGCAAGTGCAGCAAAGATTTGGACATAGAATTTGTTATGGACAGCCACTCAGGGTCAAGTTTGGTTTGTGGTTATTTTTATGGTTTTATTTTGCTTCCGCAGTTTATGGTATTGTAGTATGCTTCCGCGTTTTGTTTTGATGTTTCAAGTTTTAGGTTATTAGGTGGCATCTATTGAAGCCATGAATGATATGGCAAAATTTGAGATCCTGTGAGAAGTATGTTTGTGCAGAGCCCATTTAAACAGGTTATATATCGGTCTTTCGTCCAATTATAAAGAAAACTCTGGACATTAACGATGTTTTATTAACGGAGGGTTATTTAAGGAAAATAATCTGGTCCGTCACAACTTAGCTGGCGCCAGATAGTTAGAGTAAGGAGAAGCTCGCTTGATGAGATTGGCTGGATGGCGAGCGTAGTAAAGATTTGGACTCAGAGTTGGATCGGATTTTGAGCAGCCACTTAGAGTTGGGCGTGGCTCATTATTGCTATTGTTTTATGGTTTTATTATACTTCCGCAGTTTATGATGATGTAGTTATGCTTCCGCGTCTGTAATGATGTTTTGAGTTTTGTTTCATATTAGATGGCATTTCTCTAGATCCAGTATAGTAGTTAGGGGTACTGTATTGGAGCCATGGATGATATGGCAGATGTGTGATCCTGTGTGGTGTGTTGTAGGCTTTGAGTTAAGCCTTTTGATTAGTTGTGTGCTTGTACATGATATTTGAACAGGTTGTACCGTTTGGTTTTCGTCCAGTTGTAGAGGAAACTCTGCCGGATTTTCTGTAGAGTCCATGGGTTAATTATGGGCTTTAGAGTGTGTGTAGCCATTGACGGAGGTTATTCAATGGAGAATAATCCGGTCCGTCACATTTAAGGTAAAGACCTCATTAGTTAATTTCAATTATGAGTGAAACAATTTCAAATCGTGAGCTCCTCCCCCACTTATATCGAAGGTAGCCACCTATTATGATGCAAAATTAACGTAATTCAATCCTTTTTCAAAACATTACATCCTATCGTAATTTGCGAGACCCATCAGGGGTCAACCTAAACAAACTAGCCGACAATTTGCCCTTAATTCCTTGAAAACTACCTTCACATGCCCCATCCTTATAAATACTGATCATTCTTAGGCTAAATGCCTCCCGACTCTACAAAACGATCATAGACCTTTACATCATCAATTGGTTTTTCCAGTTAGTCACTACTTTATTCAAATCATGCTATGAAAGATGCCAACTATGACGGACTGTATATTCTGTTGAAAATTTGACAAAATTTTCTCTATAATACAGTCGTCAAACTATACAAAAACTCGTGAAATCTTCTGTACAACACATAATCCCAAACTCCGACAACATGCAACAATCACAACACAACACTACATAGGATCCCAATGCCACAAGCTCCATAAGGCATTTCCTCAACTAAATTCACCTTGTTTTTGTAGTTATGCGCATCCGAAACCCTCACCCACCTACGTGTACTGTTCATGCACGATCAGGTGGATTTTGGCCTTTTATTTTTGGGGCTTTTGCATGAATTAGGACAAGAATATGATTACCTGTGCCTGTGCCTGGACACCGTTTGAGCTTCTATTTGGAGTTAAATGTATAAATTGACTTAGAATTACAGTTATCCAGGCCTTGGGTTCGATAAAATACCTTTTGGATGTCCGAAATTTTGAGAATTAATCGATTGTGTATATGTACACTATTCAAGCATATTGTTCACGGGTACTATTCACCCGAGAATTTCGGACGATATTTTGCGTAATGTTTCCATGTTTAAATGCCGATTATGTGATATATATTTGTGTAAATTCAATTGTTCAATTTGAAAGTTTCGGCATGTCCAATTTCAAAGGAATTCGTATTTGAAAACTCTTCAAGTTAATCTGCTTCTTCCGGAGAGTGAGGAAGCTGAGGTACGACAGTAAGCACGAAGAGGAAGAAAAGGGGAGAAATCACTCGTTCTGATCCTTCCGGGTAAAAGCAACGGCAGATTGGGTTCAGGCAAGTGTACTTCGGACGCTAATTCCAATATTTACAATGTTTTAATATCTCTGCAACTGTATTTATGCTCTAAAAGAATGTTTCTCCATGTTTTGCATAAATAAAGCCTGTTTCTGTAAATTAATAGGATATATTTCATGTTTACATGTATTACTGCAATATCTAACGTCGATTTCATGAAAATGCACATGTTAAGTGCCTATTTATCGTCTGATAATTCCGGCCAAACTCTAGGTACAAATATGATGGGTTTTAATATTTTTACCCATAATTTCAGTTGTATAAAAGTTAATCTGTACTGAAATAAAGCTTCTGATGTAATTAGTTTTTGAAAATTTTATACGGACTTATATTGATAAATCACAGTGGATTTCTGAAGCAAAACTGAAGGGTTTTTAGACCATTACTGTATATTCTGAACCAACTCTGAAGGGTTTCTAACTATCTCTATATATTCTGAAATAAATCTAAAAGGCTATAAACTATTTCTGAATATTCTGAAGTTAATTGTAGGGTTTTAAGCTAATACTGTATATTCTGAAGCAAGACTGAAGGATTATAAATGTTACTGTATCTTCTGAACCGAACTGAAGAGTTATTGTGAATCTTTAACTGACTTCTGAAACTAGAAAGGGTTTTCAGCTAAGAAATAAGAAGAAACTATTTCTGATACTATACTTACTGTTCTGATGTACTTACTATTATTTAGGACTCAGGATTGATTACAGTCAGGTTAGGTTCTTTAGCATACCTTAGAACTTTACGGTGGTGATCGAGGATAACTTTGTCCATGGAGTTACATGTGGTCCACCCTTCCTCGGGGCGTTACGGTCAGAAGGAAAGTTCTATTTCTGGCCTACCTACGGGAGGCACACCTGTACTGATCCCTTGGGACGGGATCTTTTGTCACTGTTTATAGCCTTGGATTATGAGGAGATGTACACAATCTATCCTCGATCATTCGCCTCCTTAGCTAGTAGGGTATATTGGCAAGGTCCGTTATCGTTCTATTTTGTACCACTATTCTATTCTTTATTGTTCTGTACTGATATAAAAGAGAGTTTCTGACTCTGCTTTCTGTCTCTACTTTTTGAGTTATACTGATTTCTGATTTCTGAGTGTAATATCGTCAAAATTATACTTTCTCTGTTTTCTAGGTTATATTCCATTTAGCCGTTCTGTTTCTACATAGTTTTATGATTGTTTTGCATAATTACTTTACTGCATAACTCTTTACTACATAACTGCATGTACCTTGTTGGGCCCCGACTCATTATTTTATTATTTTTTCCCTCCAGATGAGACTGTAGAGCTAGTGCCTGACGAGAAAGAGAGACTGAAAGTATTTTCTAAAAACTTTTGAGGATCTGAAGCATTTTGGAGCTATTTTGGAGAACCAGTTGGATGTAAAGACTTGATTAGATATGTGATTTTATATATGTATTTTATGCCTATGGACATTTATGTATATATGGGTTTTATATAGAAATGCAGGTAATGCATGTGATGAACAAAAAACTATGCTTCCGCAGGTTAATAGTTCTGCTTCCGCTCTATAATTCTGGATATTTTGTATAGGTCCTAGATGGCATCTCGTTTATGAACTGCTAGTGTAGTTGATGGTTTTATAGATTAATGCCATGGATGTCATCTGTGATCCTGTGTATGCTTATTGTAGGAAGAATTGTGGTATAAATTGATAGTTGTGTGCTTGTACTGGTTGGTTGTACAAGTTGTACTTTTAAGTTTTCATTTAGTTATAAAGGAGACTCTACCAAAATTTCTGTAGAAGTTACACCTTATATTTCTATTCTAAAATCCTATTTCTGTCTTGATGAAAGTTTCTGAGAGAAAAAAAAATCTGTTCCGTCACAATTGGTATCAGTGAGTTGAGATGCCTTAAGAATTGATTGATCGAAAAGCGGAAGTATAGATTTGAATCTCTGCATTGAATTCCTGTAGGAATAGGTCAAGAGAGCCGTGAGGAGGCACCTTGACGTCCTAAATTGTTTGGTGCCGATTTAGTGCTTGACCTTATTGGTATTGATTTGAGGTCTAGGGTAATCAGTTTTGGTTCGAAGTTTAAGCTTGATCATTTTAGGTTGAGGTCCTAAAAGGGACAGTGGATCAATCTAGTTAGTATGGCGGATAAGTAAAATTAATGGCTTGAGGTCTACGTAACTTGGAGTCGATTTTGGGAAAGTAAGTTTAAGGATACCGATTTAGGATCAATTCGTAGTGATCAAGTGCATGAATTTTTGGGTAATGCGAATCCATTAGAATTGAGAAAGGTGTTCATTGGTGTTGATATGAAAGGTATTGATAGGATATTATACATTTCAATCAGGTTGTGAATTCTGAATAAGAGGCAAAGCTAATCGAACCAAGAATAGGTGTTAAATCCAATTAGTAACAAGACCACCCCTTTGACTCAGTTGATGGACGTTAAGAAATCTAACAATAAAAAGTTTTAAGGATATGTATATATATTCAGAAGAAAAGATCAAGCTGACTTGTTTTAATGGATGACTTGGTGTCAGTTGAAATCGACATTAGCCTCTGGGAATTTTGTATGGGATTAAAGGACCATTGGCTAGGCACTATTGTGGATACCTTGAAATTTATTGGAAGTAAGATAAATTGATGAGATTGTTATGGTTGGTTGAGTAATGGGTTACTCGGAGGATTAATCAATCGATAAGTGGGGACAATAAATGAATAGGTGATTTCTAAGATCGATCCGTATCCAAACATGTCAATTATGGATTATTAAAAATAAATAAATTTTGCCGTGGCAGTATTTGGATAAAGGTATGGTTTCTACGAAGTTCGGAAGCACTATATGGGTTTTGAATTTTTGTGGATGTCCATGAATTTTATGGGATGGATCTTTGAGTTATATTTGGGTCCATATTGAGATGACCTCATTGATGGGTCCAAAGGAACGTAGGAAATATCTACTCCATTGGAAATTGTGTCATGGATTGAGAGCAGTTGTTAACCGAAGACCTGATTGAGAAAGGAACGCAAGTTTAGTCTAAGAAAATGCCCCGTTGAGCATATGGTATCTTTGACAGCACGATCTTGAATCCGTAGGACCTTAAGCGGTGACTAAATAGGAAACGCTGATTAATGTTGAGAAGGGGTATGGTTTTCCTAGGTTAACTGAATCTGATAAGCAATTTGGCAAGTATCTCTCGAGGATTGTAGTGTCTGTGAGTCATTTAGCTTAAGAAAGATTTGTAATTGTTATGATGAGATACAAAAGGTAATTTCGAGGAGTAAAAAGGGTCAATTGATTTCCATGTTATTTGGGATGACCCTTATGGGTCTAGTAAGATAACATGGCAGGTAATATTTTTGAGGAGGTTAGAATTTTTCTATTCTGGTGTCGTGATAGGTGACTATCCCCATATAAGTCGGGGAAAGATTCATAGTTAGAATTACTCTAGCAGTACGTCGAAATTAATAGTTGGAATCTCCGCTTTGGGAACTTAGGGATGTTACCTTGGAGGTAGCTAATACTGGATAATCTCAAGGGTTATAATAGTTGTATCATAAATAAAGAAACAATCTTATGATATTGCGAATGGATAGACCCATTTAAGGATTAGTGGGAGAAACCATAGCGTCTTTAAGAAATTTAGCCTCAATGCTGATAATTGGCGTTAAGAGTTTTTAGACTCAGTGTGCTTTCGGTGTTTTGTAGGAGATGTGAAAGTAAAAATTTTGAATACGTTCAAATTCTTGGACAATGGGGGGTCGTTTTCTTAAATTGGGAGATAGAAACGTATTCAAAGTATCACAACCATGAAAGTTTGGAACAAGAAATCCCTATGGTTTTGTTTCAGGACGATTCACATACATTATAATTACGGAAAATGTGTTTAGATTAAATTAGGTAGCCCATTGGTATGCCAACAAGATTATGAGGTTTCTAAGTATTTGGGTTTTGAGATTTCGGGCAATAACCTAAAGCTGTAATATATCTTTGGGTGATAATTATAATTGTAGTTTCTAATCTGGTTGTAATTTGAGGATATAAGGTATTTCGATCTTGAGGTTGTTTGCGATTTGAAGTTTGTACCAAAATCTTAATTGAAACTTGATCAGGGAGTTTTAGGAGTTAAGTTAAATTTGATATAGCAGCAAATTATAATCGGATGACTCGTAATTAGATAAATAATTAGAGTAGTATAGCGGAAATGTGGCAAACCCACATATGTTAAGGTTCAATCTGAGGCTTAGAAGGAATATTTCCCTTCTAGGCTTAGGGTAGGATCAAGCATGAACTTTCAGCCGTTTGAGGTTTCGAGTTAAGTTGGAAAAGTAGTTAATGAATTTGGTGTGTCTTCAAACTCGGTAGAATTAGATTCTGATAGAGCGCGTTGGGTAATAAGAACCGGGATAATTCAACGCTCAAGATTCTTCGAGATAACCATTTAATCAATGAGGTGATTTGGAAACGCTAGAAGAATTTAGAAGGTTACCACCGATTATAGGAATTTAAGGTTCGGGGAGAATGCTCATTATTGAGACTTAGCATAAATTAAAGTAAGAATTTTCAACTGGTTGAGTACTTGAGCTAAGTCGCAGGGAATTAATAGGTTTAAGTTGCTCTCAAACTTGGTAGATTAGTGTGAAGTTTTGCCCAGGTATCATAAATATGGAAGTAAATAAGTGATTGTGATGAATTATCTTGGGAAACTTAAAGCTTATCCCCACAAGGAGGTTTCAATAGAATAAAACAGGTAACAAGGATCCGAACAATTCAATGCTTGAAGTTTTCTGGGATGATCATCTAACCGAGGAGGAGATTGGGGATGCTTGGGAGATTGCCTCTGACTCGGGGATTTCGAGATTCGTCAAATTTTGAGGATAAATTTCTATAAGTGGGGGAGAATGTGATGACCCGAGTTCCGAAATATGATAATTGGGAGTTAATTAAAGGAAGAATCAGATTGAAAAGCTCAAAGAACCGAAAATGGTTAATTGGGAACCGAAATTGAAAGCCGTAAAATGTTAATTTGTAAATAAGATTTCGGGTTTTAAATTGTACTAATCATGACTTATTAAGGTTATATAATAAAAAATATCATCCAAGAATGTGAAAGATTTGGTAAGAATGACCAAAACGGGTCCCGAATGGCAAAAATGCGAAATAGGCTTGCTGCGGGCCTGACCCACGCCCTTTGTGGGCTGGAGCCCACGGAGAGCACAGAATCCAGATTGGCTGTGCTCGTTGCGCGCTCGAGCCGGCCTGGGCAGTAAGGCTGCGCTCGTCGCGCGTTAGGCCATTTTTAAGCCTTGTGCTGTTTCGTGATTTTCATTTTCCCACGCAACCAAACCATTTTAGAGAGAGAGAGGGTGACAAATAAGAGAGAGAAAGGAGGAGATCGAGGCCGTGGAGTCTGAATCTGGCTTGGAGCTAGTAAGAGAAATCGTAGAGCACGTTGAGGCAAGTACATCTATACCATTTTTCTTTCGTTTCTGTTAATTTTTATCTGATCCCCTTCTGGCATTTTGTCCCAATACCCGACCCT
The DNA here is from genome assembly GCA_033239525.1 of Nepenthes gracilis. NCBI lineage: Eukaryota > Viridiplantae > Streptophyta > Magnoliopsida > Caryophyllales > Nepenthaceae > Nepenthes > Nepenthes gracilis. The sequence continues at coordinate 13,068,768 of BSYO01000003.1, read as the reverse complement.
ATGTATATCATTGTGATGCCCATAGTCTAATTATGTATATATGTGAAATTCGTCATCCGATTTATTGTTTCTGCACCGTTATGCGCATCCAAAACCCTCACCCACACGCGTGTACTATTCATGTGTGATCGGGTGGATTCCGGCCTTTGATTTTTGGGGCTTTTGCATGATTTAGGACTAGAATATGATTACCCATATCCCCCATAAGTTAATTCATTGGTTGGGTACCAGATTTTGTGGAATTATGTGAAATTCCGTTCGTGAAACCCTAACCTTATGCCCGGGTGGTTTCGGGCTTCGATTTTTGGGGCTTTTGATTTATTTGGGACTAGATTATGATTATACATGACTTGGGTAAGTTGATTTACCGATTAGGTATCCAAAATTGTGGAATTTGGTAGAAATTCCTTCGGGAAGCCCTTGACACGCCCCCGGATACCTTTTGAGCTTTTATTTGGAGTTAAATGTATAAATTGACTTGGGATTATAGTTACCCAGGCCTTGGGTTTGATAAAATACCTGTTGGATGTCCGAAATTTTAAAAAATAATCGATTGTGTATATGTGCACTATTCACGTATACTGTTCATGAGTACTATTCGCCCAAGAATTTCGGACGATATTTTGTGTAATGTTTCCATGTTTAAATGCCGATTAAGTGATATGCATTTGTGCAAATTCAATTATTCAATTTGAAAGTTTTGGCATGCTCAATTTCGAAGGAATTCGTATTCGAGAGCTCTTTAAGTTAATCTGCTCCTTCCGGAGAGAGAGGAAGCTGAGGTATGACAGTAAGCACGAAGAGGAAGAAAAGGGGAGAAATCACTTGTTCCGATCCTATGCAGGTAAAAACAACGGTAGATCGGGTTCAAGCGAGTGTACTTTGGATGCTAATTCCTATTTTTATTGTGTTTTATTATCCCTGCAACTGTATTTATGCTCTAAAAGAATGTTTCTCCATGTTCTGCATAAATAAAGCATGTTTCTGTAAATTAATCGGATATATTTCATGTTTACATGTATATAGCGTAATATCTGATATCAATTTCATGAAAATGCACATGTTTAGTGTCCGTTTATCGTCCGATAAGTTCAGCCAAACCCTAGGTACGAAAATGAAGGGTTTTAATGATTTTTACCCATAATTTTTATTGTATAAAAGTTAATCTGTACTGAAATAAAGCACATAATGTAATTAGTTTATGAAAATTTTATACGGACTTATACTGATAAATCACTGTGGATTTTTGAAGCAAAATTGAAGGGTTTTTAGACCGTTACTGTATATTCCGAACCAACTCTGAAGGGTTTCTTACTGTCTCTGCATATTTTGAAATAAACCTGAAAGGTTATGAACTGTTTCTGAATATTTTGAAGTTAACTGAAGGGTTTTAAACTAATACTGTATATTCTGAAGCAAGACTGAAGGATTATAAACTGTTACTACATGTTCTAATCCGAACTGAAGAGTTATTGTGAAACTCTGATTGACTTTTGAAACTGAAAAGGATTTTCAGTTAAGAAATAAGAAAAAACTATTTCTAATACTGTACTTACTGTTCTGATGTACTTACTGTTATTTAGGACCCAGGACTGATTACAGTCAGGTTAGGTTCTCCGGCATGTCTTAGAACTTTACGGTGGTGATCGAGGATAACTTTGTCCTTGGAGATATATGTGGTTCGCCCTTCCTCGGGGCGTTATGGTCAGGAGGAAAGTTTTATTTCTAGCCTACCTTCGAGAGGCACACCTGTACTGATCCCTTGGGATGGGATCTTCTGTCACTGTTTATAACCTTAGATTGTGAGGAGATGTACACAATCTATCCTCGATCATTCGTCTCCTCAGCTAGTAGGGTATTTTGGCAAGGTTCGTTACTGTTCTGCTCTGTACCACTGTTCTGTACTGATATAAAAAAGAAAGTTTCTGACTCTACTTTCTGAATTATACTGATTTTTGATTTCTGAGTGTAATATCGTCAAAATCATGCTTTCTCTATTTTCTAGGTTATATTCCGTTTAGCCGTTCTGTTTCTGCATAGTTTCACGACTGTTCTGCATAACTGCTTTACTGCAAGTACCTTGCTGGGCCTTGGCTCACTGTTTTATTATTTTTTTCCCTCCAGATGAGATTGTAGAGCTAGTGCCTGACGAGAAAGAGTGGCTGAAAGCATTTCCTAAAGACTTTTGAGGATTTGAAGCATTCTGGAGCTATTTCGGAGAACAAGTTGGATGTAAAAACTTAATTGGATATTTAATTTTGTATATGGATTTTATGCCTATGGACATTTATGTATATATGGGTTTTGTATAGAAATGCAGGTAATGCATGTGATGAACAGAAAACTATACTTCTGCAGGTTAATAGTTCTACTTTCGCTCTATAATTCTGGATATTCTGTACAGGTCCTAGATAGCATCTCATTTATGAACTGCTAGTGTAGTTGATGATTTTATAGATTAATGCTATGGATGGCATCTTTGATCATGTGTATGCTTGTTGTAGGAAGAATTGTGGCATAAATTGATAGTTGTGTGCTTGTACTGGTTGGTTATACAGGTTATACTTTTAGATTTTCATCCAATTATAAAGGAGACTCTGCCGAAATTTCTGCAAAAGTCATACCTTATATCTTCGTCCTAAAATCCTGCTTCTGTCTTGATGGAAGTTTCTGAGAGAAAAAAAACCCGTTCCGTCACAAGATTACAAGCAGATTAATCTGTTTAAGGATTGTTAAAATAGACTCTGATATTATTAAGAAAGCAGACTTAGTATAAGCAATTGATGTTGGGAATCTTTGGGCTTGATATGCCTCCGGTGCTTCGTAAGAAATGTAAAAGATAGATTGTGAGCCAGTTTGAATGCTTGGGAAATAGGATGTCGTATTCCTAAGTTGGGAAGCAGAATTGCATTCAAAGTGTGGGAGTTATGGAGTTTGAAATGGGAAGCCCCTGTGGTTTCATATCCGAATAATTCACTCATCATGATTATGGAGGACATGCTTTGGTCTACTCGGTTGTCTCCTTGGTGTGCCAACCGGATCTGAGATCACTCAGTACAGAGGTTCTGAGATCTTAAAGTTGCTAATTGTTAAGGTCTTGAAATTTTGGGTAACGATCTAAAAGTGAATTGAATCTATAATGACTGCTATAGTTAGAATTTCTAGTTTTGTGGTGAATTGAGGACCTGTGAGAATTATTTTCATGATATGGATATCTTAAAATCAATTTTTATCATGGCTATCACGTAAATTGAGTGTTTGAAAGGGAACGTGTATCTCATGGAAATGTCAATTTGATGACATGCCTACAAAATGATGAGAATGTAAAGTATTCCGCTTTTGAAGTCTAATTGTAACTTGAGATTTATGTCAAAATTTTAGTCAAGCTTGATAAAGGAATTTGGGTGCAAGATTAAGTTAGTTGTGGCAGGGAATCATAATCGGATGATTTAGAGTTTAATGATTGATCGAAGCGTGCAGTGGAGGAATGATGAACCCTTATACATTTTGAGGTTTAATTTGAAATTCAGAGAGAATGCTCAATCTCGAGGTTTAGTATGAAAGGAAGTAAGGCATTTTGCTAGTTTAAGGTCTAGAACCAAGCCGAGAAAATAGTTAATGAATTGGGTTTACCTTTGGACTTGGTGGATTTGGACTTTAAATAGGACATATCAGATAATAAGGATTAGGATGATTTGGAGGTTTATGGTCTTTGGATGACCATTTTAATCTGAAAGTGATTTGGGAATGCTTGGAAGGCTCCTTTGATTAAGGAAATTCGGTGTTCATCAAATTTCGAGGATAAAATTTCTTTAAGTGGGGGAAAGTTGTAAGGTCCCGATCTGGAAACATGATAATTCAAAAGTAATTAAAATAATGATAATCAAGATGAGGCTAAATATACATGAGAGAATGAGTTTCGGAAGTGAAAAGACAGGAAATCGGGCTATTGTATACTGATATGCTGCCTAGCAACATGACGCTTGCCACTTGCTCGAGTGCGGTAGCAGGTGCCAAAAACCAGTAAGGCCTCGCTCGCTGCTCGCCTGAAGCACTCGAGGGAGGCCCTGGCCGAAAGCTAGTGCTTGCTGCGTGCCTGCTGCGCTCTTGAGCACAGGCACGATTTTTCCCCACCAACTGATTTTGTTTTTGTTATAAAAGGAGAGGTGGGAGAGAGTTTTGGCAGAGCACAAACAAAAGCACGAAGGAAGAGAAAAGGAAAGGGAAAAAGAGGAGGAAAAAGAGAAATAGTTTGGCCATTCCACTCTTATCCAAGTAAGAATAACGGTAGTCTGGTTAAGGCAAGTGTACCTCGGACCTTGTTTTCTATTTTTACTGCTTTTGAATATCTCTATTTTGTTATTTATACTCTAAATTACTTGCTCTCCAAGATTTGTTAAGAGAAATGCATGAATCTTATGATTTTTGGTTTAAACTTTATATTTATGTATATATACTGTGACTCATGACTCCAATTTCGTGATTTGGTTCATGTTTATGTTTGATTATCGTCTGGAAGTTTTGCCCGAAACCCTAGCTCGAAAATGAAGATATGGTTTTGAATTTAATTCTTGTTATGTGTGTGTTTTATGAACTATGGCTTTGATTTGGTGATTTGGCCCATGTTTTATGCTCGATTTATGTCTCAAAACTTCACAGAAAACCTTAGCTCGAAAAATTTGGGAATTTATGTTGAGAACTTAGAATTTTGAGATTTAAATGTTAATTGTTGCTTTGTTGAAGTTTATTGAATGATTTGTATTAGGCAATTTTGCATGGAACCGTATTATCGAATTATGGAGACCTTTTGAAAGAGTGATTGAATGAAATTGGATTTGGCCTTATGATATGATGAATTTTGACTATGAAATTATGAGCAAATGCATTAAGTTAAGTTATCGATAAGAAAATTGGACCTAGAACTATTGTACAGTTCGATAGGGTTCTCCGACATGCCTTAGAACTTTACGGGGAATAATTCGTGGTCCGCCCCTCCTCGGGATGAAATTAGAGGATAGAGACTATCGAACCTTTGAACCTTTGAATCATGAAATGAAATGAAAACAAATGACTATCAAACCTTTGGCCTTTGATTGTGTGGATTGAACACAATTATCCTCGATTATTCGCCCTATTAGCTAGTAAGGTATACTAGTTAGGCCCCTAGAATAATGAACAAGAATTTTGAGGAATAAAGTTAAATTTTAAAGAACGATTAAAATTGGAACTGATTTTATGAATTCCGGCACTTGTACATCAATTTATGTCTTGCTAATGTTTCCATGACCTTTGCCATGTTGCATTTATGTTTTTATATGCCATGATATTTGCTTTATTGTACTATGTTTACATGGAAGATTTACATTGTATATTTTTGGTACCTTGTTGGGTTTTGCATACTTTGTTATTTTTCTCCCCTCCAGATAAAACAATAGAATTGGTTCCTGACGAGCAAGAATAGGTAAGGCTTAGTCAAGAAGATTTTGGAGCCTTGAAGTCATCTTGAAGATTTTTGAAAAATTTGATAGTCTTGCATGTAATTACCTTATTTTGTGGATGGATATTGTATACGACATATCATAGCTTATTATGTGTTTTGTTGGAACAATGAATTACACTTCCGCAGGTTTATTTTATGGAAATAGTTTTGCTTCTGCTATTCTGTTTTGGATATGTACGGTCTTAGACGGCATCTCTTGTATGAATTTTGGTATAGTAGATAGGAATATTATATTAAAGCCATGGATGAATATGGCATTTATCGATCCTGTGTTTGTGAAATGAATAAATGTAGAAGTCTATTATTTATATATCTTTCCAGATTATGAAATATTCAGGTTGTTGTATTGGATTTTTGTCTAATTTTAGGAAAAACTCTGTCTGTTTTCCCTAAGAATTTTAAGATGTTATTTTGGGCTTTAGTTTTGTATGGTCATTGACGGAATGTGTTAAAAAAAAAATTCGTTCCGTCACAATCATCAGGCTGAACAAGCTATCTTCCTTCTAGCTAATCCTATCTTCAGATCTTATTAGGATTTAGCTTATCTGGAAGGGGACAGAAAGCAAGGGGTGAGCTGAAGGCTTAGCAAGGTACCATAAAACAAAAATATAAATTATTCATATAAAATTTTTAAGTACATACAGAGAAAGAAACGTGAAAATATAAACATGCAATGTAAACATGCAAGTAAACAAGATAAAACATGAAAGGATGCATAAACTTGAGGAAATATGCTCAAAAGTTCTTAATTCTTGTGCAAAATCAACTTGATCATAAGTTCCTCCTTATTTACATCCCGAAGATAGGATGGTTCTCCTTATTTCTTATTCCTTTGATATTGGGTATTAATACACTTGGTTCTTACTTCTTATTCATGAACATCGTTCACTTGTTCATGGTTCTTCATTCAAAATTCTTATTCAAATGATCCAAAGATCCATAATTCTTACACAAATGATCCAAAGATCCATAATTCTTATATGAATGATCCAAAAATCTATAATTCTTATACAAAGTTCATAACCTCCAAAATTTATATCTCGAGGGTAGGATGTTTAATTAGGCTTAATCGTTGTCCTCTAAAACTAACGCCCGAAGGAAGGCGGTCCACGCATCATTTGGTGGACGGGGTTATTGTGACGACCCGACTTTTATTACCATCAAAAGCCGTCGTCCAATCCAAAGTCCTTGCTTTTAAATAAATTAAGAAAAGATAAATAGGTGGACATAAAATTTTTTTCTTTTCTTCTTTTGAACCTTAGAAGCATTTTATAATTTCATTAATCCCAAAATATCACGGAAACATACTAACATTCATAAGCAGCGGAATAAATTTTACAAGTCTCCTCAAAATATTAAAAGCAAAATAAACTAAGCTCTCAAAGATCTGCTCCGGCCAGCTTAATCATTCAGCTACACCATAAGATTCTACTCAACTTCATCCTCCATAAGCTTGTCATCTGAAAAGTTGCAAGAATGAGCTTACAAAGCCCAGCAGGATACTCACATGCAGAAAACATAAACATACATATAATTTGATCAAAACATAATTTCATAATATAGCATAGCATAAGAAATTCATCATATTGTTTCTTCTTCAGTTCTTATTCTTTTCATCTTGTCTTCGGAAAAATTCATCAAAATCATTCGGAATTCGTATCATCTTTAGGGACCAGACGGGAGCGGACAACATCGAGGACGGGTTGTGCGCTACCCCACAACCTAAAGCCGTATCCCCTCATTATACTCCCCGGGGCGGGAGGTAATGCCTTTAACCCGGCATACGGGGCCATAGTTCATAGTTCTTATGCCACCAAAAGGTTCCCTCCCGTGGCCCAGGAGGCATCCTCGAGTGTCACTCCAATATCCTTCATCCATCTTTAACAGCAAGCTTAACGGAAACTCGGTTCTTGGTTCGTGTTCTTTAATGGCCAATCATCATAAATCAAAAGTCGGAAGAGTTCCACTTGCTGTCCATAATCCATGTGTTTTCATATAGTCTTGTTCTTTACTTCATTCATTGAAGTCCATATCATCTTATCAAAAGCCGGAGTTCATCTTTTAAAAATCCGAAGTTCAATATTCGAAGTTCTTTTTCAATAAAAAGGACAGAGTCTTGTTCATTAAATTTTTGAAGTTCTTTTCAAACGGAAGGCCGTAGTTCCTGAAGCCGAAGTTCTTTTATTATTGCCGTAGTTCTTTTCTTACAAAGCCGGAGTTCGTTTCTTTAGTCAAAGCCGGAGTTCTTTTCTGAACTCCAAAGATCATCGAAATTGGAGTTCTTTATTCATAAAGGACGGAGTACATTTTTAACAAAGTCCGAAGTTCTTTTTCTTAAAAGGGACGGAGTGCCTTTCTTTTCAAAAGAACGGAGTGCTTTTCTTTTCAAAGGGACGGAGTGCCTTTCTTACCAAAAATCCGGAGTGCTTTTTGAACAAAGGGACGGAGTGCTTCTTTTAAAATGGACGGAGTGCCTTTCTTACCAAAAATCCGGAGTGCTTTTTGAACAAAGGGACGGAGTGCTTCTCTTTCAAAATCCGAAGTTCGTAAATCCGGAGTGATTTCTTTCAAAATCCGAAGTTCTTAAATCCGGAGTTCAATTTCTTTCAAAATCCAAAGCTCTAAAATCCGGAGTTCGATTTCTGTTAAAATTCGAAGTTCTAAATCCGGAGTGCATATCTGTTAAAATCCGAAGTTCTAAATCCGGAGTGCATTTCTGTTAAAATCCGAAGTTCTAAATCCGGAGTACGTTTCTGTTAAAATCAGAAATTCTAAATTTGGAGTGCTTTTTGTCAAAACCCGAAGCTTTCAAATCCGGAATTCATTTACTATTAATCAAAGCCCTAATCCGAAGTTCATTTTCCAAAATGCCGGAGCTCTAAATCCGAAGTCATTCTCTAAAATGCCGGAGCTCTAAATCATTTTCTGTAAAAATGCCAGAGGTCTTTTATCTTAAATTCAGAGATCTTTTTGACAGAAACCAGAGATCAATAGCAGGAGTTCTTGTTCCATCTTAAGGCCTAAATTCTTTTCCGTAATCATGCATTTATCAAAATTCATAACAATTGACAATTAATCATAAACAGAATAAATCTAACATCATGCGTAACAGAATTTCTTTTTAAACATGCATTTCAGAACGATAAGTCATAAAACAGCAAAGGCATACTTAATACGGAATATCATATACTTTCATAGCAACATAAATAAACATGAGTTTTAGAAATAGGGGTGAGTATCTTGCCTGAATTCCTTTTCTACATTGCCTTAGCCTTCGGTCTCTTTCTTTACTAGGAGTTTCTAGTGGGTGCATTTTTCTGATATTCTTAAGTCCTTATTTATACCCCGTGGGTTAGGTGGCCATCATTTATGGCTTTACATTTTTCCAAGGGTGTCATTTATGATTTTATATTTTCCACAGAGGCTCATTTATGATTTACATTTTCCAACAAGTTTTGGGAATAGCTAAATTATTTATAGCCGTGCCTTCCCAACGTGTTTCCTTATAAATTTTCTTTGACCGGACTTAATTCCTTCCGGTCAACTATTGGTGTTGACCGGATTTCGCTCTTCTTTCCTTTCCATCCATTCGTTTACGTTTTTCCGGTCAACATTTTACGTTGACCGGATTACTCCTTCAATATTAACTTCGGCTTTTCATCTCATTGAACCCAATCTACTCCATCTTTACTTCACACACACCGCATTCCGTCATTACAGACTGGACTTCATTTTTACATCGGAAATCCGGAGTGCTTCTTTCAAGCAAATCCGGACTTCTTTTCTTCAAGGGAATCCGGTTTGGATTTTTATTAAGGAAGTCCGGACTTCTTTTATCAAGAACATTCCGGACTTCTTTTCATCAAGCAGGGCCGAACGTGATTTCTTCTTCACGCCAAGTTATTTTCTTATTACATTTTTTCGGTCAACTGTCATTGACCGGATCCAATGATATGAATTTTCTATGTTTTAAATCTGGGTCGTTACAGTTATACCCCTGGCATATCAGTGAGCTCCCTGCCGAAGCCATCAAATAAGCTTGGAGCTCTCAATAATATCAGACGGCATAACATGTTACGACATTTTTCAGAGAAAACTTGCCTGGAAGGCCCACATAACTTATCATAACTTATCAAATAGTATTTCCTCCCCATATCTCGAGATATACAAATACCCTACCCTCCATTTTTGAGTTAGGGTTGGAAGCGAAGCTTCAGACATGAAACGAACACAAAATACATGCCAAACAATGAAATCGAACACATATATCATGATATTAATACTTAATCATGAAATCAAATCATGAGAAACATGCATGATTCGAACTAAATCTTAAAGAGAGAGAATTTTGGAGTATAGGTAAAAAGGTAGTAATAACAAAAATAAAGCTTAGGGGTACAATTGTCTCAGCCTGATGTACTGATTTCCTTACTTTAATAAGACTAAAAATGGCAGAGATTTCCTTCCCTTTTATTCTTTTCTCTTCTCCTCCCTTCTCTTTTCCTTCCTAGCTGTGTGTGTTGTGCCTCCTCTGCCTCTCTCTCTCCCCCTTCTTTCCCTTTTATAAACATGAAATGAAAGCGGTGGAAGCTTCTAGAGTGCGCTCAAGCGCTGGTCGAGCATGTATCAAGCGCTAAGACACAGCCTAAGATCGCGCTCGAGCACTCATCGAGCGGTCAATTCTATTTTTTGCGCCTGGGTGGTGCCTTGGGAGTAGGTCGAGCAACCCCATTCTGTTAAATGCGCCCAGGTGGCACCTCGGGCATGACTTGGGCGCACCCATTCTGTCAAATGTGCCCGGTTTGCGCCTCCAGCGTTGCATAGGCACCAAGGCCCTAGGTGATTATTTTGCTTCTGAATCAAATTTTCTCTTCGTTTATCCTTAATCTATTTTTTCTAATCTTAATTATATTAACTTAATAACTAGAAATTACTATGTTTCAGAACCTGAGTCGTTACACATTAGTAGCAAGCTATATTCACTGTGGAAAGAAGCATTCGGGGGAAACTTGCTTCAAGATGATGGGGGCTTGTTTTAATTGTTTTCAACAGGGCCATTGAATTAAAGATTGTCCCCTACCCAAGAGGCGGGAAGCAAAAAAAAAAAAAACCCACTGTTTTAGCTAAAACATTTGCGATGACAGATTTGGGACGCTGAGCCATCCCCAACTGAGGTTAAAGGTATTTTTCTTATTTGTGAAAGTTTTAGCTTTTGTTTCAAATTGATTCAGGACCTACGTATTCTTTTATTTCCCCCATGATTTGCCTATTATACCCAATGCACTCCAAGGATTTTAGATCATTCTCTGGCATGTATTTACGCATTTTTTTGTGGACTCTATGAATTGTGAAATGTAGTCAGCCGTGTGCTCATTTGAGGAAGGAACATGAATTCTGTTAAGAAAGAATATGATGTGCGTGTGAGATGTTTAGCTTAGAAGTTGTTGGTATTAATAGAATGGGACTTGTGAAGGTAGCCTTCGAGGAATTAAGGATAAATTATTGATCGTTTTGTTTGGGTTGACCCCTAATGGGTCTGATGAGTTATAGGAGAATGTAATGCTTTTGAGAAATGTTAGGATTGTGTTATCCTTGCATCGTAATAAGTGGTTACCCTCGAACCAAGTGGGGGAGAAGCTTATGATCTGAAATTGTTTTGCCCATAACTGAGATTAGTTGGTGAGGTCCTTACATTGAGAATTTATAGGCGTTGCTTATAGGGATGGATATTGTCCAATAGTTCTAAGGGTTCGAGGAGTTGCATCGTAAAGAAGAAATGAGTATATGATAGTGCAAGTGATAAGTTGAGGATGATAAAGGTAGATCTTAGTGTCTTTTGAGGAAAAGTGAAGAGTGTGATCAATAATTGATATCGGAAGCCTTTGAATTTAATATATCTTTGGTGCTCCATATGGGATGCTTACCTTGATTTTGGGATGACGAAATCGTATTCGAAGCATTACGAATATGGAATCATGAAATGATCAGTCCTCATGGTTTTGTTTCAGGACATTTAGGACGACCCACCCATCGTGATTATGAATAACGCGTTCGGATGGAATTAGTTGGCTTATCGGCATGCCAATGAGATCCTAAGGTTGCTAAGTGTTTGAGTTTGAGGTTTTGGGTGATCACCTAAGGCTGCATGAATTTTTTGGTGATTGTTACGATGGTAATTCCTAACCTGGCTGTAATTTGAGGAATTGTAGAAATTGTTTTTCATGGTATGGCTATCTTGAGGTCTGTTCTATTTATGGCTGCCATACAATCTAGATGTATATTATGGATTATGTATTTTAGAAGAATGTTGTGTTGTCGACATACCAACGAATTAATGAGGATATAAAGTATTTTGATTTTGAGGTTTGATTACGATTTTAGGTTTATGCCGAATTCTTAATCACCTGATCGGAAAACTTTAAGCGTCGAGTACATTAGATTTGATGGTGAATTACGATAGAATGATTCGTAATTAAAACATTAATCAGAGTTGCACTGCAGAAGTGTGGTGAACCCATGTATATTTTTAAGGTTCAATTTGAGGCTCGGAAGGAATGAATATTTTTAAGGCTTAACATAAATTGAAGCTAGAATTATTAGCCCGTTTGAGGTTTTTGGCTACGTCGGAGAAGTAGTTAATGAATTGGATTTGCCTTCGGACTTGGTGAATTTAGACTTTTGATAGGACACATTGGGTGAAGAAGATCAGAACTATTTGAATGCTTAAGGTTCTTTGAGATAATCATTTAACCGAGGAAATAATTTGGGAATGCTTGGAAGATTTCTTCCAATTAGAAAATTTTGAAGTTCATTAAATTTTGAGGATGAAATTTCTATAAGTGGGAGAGAATGTGAGGACCCGGTCCAAAAATATAGGGATTAGAAGATAATTAAATTAATAATGATCAAAAAATTAGGCTTAGGAAATAAAGAAAATTGGAGTTGAAAGCAAAGAGGGGAGGCCAGGCTCAGCGCTTGAGTAGCGCCCAAGACGCCAAGTCAGGCACAAGCAGCAAAACAGGGCCACCCGAGCAGCGCCCAAGGCGCCACTCGGGTGGGTTTAACGGAAGGGTGCCACCCGAGTAACGCCAGAGGCACCACCCGAGCACGCTTAGTAGAATGCAGGCGCCTGAAGGATGCCAGACTGGCACTCGAGCGCCAGTTCAAAACTTAACCCACCGACTTTAATTTTCGTTTATAAAAAAGGAGAGGGGAGAAGGTTTTGGACAGCATGAGCAGCATAATCACAAAGGAGGAAGAGAGGAAAAGAGAAGGAGGAGGAGATTCAAGCCACATTCGGTCTGATCAGAGTAGGAAAATCAATAGATCAGGCCAAGGCAAGTGTACCCTAAGCTTTATTTTCCCTTATTATCACTTTTTAATATCTCCACTTTGGTATTAATGCTCTAAAACTTTCTTTATCTAAGATTTTCTCCAAATGATGCATGTTTCTCATGATTTATTGGATAGATTTTATGTTTATGCATAAATATGATGATGTATGGCTTCAATTTTGTTGTTCGGCATGAATTTTGTGCTCAATTTGTGTTCAAAAGCTTCACCCCAAACCCTAGCTCGAAAATGGAGTATAGGGCATTTATAAATCTTGAATTTTGAGGGAAGTTATTATTTGGTAAAAAGCTTAAGCTTATTAGACAATTTTTATCTAAAAATTTTGTAAAAGTTATACCGTCCAAAATTTGTTAAGAACTTTTGAACATCCTATCCTTGAGATGTTGTGATGGAACGGGTTATTTTTTCCTAATAACCTCTGTCAATAATCACATAAAACTAATACTCACAATTTAAATAATATAAAATTTTTGTAGAAAATTGAGTAGAGTTTTCTCTAAAAATGGACAAAAATCCTACATGAAAACCTAATAAATCAACCTGTACAAGTATATAAATATCTTGACCTCAATATTCAATCACAACACATACATAAGACTAACAAATGCCATATCATCCATGGCTTCAACACAATATCTCTACTACTATATTGGATCTAAACAAAAATTCGATCTAGGCCTAAAAAAATCCAAAATCTAAATGAATGTGGAAGCAAAACTAGATTCATAAACAACCTATGAAAGCATAGCAATAATCAATAATAATAAAAAACATGCCACAATCAATACATAGCATTAATCTAACTTGACTATACATTAAACATATCCAAAACTCTAAGCTTCTGAAATCCAACAAATCTCCTCTAGCAAAATCCCTCTCTTTGCTCTATCTAATCGGGCGTCAGCTTGTGAATCTCATCTTGAAAGAAGAAGAAGTAAGGGTGAGCTAATAGCTTAGTAAATATAATCATATTCAAAAGCAATAAACAATATAAGTAAGGTTATGCAGAAGAAGAACATATGAGCATGAAGAAGATGATGAACATAACTTGATCAGATATACTCGGAATACAATTTATTTATTTCTTTTATTATTATTTTCTTTGGGACGTAGATTATACATAATTATTCATCTTTGTGGACTTGGGCTAGTAGACCCTACCAACAAAGGGAGTGAATAATTAAAAATAGACTATATTTACTCTATACAATCAAAGGCCAAACTCAAAATCTATCATTCTCTTCAATTTGCATCCCTCTAGTGGGATGGTCCACGATTTACCTCCTGAAGGCAGGTTGATCAAACAATTCACATCTTTAAGGTGAGATGATCCAAATTTCTATCCTCCAAAATTAACACCCCGAGGAAGGGTGGACTCGTATCACTACATAGATGGAGCTATCCTCGATTACCACCGTAAAGTCCTAAAGCATGTCCATAGTATTACCCACAATAATACGCGGTTAGGACAATTCCTTGAGTTTCCACTGTCACACTAGTGACATGCTTTGGGACATTACCCATCAAAACATGAATCCGGGTTCTAATTTCATAATTACTGATTCTTTTGTGGGAGAATCTACCAAACGTATTTCACAAATACCTCCATCTAGGAAATCAAATCCATCAAATTCCCAAATGTGAAATTTTTCTCCAATTATTCATATGCTTATTATCTTACTTGCAAATTTAAATCTTTTCATAACTTAACTTATATATAAATATCAGATGCATAGAGAAGATTTAGAATTATTACCATCAAAAAGCAAATTGATTTGAAGGGCTTTTGGATACGAATTTCCTTCACAATTGAACATGCTGAAGCATTTAGATTATTTGTGTGATGGAACGGATTTTTTTTTCCTCAGAAGCTTCCGTCAAATAGAAACACAATCAACGGTCTAAACATGAGGCAAGACTTCTACGGAAATTTCTGCAGAGTCTCCTTTGTAACTGGATGAAAACCCAAAAGTACAGTTCTGTATAATCATCCATTACAAGCACACATCTATCCAATATCCACAATCTCCTACAACAAGCATACACAGGATCACAGGTGCCATCCATGGCACAAATCTATAAAAACATAGCTACGCTAACAGTTCCATAACGAGATCCGTTTAGGACCTGCATAGTAAATCCAGAGTATATAGTGGAAGTAAACTAACAACTTGTAGAAGCATAGCTTTTTCTTTTACCGACATACATATCATAAGCTTTTCATACAAAAATCTACATGTTCTATAACATCAATAAACATGGAATCGGTATACAAAATCACATTTCTAGCTAGGTGTTTGCATCCACAAGCTCTTCAAAAAACGGCTACACAATGCTCTAAGTCCTCAAAAAGCCTTCAAAAGCTTCTCTTGGTTTACTCCTTTTCGTCAGGTAATAGCTCTACTGTCTCATCTGAAGGGAAAAAATACTAAAACAGTGAGTCGAGGCCCAGCAAGGTACATGTACATGAGTAGTGAAATAGTGATGCAAAATAGTCATGTAACTGTGCAGAAACAGAATGAAAATCAGAATGTACTCTAGCAAATAGAGAAAACATGCTTTGACCATATTATACTTCGGAATCAGAAATCAATAGTCAAAAATCGATAATCGGTAATCATTATAATCCAGAAAGCAGAATCAGAAACTTCTCTTTTATTCAACTAGTACAGTAATCGGTATGGAATAGAAATCAGTACAATAACGACGGTGCAAAATAGAACAGAATCAGAGCAGAACGGTATCGGAACAGAAATCAGTACAATAACAACGGTACAGAACAGAATAGAATCAGAATAGAACAGTATAGACCCTGCCAGTATCCCCTACTAGCTGAGAGGGCGAATAATAGAGGATAGATTGTGTTCACTCCACACAATCTAAGGTCGGTAATTGTCATATGGGTGTCCTATTTCATGGGATCGTTATGGTATGCCAACCGAAGATAGGCCGGTAACGGTAATTCCTCCTGACCGTAACGACCCGAGGCAGGGCGGACCACAAATAACTCTATGGACAGAGTTATCCTTGATTACTACCGAAAAGTCTTAAGGCATGCCGGAGAACCTATCCGGACTGTAGTCAGTCCAGGGTCCTAAAATAACTGTAACGGAAACCAACTCTTTATCGAAAACCGCTTTTTCAAAATCAGACTTACACAATACACTTTCAGCACTTCTTTGAATCCACATGGAAATTTTGTCGGTATACGTTCGTTCATATTTTCGAAAATAAATTATACTGGAAGTTGCACATCGATGTCAATTAACTTTCATATAACAAAAGCTACGGTTAAAACTCATCAAAACCTCTTCATTTTCGTACAAAGGGCTTCGCCAAAACCGTCGGACTCAAATCGGTCTCTTACATGTACATTTTTCATGAAATTAATGTGATAGATGCCATGCATATACATTAAATCATGCAATTTACTCAATCTTAACAACATTTTTGAGCTAGGGTTTCATCACATGCTTTCCGAGACAACTCGAACACTATTTTCATGCTTATTCACGAATTCGAAGGTAAATCTTGCAATAAACATGGATAAACATAAAATCCAACTGATTAATTGAAGGAAACATGTTTCATGTACTATAAACAAGCATCAATATCATTTTCGTAACATTTCATCAAGTTTAAAGCAAAAGAAACGGTAAAAATGAAAAACGACGTCCGAGGTACACTTGCCTGAGCTTGTTCTACCATTGTTTTACCCGGATTGGATCGAAACGGTGGTCTCTCCCCTTTCTTCCTCTTCGTGCTTGCTGTTGTGCCTCAACTTCCTCTCTCTACAAACACATATCCTTTAATCGGCATTTAAACAAGGAAGTATTACACAATATCGTCCGAAGTTTTCGAAAGAGTAGTACCCATGTACAGTGTACAAGAATAGTGCACGTGAATAGTGCACATGTGCACGAATCGGTTGATTCTCGGAATTTTGGACGTCCAACAGGTAATTTATCGAACCCAAGGCATGGGTAACTATAATCCCAAGTCAATTTATACATTTAACTCCAAATAGAAGCTAAACGGTGTCCGAGCGCGGGTCAAGGGCTTCGCGAACGAATTACCATTAAATTCCACAATTTCGGATACCCAATCGGTAAATTAACTTACCCAAGTCATGTATAATCATAATCTAGTCCCAAACAAATCAAAAGCCCCAAAAATCAAAGGCCGGAATCCACCCGATTGCGCATGAACAGTACACGCGCGTGGGTGAGGGTTTCGGATGCGCATAATGGTACATAAACAACGAATCGGACGATGGTTTTTACATATATACACAATTAGACTTTGGGCATCGCAATGATATAATAGGGTTCGGTATCGAGGCAAAATACCGGGAAGGGATCGGACGAAAATCAATAGAAACGGAAGAAAAACGGTATAGATTTACTTGCCTTGACATGCTCTACGATTTCTCTAACGGGCTCGAAGCCGGATTAGGACTCCATGGCCTCGATCTCCTCCTTTCTCTCTCTTGTTCGTCGCCCTCTCTCTCTCTCTTTAGAACCCTATGACCGTGAAAAATGAAGAGGAGAAAGCTGGGCGCACTTTTATATATCGCGCAGCCGCTCAAGCGGCCAGCAGGCGACAAGGCTTCGGGCTGTCCGCCGCTCGAGCAGAGCTCGAGCGGACAGCGGGCGGAGGTCTTCGGGTACACCACTGGTTTTTCCCCCCGTTAGGAGGGCTTGACGCCCGGAGGGCGCCGGTCTGGCCCGCAGCAAGCCTACGTCGCGTTTTCGCCATTCGGGACCCGTTTTGACCATTCTAACCTAATCTTTCACATCCTTGGACCTTATTTTTTATTATATAACCTAAATAAGTCCTGATTATCACAATTTAAAACCTGAATTTTGTCAACAAATCACCATTTCACCGCTTACAATTTCGGTTCCCGATTTACTAGTTCCGATTCTTTGAGTTTTCCAATCCATTCCTCCCATATCTTTTGAACACAATTCATCTATTTTAACTTATTTACCATCCAATTATCATATTTCGGAACTCGGGTCGTCACATTCTCCCCCACTTATATAAATTTCGTCCTCGAAATTTGACGAATCTCGAACTCCCTGAGTCAGAGGAATTCTCCCAAGCATTCCCAATCACCTCCTCGGTTAAACAATTATCCCAGAATACTTCAAGTATTGAATTATTCTGATCCTTATTACCCGTTTCATTTTATCGAAACCTAAATTGAAACCTCCTTATGGGGATAAGTTTTAAATTTCTCAAGATAATTCATCACAATTACTTATTTACTCCAACATTTACGATACTTGGGAAAAACTTCACATTAATCTACCAAGTTTGAGGGCATCTTAAACCTATTAATTCCGAGCGACTTAGCTCAAGTACACAATCAGTTGAAAATTCTTACTTTAATTTATGCTAAGTCTCAATAATAAGCATTCTCCCCGAACCTTAAATTCATGTAATCGGTGGTAACCTTCTAAATTCTTCTAGCATTTCCAAATCACCTCATTGATTAAACGGTTATCTCGAAGAATCTTGAGCGTTGAATTATCCTGATTCTTATTACCCAATGCATTCTATCATAATCTAATTCTACCGAGTTTGAAGACACACCAAATTCATCAACTACTTTTCCAACTTAACTCGCAACCTCAAATGGCCGAGAGTTTTTGCTTGATCCTATCTTAAGTCTAGAAGGGAAACATTTCTTCTGAGCCTCAGATTGAACTTCATCATATGTCGGTTCACCACATTTCCGCTACGCTACTGTACTTATTTATCTAGCTACGAGTCATCCGATTATAGTTTATCGCTACATCAAAGTTCACTTAACTCCTAAAACTCCCTGATCAAGTTTCAATCAAGATTTTGGCACAAACTTCAAATCGCAAACAACCTTAAGATTGAAATACCTTATATCCTCACTATTTCATTGATATATTATCAAACCGACATTTTCTTAGAATACACAATCTATGTGAAACACTTAGATTACACGTCAACCATATTTAAAGCAAATCCCGAGATAGCCATATCATGCGGACAATCCCTACCATTCCTCAAATTACAACCAGATTAGAAACTACAATTATAATTATCACCCAAAGATTTATTACAGCTTTAGATCATTATCCAAAATCTCAAAATCCAAATACTTAGAAACCTCAAAATCTTGTTGGCATACCGATGGGCTACCTAATTTAATCGAACACGTTCTCCACAATTATAATATAGGTGAATCGTCCTGAAACAAAACCATAGGGATTTCTCGTTCCAAAATTTTATTGCTCTAATACTTTAAATACGTTTCTATCTCCTAATTTGAATACTTTGAACATATTCACAATTTTTCCTTTCACATCTCCTATAGAGCACCAAAAGCACACTGAGTCTAAAAACTCTTAACATCGATTATCAGCATTAAGGCCAAATTTCTTGAAGACGCTATGGTTTCTCCCAGCATTCTTTAAATGGGTCTATCCATTCACAATATCGTAAGATTGTTTCTTTATTTATGACACATCTATTATAACCCTTGAAATTATTCGGTATTAGCTACCTCTAAGGCAATATCTCTAAGCTCCCAAAGTGGAGATTCCAACTATTAATTTCGACGTACTGGCGGAGTAATTCTAACTATGAACCTCTCCCCCACTTATTTGGGGACAGTCGCCTATCACAACACAAGAATAGAAAAATTCTAACCTCCTCAAAAAGATCACTTGCTATGTTAAATTATTAGGCCCATCAATGGTCATCCCAAATAATATGGAGATCAATTGACCATTTTTACTCCTCGAAATTACCTTTTTGTAACTCATCATAATGATTACAAACCCTTCCCGAGTTAAATGATTCATGAATACTACAATCCTCGAGGGATACTTGCTAGATCGCTCATCAGATTTAGTTAATCCTAAGAAAGCTATACCCCTTCTCAGCATTAATCAGCCTTCCCTATTTAGTCACCGCTTAAGGTCCTACGGATTCAGAATCGTGCTATCAAAGATACCATACGCTCAATGGGGCATTTTCTTAGACTAAGGTTGCCTTTCTTTGGACCCATCAATGAGGTCATCTTAATATGGACCCGAATATGGCTGAAAGATCCATCCCTTAAAATTCATGGACACCCACAAAAATTCAAAACCCATATAGCACTTTCGAACTTCGTAGCAACCATACCTTTATCGGAATATCATTGCGGCAAAATTTTTCAATCATCCATAATCGACATGTTATGGATACGAATCGATCTTAGAAATCACCCATTCATTTATTGTGCCCACTTATCGATTGATTAATCCTCCAAAGAACCCATTGCTCAACCAACCATAACAATCTCATCAGTTTATCTTACTTCCTAGAGGTTCCAAGGTATCCACAACAGTACCTAGCCAATACTCCTTTAATTCCATACAAAATCCTGAGAGGCTAATGTCGATTTCAACAGACTCCAAATCATCCATTAAAACAAGTCGGCTTGATCTTTTCTTCTGAAGATACATACATATCCTTAAAACTCTTCATAGTGAGATTTCTTAATGTCTATCAACTGACTCAAAGGGGGTGGTCTCGTTGCTAATTGGATTTAACACCTATTCTCGGTTCGATTAGCTTTGCCTCTTATTCAGAAGTCACAACCTGATTGAAAGTTATAATACCCTATCAATACCTTTCACATCAACATCTATGAACACCTTTCTTAATTCCGATGGATTTGCATTATCCAAAAATTCATGCACTTCACCACTACGAATTGATCCTAAATCGGCATCCTTAAACTTACATTCCCGAAATCGACTCAAAGTTACATAGACCTCAAGCCATCAATTCTACTTATCTGCCAATTCGACTAGATTGATCCACTGTCCCTTTTAGGACCTTAACCCAGCATGATCCAGCCCAAACTTTGAACTAAAACTGATTACCCTAGACCTTGAATCAATACCAATCAGCTCAAGTACTAAATCAACACCAATCAAATTAGGACGTCAAAGTGCCTCCTCACGGCTCTCTTGCTTATTCCTACAAGATTTCAGTACAGAGATTCAAACCTATGCTTCCGCTTTTTGGTTGATCAATTTCTAAGGCATCTCAATCCTCTGATACCAATTGTGACGGAACGAATTTTTTTTCCTCAGAAGCTTCCGTCAAACAGAAACACAATCAATGGTCTAAACATGAGGCAAGACTTCTGCAGAAATTTCAGCAACGTCTCCTTTGTAACTGGATGAAAACCCAAAAGTACAGTCCTGTGTATTCATCCATTACAAGCACACATCTATCTAATATCCACAATCTCCTACAACAAGCATACATAGGATCACAGGTGCCATCCATGGCACAAATCTATAAAAACATAGCTACACTAACAGTTCCATAATGAGATGCCGTCTAAGACCTGCACAGTAAATCCAGAGTATATAGCAGAAGTAAACTAATAACTTGCAGAAGCATAGCTTTTTCTTTTACCGACATACATATCATAAGCTTTTCATACAAAAATCTACATGTTCTATAACATCAACAAACATGGAATCGGTATACAAAATCACATCTCTAGCTAGGCGTTTGCATCCACAAGCTCTTCAAAAAACGGCTACACAATACTCTAAGTCCTCAAAAAGCTTTCAGAAGCTTCTCTTGGTTTACTCCTTTTCGTCAGGTAATAGCTCTATTGTCTCATCTGAAGGGGGAAAATACTAAAATAGTGAGCCGAGGCCCAGCAAGGTACATGCATATGAGCAGTGAAACAGTGATGTAAAACAGTCATGTAACTGTGCAGAAACAGAACGAAAATCAGAATGTACTCCAGCAAATAGAGAAAACATGCTTTGACCATATTATACTTCGGAATCAGAAATTAGTAGTCAGAAATCGGTAATCGGTAATCATTATAATCCAGAAAGCAGAATCAGAAACTTCTCTTTTATTCAACTAGTACAGTAATCGGTATGGAATAGAAATCAGTACAATAACAACGGTGCAGAACATAACAGAATCAGAACAGAACGGTATCGGAACAGAAATCAGTAAATAACGACGGTCAGAACAGAATCAGAACAGAACAGTATAGACCCTGCCAGTATCGCCTACTAGCTGAGGGGGCGAATAATCGAGGATAGATTGTGTTCACTCCACACAATCTAAAGCTGGTAACTGTCATATGGGTATCCCATCTCACGAGATCGGTACAGTATGCCACCCGAAGGTAGGCCGGTAATGGTAATTCCTCCTGACCGTAACGCCCCGAGGCAGGGTGGACCACAAATAACTCCATGGATAGAGTTTCCTCGATTACTACCGAAAAGTCCTAAGGCATGCCGGAGAACCTATCCGGACTGTAGTCAGTCCAGGGTCCTAAAATAACTGTAACAAAAACCATCTCTTTATCGAAAACCCCTTTTTCGAAATCAGACTTACACAATACACTTTCAGCACTTCTTTAAATCCACATGAAAATTTTGTCGGTATATGTTCGTTCATATTTGCAAAAATAAATTATACTGGAAGTTGCACATCGATGTCAATTAACTTTCATATAACAGAAGCTACAGTTAAAACTCATCAAAACCTCTTCATTTTCGTACAAAGGGCTTCGCCGAAACCATCAGACTCAAATTGGTCTCTTACATGTACATTTTTCATGAAATTAATGTCATAGATGCCATGTATATACATTAAATCATGCAATTTACTCAATCTTAACAACATTTTCGAGCTAGGGTTTCGTCACATGCTTTCCGAGACAAATCGAACACTATTTTTATGCTTATTCACGAATTCGAAGGTAAATCTTGCAATAAACATGGATAAACATAAAATCCAACCGATTAATTGAAGGAAACATGTTTCATGTACTATAAACATACATCAATATCATTTTCGTAACATTTCATCAAGTTTAAAGCAAAAGAAACGGTAAAAACAAAAAACGACGTCCGAGGTACACTTGCCTGAGCTCGTTCTACCATTATTTTACCCGATCGGATCGGAACGGTGGTCTCTCCCCTTTCTTCCTCTTCGTACTTGCTGTTGTGCCTCAACTTCCTCTCTCTACAAACACATATCCTTTAATCGGCATTTAAATAAGGAAGTATTACACAATATCGTCTGAAGTTTTCGGAAGAGTAGTACCCATGTACAGTGTACAGGAATAGTGCACATGAACAGTGCACATGTGCACAATCGGTTGATTCACGAAATTTTGGACGTCCAACAGGTAATTTATCGAACCCAAGGCATGGGTAACTATAATCCCAAGTCAATTTATACATTTAACTCCAAATAGAAGCTCAAACGGTGTCCGAGTGCGGGTCAAGGGCTTCGCGAACGAATTTCCATTAAATTCCACAATTTCGGATACCCAATCAGTAAATTAACTTACCCAAGTCATGTATAATCATAATCTAGTCCCAAACAAATCAGAAGCCCCAAAAATCAAAGGCCGGAATCCACCTGATTGCGCATGAATAGTACACGCGTGTGGGTGAGGGTTTCGGATGCGCATAATGGTACATAAACAACGAATCAGACGATGATTTTTACATATATACACAATTAGACTATGGGCATCGCAATGATATACATAGGGTTCGGTATCGAGGCAAAATACTCGAAAGGGATCGGACGAAAATCAATAGAAACGGAAGAAAAATGGTATAGATTTACTTGCCTCGACATGCTCTACGATTTCGCTAACGGGCTCGAAGTCGGATTCAGACTCCATGGCCTCGATCTCCTCCTTTCTCTCTCTTATTCGTCGCCCTCTCTCTCTCTCTTTAGAACCCTATGACCGTGAAAAATGAAGAGGAGAAAGCTGAGCGCACTTTTATATATCTTCGGGTACACCACTGGTTTTTCTGCCCGATAGGAGGGCTCGAGCTCACTGAGGGCGCCAGTCTGGCCCGCGGCAAGCCTGCAGCAAGCCTACGTCGCGTTTTCGCCGTTCGGGACCCGTTTTGACCATTCTAACCCAATCTTTCACATCCTTGGACCTTATTTTTGATTATATAACATCAATAAGTCATGATTATCACAATTTAAAATCCGAATTTTGTCAACAAATCAACATTTCACTGCTTGCAATTTCGGTTGCCGATTTACTAGTTCCGATTCTTTGAGCTTTCCAATCCATTCCTCCTGTATCTTTTTAATACAATTTATCTATTTTAACTTATTTACCATCCAATTATCATATTCCGAAACTCGGGTCGTCACAATTTGATTGAACCTATATAGATATACATATCACTTAATTATTAGTTAAACATGGGAAAATTATACAATACACCATTCAATGTCATCGGGTGAACAATACCCACATGAATACTGCACGCGAATAGTGTTCAGATACACATATTGGTTAATTTTTGAAATTTCGGGCATCCAATAGGTACATCATCAAATTCAAGGCATGGGTAAACATAATCCTAAGTTAGTTTATGCATCAAACTCAGTTTAATTCATTAAATGGGATCCGGGTGTGGGTTAGGGTCTCCTTGAGCACAATTTTACATAAAACTTCAAATTCGGATACCCAATCAATAAATTAACATGTCTAAGTCATAGGTAATCATATTCTAGACCCAAATTAAGCAAAAGCTCTAAAATTTTGTGGGTAACATGTCCGGGCATGGGGGTTAGGGTTTCCTTGTCCGAAAACCTATCAAATCTACAATTTTGGGCACCAAATTTACATATATGCATGCTTAGGTCTTGGGAACTACAAAATATAAACTTAACTAGGTATTAGAATGAGGATACCCAAAAAAAATGGAATAAAAGTGTAAGAAAATAAAAGAGGAGGGTATTAATGCACTTGCCTCGACCTGATTTATCACCTTTCTAACTGGCTCTCGGATGGATTAGGACTCGTGGGCCTCTATCTCCTCCTTTTCTCCCAAGCTCATCGTGTGCTCTCTCTCTCTAAACCCAAAATGGCTGAAAAATCAAGTGGGCGAAACCCTCGCGTAAATAAATACCTTGACCGGCGCTCGGGCACTAGTCGGGCAGTAATCGGGTGCCCCATTCTATTTTTTGTGCCCGGGTGGTGCCTTGGGGATAGGGGTTCTATTTTTTGTGCCGGAGTGGTGCCTTGGGCATTGGTCGGGTGCGGGTCAGGCCTACGTCGAGCCTGCTTCGTGTTTTCACCTGTCGGGATTCATTTTGACCCTTCTAACCCAATTTTTCCCGTCATTGGACCTTAATTTTGATTATATAACCATAATAAGTCATGATTATCATAACTGAAAACCCGAAATCTTATTTATGAATGAACATTTCAAGGTTTTACAACTTTGATTCCCGATTTACCAATTCCAGATCTTTGGGCTTTTCAATCGATTCCTCCAAGTACCCCTTAACCTTAATTCACCTATTTTAACTTAGTTACTCATCTTTTATTATATTTTGAGAACTAGTACCCTTGCTATGATGGAATGGGTATTTTTCTCTAATAACCTCCATCAATAAACATACCAAACTAATGCCCATAATTTAAAAACATGAAATTCTACAGAAATTTTGGTAGAGTTTCCTCTATAATTGGGCAAGAATAAAAAATACAACCTATTAATTTGAATTTGTACAAGCGTATAAATATTCACACTTTTCAAATTACTCCACAACATATTTACAGCACAGGATCCACAATGCCACAACATCCATGGCTCCAACATAGCACTCCTAACTGTCGTATTGGATCTAAAAGAGATTTCATCTAGGCCTAAACAAAACCCAAAATATCCAATATTAATACAGAAGTAGAACTAGATCTAGAAACCTACGGAAGCATAACAATAAACCATAATAATAACTTGCTATGATTTTAATACATAACAATACTCTACTCAATTGTTTACATATTAATACATTAAATATAACAAAAATTCTATGTCTCCCAGAAGCATCAATCCTCCTTAAGCAATTCTTCTTTTAGATCTAACTAATCTGGTATCGTCTCGTGGCTCACATCTGGAAGGAAGAAGAAGTAAGAGTAAGCTAATAGCTCAACAAGTACATTATAACAAAGCATTGGATAATAATAATAAAACTAAATAGGAGAAAGATATATAATCAGGAAAGAGATGCATAAACGGAACCTAAATTGACATGCTTGGGGTACAATTTTCTTCTTTTCTTTGGAGTATAAACATAACAAAATTATTCATCTTTACAGACCCGGGCTAATAGACCCTATTAGCCAAAAGAACGAATAATTGGGGATAGATTGTGTTCACTTCGCATAATCCAAAGCAAGAAACAGAACAGAAATAGTAACAGTAATGGGATGGTCTCTATTATCTCCCGATGGCCGATTAGAATCCAGTAATAGTAATGGGATGGTCTCTATTACCTCCTGATTGCCAGATTAGAAATAGAATCTACCCTTCAAAGTTAACGCCCCCAAAGAAGGGTGGACCACGTATTACTTCATGGACAGAGTTATCCTCAAGTATCATCGTAACGTCCTAAGGTATGTCTATAGTATCACCCACTGCAACGTGCGGTCAGGACAAATTCTTGAGTCTCCACTGTCACACTAGTGACATGCCCAGGGACATTACCTGTCAGAACATAAATTCGGGTCCTAGTTTCTCGGCTACTTATTCTTCTGAGGGAGGTTCTTTTAGATTCTTTTTATAGATATCTCCATCTAGAAAATCAGATCATATTCCTTTCACAGATATCTCCACCTGGGAGATCAAATCAGATTCCTTTCATAGATATCTCCACTTGGGAGATCATATTCATCAATTTCCTATCCCGTTATTTATGTAATTATTGTCTTGCTTGCGAATTTTAGACTTTTCATACTTAAACTTTCATACAAATATCATATGTATAGAGAAGATTTGGAATTCTTACCAAAAGAAGCTGATTAGCTTGAGAGGTTTCCGAATACGGATTCTTTTGTAATTGAGCATGCTGAAGCTTTCATATTAAACAATTGAACTTAGACAAATAGTTATCATTTAATCAGCATTTAAACATGGAAGAATTACACAAAATATTGTCCGAAATTCGTGGGTGAACATTACCCATGAACAGTGCAAAGGAACAGTGCACATATGCGCAAATTGATTAATTCTCAGAATTGTGAACGTCCAACGGTTAATTTATCAAACCCAAGGCATGGGTAATTATAATCCCAAGTCAATTTATACATTTAACTCCAAATTGAAACTCAAACGGTATCCGGGTGCAGGTTAATGTCTTCACGAACGAAATTCCACTAAATCCCACAAATTTAGATACCCAATTGGTGAATTAACTTACCCAAGTCATGCATGATCATATTCTAGTCCCAAATAAATCAAAATCCCTAAAAATCAGAGGCCAGAATCCACCCGATTGTAGATGAATAGTACACACGTGTGGGTGAAGGGTTTCGGACGTGCAAACGGTGCGAAAACAACAAATCAGACGGCAAATTTCACACATATACATAATTAGACTATAGGCATCACAATTATATACATGGGGTCAGGTATTAGGACAAAAATACACAAAGGGAATAGAACAAAAATCAAAGAAACGGAAGAAAGACTGTATAGATGTACTTCCCTCGACGTGCTCTACGATTTCTCCAGCTAACTCGAAGCCTGATTTGGACTCCACAGCCTCTATTCGCTACTTTCTCTCTCTTGTTTGACACATTCTCTCTCTCTCCAAGGGTTTTGGTTCGTGGAAAAATGGAAAAAGGTGAAGTAGGTTGCGTATTTAAAGTCGCCAAGTGCTCGAGCGCTAGGCAAGCGTTCAGCAAGTACAGGCTCACTACCCAGGCCCACACTCGAGCACAAAGAGAGCTCACAGTGAGCGGCGCTACTCTGGATTCTATGCTTGCTATGGGCTTGAGCCCATGGTGGGCGCAGGTCAGGCCTGCAGCAAGCTTATAACGAGCCAGCTTTGTGTTTTGCCGTTCAGAACCATTTTGACCATTCCAACTCAATTTTTCACATCATTGGATCCTAATTTTGATTATATAACCTTAATAGACCATGATTGTTATAATTTAAAACTCAAAATCTTATTTACGGGTTAACAGTCCACAATTACGATTTTGCTTCCCAATTTTGCCAATTCCGAATTTTTTTAAACCTTTCAATCTAATTCCTCCATACCTTTCGACCACAATCCACCCATTTAAACTTAATTACCTCCCAATTACTATATTTTGGAAATTTAAAATCCTACCAGCCATATTAACGACATCTTGGAAATCGATACCTTATAGGGCCCAACTTTGTTTTTCTACTTCTGAACTCAATTTTCCACTTTCTAAACCAAATCTTTAATCATTATTAATTCAATTACACCCTAATTATCATATTTTGAAGCTTGGTTTGTCACACTTATGGAGCCCATCTTCCTTTTAATTATCATGTTTTGGAACTCGGGTCGTTACAGATGTAAATAAGGGGGAATTATTCATTAAGAGCTTTCAAAAACATCCATGTTTTTGAGATTAGGAGCTCCAAAACTATACGGACGCTTTAGCCTATATTTTCCTTGGCATGCCATGAGAATGACCCCATCCATAGGTGATGTGTGGTCTGCCTTCCACAGGGCATTACTATGAAAAATAACAGTTAGGCCTAATTGAACATCCTGCTCTCAGAATGCAAATAAGGAGGATAAGAACTTTGAATAAGAATTTATGATCTTCTGATCATTTGAATAAGAATTTTGGATCTTTGGATTATTCGAATAAGAATTTTGAATCTTTAGATAATTCAAATAAGAATTTCGGATCTTCGGATCATTTGAATAAGAATTTTGAATCTTTGGATATTTGAATAAGAATTTCAGATCATTGAATCATTTGAATAAGAACTATGGATCTTTGGATCATTTGAATAAGAACCATGGGTCTTCGAATCATTTGAATAAGAACCATGGGTCTTCAAATCATTTTATTAAGAACTATGGATTTTTGAATCATTTGAATAAGAACTTTGGATCTTTAGATCATTTGAATAAGAACCATAGGTCTTCGGATAATTTGAATAAGAACTTTGGATCTTTGGATCAAAACTTTGAATGAAGAACCAAGAACTTTGAACATTACTCTTTTATGTTTATGCATCTATTTATACTTTTGCCTCGTCTACATACATGTTTGATTTTCTAAATTTCTTCTAAGTTTCTTTGTCCTTATATTTTACATGTTTTATATGATATTTGTTTCTTCTTGCTATTTTGGGTAACTTGCTGGGCAATTGCTCACCTGTGATGGAACAGATCCTAATCCTTATAGGATCTTCCATCAAACACAAACAAAACTTAAATCATTTAAATCCTACAGAGATTTTGGCAGAGACTCTTCTACTACTAGAGCAAAACCAAATGTACAACTTGTATGAAATAACCTCTACAAGCATGCAACTATTCAATTACCTTACTTTTCTTACAACATACATTTACAAGATCACAAACTACCATATCATCCATGGCTACAACATAACACATTTTATCCAACGTTTCAAACTCAGAAGGAGATGCCATCTAAGACCTATACATATTTAAAACATCAAAATTGGGCAAAAGCAACTAAATCCATAAGTCAACCTGCAGAAGCAAGAACAGAACATACATCATAATATGACATTTTTACATTATCATAATATACTATATTCTTTTCAAAATGCTAGCTACAAGAATCCAGAATCCTTTGATCCACCAAAATCCTTCAAGGTCTTCAAAACTTACAAGCCTTCCCTTCTTCTAGCTAGATCAAATTTTTATTCTTTTTAAGCTTTTGCTTATCTGAAGAGGAGAACATAAAGTAAGGAGTGAGCTTAACAACTCAACAAATGTACCCAAAATAGTAAAAATATACAATTTTATATATATACAGAACATATACATACTTTCAGATGAGAACTAAAAAGGGATGCAGGTAAATCATGCATGTAGGTGAGAGAACAGAAGTATAAATATGATGCAGAATACTAGGAAACCTATTACGATGTAGAATCCTAGAAAACCTATTGCGATATAGAATACCAGAAAACCTATTGCAATGCAGAATGCCAGAAAACTTATTGCTATGCAAAATACCAGATGTAATAACCCGAGCTTCAAAAACATGATAATTAGGAGAAAGATGGGCTCCGTAGGGGTATCGGCTCCCAAAATATGACAAGAGAAGAGTAATTAATTTAAAATAAGTGAATTAAGGTGAAGGGGTATGGGAGGATCTAATCGAAAAGCCCAAAAATCCAAAAATGGTAAATCAGGAACTGAAGTTATAAACCGAGAAACGTTAATTCTTAAATAAGATTTCAAGTTTTAAATTGTGATAATCATGCCCTATTAAGGTTCTATAGTCAAAATTATGGTCCAAGGATGTGAAGAATTGGGTTGGAAGGGTTAAAACGGGTCCTGGATGGCAAAAATGCGAATTAAGGTCAAGGGGTATAGGAGGAATCGGATCAAAAAGCCCAAAAATCCAAAATTGGTAAATCGATAACCAAAATTGTAAATCGAGAAACGTTAATTCTTAAATAAGACTCTGGGCTTTACATTATGATAATCATGCCCTATTAAGGTTATATAATCAAAATTATAGTCCAAGGATGTGAAGAATTGGATTGGAAGGGTCAAACGGGTCTCGGATGGTAAAAATACGAAGTAGGCTTGTTGCAGGCTCGATGCGGGCTTAACCTGTGCCCGATTAGCTCTTGAGTGCAAATGGGGCATGAAAAACAAAATGCACCACTCGAAGTGGCGCTCAAGGTGCCACCTGAATGGGTTTAGCAGAACTGGGCACTCGAAGCACGCCCTGTTGGCGCTCGAGCGTGGCCCTCATTTTATACAGGGCGCATACTTGGCGCTCGAGTGGTGATTGAGCGCCAGTCATGGGCCCCTCACGTGCTTTCTTTCCCATCGTTTTTATAAGGGATTGGGACTCATTTTCGCTAGAGCTCAACGGTAGAACGGGAAGGAGAGAAGAGAGGAAGGAAATGGAAGAGAAAGGAACGGTGGAAATCTTCCAATCCACTCCAATCAGAGTCATGATAACTATAAACCGAGTTCAGACAAGTGTACCTCAGACGTTATTTTCTGTTTTTATTGCTTTTCTGTATCTCAAAAATGATATTTATGCTCTAAAATCATGTTTCACCATGTTCTGTATAAATAAAGCCTATTTCTATAAATTATTTGGACATATTTCATGCTTATATATATATATATATATATTTGTAATATTTGGCTTCAATTTCATGAAAATGCATGTATTTGGTGTCCGTTTATCATCCGAAAATTTTGGCAAAACCTTAAGCACGAAATTGAATGGATTTAGCTATTTTTGTCCAAAATCTCTATTATATAAAAGTTAATCTGTAATGAGATAAAGTTCCTGGTGTAATCTGTTTCTAAAAATTTTACACGGACTTATACTGATAAATCACTGTTGTGACGGAATGAATTTTTTTTTTCCTCAAAAGCTTTCGTCAAGACAGGAACATGATTAACGGTACTAAAATATAAGACAATACTTCTGCAGAAATTTCGGCAGAGTCTCCTTTCTAACATGATGAATGATCCAAAATATAACCCGTATGATAATCCTTGAGACCGAGACATTTTGCATTAAGACATTCCTTGAACACTAACTAGGACACATTAGTTAACCAATCGAACTAAATTATCATTCCTAACTTAGCACTAGCCTAAGAACCAATTTCTAAAGCGTCTTAGTTACCTTAACTTCCCATACCTATTCCTACAGGAATTTTATATAGAGATTCAATCCTATACTTCCACTTTTTGGTCAATCAATTCCTAAGGCATCTCAATTCTCTGATACCAAATGTGACGGAACGGATTTTTTTTCCTCAAAAGCTTCCGTCAAGACAGGAACATGATTAACGGTACTAAAATATAAGGCAAGACTTCTGCAGCAATTTCGGCAGAGTCTCCTTTGTAATAGGATGAATGATCCAAAATACAACCTGTATGATCATCCATTACAAGCATACAACTATAATCATTCACAATCCTTCCTACAACAAGCATACACAGGATCACATGTGCCATCCATGGCACAAATCCATAAAAATATTAGCTACACTAACAGTTCAATAACGAGATACCGTCTAGGACCTGTACAGTAATTCAAGAGTTTAGAGCGGAAGTAAACTAATAACCTGCAGAAGCATAGTTTTTTTTTTACAGTCGTACATAGCATATGATTCATTTACAAAATCCACATGTTCTAAAACATCAATAACCATAAGATCGGTATACAAAAATTACATTTCTAGCTAAGACTTTACATCGACAGGATCTTCCAAAATAGCTCCAATGCTACGGTCCTCAAAAAGTCTTCAAACAACTCATCTCGGTTTACTCTTTCTCATCAGGCAGTAACTCTGCTGTCTCATCTGAAGGGGGAAAACAACAAAACAGTAAGCCGAGGCCCAGCAAGGTACATGCACATGAGCAGTAAAACGATGATGCAGAACGGTCATGTAACTATGCATAAACAGAACGGTTAATCAGAATGCAGTCCAAGAAAATAGAGAAAAACATACCTTGATAGTACTATACCTCAGAATCAGAAATCAGTAGTCGGTGTACAATGTTCAGTAAATAGCAAACAGAAATAGATACTCGGCAAACGGTAAACAATACTTCAAAATCGGTAATCGATACCGTAAACGGTAAACAGTACATATCATATCGGTAAATAGTATTTCATATTCGATAATCGGTACTTCATATTCGGTAATCGGTACGGTAAGTTGTCATATCAGTAAAATAGTAAACGGTACTTCATAACATATCGGTATAGACCCTACCAGCATACCCTACTAGCTGAGGGGGCGAATAATCGAGGATAGATTGTGTTCACTCCACACAATCTAAGGCCGGTAACTATCATATGGGTATCCCATCTCACGAGATCGGTACAATATGCCACCTGAAGGTAGGCTGGTAACGGTAATTCCTCCTGACCGTAAAGCCTCGAGGGCAAGGTGGATCACAAATAACTCCATGGACAGAGTTATCCTCTATTACCACCGAAAAGTTCTAAGGCATGCCAGAGAACCTATCCGGACTGTAGTCAGTCTAGGGTCGTAAAATAACTGTAACGGAAACCATCTCTTTATAGAAAACCCCTTTTACAAAATCAAACTTTCACAATATACTTTCAGCTAACTTTAAGTATACATGGAAATTTCTTCGGTACGGGTCGGTACATATTTTCAGAAACAAATTATACTGGAAGCTACATTTCGATGTCAATTAACTTTCATATAACAGAAGCTACGGTTAAAACTCATCAAAACCTCTTCATTTTCGTACATAGGGCTTCGTCAAAATCTTCGGACTCAAATCGATCTCTTACATGTACATATTTCATGAAATTAATGTGATAGATGCCATGCATATACATTAAATCATGTAATTTACTCAAACTATACCACATTTTCGAGCTAGGGTTTCATCACATACTTTTCAAGACAAATTGAACACTATTTTCATGTTTATTGACAAAATCGAAGCCAAAACTTACAATAAACATGGATAATCATGAAATCTAACCGATTAACCGAAGGAAATATACTCCATGTACTTCAATCGTGCAACATCAACATTTTAGAGCATTTTCAACGGTTTTAAAGCATGAGAAATCAGTACAGTGAAAAACAGCGTCCGAAGTACACTTGCCTGAGCTCGTTCTACCATGATTTTACCCGGATCGGATCGGAACGGTGGTCTCTCCCCTTTCTTCCTCTTCATGCTTGCTGTTGTGCCTCAACTTCCTCTCTCTACAAACACATATCCTTTAATCGACATTTAAACGACTAAGTATTACACAATATCGTCCGAAGTTTTCGGAAGAGTAGTACTCATGCACAGTGCACAGGAATAGTGCATGTGAATAGTGCACATGTGCACGAATCGGTTGAGTCTCGGAAATTTGGACGTCCAATAGGTAATTTATCGAACCCAAGGCATGGGTAACTATAATCCTAAGTCAATTTACACATTAAACCCCAAATCGAAGACCAAACGGTGTCCGGGCACGGGTTAAGGGCTTTGCGAACGAATTTCCTTACATAACCACAATTTTGGATACCCAACAAATAAATAAACTTACCCAAGTCATGCATAATCATAATCTAGTCTTAAATAAATTAAAAGCCCCAAAAATCAGAGCCCAAAACCACCCGGGTGCGGGGTTAAGGCTTCGCGAACGGGAATTCACATAATTTCACCAAATCGGGTACCCAATTGACAAATTAACTTACCTAGGGAGTGGGTATTGGTATTCTAGTCTCAATTTATACAAAAGCTCCAAATATCGAGGGCCAGAATCCAACCGATTGCACATGAACAGTACATGTGCGTGGGTGAGGGTTTTTGTGCAAAATCCGGTATAATTCCTCAAAGTTGGACATGAAATTCGTATATATGCACGGTAGAGTCATGGGCTTTACAAATACATACACGAGGTTGGATATCAGAACGAAATACCCAAAGAGGATGGAACAAAAATCAAAGAAATGGAAGAAAAACGGTATAGATAGACTTGCCTCGACGTGCTCTACGATTTCTCCGACTAGCTCGAGCTCAAAATCGGATTTGAAGGCCTCCATTTTCCCCTCTTCTCCTTCGCGAAACCCTCGCATATGCTGCTTTCCTCCTGCTACTGCCGTCGGCTACTCCCCTTCCTTTTCTTGAAACAACACAATTTCCCTAATTTTAAAAGAGGAAGGAAAGTGTCACGTGAGAGGGAGGGCAGCATTTTCCCCCCTTTCCTGCTTTCTTCCTATTTTGATTCTATGCTTTCATTGTTTGTCTTATCATTATATATATATATATTACGTTTTCTTTTAATCCCAAATTTAATTCGATACCCAAATGATTGAATGGGCATACTCCGGGCCCCGACCCAACAATTCCAAATATTCTCCAAAATTTTATAATATTTAATTAGTTTTTTTTGTGTCCGAATTACTTAAAATTACCCAAAATAATAAATAATCCCAATTTAATCGGATAAAAATATTTTGAAATATTACATTCTCCCCCATTTATAAAAATTTCGTCCTGAAAATTTAACGAATATCGAATTTCCATAAACAGAGGTAAGCTTCCAGATTCTCTAACAATCCTAAGTCACTTCCTTAATTATACGATACGATTACCTCAAAGAACCTCAGGCATTTTAAATCCTCTTGATTCTTACTACCCAAAGCGTTGGATCAAAAATCTAATTCGACCAAGTTTGAAACAACCTAAATTCAATAACTTACTTAATAAACTTAGCTCGAGACCTCAAATGATTGAAAATTCTTACTTCAACTTACCCGAAGCCTCAAAAGGGGCTATTCCTTCTAAAACCCAGATTAAACTTTATCTTATAGGGGTTCACCTCATTTCCACTGCGCTACTCTGATTATTTATCTAACTATGAATCATCCCAATGAAACTTCACCACCACATCAAATTCAACTTGACGTCCCAAAGATTATTTAATCAAGTTTTACTAAGGTTTCGATGCAAACCTTAAATCACAATCAAACTTTACAGTCGGAACGATTTACATTCACGCTATTTTATTGGTAATCGGCAAACCAACATTTTCTCCAAAATATATAGCCCGCATCATAGACCCAGAATATACGGAAACCTTGATTAAAATAATCGTAGGATAGTCATACCGAGAAGACGAATCCCACAATCATCCAACTACAGCCACATTTAAGGCTGCAATCATAACAATCACCCAAAGAGTGGACATAACTTTAAATCATTACCCCAAATCTTAAAATTCCAATTACTTAGTAACCTTAAGATTCCGTTGGCATGCCAACAAGCCAACTAATTCCAGCCGAACATGTCTACTATAATTACGATAAGTGGGTAGCCCTAATCGTCTTAAACCAAACCATAAGGACTTCATATTTCATGAACTCCTAGCTCCCAAATATCAAATACGGTTTTGTCTCCCAATTCAAGAACATGGCATCCTATTATCCAATCATTTGGACTTACTCGCGATTTATCTTTCAATTCTCCTATGAAACTTCAAAGACATACAAGTCCAAAGACTCACAGCATCAACTGCCAGTATTGATACCTGCTTTCCCAAAGAGAACACCGAGGTTCACTTCCTTAACCTTTTAAACAGGCCTGTCCACATGCGAAATCATATGGTCTTCCTTCTTAACAATACAATTATTTTGGCTCTTAAAATTTAAATAATAGCTATCTTTAAAACGATATCCATAAGTTCTCAAGGTGGAAACTTCAATGGCTGATTCTGACTTACATATGGGGTAACACTAATCCTAAACTTCTCCCCCACTTAAATCAAATGTATTCACCTATCATGACGTGAGGGTAACATAATCTTAACCTTCCTCAAAAGCATTACATTCTATGATGCCTCACAAGACCCATCCGGGGCCAACCTAAATGACATGAATGTCAATTACCCCTATTCGGTCTCGGGAAACTACCTTGTATCTTCTATTCTAACGATTACAAATCTTACCCATGCCGAACGTCCCACTGATACTAAACTCCCCAATGAATACTTGTCAGGTCACTTAACAACCTCAGTTAGACTCAAAATGACCATACACTTTCATGGCACTAATCGGTCTCCCCAATTAGTCAACACTTAAAATCTTATGGATCCCAAAACCATGCTATCCAAGAGCTACAAGCTTAACAAGGCATGTGCTCAACTAAACTCACATTCCTTTCTCAATGGGATATACGAATTATCAGCCATCCACAATCTAGGACTTAATCCGTAAACAAAGTGCATACACCCCTTAATCCTTTGAATTCATCCATGAAGTCACCTCAACATGGTTCCAAATATGGCCGAAAATTTCAACCCATAAAATTTCATGAAACGCCAATGGACCTACAAAACCCAAAAGGCGATTTCTGAACTTCATAGTGGCCATAGCTTCATCCTGAATACTACCTAGGCTATAACCCCTAATTCTCCATAATTAACATGCTATGGACCCAAATTGATCATGGAAATTATCATGCCTTTATAACGGCCCATATAATTCACCGATCCATTCACAATGTCCACTTGACAAATCATTAATCTCGTAGGCAATCCCCATCTTTGAAATTCACGAACAGCCTCGAATTCTTGACCAACAGATATGTCAACCTAATCTTTCTTTTGATAATCTCCTTAGACAGCCACACAGCCAAAATCCCTCGATGACCACAAAATAACTTCTAGATGTGGGCGCACATTTCTTTCATACATCATCACCACCAAATTCTGATCCCAAGGCATTGGATTTCTTCACTGCAAGATCAGAGGATACGAACTATCCATAATTCAACTACCATGGTATTTATAACTTAGATCATAGTTCCAAATCCCTTCGGGAAGATATTTATCCAAAATTTGTACATAAACATCCACTTTGATATGACCTCTATCCTTTCGAATACTAGATCACCTTTGCCGCTATTACAAAGCCTAAGTCTCCCAATCACACATAACTCAAAACACAACTCAACCATGGGTTTGGAAACCCCCAAAACGACACCAGGCTATAATATCAGATGTAAGAGCCTTACCTCTTATCACAACCGGTGACACTTAACATCTTGAGTTAATACCTTAGAGTCCTAGATTAAAACACTGGACCTTTTTACCATCCGTCTATGAATAAGGACATCCCTTAATCTTACGATCAACCAACCACTATTGAATCATACTCCCAAGAGTCTCACCGAAACAAAGCATTCACCCAAGGAGATTTCAAAACACATAAGACAATAACTCTTAATCCCCGAGACCCATGATCCTTCTCATGTCAACCAACCGAGGTCGAAACCACCTCCTATCTAGTATGGGGCAACACGCCATATCTTCTACAAGACATGGGATCACCATAACGTCATCTTAAGTTTAAGAATCCACATTTCAACCTCAATAGGATTTGGGCTGCCCAAAGGTCCAAACACTTAGGCATTTCCAAAACAATTTATGTATTGTCATCCTAGGATTTGATATACCCGAAATTAAATCCAGTCATACTAACCTCGAGCTGACGGCGCGACTCCATTCATTCCGCTGGCTAGGTTGACCGGCACCCTTCTTAGCAAACCCAAACCTCAAACCGAGATAAATTAACCGAGGCCTCGAGTCAATCACTGATCAATTCAAGAACCCAATTGATATCAATCAAATCCCAACACTAAGGTGTCTCTACACACAATCATCCTCTCAACCCTACAACCAGCCACTAATATTAATAGTCCCCATCTAAGAGCCACTACTAATATTTCCTTGAGATCGAGACATTTTGCATTAAGACATTCCTTGAACACTAACTAGGACACATTAGTTAACCAATCGAACTAAATTATCATTCCTAACTTAGCACTAGCCTAAGAACCAATTTCTAAAGCGTCTTAGTTACCTTAACTTCCCATACCTATTCCTACAGAAATTTTATATAGAGATTCAATCCTATACTTCCACTTTTTGGTCAATCAATTCCTAAGGCATCTCAATTCTCTGATACCAAATGTGACGGAACGAATTTTTTTTCCTCAAAAGCTTCCGTCAAGACAGGAACATGATTAACGGTACTAAAATATAAGGCAAGACTTCAAGCAATTTTAAGCAGTCTCCTTTTGTACAGATGAATGATCCAAAATACAACCTGTATGATCATCCATTACAAGCATACAACTATAATCATTCACAATCCTTCCTACAACAAGCATACACAGGATCACATGTGCCATCCATGGCACAAATCCATAAAAATATTAGCTACACTAACAGTTCAATAACGAGATACCGTCTAGGACCTGTACAGTAATTCAAGAGTTTAGAGCGGAAGTAAACTAATAACCTGCAGAAGCATAGTTTTTTTTTTACAGTCGTACATAGCATATGATTCATTTACAAAATCCACATGTTCTAAAACATCAATAACCATAAGATCAGTATACAAAAATTACATTTCTAGCTAAGACTTTACATCGACAGGATCTTCCAAAATAGCTCCAATGCTACGGTCCTCAAAAAGTCTTCAAACAACTCATCTCGGTTTACTCTTTCTCATCAGGCAGTAACTCTGCTGTCTCATCTGAAGGGGGAAAACAACAAAACAGTAAGCCGAGGCCCAGCAAGGTACATGCACATGAGCAGTAAAACGATGATGCAGAACGGTCATGTAACTATGCATAAACAGAACGGTTAATCAGAATGCAGTCCAAGAAAATAGAGAAAAACATACCTTGACAGTACTATACCTCAGAATCAGAAATCAGTAGTCGGTGTACAGTGTTCAGTAAACAGCAAATAGAAATAGATACTCGGCAAACGGTAAACAATACTTCAAAATCGGTAATCGGTACGGTAAACGGTAAACAGTACATATCATATCGGTAAACAGTATTTCATATTCGATAATCGGTACTTCATATTCGGTGTCGATGCGGTAAGTTGTCATATCAAGAAATAGTAAACGGTACTTCATAACATATCGGTACAGACCCTGCCAGTATACCCTACTAGCTGAGGGGGCGAATAATCGAGGATAGATTGTGTTCACTCCACACAATCTAAGGCCGGTAACTGTCATATGGGTATCCCATCTCACGAGATCGGTACAATATGCCACCTGAAGGTAGGCTGGTAACGGTAATTCCTCCTGACCGTAAAGCCTCGAGGGCAAGGTGGATCACAAATAACTCCATGGACAGAGTTATCCTCTATTACCACCGAAAAGTTCTAAGGCATGCCAGAGAACCTATCCGGACTGTAGTCAGTCTAGGGTCGTAAAATAACCATAACGAAACCATCTCTTTATAGAAAACCCTTTTACAAAGTCGAGACTTTCACAATATACTTTCAGCTAACTTTAAGTATACATGGAAATTTCTTCGGTACGGGTCGGTACATATTTTCAGAAATAAATTATACTGGAAGCTACATTTCGATGTCAATTAACTTTCATATAACAGAAGCTACGGTTAAAACTCATCAAAACCTCTTCATTTTCGTACATAGGGCTTCGCAAAAATCTTCGGACTCAAATCGATCTCTTACATGTGCATATTTCATGAAATTAATGTCGTAGATGCCATGCATATACATTAAATTATGCAATTTACTCAAACTACACCACATTTTCGAGTTAGGGTTTCATCACATACTTTTCAAGACAAATTGAACGCTATTTTCATGTTTATTCACGAAATCAAAGCCAAAACTTGCAATAAACATTGATAATCATGAAATCTAACCGATTAACCGAAGGAAATATACTCCATGTACTTCATTCGTGCAACATCAACATTTTAGAGCATTTTCAACGGTTTTAAAGCATGAGAAATCAGTACAGTGAGAAACAGTATTCGAAGTACACTTGCCTGAGCTCTTTCTACCATTATTTTTTCCGGATCGGATCGAAACGGTGGTCTCTCCCCTTTCTTCCCCTTCGTGCTTGCTGTTGTGCCTCAACTTCCTCTCTCTACAAACACATATCCTTTAATCGGCATTTAAACGACTAAGTATTACACAATATCGTCCGAAGTTTTCGGAAGAGTAGTACCCATGTACAGTGCACAGGAATAGTGCACGTGAACAGTGCACATGTGTACAAATCGGTTGATTCTCAGAATTTTGGACGTCCAACAGGTAATTTATCGAACCAAAGGCATGGGTAACTATAATCCTAAGTCAATTTACACATTAAACCCCAAATCGAACACCAAACGGTGTCCGGGCACGGGTTAAGGGCTTTGTGAACGAATTTCCTTACATAACCACAATTTTGGATACCCAACAAATAAATTAACTTACCCAAGTCATGCATAATCATAATCTAGTCTCAAATAAATCAAAAGCCCCAAAAATCAGAGCCCGAAACCACCTGGGCGCGGGGTTAAGGCTTCGCGAACGGGAATTCACATAATTTCACCAAATCGGGTACCCAATTGACATATTAACTTACCCAGGGCGTGGGTATTGGTATTCTAGTCTCAATTTATACAAAATCCCTAAATATTGATGGCTGGAATCCAACCGATTGCACATGAATAGTACACGTGCATGGGTGAGGGTTTTTGTTGAAAATCCGATATAATTCCTCAAAGTTGGACATGAAATTCATATATATGCACGGTAGAGTCATGGGCTTTACAAATACATACACGAGGTCGGCTATCGGAACAAAATAGCCGAAGAGGATGGAACGAAAATCAAAGAAATGGAAGAAAAACGGAATAGATTGACTTGCCTTGATGTGCTCTACGATTTCTCCGACTAGCTCGAGCTCGAAATCAGATTTGAAGGCCTCCATTTTCCCCTCTTCTCCTTCACGAAACCCTTGTGTACGCTGCTTTCCTCCTGCTACTGCCGTTGGCTGCTCCCCTTCCTTTTCTTTAAACAACACAATTTCCCTAATTTTTAAAGGGGAAGGATAGTGTCACGTAAGAGGGAGGGCAGCATTTTCCCCCCTTTCCTGCTTTCTTCCTATTTTGCTTCTATGCTTTCATTGTTTTTCTTATCATTATATATATATATATTACATTTTCTTTTAATCCCAAATTTAATTAGATACCCGAACGATCGAATGGGCGTACTCCGGGCACCGACCCAACAATTCCAAATATTCTCCAAAATTTTATAATATTTAATTAGTTTTTCTCGCATCTGAATTATTTAAAATTATCCAAAATAATAAATAATCCCAATTTAATCGGATAAAAATATTTTGGGATATTACAATTGTGGACTTCTGAAGTGAAACTGAAGGATTTTAGACTGTTACTGTATATTCTGAAACAAATCTCAATGGTTTCTAACTGTTTCTGTATATATTTTGAAGTGAAACTGAAAGATTATAAACTGTTACTGTATGTTCTGAAATTAACCGAAGAGTTACTGTGAAACTCTGATTGATTTCTAAAACTGAAAAGGATTCTCAGTTATAAAATAAGAAAGAAAAATATTTCTGATACTGTTAACTAGGACACGTAATTAATATATAGTTAGGTTAGGTATTTTGGTATGCCTTAGAATGTTATGGTGGTAATCGAGGGTAACTCTGTTCATGGAGTTACACGTGGTCTGCCCTTCCTCAAGGCGTTAGTTTCAGAGGGTAGAATTCTGATGATCCACCGACCTTTAGGAGGTATTTGCATATAATCCACCATCCTTTGTGAGGTATTTGTATATAGATCCTGCGAGAAGGGATCTCTTGTTCCTGTCATCGGTCTTTGATTGTGTGGATTGAACATTATCTATCCTCGTTTATTTGCTCCCTCCGCTAGTAGGGTCTACTGGTTGAGTCTTTTACTAATAGAAAAAGAATTTTCCATATTTTATAGAATTGAGACTGATTTCTACTTTTTGAAGCCTGTCTTATCAATTCAGTATTAACGAAGTATGATTACACTGACTTTTGCATTCCGAAACTTGAGTGTTTCTGTTTCCTGATAGTTCTGTAATGTCCTGTATCATGTTCTGCTATATTTTCTATAAATCACTACTTTATAGAATTTATACTTCAACATGCATCTATATCTATTTTACTGCATTCTGTTATGCATAAACGTTTTACTGTATGCCTGTATGTACCTTGTTGAGCCTCTGTTCACT
This sequence comes from Nepenthes gracilis, assembly GCA_033239525.1. NCBI lineage: Eukaryota > Viridiplantae > Streptophyta > Magnoliopsida > Caryophyllales > Nepenthaceae > Nepenthes > Nepenthes gracilis. The sequence goes on along the minus strand of BSYO01000003.1, from coordinate 13,026,289 downwards.
ATTTTACTATTTTTTTCCTTCAGATGAGATTGTAGAGTTATTGTCGGACAAGAAGGAGTGACCTAAAGCTTAACTTGAAAACTTTGGAGATCTGAAGTATTTTTGGAGATCTTGAAAGGAAAACAGTTGGATGTAAAGACCTGATTTTGATATATGGTTTTGTGTGTGGATCTTATGCCTATGGATTCTTGTATATAGAATGTATGTGACGTATGTGATGAAACAGGGAATTGTGCTTCCACAGGTTTATAGTTTTACTTCCGCTATATACTTTCTAGTTTCTGTACAGGTACTATTTGGTATATCTCGTCTGAATTCTGGTATAGTAGATAGGATTGTTGAATTAATACCATGATGGCATCTGTAGTCCCGTGAACACATGTTGTAGAAAAATTATGGTATAAATAGATAGTTGTGTGTATGTACTGGTTTGTTATACGGGTTTATTGCTAGTTTATATTTCTACTTAGCTCAGATTTAAGGGAAACTCTGCCCGTTTTTTCCTAGAACCTTAAGTGATACTTGGGCTTATGTTCCTGTTACGAATGACGGAATTAATTGAGAACAAAAAAATTCCATTTCATCACAACTGGTATTAGAAAAAACGAGATGCCTTAGGAATGATTTGAATCGTATGTGGAAGCTTAGGAAATGATCCTGATTTACCGAACAAGTAGGGATAGATATAGACTGATTAAATTAGGTTGGGAAATCCTAGGTGTCCTAGCTTACATGAGTTAGAATTGACCTGAACTGGGACGTAGTGATTAGTTGATCGATATTGATCTTAGGCTTAGACTAATCAACTTGGATTCCAGGTCTAGGTTTTGATCTGTTCTAGGATTAAGGAAATGATAAGGACTAGATAGGATTAAGGGAAATGATTAAGGGCTGATCTTAGGGTTTTGTTAAGTGCTTTAATTAATTTTAGCCATCCCTGTGACCTGATATCTTGAGGTTTATTAACATTGCAAATTTTATGGTTATAGGTTATAAGATAGCCAGTAGGAGAAATAGAAAAAATAATCGTGGAGGTACTAGTACTCCCCACGACCAAGAGGCTGCGTATGTAAACTGTTGGAAAGGATGACAAATGTTGTGAAATCGGTGGAGTAGCATTATATGGCTCTGGTCCTAGTACCTGTACTAGTTCCAATAAATCTTTCTCCGACAAATCACAACAGTTTCATGGCGAAAAGAACACCTGGATTTTTTGGTAAGCCTGATCCGGCGGAAACAGACATTTGGCTTAAAAGGATGAAGAAGATTTTTACCTTGATTCGATGCACCGATTAGGAGAAAGTTACTTTTGCGGTGTACAAACTGGAGGGTGAAGTTGACAGCTGGTGGGGTATGAAAAAGAGAGCATTAGGTGTACCTGATGATGCAATTACATGGAAAATAGTTGAGGACGCCTTTATGAAAAAATATTTCTTGTCCAGTCTCCAAGACCAGAAAAGGCAAGAGTTCATGCGGCTGAAGCAAGAAAATATGACAGTGACGGAGTACAATATAAAGTTCAGTGAGTTGTCACATTTTATGCCTTTTATGTGGAGGATGAGATAAGAAAAACAAAGAAATTTCAGTAAGGGCTGTGAGATGATATCAGGAAGCAATTATTGATCCAGAAACTCCTGACGTATGCTGACATTCTGGATAGGGCAATTATTTATGAAAAGGAGGTAGAGATGGAGAGATTCTTTACAAAGAGGACTGCTGGCCAGGTGAGCGTTGGTACGAAACCAAATGTGGAACTATCTGGGCTATCTGAGAAAGCAAGGATGGTAGATGCAAAGAAGAGCATAACTTCAGTTCAGTCAGTGACTGGATTTCAGGTGTCAGCGGTCGACTGCACTTTCTATGGGAAGAAGCATGCGGGACATTCCTATCGCAAGGCGACGGGAGCTTGTTTTAAATATGGACAACAGGGTCATCAAATTAAAGACTGTCCATATCTTGGGAGAATAGAAACAAAGATGCCTATTGTTTTTGCTGAGGCTTTCACGATAACAATTCAAGACATTAAAACACCCCAAAAGGTGGTTGGAGGTATCTTCTTAATTATAGAATTTGGATTTGTATTTTAAATTGATTTGGGAAGTTATGTGTTCTTTTGTTTCTTGAAATTGTGTGATGTCATGTTCACCTTGAGGATTTTGGATTATTTCCCTGATTGTATAGATATATGTATGCTTGTGGATTTTGTGAATTTTGATAATTATGGCAGGTAATTTGATGAGCATTCAACTAAAAGAAGAGATATTTTATTTATTTGGTTAATATGGCGAGAAGTGGAGTTAATGATCTAGGAATCGATCTTTCGGTGATGCGAACCCTCTTGCAGTAGAAATGGTACTTAAGGATGTTAGCGTAAACTGTAATCGAAAAGCTGCAATACCCTGTAATTAGGTTGTGAATTTTGAGTAAGAGGCAAGGCCAACTGAATCAAGGGTATGTGCAAAACCTAATTAGAAAATGGGACTGCCCTTTTAAATTCGGTAGGTGTAAGACTGTCTTGATGATAACGGATTATTGCAGAAGAAATGTGCAATTAGTTGGAGGAATGCCTTGCTGGGCATGTGGCGTTTTGATGGAATGATTTTGAGTTAGTAGAACTTTAGGCAGTGCTTGAGGTTTACTTGGATTTGTTAATTGACCCAACAAAGGTTCTTTCATGATTACAATATTCGAGAATTGTTTAGTGGGCGAAAGAACTGTAATTGTTAAAATGGGTTACGCAAAAAGGTGGATTTAAGGTTTTAAGGAAAAGTTGTTAATTGTTTTATCCTAATTGATCCCAAAGGTTTGGCGAGTTATAGAAGACTGTTATGTTCTTAAGAAGGTCAAAATTTGATTAATTCTGCATTAATAGGCAACTATCCATGTGAGGTTCCAGGTTTAAGGGTATGGTAGTTAAGGGGTAATCGTTGTATTGGTAATTAATAATAGACTTATTAAACGGTGCGGGAATGTGTATCTGGTGAAAAATTAGAAAATAATTCAGAATTCCTTTTGTTGAGGTGCGGGACCAGCAGCTTGCGCCCGCTGGCGCTCGAGCGGAAATTCCAGAATCACGACTGCCCGCTGGCCGCTCGAGCTCTGCTCGAGCGGGAATTCCAGAATGTGCCCGCCTGATGCTCGCTCGGGCTGCGCTCGAGCGGTGGCCCGATATAAAGTCATGCCCTGCCTTCTCCTCTTCTTTTTTCTCACGCCCTAGGGTTTTAAGAGAGAGAGAGGGGCGATCCTATGGAGAGAAAAGGGGAGAACGAGGCCTGGGAGTCCAAATCAGTCGGAGAGCCAGTTATTAAAGTGAAAGCAAGCGTCGAGGCAAGTGTTCTCATACCCACTAACTTTCCTCTTTCATCGGTTTTTGTTGATTATCAGGTATTTTGGTCTCAATACCCACCCGTAACCTAGAAAATGTAGTACCCATGTCTTGAGACCAAGGATGGCATGGTTTGTTGGTTGATTTGCTCACCGATTCGTCCGGTGGAGCTTCGTAAAACCCTAACCCACGAAATTTTGGGGTTTTCCCATTTTTCGCCCGTGAATCGTAAAGTTGACTTCAAAATGTGAATCCCCACGTCCCTATTGTGTATATATGTTGGCCGCGCGAGTGATCTCGCACGTTATGACCCGTTCGCGGCCTCCAAGTCCTCTAAAAACGCACTGTTACTGTTCATCCGTGATTAAAATGTAAAATTGTACGTTTTGCTTCTATCTAATTGTGATGAGACTCATGTTATGTGTTTATGTGAAAGTGTAAGTTTCGAAATGTATAATTGTGCATCGGAAGCATGAGAATGTGTTCCGGAGGCTTCTGAGGTGATGGTTGTCTCCCGGAGGTAAGGAATTTCAAACTCCTTGCGAACTCGAACTAACTTGCTATAACAATTAATTCCAAAGGAGTAAAGTTAAATAAGTAAATGGGGGGAAACCCATTAGATATGTCGTGGTGAACGTGATCTCCCAAATGGAGACATGTGATGGGAATGGGATTTCCCAGACTGTGAATGAGTATGCCGAGTAGTGGGTCCTCCCTCCTGGAAAGTTGAACCTTGAAACTACGACCATGGTTGATAGGGGTGGTGTCCTCTAGCTAGGCACGTACGTCATGGTGGGAACCCAAGGAATACTCCGGCCGCCCTTGGGGGTGGGTGATGTTCATGGCACGCTCTAGGACACTACGGTGAAAGAATGAGGTTCGCCCTAGTCCCCAAGGGATATGGGGCGTGTTGAGATGGTCGAGTGCTATAGGCCTAAAATGTAACTGTTTGGTTAAATGTTGCATAGTGGAGATGCAACCAGTGGTCGAGTGCTGCAGACCTAAAATGTAGCCATGGCTTTAGAATGTGTGGCGAACACATTCCCTTCCTTGTTCTCTCACCTCGTTAGCTAGTACGATCTACTAGCTCCAGGGTCTGCAAAGATAAATGTCAAAATGAAAATGAATAAAATGTAACTGACATAAGTAAGTGAATCGGACAATCCTAAGTGTTCTTCTCCCTCGCGCATTCCCTTGTATTGTTCCTGTGCTTTTTTCTTTCCAGCTATTGTTTACCGTTACCTGTTGTTAGTTAGTGGTGTATGATTTCATTTGTTGAATTTTATGCTCGCCCTTGCTCTATTTTTTTTAGATGAGAACGCCTTGATGCCTGACGAGGCCGAGTAGATCATAGAAGTTCAGTAGAAAGCTGTTTGCGAGCAGGGCTCAAGATTTGGACTTAGACTGATTAGATGTATGACAGGGATCTTTTTGGTTTTGACTTTTGTAACTGATAAAACTTGTATGGCGATATTTTATGATAGTGGATGATGGATGACATATATATTTATTAGTCCGCTGTGTATTGTGGTCTTTATATGGTTTCGCGGGCCTTGCCTTGCAGTGAGTTCGAGGTTCCTAGTTGGCATCCTTCTTTGCCGGTGTCGTCTGGATCACGTCGCCGGAGCCACCTCGGTTGTCATGGTGTTTAGATCCTGTGTGGTTTGTCATTGGACTTTATGGATTTTCTTGTGAATTTCTTTGGATTATTGCGCAAGGTTGTATTTCAGGTGTTTGTATTTTGGAAATGTCCAATTTACAGACGGAACTCTGCCCAATTTTCTGTAGAAATTTATTATTGTCATTTTGCCTGCTTGTCTTTATCTTTCTGACGGAGGTTATTCAATGGTGAATAATTTGGTCTATCACAGTTGGTATCAGAGAAGGGATGTCTTAGGATGGATCTAAAGTTACGCGGAAGCCTAGGGTAGCGTAGGTTGGGATCGAATGAATAAGCATAGGATGACCTACTTGAGTATGCGTTCTCTTAATTGCGTATGTGTTTAGCATGTCTAAGGATATTGTAGCAAGGGTTTAACCTTTGACTCAATCTGTTATTATTTTCCTTTCAGTGAAGATTTCTAAAGTTGACCATGCTGCCCAGACGTCGAAGTATGTCAAGGGATGATCTGCCTCGAGACTGAGAGGCAGAGTATCTCAATTTGTTGGGGCATCTTACAAATGCCATAGAGAACATAGAGCAGCGAAACCTTGCCCATATTCCTGTTCCGGCTCTTGTCCAGGCTCCTGTTAATCCGGGGCCATCTATTTATGATCGCTTCATTCAGGAGCAAGTGTCAGCGTTTCTGGGGGAGCCCGACCCGATTAAGGCCGATTCATAGCTTGAGAGCTTGAAGAGGGTGTTTGTTGTGATTAGATGCCTCGAGGAGGATCGAGTATTGTGCACGTCTTACCGGCCGCAGGGTGAGGCACATCACTGGTGGTTAATGAAGAAAAGAGCTTTTGCGGTACTAGAGACCGAAATTACTTGGAAAATATTTGAGGATGCATTCCTCGAGAAGTGTTTTCCTCATAGCCTCTGTGTTCAGAAAGAGAAGGAGTTCTTCAGGCTAAGGCAAGGCAACTGACCTGTGGCAGAATATGATGCTAAGTTTTTGGAGTTGTCTCGATTTGTTTCATTCCTGGTGGATGACGAGGAGAGAAGGGCTAGGAAGTTCTTGTCAGGCTTGTGGGATGATATCCGTAAGCAGTTGGGGACCCACAAATTGACTACTTATACTGAGGTACTAGATCGGGCTTTGATCTATGAGCAAGAGCATGCCAAAGAGGAGTTTTTCAAGAAGAGGTTGTCGAGTAAAAGTGCGGCAAGTGTTGGCTCCGGGGCTAGTTTGGGGGGATCATTTAAGAAGCCGAAGCAGCTAGTTTCTGGCCAAAGGAGCAGCCAGACTTCATCGTCTTCTCAAGCTTCGGTGGGTTTTTGTAGGCATTGTAGAAGGGTGCATGACGGTAAACCGTGTCCTTTTTTGATGGGTACTTGTTTCACTTGCGGTCAAGTGGGGCATAGGGCAAGGGAGTGCCCTTAGGCTTCGAAGGTTCGATTTCTGAAGCCGACGGTACAGGGTAAAGTTTTTGTAGCTTCTGCTAGTGAGGCCAGAGCTTTAGATGAGGTGGTGGAAGGTATACTTTCTATTTGTGGTATTTCTTGCTCAGTGCTCTTTGATTCTGGGTCCACCCATTTATTTATTTCTCCCCAATTGGCTTGTTGTATTACACCCTCTCCTGTGACCCTTGATTTTTCTTTGGTCATGGCTACGCCCACGGGGTCTTTCGTTGTGACCGATGCAACCTATCTTGGGTGTATTGTGGAGGTGAAGGGGTTTCCTTTAGTGGCCGATTTGGTTCTGCTAGATATGTGTGATTTTGATGTCATTTTGGGTATGGATTAGCTGTCCAAGTATCACGCAACTATTGATTGCTTCCACAAAAGGGTGGACTTCGCCCTTCCAGATTGTGACCCCTTTTATGTTCAGAGGGTATGGAGGATGGAGTAGTCTCATTTTATTTCTGCTCTACATATTCGCCACTTGTTAAGTAGTGGGTGTGAAGCCTTTTTGGCTTATGTTAGTGTTGTGGAGAGTCGGGGGTTACCCATGGCAGACATTCTGGTGGTTTGTGAATTTGAGGATGTGTTCCCCGATAAGTTATCCACTCTACCACCATGTCGTGAGATTGATTTTGGGATTGACCTTGAGCCGGGATCGGCACCCATATCGGAGGCCCCGTGCCGTATGGCTCCTGCTGAGCTGAAGGAGTTAAAACAACAGTTGCAGGATTTGCTCGATTCGGGTTTTATTAGACCCAGTGTATCACCGTGGGGTGGTCCGGTTCTTTTTGTTAAAAAAAAGGATAGGGCCTTAAGGTTATGTATAGACTACCGCGAGCTGAATAAAATCACCATCAAGAACAAGTATCCTCTTCCGCGAATTGATGATCTCTTTGATCAGTTGCAGGGATCCTCAGTGTATTCCAAGATTGATATTCAGTTGGGGTATCATCAGCTTCACATTAAGGAAGGGGATGTTGCAAAGACGGCCTTCCATACAAGATATGGTTACTATGAGTTCTTGGTGATGCCGTTTGACTAATGCTTCAGCTGTGTTTACGGACCTGATGAACCGGGTCTTTCAGCCGTTCTTGGATAAGTTTGTCATGGTTTTCATTGATGACATTCTAATTTATTCTAAAGATTACTCCGAGCATGAGGAGCAGTTGAGGCTTGTGCTGTAGACCCTTCGGGAGCATCGATTGTTTGCAAAATTAAAGAAATGTGAGTTTTGGCTCGACGAAGTGGTGTTTTTAGGCCATGTAATTTCTGGACGAGGCGTCTCGATAGATCCACAGAAAATTGAAGTGGTGGTTAATTGGAATCGACCGACGACCGTGACAGAAGTCCGAAGCTTTTTGGGGATGGCTAGCTGTTATCGTTGTGACGGAACATTATTTTTTTTTTCTCAGAAGCTTCCGTCAAACAGAAACACAAACAACGGTCTAAACATGAGGCAAGATTTTTGCAAAAATTTCGGCAGAGTCTCCTTTGTAACTGGATGAAAACCCAAAAGTACAGTCCTGTATAATCATCCATTGCAAGCACACATCTATCCAATATCCACAATCTCCGACAATAAGCATACACAGGATCACAGGTGCCATCCATGACACAAATCTATAAAAACATAGCTACGCTAACAATTCCATAACGAGATGCCGTCTATGTGAGGTTCCGGATTTGTGAACCCGACAATTATGAAGTGATTAGTATGTTAATGATCAATACTAATCTTATGGGATGATTAAGGTTTGGTATCGGAAGAAAAATCGGGAAATTATTCGGGTCCGGGCTGCTGGAGCCCTGCCAGCAGGCTTGCGCCTGCTGGGCGCTCGAGCCGAGGCTCGAGTGGAGAAAGCAGAACCGACCCGTGGGCTGGCTGCTCGCCAGCCGCTCGAAGGGCGCTCGAGCGGCCGGCGCAGTATATATTTGCGCCGCGCGATTCGTTCTCCCTCATTTTCGATCGGCTGAGGGTTTTGAGGAGAGAGAGAGGGGCGCGACTAGAGAGAGAAGAAGGGAGATCGAGCCCGGGAGTCCGATTCCGCCCGAGAGCCAGGTATTAAGGTGAAAGCACGCGTCGAGGCAAGTGTTCTCATACCCACTTCTCGTTCTCTTTCGATGTTTTGTGTATTTTCATTGGGTATTTTGTGTCGATACCCACGGGGAATGTTAGGACATTGAAAACCCATGCCTTGAGGTCCATGAAAATGTAGTTAGTTGTCCGATTCGTGTCCGATTCGCCCTGGTGGGTTTTACCAAAACCCTAACCTACGGGATTTTGGGGGTTCCCGTTTCCCGGCCTCGTATCATGAAATTGACCTCAAAATTGGAATGCCCACGTCCCAATGATATATATATGTCGGCCGTGGGTCGGATCTCGCATGTTTGGACCCGTTCGCGGCCTCCGGCCCTCTAAAGGGGCGCTCATTATCGTTCACCCGAGCCGGAAGGTGATAATTGCGCGTTGTCACCTTCGTAAAATGATGATGTGATCCTAGAATACGAATACCCGTACCCCAATTGTATGTATATATCGACCGGATGCCGAATCCCGCAAGATTTGACCCGTTCGTGGCATCCGGGAGCCTTGAAAGAATTCCGTAATCGTTAACCCGAAAGTGAATGGGAAGTTGCATACTTCCACCCTCGTGTTAAGATAAATCGAACCCGAATGTGTAATATCGTGTACAAAGAGTACGTACGAATCTACCGGACGTCCGATTTCCAAGTATCGAACCATGTACGGCGTCCGGGTGTCCAAAGAGAAATCTGATAATGTTCACCCAAAACGAAATGAGAAATGTAAAGTGATATGTGATCATAATCGTAATGAAAGTAACGTTTAACTGATTAAACGTAAAAGTAAGAACCCGAATATGAATCCGTGTGCTGGGGGCAAAAGAATGAGTCCCGGAGGTTCCAAAATGATATGTGATCGTCTGAGGTATGAAATCTAGTCTCTCTTGAGGATTTGGGATTGATTGTCGTGATTAAGGGAACTGGATCCCGTAGGAAGTGGAATTGAACTTATGATGACTCGCTGTGAATAAGGGAATTGAGTCCCACCGATTGTGATTAAGGGAATTGGAGTCCCATTGGATATCGTGAACCGTGATGTGAATGGAAGGGAGTCCACATTGTGCTTGTGATGATATGATCTCCTGGATGGAGATGTGTTGATGATGTAATCTCCCGGTTGGAGATGATTGCGATGGGAATGAGGATTCCCAAGATGTGATTATATGGCAAATGTGGATTTTCCTCTCCAAGTGTCGAACCTAACCCTGAAACTAGGACCCTGAGTCATATGGGTAGCATTCTTTAGTGTACCATGTCCATCGTGGTGGGAACCCGAGGGATGCTTGGCCACGTATTCCGGCCGCTCGTGTGAGCGGGTGATGTCTGTGGTACGCTTTAGGAAACTACTGTGGAAGAACGAGGATTGCCCTGGACCCCGGGGGTGTGGGGTGTGTCAACGCTACATATTGAGATGTAGTCGTCTGAGATGATTGTTGCATGGATGCAACCGAGGGTCGTGTGCTACCGACCGAAAGTAGTAGCCATGGCTTTAGAATGTGTAGCGAACACATTCCTGTCCTCGTTCTCTCGCATCGTTGGTTAGTGCGATCTACTAGCCGGGGTCCGCAAAGATGATATAATAAAGAAAATGAATAATATCCAATTGATGAACGGTATGAATCCAGTAAACCAGAATGAGAACCGAATGAATTCAGTGACTCAAGATATGAACCGCAAGAACCGCGCGAAACCAGTGATTCAAGATAGAACCGTGAAACTGTAATGAGAATCTTGTGAATCCAAAAGATGACCAATCAGTGTAACCGTGAGAACTGTAGGGATCGAGTGATTCCAGTTGCTTCCTGGTCCCTGTCCTGTTCCTTGATTGTGGAGAGTGTGTGTATCCCCTCTCGTCTCAGTTCTTGTACGTGTCTTGGAGGGGTGTTTATGATTACATTTGCTGAGCTGTTGGCTCACTCTTGCTGTTTGATGTTTCTCCTTTCAGATGAGAACACTTAGCCGACGCCGGATAGATAGAGCAAGGAGATGCTTGCTTGATGTGATTGGCTGGATGGCGAGTGATCAGAAGATTTGGACATAGAGTTGGATCGGACTGTGGGCAGCCACTTAGTGTTGAGCGTGGCTCATTATTGTTGTTTTTATGGATTTATTATGCTTCCGCATGTATGATGATTTAGTTATGCTTCCGCGTCTGTATTTATATTTTGAGTTTGGTTTCATACTAGATGGCATCTCTCTAGATCCAGTATAGTAGATATGTGTACTGTATTGGAGCCATGGATGATATGGCAGAGTGGTGATCCTGTGTGGCGTGTTGTAGGCTTTGAGTTAAGCCTCTGGATTAGATGTGTGCTTGTATAGAATGATATTTAAGCAGGTTGTATTTCGGTTTTCGTCCAGTTGCAGAGGAAACTCTGCCAGATTTTCTGTAGAGTCTATAGGTTAATTATGGGCTCTAGGGTGTGTTTAGACATTGACGGAGGTTATTCAATGGAGAATAATCTGTTCCGTCACAGTCTAGGACTTGCACAGTAAATCAAAGTATATAGCGGAAGTAAACTAATAACCTGCAGAAGCATAGCTTTTTCTTTTACGGACGTACATATCATAAGCTTTTCATACAAAAATCTGCATGTTCTATAACATCAATAAACATGGAATCGGTATACAAAATCACATTTCTAGCTAGGTGTTTGCATCCACAAGCTCTTCAAAAGACGGCTACACAATGCTCTAAGTCCTCAAAAAGCCTTCAGAAGCTTCTCTTGGTTTACCCATTTTCGTCAGGTAATAGCTCTACTGTCTCATCTGAAGGGGGAAAAATACTAAAACAGTGAGTTGAGGCCCAGCAAGGTACATGCACATGAGCAGTGAAACAGTGATGCAAAATTATCATGTAACTGTGCAGAAATAGAACGGAAATCAGAATGTACTCCAGCAAAAAGAGAAAACATGCTTTGACCATATTATACTTCGGAATCAGAAATCAGTAGTCAGAAATCGGTAGTCGGTAATCATTATAATCTAGAAAGCAGAATCAGAAAGCAGAATCAGAAACTTCTCTTTTATTCAACTAGTATAGTAATCGGTATGGAATAGAAATCAGTACAATAACAACGGTACAGAATAGAACAGAACAGTATCGGAACAGAAATTAGTACAATAACGACGGTACAGAACAGAACAGAACAGTATAGACCCTGCCAGTATCCCCTACTAGCTGAGGGGGCGAATAATCGAGGATAGATTGTGTTCACTCCACACAATCTAAGGCCGGTAACTGTCATATGGATATCCCATCTCACGGGATCTGTACGGTATGGCACCCGAAGGTAGGCCGGTAATAGTAATTCCTCCTGACCGTAATGCCCCGAGGCAGGGCGGACCACAAATAACTCCATGGACAGAGTTATCCTCGATTACCACCGAAAAGTCCTAAGGCTGGAATTTCCATTAAATTCCACAATTTCGGATACCCAATCAGTAAATCAACTTACCCAAGTCATGTATAATCATAATCTAGTCCCAAAAAAATCAAAAGCCCCAAAAATTAATGGCCGAAATCCACCCGATTGCGCATGAACAGTACACGCGTGTGGGTGAGGGTTTCGGATGCGCATAACGGTACGTAAATAACGAATCGGATGATGATTTTCACATATATACACAATTAGACTATGGGCATCGCAATGATATACATAGGGTTCGGTATCAAGGCAAAATACCCGAAGGGGATCGGACAAAAATCAACAGAAATGGAAGAAAAACGGTATAGATTTACTTGCCTCGACGTGCTCTACGATTTCTCTAATGGGCTCGAAGCCGGATTTGGACTCCATGGCCTCGATCTCCTCCTTTCTCTCTCTTGTTCGTTGCCCTCTCTCTCTCTCTTTAGAACCCTAGGACTGTGAAAAATGAAGAGCAGAAAGTTAGGCGCACTTTTATATATCACGCAGCCACTCGAGCGGAGCTCGAGCGGCCAACAAGCGGCAAGGCTTCGGGCAGTCCGCCGCTCGAGTGGCCAGCGGGCAGAGGTCTTCGGGTACACCACAGGTTTTTCCGCCCGATAGGAGGGCTCGAGCTCTTGGAGGGCGCCGGTCTAGCCCGCAGCAAGCCTGTAGCAAGCCTACGTCGCATTTTTGCCGTTCGGGACCCGTTTTGACCATTCTAACCCAATCTTTCACATCCTTGGACCTTATTTTTGATTATATAACCTCAATAAGTCATGATTATCACAATTTAAAACCCGAATCTTGTCAACAAATCAACATTTCACCGCTTACAATTTCGGTTCCCGATTTACTAGTTTCGGTTCTTTGAGCTTTCCAATCTATTCCTCCCGTATCTTTTGAACACAATTAATCTATTTTAACTTATTTACCATCCAATTATCATATTCCGGAACTCGGGTCGTCACAATCATCGTTTCGTAGAAAATTTCTCTTGGATAGCCTTACCTCTCACCCGTTTGACGAACAAGGAGGTAGACTTTATCTAGACCGAGGTGTGTGATCGAAGTTTCCAAGAGCTAAAAGATCGGTTGACATTAGCCCCAATTCTGACTCTTCCAGATGGTACGGGTGGATTTAAGGTGTTTAGTGATGCATCTAAGTTAGGGCTCGGATGTGTTCTTATGCAGAGGGGGAGAGTAGTTGCTTATGGGTCTCGGAAGTTGAAGACTCATGAGAAGAACTACCCGACCTGTGATTTGGAGCTAGCCGCTGTGGTTTTTGCCTTAAAGATCTGGAGGCATTATCTTTTTGGTGAGAAATTTTTTATGTATTCTGACCACGAAAGCCTCAAGTATTTGTTTTCACAGAAAGAGTTGAACATGAGGCAGTAGCGTTGGATTGAGTTCATCAAAGACTATGATTGTGAGATACAATACTGATCGGGGAAAACAAACGTGGTCGCGGATGCGCTGAAGCCGTGAACCTGTTGGGTGGCGTCCCTACAGATCAAGAAGATGGAGTTGTTTGACTGCTTAAAGTCATGTCATATCTAGCGTTATGTCAAGGGTAACCGAATGATGTTATCCTTTCTTCAGGTGAAGCCCAAGATCCTTCAAAGGATTAAGGAAGGGCAGGTGGGTGACCCCTTTTTGATGAATATTATGGAGGATCTTGATAGAGACTCTCGAGCCGATTTCGATGTGCGTTTCGATGGGATATTGAGGTTTCGGGAGCGCTTGTATGTACCAGATGTTGAGGATTTGAAGGAGGAGATTATGAAGGAAGCGCATAGAACCCGATATACAATTCATCCCGGCATAAATAAGATGTACCAAGACTTAAGAAAAATGTTCTGGTGGAGGAACATGCGGAGAGAGATTGCGGCCTTTGTTAACCGTTATATTGTCTATCAGTAGCTGAAGGCCAAGAGGAGGAAGCCTTCCGAGTTGTTGCAGCCTTTGCCCATTCCCTGCTGGAAGTGGGAAGATATCTCAATGGACTTTGTATCTGGATTGCCTAGGACTTCAAGAAATCATGATGCAATTTGGGCCATTGTGGACCGATTGACAAAATCTGCTCATTTTATAGCCATTTGGACTATATACTCCCGTGATCATCTGGCATGGCTGTACATCAGCGAGATCGTGAGGTTGCACGGTGTGCCAGCATCTATTGTGTCTGATCGCGACCCACGGTTCATCTCTAAATTCTGGGAGAGTTTGCATCGTGAATTGGGAATGAGCCTGAAGTTTAGCATGGCGTACCATCCTCAGACCGATGGCTAGTCTGAGCGGACAATTCATATACTGGAGGACATGCTTCGAGCTTCGGTGTTGGATTTCCAAGGGAATTGGGATGATCACTTGGCACTCGCCGAATTTGCCTACAATAATAGCTTCTAGGCGAGTATCGGTATGGCTCCCTTCAAGGAACTTTATGGTAGGAAGTGCCGATCTCCCATTCATTGGGAAGAGACCGGGGACAGGTGGTTACTGGGCCTAGATGTTGTTCGAGAGACATCGGATAAGATCGCTGTTGTTTTTGAAAAGTTGAAGGTTGCCCAGAGCCAACATAAAAGTTATGCTGATAAAAGGAGGTCCGAGCTTAGATTCGAGGTTGGAGATTTTGTCTTCCTCAAGGTATTGCCGTGGAAAGGAATTTCCAGGTTTGGTGTTAAGGGGAAATTGAAGCCACGTTTTATTGGGCCATTTGAGATCCTTGAGTAGGTTAGTGAAGTGGCCTACCATCTAGCTTTACCCCCGAGCTTGGCCAAGGTGTATGACGTCTTCCATGTCTCGATGTTAAGGAAGTACGTTTATGATCCATCTCATGTGATCGATTTCGGTTTTTTGGCTATCGATAAAGATTTACGTTATCTTGAGGAGCCTGTGGAAATCCTAGATCGAAGGGAACAAATCTTGCGATCAAAAGTCATTCCTCTCGTGAAGGTCTTGTGGAGGAACCACTCCAGCGAGGAAGTGACTTGGGAAAGAGAGGACGAAATTTGGCAAAGGCATCCTCATCTGTTTTGCAGTAAGTGAGCTAATTTCATTCTTTTGATTTGTTAAAAATTCCGAGGATGAAATTTTATAAGTGAGGGAGAGTTGTGAGGTTTCAGGTTTAAGGATATGGTAGTTAAGGGGTAATCGTCGTATTGGTAATTAATAATAGACCTATTGAACGGTGTGGGGATATGTATCTGGTGAAAAATTAGAAAATAATTCGGAATTCCTTCTGCTGAGGTGCGGGGCCAGCAGCTTGCGCCCGCTGGCGCTCGAGCGGAAATTCCAGAATCGCGCCCGCCTGCTGGGCGCTCGAGTTCTGCTCAAGCAGGAATTCCGGAATGTGCCCGCCTGATGCTCGCTTGAGCCACGCTCGAGCGGTGGCGCAATATAAAGTCGCGCCCTGCCTTCTCCTCTTCATTGTTCTCGCGGCCCTAGGGTTTTTAGAGAGAGAGAGGGGCGATCCTAGGGAGAGAAAAGGGGAGAACGAGGCCCGGGAGTCCAAATCCGTCCGAGAGCCAGTTATTTAAGTGAAAGCACGTGTCGAGGTAAGTATTCTCAGACCCACTAACTTTCCTCTTTCGTTGGTTTTTGTTGATTATCAGGTATTTTCGTCTCAATACCCACCCATAACCTAGAAAATGTAGTACCCATGTCTTGAGACCAAGGATGGTATGGTTTGTTGGTTGATTTGCCCACCGATTCGTCCGGTGGAGCTTTGTAAAACCCTAACCCACAAAATTTTGGGGTTTTTCCATTTTCTGCTCGTGAATCATTAAGTTGACTTCAAAATATGAATCCCCACATCCCTATTGTGTATATATGTTGGCCGCGCGAGTGATCTCGCACGTTATGACTCGTTCGCAGCCTCCGAGTCCTCTAACAACGCACTGTTACTGTTCATCCATGATTAAAATGTGAAATTGCACGTTTTGCTTCTATCTAATTGTGATGAGACTCATGTTATGTGTTGATGTGAAAGTGTAAGTTTTGAAATGTATAATTGAGCATTGGAAGCATGGGAATGTGTTCCGGAGGCTTCTGAGGTGGTGGTTGTCCACTGGAGGTAAGGAATTTCAAGTTCCTTGCGAACTCAAACTAAATTGTTATAACAATTAATTCCAAAGAAGGAATAAAGTTAAATAAGTAAATGGGGGGAAACCCACTAGGTATGTCGTGGTGAATGTGATCTACCGGATGGAGACATGTGATGGGAATGGGATTTCCCAGACTGTGAATGATGATGCCGAGTAGTGGGTCCTCCCTCTCGGAAAGTTGAACCTTGAAACTACGACCATGGTTGATAGGGGTGGTGTCCTCTAGCTTACCACGTACGTCATGGTGGAAACCCAAGGAATACTCCGGCCACCCTTGGGGGTGGGTGATGTTCATGGCACGCTCTAGGACACTACGGTGAAAGAACGAGGTTTGCCCTGGTCCCCAGGGGATATGGGGCGTGTTGAGATGGCCGAGTGCTGTAGGCCTAAAATTTAGCCATCTGGTTAAATGTTGTATAGTGGAGATGCAACCGGTGGTCGAGTGTTGCAGACCTAAAATATAGCCGTGGCTTTAGAATTTGTAGCGAACACATTCCCTTCCTCGTTCTCTCACCTCGTTCGCTAGTATGACCTACTGGCTCCAGGGTCCGCAAAGATAAATGTTAAAATAAAAATGAATAGAATGTAACTGACATAAGTAAGTGAATCGGACAATCCCAAGTGTTGTTCTCCCTCGCGTGTTCCCTTGTATTGTTCCTATGCTTTTTCTTTCCAGCTATTGTTTACCATTACCTGTTGTTAGTTAGTGGTGTATGTTTTCATTTCCTCGGCTTTATGCTCACCATTGCTCTATTTTTTTCAGATGAGAATGCCTTGATGCCTGACGAGGCCGAGTAGATCATAGAAGCTCAGTAGATAGCTGTTTTGCGTGCAGGGCTCAAGATTTGGACTTAGACTGATTAGATGTATGATAGGGATCTTTTTGGCTTTGACTTTTGTAACTGATAAAACTTGTATGGCGATATCTTATGATAGTGGATGATGGATGACATATATATGTATCAGTCCGCTATGTATTGTCGTCTTTATATGCTTCCGTAGGTTTTGCCTTGTGGTGAGTTCGAGGTTCCTAGTTGGCATCCTTCTTTGCCGGTGTCGTCTGGATCACGTCGCCAGAGCCACCTCGATTGTCGTGGCATTTAGATCTTGTGTGGTTTGTCATTGAAATTTATGGATTTTCTTGTGAACTTCTTTGGATTATTACGTAGAGTTGTATTCAGGTGTTTGTATTTTGGAAATGTCCAATTTATAGACAGAACTCTGTCCAATTTTCTGTAGAAATTTATTATTGTCATTTTACTTGCTTGTCTTTATCTTTCTAACATAGGTTATTCGATGGAGAATAATCTGGTCCATCACAATCCACGAGCAAAGTAGGGGAGAAGTTTATGGTTTGAGATTGCTTTGCCCATAATTGAAATTCTATGATGAGATCTTTGAGGATTTAGGGATAATCCCTTGAAAGAAATGAAGGACTTATAAATCTAAGAGTTAGAGGTTGTGACAGGTGGATCTCAGTGTGATTCGGAGGAGGCGAATGTTAGGATCGATTGTAGATATTGGAAGCCTCCATGAGAGAAATTGTAGAATTGCTTTGGAGATAATCCTAGTCTGATAACCTTAAGAATTAAAGTAGTTATGTCATGACGGAAAGGTAAACTTAGGAGATCCCTAATGGATTAATCTGTTTAAGGATTATGTTCTCTCATATCGCTTGTGAATCGATGCTCTCAGGATAAGTAGGAGAGAAACTCCAATTCAGAGTTGCTTTTTCATTAGCCGGAATCAGCCATTAGGAGTCTTGAAATTGAGGATTGTGAGTATTGCTTTGGGAGTTAGTTTCGGCTAGTAAATTGAGGGTCAAAATAGTTATGTTATGATAGAAGCTGATCTTGAGAATTGTAAATGGGTAGGCTTGTCTGAGGAATAGGTAAAAGAAATTCTGTATCTGGAAGAAAATGAACATCAGCACTGATTGTGAATGTTAAGGGTCTATAACTTTGGTATTGATGGTGAACCTATGGGTAGGCACAATTGTTTGGAGTAATGTAGTGTTGTATTTCTAAGTTGGGAAGCAAAATTATTTCTGAAATGTGAAAGATATGAAATTAGAAATAAGAAGTCTTATGGTCTTATTTTAAGAAAATCAAAATGATTCGGGCTGATCTAATTGGCTCATCGGTGTATGGATGAGAATCTCGAGGTTGTTAAGTATTAGGGTCTTGAGGTCTTGAGCAATTGTCTAAGACTGTACCGAATCCATGGTGACTCTTATAGTTAGGACTTCCAGTTCTGTGGTGAATCGAGACTTGTGAGAGTTGTTCTTGTAATATGGATATTGTGAGGACAATTTTAGTCATGGTTACTGTATGATTTGGGTATTCAGAATGGAATATGTGTCTGATGAAAATGTCGAATTGAGGACATACCAACAAAATGAGGAGAATGTAAAGGGTCCTGCTTTTGAAGTTTAATTGTGACTTGAGATTTATGTTAGGATTTTAACTAAGCTCAGTAAAAGAATTGAAATGCCAAGTTGTGGCAGTGACGGTAAACTGAAATCGAATAAATCGAAAATAAATGATTGATCAGAGTATACAGTGGAAAAGTGATGAACCTATGTACATAATAAGGTTTAAATTAATGTTTAGAGGAAATACTCAATCTTTAGGTTATTATAAAATGAAATGAGGCATTTTGCTTGTTTAAAGTTCGAAATTAAGTTAGAAAAGTGGTTAATGAAATAGTTTTGCCTTCGGACTTAGTAAATTTAGGCCTGGAAAGGATACGTTAAATAATGAGCACCAAGGCAATTTTAATGTTTATGGTTTTCTAGGATAACCAGCCTGATTTAGAAATGAGTTGGAGGTAGCAAGAAAGTTCTTTGATTTTGAAAATTCAAGAATGGTCAAATTTTGAGGACGAAATTCTTATAAGTATGGGAGAGTGTAATGACCCGAGCTTCCAAAACATAATAATTAGGAAAAAGATGGGCTTTGTAGGGGTATCAGCTCTCAAAATATGACAAAAGATGAGTAATTAACTTAAAATAGCTGAATTTAGGTCAAGGGGTATAGGAGGAATCAGATCAAAAAGCCCAAATATCTAAAATTGATAAATCGGGAATCAAAGTTGTAAACCGAGAAACATTAATTCATAAATAAGATTCCGGGCTTTAAATTATGATAATCATGCCCTATTAAGGTTAAATAATCAAAATTAGGGTCCAAGGATGCGAAGAATTGGGTTGGAAGGGTCAAAATGAATCCCGGATGGCAAAAACACGAAGTAGGCTCGATGCGGGCCTGACACGTGCCCAAGTAGTGCTTGAGCACAAACAGGGCGTGAAAAATAGAATGCACCACTTGAAGTGGTGCTTGAGGTGCCACCCGGTGGGTTTAGTAGAACCGGGCTCTCGAAACATGCCCGGTTGGCACTCGAGCTGGCCATCAATTTATACAGGGCACCTACTTGGTGCTCGAGCGATGTCGAGCGCCAATCACGGGCCCCTCACGTGCTTTCTTTCCCTTCATTTTTATAAGGGATTGGGGCTCATTTTGGGTGGAGCTCGACAGTAGAACAGAAAGGAGAGAAGAGACAAATGAAAGGGAAGAGAAAGGAAAAGGGAAAATCTTCCGATTTACTCTAATCAGAGTCATGGTAACTGTAAACCGAGTTTTGGTAAGTGTACCTCAGAGGCTATTTTCTATTTTCATTGCCTTTTAAGATCTCAAAAATAGTATTTATACTCTAAAAGCATGTTTTATCATGTTCTGTATAAATAAAGCCTGTTTCTACAAAATGTTTGGGTAGATTTCATGTTTATATATATATACTGCAATATCTAGCTTCAATTTCATAAAAATGTATGTGTTTGGTGTCCGTTTATCGTCTGAAAAATTTGGCAAAACACTAAGCACGAAATTGAAGGGATTTAACTATTTTTGTCCAAAATCTCTGTTATACAAAAGTTAATCTGTACTGAGATAAAGCTCTTGGTGTAATTTGTTTCTAAAAATTTTACATAGACACATACTGATAAATCATTGTGGACTTTTGAAGCAAAACTGAAGGGTTTTAGACCATTACTGTATATTCTAAAACAAATCTGAATGGTTTCTAACCGTTTCTGTATATTCTGAAGCGAAATTGAAAGATTATAAACCGTTACTATATATTCTGAAACTGACTGAAGAGTTATTGTGAAACTCTGATTGATTTCTAAAACTGAAAAGGATTTTTAGTTATGAAATAAGAAGGAAAAATGTTTCTGATACTGTTAATTAGAAACCGTAACTGATATACAGTCAGGTTAGGTTTTTCGGCATGCCTTAGAACGTTATAGTGGTAATTGATGATAACTCTATCCATAGAGTTACACGTGGTTTGCGCTTCCTCAGGGCGTTAGTTTTAGAGGGCAGAATTCTGATGATCCATCGACCTTCGGGAGGTATTTGCATATAATTCACCATTCTTCGGGAGGTATTTGTATATAGATCCCGCGAGAAGGGATCTCCTATTCCTGTCATCGGCCTTTGATTGTGTGAATTGAACACAATCTATCCTCAATTATTCACCCCCTCCGCTAGTAAGGTCTACTGGTTGGGTCCTCTACTGATAGAAAAGGAATTTTTCATATTTTATAGAATTGAGACCGATTTCAGCTTTCTGAAGCCTATTTTATCAATTTCGTATTAACGAAGTATGATTACACTGACTTCTACTTTTCGAAACTTGAGTGTCTCTGTTTCCCAACAGTTCTGTAATCTCCTGCATCATGTTCTGCTATATTTTCTGTAAATCACTACTTTATAGCATTTATGCTTCAACATGCATCTATATCTGTTTTACTACATTATGTTATGCATAAATATTTTACTGCATGCCTACATGTACCTTGCTATGCCTCGGCTCACTGTTTTACTATTTTTCCCCATCCAGATGAGACTTTAGAATTAGTGTCGGATGAGAAGGAGTGATCTAAAATTTAGCTTACAGACTTTGGAGACCTGAAGTATTTTTGGAGATCTTGAAAGGAAAATAGTTGGATGTAAAGACCTGATTTTGATATATGGTTTTGTATATAGATCTTATGCCTATGGATTTCTATATATAGAATGTATGTGACGTATGTGATAAAACAGGGAACTGTGCTTTTGCAGGTTTATAGTTTTGCTTCCACTATATACTTTTTGGTTTCTGTACAGGTCCTAGTTTGTATCTCTTGGCTGAATTCTGATAAAGTAGATAAGTTTGTTGAATTAATGCCATGGATGGTATCTGTGGTCCTGTGAATCCGTGTTATAGAAAAATTGTGGTATAAATGGATAGTTGTGTGCATGTACTTGTTTGTTATACAGGTTTCGTATAGGTTTATATTTTTGTTTAGCTCGATTTTAGGGAAAACTCTACCCGTTTTTTCCTAGAACCTTAAGTGAGACTTGGGCTTCTGTTCCTATTCTGAATGATAGAATTAATTAAGGACACAAAAAAAAATCCGTTCCATCATACCAGAAGCCTATGATTTCAAATCCTTAGTTCTTGATTTAGAATTTAGTTCGGAGTCCATATTTTAGAACCTTAACCTAGTTCTCAATTCAGAGTCAATATATCATAACTTTAACCTAATTCTCAGTTCAGAATCCATATTCAAGAATATTAACCTAGTTCTCAGTTCAGAATCCATATTTTAGAGCATTAACCTAGTTCTCAGTTCAGAATACATATTTCAGAATATTAACCAAGTTTTCAATTTAGGATCCATATTTCAGAACATTCAGTTTTCTTTTAAAACCATTATCTTTCATACTTTACATTCTGAGAGCAGGATGGTTCTTATTCAATTTAATCATTTACAAACCCTCCATACTTTACATCATGAGGGTAGGATGGTTTCTGTTCACTTTTAATCTTTACAGACCCTCCATACTTCACATCCCGAGGGTAGGAGGGTTTCTTATTCGATTTATTCCTTTACATACCATCCATACTTTACATCCCCAAGGGTAGGATGGTTTCTGTTCACTTTTATCTTTACATACCCTTCATACTTTATATCCCGAGGGTTGGATGGTTTCTATTCACTTTAATCTGTACTTACTCTTCATACTTTACATCCCGAGGATAGGATGATTTCTATTCAATTTAATTCCTTACATACCCTCCATACTTTACATCCTGAGGACAGGATGGTTTTTTTAGTTCGATTAGCTATTATTTAGTGCAATTTTGATACCTATTATTCAGTGTTTCGATGCAGTAACCTAAGGACGAGGTCATGGACTAGTTATATTGGAAACATACTGATTTACTTAACGGAGGACATTCTTATCCTTATTTATTTAACCATAATTCTCCTAACCACTAAAACCTTTCCAATTCATGCGATTAAACCTTCAATCAGTTCCAGAGCTTCTCTGTGACTTAACGATACGGTTTCAGATTAATTCCTCAAGTGTAATTTATCAGATAAACTTCATCAAACCTCCAATTAGCATTTCCATCTTAGGATTCATACATTTCTTCTTATTCTTTAACCCTTATCATATTTTAGTCGGCCGGTTTTAGAATACCCCAAAAGATTAACAGTGCATTCCTATGGGACTTTTCAGATTAAACCTTAATCGAAGATCTTTCAGATAGCTTCAGAATATCTCAAGAGTTCTACAGAATATTCATGTGGGACTTTTTAGACTAAACCTTAATCAGAGATCCTTCAAGTAACTTTAGAACATCTCAGAAGTTCTACGGTATATTCCTTTGTGACTTTTCAGACTAAGATTACCTCATTGCCCTTATCATATTTCAGAATCATAGTTATATCTCAAAATTTAGAGAACTTATACAAATAACCCCCAAATTTTGACCTAGGGTTTCACATGGAGCTTTTGGACCATAATCGGACATCCTACACATGTACAGTCATGAAACTGAAGCCCTATATTGCGATACATACAAATAAACTTAAAATCTATCTGTTTAATTTATAGAAACATGCTTTGTATGCATTAAACAGAGAGAAACAATAATTTAGAGTATAAATACATTTTTAGGGATACAGAAAAATAGTAAAAATGGTATAGAACGTTCGGGGTACACTTGCCTTAGCCTGCTCTACTGTTATTTTTACCCAGATTGGAGCGAAACGGGCGGATTTCTCCCTCTCCTTCTCTCTTCCTTCTTCTCTCCCACTGCTCTTCGCTGGAATGGCCGAAATGGCCGAAGGGAATCACGCACGACGCTGATATATCAGTCGGGGTGCTCAAGCACTGCTCGAGCGCCAACTAGGCGCTAGGCACACAAATTTGCGCCTGGGTGGCGTTTGAGTGGTCCTCGAGCGTAGCGTGTCGTAGCCTCCTTGCCCCCACTCTTCCTAAGGAGAGCCTTGGACGGTCCTTCTCATAGATTTACGCCTCATCGGCACTCGAGCGATGCTCGAGCACTAATCCCATGTTCTTCCTATTTTCTCCTTTTTACTTCGATTTTTATTTTTTCCTTATTCTTAAGCCTAATTATGTTCATCATCAACTTAATTTTTTTATAATTACCATGTTTCGGGATCGAGATCTCATATCACCCTTACTGTAATGTCCTGGTTTTCAAAAAATGTAATTAAGGTTGTATAAGCAGCTTTTGGCTTAATTAATTTATGAAGAGTTATCTTAACGGCCTAGAAATTATCTAAGGACAGGAATAGTAGATTAGCAATGGTTGGCTGAAAACATGGTAATTATGTAAACTCGAAATTTGGTAGCAAGTGTTGACCAGAAATTGTTTTCGTTGATCGACTTAAATGACAATTCTTCTGGAGACGTTTTTTTTTTCCAGAGACCATTTTCGAGCAAGACTGAATGATATTCGGAGACCACGAATGCCAAAGGAATTTTCGGAGACCTTGCGAATGATATCCGGAGATCTTGGAGAACAGGGGGATGTCCGGAGACCTCAGATGAATTTTCCAGAGACTGTGTGTAATGTACCGATTTTTAAGGATCTTTGATAATAAAAAATATTAAGTTATGAAGACTTGAGTTTTTCATAGCTGATAAGGAACGAGTTATGAAAATAGTGTCCGGTCAACTTATATTGACCGACTGTTGGGCATAAAGGGCTGCTTTTGTGAGGCAGACTTTGCTGGACAGCTTTGCTGACCTGCTTGAAGATACAAAATGCTGAGCAGCATTTTGAAGAGGAAATTGCCGGACGGCTTTTGTCGGCCTACTTCTGATACAAAATTTCCGGGCTGCTTATGTGACACAATTTTCGGGCTGCTTTGAGGTTCTGAGCTGCTGTTGTAAGCAAAATGCCAGGCTGTATTTTTTAAAGCCAAAATACCGGGCGGCTTTAGTAATGCGCTTTGCTAGGCAGTTTTTGTAATGCACTTTGCCTGGCTGCTTTCTGAGAAAATTGCCGGGCTGCTCTTAAGACAAAAATACCGGGCTGCTCTTTAGAAGAAAATGCCGGGCAACTTTGAGATGATGATTGCCAGCTTATTTTTGAAACAAATTGCCGAGTGGCTTTTGTGGACAAAATGTCGGACAGCTTTGAGGATGAAATTCTGGAGACCATGGATGGAATTCCGGAGGCCTTGGATGAACAATTTTCCGGAGACCTTGAAGATGATTTCCGGAGACAAGTAAGTTCCCGGAGACAATTACGTAAGTTTTCAGAGACGATTTTCAGAGATGATTAAGTAAGTTTTCGGAGATGATTTCTGCAGATCGTGAGGAATTTTCGGAGGCCATGATTTTTAGAGACAATGATTTCGGAGATGATCCGCAGAGAGAATTTGGAGACGATTTTCAGAGAGAATTTGGGAATGTTTTCGGAGACTTTTTCCGGAGATGATTGTGTGAACTTCAGAGATGAATTTGGGTGATGGTTTCCGGAGATGAATTGTGGCGAATTGTGTAAATCTCCGGAGATGAATTGTGTGAATTAGGGAGACGAATTTGGGGGAGAAATTCAGAAAGGATTTTCAAAGTATTTTGCAAGCGTGTTATAAGTTTAATGACAGAGCTGGTAAGTCTATTAGATCATCAGAATCAGTGCAAGCCCATACTCTACTTCCACCTACTCCGCTGATGTCCTGAAAAGGAAAGTGGAGTAAGAAAAGCAGTATGAAGTAGATAACTTGCCCCCACTAACTCCCACTAACCCTAACGTCTATAAATACTAGACTTGGGAGCTAGATTAAGGGAGCTAACTTGAGGAAAGCAAGGGGAAGAAGGAAAGGAGGAGTTTCGGCTAGGCCTAAGTAAAAGATTTCCGACCAGATCTAACTAAGGAAATTGATAGATCCGATTCCAGACAAGTGTACCTTACATTTTTTATAAATCCATGTTTAAAATCCGTGAAGTAATATCGTTTTCATGCTCTCTCTATTATGTATCTACGTGACACATGTTAAGGTAATTGATTTCTGCATATTGTTATTGTTTATAAATATATCATTGAAGAACTTAATAAATTGAATTAAGGAAGAACTTCAGTTAATTGCACGTTTAAAATAAGTTTGGTTAATTACTGATTTGCACGAAGTTCGATATCTGCATGTTTAAAAAAGTCCGGCATTTGCATGTCTAAAGAAGTCCGGTATTTGCATGTTTTAAGAAGTTCGGTTAATTGCTTGATTGTGTGAAATTTGGTGGTATGCATCATTGAAGGATTTTGGTTACATGCATTATAAAAAGAACTGCAATCCTTTGCTTGTTAGAGAACTTCAAACCTTTGTGCATGACGATGTTGTTTCAACTTCAGATTTTTGGAAGAACATGGTTTACATAAATGGAGTTTGACGGCTGAGAGCTGCAGGCCTTAAATGTAGTGGTTATAAACGGCCGAGAGCTGCAGGCCTTAAGTGTAGTGGTTTTGGCTGGTCAAGACTACAGACCTTTAATGTAGCGTTTGATGAGATATGATATGGAATATAATGGCCGAGAACTGCAGGTCTTAAATGTAGCAGTTATGGACTGTTGAGAGCCGCAGGCCTTAAATGTAGTGGGTTTTCAGTATTGGATTTTGGAATTAGCATATATTTTGGAATGGATTCACATGAAAATGAATTCTGCTCCTGTTTTGAGATTTCCTGCAAATGACTTTCACCATGAATTATAAAAAGGACCTTAACCCACGTTTTATGTTTTAATGCTTTATATGCATTTTGTTACCATGAATGAAAATTGTATGAAGACATGTATTTATGCATATGGGTACCTTGCTAGGCTTCTACTCACTCTTCTTCTATTTTCCTAACTTTTAGATGAGTTTATGCCGGATGAGAAAGAAATTGATCAGGATGGACTAGCTAGGACAGAATGCTTGATTTGAACGCTTGTAACAGTTAAATATTGACCTCAATGTATTTTGGAATGGTTTGGGAAATTTTGTATTGTGGACTTGCGATGTAAATAAAACAAGTATTTAGACGCTTTCGTCAAATTGTAGGGGTTGTGGAATTTTGACGTTCTGTAGCATCTCACTCGTCTTTGTTTTGCGTTGCAACTGATCGACCTTGTTTTCTGGTCGGTCAAGTTAAGGTTGACCAAGAACCATGACCGGCCAGCTTGAGGACCAACTCAAGGAGTTTGGCCTCACACGATCCTATGCATGCATGGTATAAGAATAGAAACATTTTTAAGTCCACCCTTTCATGTCATTTTTTTTAGAATTTATTTATTTAATGTTAGTGTCCGGTAATTGACAGAGGTCATATAGGGTGGAATATGGCCGGTCCATCACACTTGCTCTTATTTCCCCCTTTTAGATAAATTAGTACCTGATAAGAAGGACCAAAGATGGGAGTTGGCTAGAAGAAGCTTGTGGAGCTTGAAGGCTTTTGAAGATTTTGAAAGTTTGAGAAATTGTGAATATATATAGTAAATATTTGGATGTGAAATGAATATAAAGTATATAGTTATTACATGTTGAATATTGTTATGGTTATTGTTTTTGCTTCCGCAGATTGATGTATGGCTATAGTTTGCTTCCACTATTTTTGTGAGGTTCCGGATTTGTGAACCCGATAATAATGAGGTGATTAGTATGTTAATGATCAATACTAAACTTATGGGATGATTAAGGTTTGGTATCGGAAGAGAAATCGGGAAAATCATTCGGTCCGGGTCATTGAAAGCCACCCGTGAGTTTGCGCTGCTGGGTGCTCGATCCGGGGCTCGAGCGGATAAAGCAGAACCGCCCGTGGCCTGGCCGCTCGCCGGCCGCTCGAGCGGCCGGCGCAGTATATAAGTCGCGTCGCGACTTCTCCTCGCCATTTTTCGCACGGCCGAGGGTTTGGAGGAGAGAGAGTGGGGCGCGACCGAAGAGATAAGAAGGGAGATCGAGCCCGGGAGTCCGATTCCGCCCGAGAGCCAGGTATAAAGGTGAAAGCACGCGTCGAGGCAAGTGTTCTCATACCCACTTCTCGTTCTCTCTCGATGTTTTATGTATTTTCGTTGGGTATTTTGTGTCGATACCCACGGGGAACGTTAGGATCTCGATACCCATGCCTTGAGGTCCAAGAAAATGTGGTTAGTTGTCCGATTCGTGTCCGATTCGCCCGGGTGGGTTTTACCGAAACCCTAACCTACGGGATTTTGGGGGTTTCCCGTTTCCCGGCCTCGTATCATGAAATTGACCTCAAAATTGGAATCCCCACGTCCCAATGATGTATATACGTCGGCCGCGGGTCCGATCTCGCACGTTTGGACCCGTTCGCGGCGTCCGGGCCCTCTAAAGGGGCGCCATCTTTATTCACCCAGCCGGAAGGTGATAATTGCGCATTGTCACCTTCGTAAAATGATGATGTGATCCTAGAATACGAATACCCGTACCCCAATTGTATGTGTATATCGACCGGATGCCGAATCCCGCAAGATTTGACCCGTTCGTGGCATCCGGGAGCCTTGAAAGAATTTCGTAATGGTTAACCCGAAAGTGAATGGGAAGTTGCATACTTCCACCCTCGTGATAAGTTAAATCAAACCCAAATGTGTAATATCGTGTACAAAAAGTACGTACGAATCTACCGGACGTCTGATTTCCAAGTATCGAACCGTGTACGGCGTCCGGGTGTTCAAAGAGAAATCCGATAATGTTCACCCAAAATGAAATGAGAAATGCAAAGTGATATGTGATCATAATTGTAATGAAAGTAACGTTTAAATGATTAAACGTGAATGTAAACCCCGAACGTGAATCCGCGTGCTGAAGGCAAAGGAATGAGTCTCGAAGGTTCCAAAGGGACTTGTGATCATTTGAGGTATGAATCTAATCTATATTGTGAACTTGGAGTGATTTGTTGTGGATTAAGGGAATCGAGTCCCACCGATTGTGAATAAGGAATTGAATTCCATTGGATATGGAGAACCGTGACGAGAATGGAAGGGAGTCCACATTATACTTGTGATGATATGATCTCCTGGATGGAGATGTGTTTGATGATGTAATCTCCCGGTTGGAGATGATTGTGATGGGAATGAGATTTCCCGAGATGTGATTGTGTGGCAAATGTGGATTTTCCTCTCCAAGTGTCGAACCTAACCCTGAAACTAGGACCCTGAGTCATATGGGTAGTATTCTTTAGTGTACCATGTCCATCGTGGTGGTAACCCGAGGGATACTTGGCCACGTATTCTGGCCGCTCGTGTGAGCGGGTGATGTCTGTGGTACGCTTTAGGAAACTACTGTGAAAGAACGATGATTGCCCTGGACCCCGGGGGTGTGGGGTGTGTCGACGCTACATATTGAGATGTAGTCGTCTGAGATGATTGTTGCATGGATGCAACCGAGGGTCGTGTGCTACCGACCGAAAGTAGTAGCCGTGGCTTTAGAATGTGTAGCGAACACATTCCTATCCTCGTTCTCTCGCATCGTTGGTTAGTACGATCTACTAGCCGGGGTCCGCAAAGATGATATAGTAATGAAAATGAATAATGTTCAATCGATGAACCCATGAATCAAGTGATTCAAGATAGAACCGTGAAACTGTAATGAGAACCGTGAGAATCTTGTGAATCCAAATGATGATCAATCAGTGTAATTGTGAGAATGGTAGGAATCAAGTGATTCCAGTTATTCCTGTTCCCTCTCCTGTTCCCTGATTTTGGAAAGTATGTATTCCCTCCCGTTTCAGTCCTTGTTCATGCCTTGGAGGGGTGTTTATGATTACATTTGCTGAGCTGCTGGCTCACTCTTGCTGCTGTTGTCTCTTTTTCAGATGAGAACACTTAGGTGGCGCATGTAGATAGAGCAAGGAGAGAGACTTGCTCGATGAGATTGGCTGGACGGCGAGTGTGCGAAGGCTTTGGACTTAGAGTTGGATCGGATTGTGGATGGCCACTCGGGGTTGAGCGTGACTCATTATTGTTGTTTTATGGTTTTATTATGCTTCCGCAGATGTATGATGATTTAGTTATGCTTCCGTGTCTGTATATTTATGTTTTGAGTTTGGTTTCATTAGGTGGCATCTCTCTAGATCCAGTATAGTAGGTTGTGTACTGTATTGGAGCCATGGATGATATGGCAGTGTTGTGATCCTGTGTGGCGTGTTGTAGGCTTTGAGTTAAGCCTTTGATAGATGTGTGCTTGTTGCAGGATGATATTTAAACAGGTTGTATTTTAGTTTTCGTCCAATTGCAGAGGAAACTCTGCCGGATTTTCTGTAGAGTCCATAGGTTAATTATGGGCTTTAGGGTGTGTGTAGTCTTTGACGGAGGTTATTCAATGGAGAATAATCCGTTCCGTCACAATTTTAATTTTGGATTTGTACAGGTTCCTAGATGGCATCTCTATTTAGATCCAATATGGTAGTTAATAGTACTTTGTTGGTGCCATAAATGATATGGTATTTGTAGATCCTGTTGATGTGTTGTGGATTAAATTTTGAGGACTATCTATGTACATGTTTTATACAGGCTGTGTTAATTTAGGTAGTTTTATTGGTTTTATCTATTTTTAGAGGAAACTCTATCCAATTTTCTACAAAAATTGATGTGTTTTAATTTTATGGGCATTAGTTTGGTATGTTTATTGATGGAGGTCATTAGAGAAAAATAACTCGTTCCGTCAAAGGTGAATATGCTTGGTAGGGGAGCAACTTAGAGAGATGGAGGATTGAGGTCCGTTGGGTGCGCTCAATTAGGGGCAGTTTTGAGAAATAGATGATTGAGCTCCAATAAGTGTTCTCGACCGAGGAGTAGTTTAGAGATGGAAGGCTGAGCTCCAATGAGTACTTCTAACCAAGGAGCGGTTTAGAGATGAAGGATTGAGTTTCAAAAAGTGTACCCAGTCAGAGGATAGCTTTGAGAGATATAGGGACTGAGTTCGAATGAGTGTGTCTCAACTGAGGGGTGGTTTAGAGATGAAGGGTTATGTTCCGATGAATACGCTCGGCTGGGGGACAGCGTTGAGTGATTGAGAGTTGAGCTCCAATGAGTGCATGTGACCAAGGGGCAGTTTAGAGATTGAGGGCTAAGCTTCGATGAGTCTACTCGGCAAGGGGGCGACTTACTATAGAGAGAGGGTTCTATACTCATTGAGGAGTGGTTGGTTAATGAATTACTCGCAGGTGGGTGGTTAATCGGTGGAGGAAAAGATTTCTTGGTGCTAATAATGAAGAGGACAATGCTTGTTGGTCCCCACTGTAAGATACTGATTTTTAAAATATGATAATCAGGAATAATTAAGTTAATATAAATAAATTGAGGTAAAAGAAAATTGGAGAAATTTGATTGAAAAGCCAAAAGACTTGGAATTGGCAAAAATCGGGAACAGGCGTTGTAAGCACTAAAAAGTTAATTTGTAAATAAGATTCGAGTTTTAAATTATGATAATCACGATTTATTAAGCTAATATAATTAAAATTAAGATCCAAGACTATGAACAATTGGGTTAAAAGGGTCAAAATGTGTCCTGGACGGCGCTTACGCAAAATTAGCTTACTGCAAGCTTGCCTCAGGGCTGAGGTGCGACCGGGGCATAAAAAATAGAATTCCGTGCACAAGGCACATATGGGGTGCAAATTCCAAAATTGGCGTGCCCAAAGCTCGCCGGATGCGTGCTCGAGGTGCAATTTTTAGTGCTACGGCGCTCGATTGGCCCTTGAGGTGCTAATTTGGGTATTTAGGTGCACAAATTATTTTATTCTGCCATTTTTCAAAAAAAGTAAAGAGAGGATAGAGAGAAAATGTGAAGGAGAAGAGAGAGAAGGGAAGATTGGGGCTCTTGGGTCTGTTTCTGACTTAGAGATAACTGAAGAAATTGTAGATCAGGTCGAGGCAAGTGCACCCATATACTTTTTTTCTTCTTGTCACACTTTTCATTCCTTTTTCTCAAGGTATTTTCATTCAAATGCCCGTCTAAGCTCATATTTTGTAAAACCTATGTCTTGAGCATGTATATATGTTGATTTTATGTTTAATTTCTAGGTTTTGTGAGGTATTATGCTTCTAACGAAACCCTAACCTCACGCCCCGTATTTTTTCCCGTTTATTTTGGGATTTATGTATAATACGGAGTTAAAGCTTAGAACCCTAGCTTATGAACATGATTATTTGGTATTTGTTCACATGTATTTGGTATATATTATTTTGTAGGTTCCAAAAGTATTGTTGGATGCTTTTGTGAAGGGATTTGTTGTCCGGAAGCTACAAAGTTTTATTTGGCTCAATGTGATAAGGATTTTCTAAGGTTCCCCAAGCTTTATGTTAATTTGTGCATGTATTTGAAATTATGTAAAGATTTAAGATTCCAAGTGAATGATAATATGTATCTGTATCTGAAAAATATGAGAATTATGTAAAGTATTTGAAGGGAACTCCACAATTTGTTATGTTTGATGATTTGTTCTCTAAGGAGTGAGAACTTTGTATAAGAATATGGTGGACCTTCCCTTAAGAATAAGTAATCATGAAACTGAACCAAGGATTTATATTTCAGAGGGTGGTATTCTCTAACATACCTTAAGATATTACATTGGTAGACCGAGGAATACTCCTGGGCCACGAGAGGTTCTATGGTGGCATATGCGTTATCTGGTCTCGTATATTGGCTGAAAGATATACCATCCGCCATGGGATGTTAAAGTTGAGGTATCCTGGATAGTGCCTTAGAATGTGTGGATGCATACACATTCTGTTCATCGTTCGGCTACTCTATTAGTTGATAAACCCTACTAGCCCTGGTCCCTAAATAATGAATCAAATTTGACATGTTTTAAAACCTAAAGGAATTTGATATAAAATATGGAAAGATAAATGTGTTCCTGTTATGCTCCTATTTCCTTCTCTTACCATATTTTAAGTATATTGCTTATTGTCCTTAATTATATTGTGCATTGCTGAGTATTCGACTCCCTCATTGCTGTTTTTTTGCCTTCAGATGAGTACAAGCTGATGGCCGATGACGCGGAGTAGAGACTAGCAGTTGGCTAGGCTGCAGATTTGGAGGATAATTTTGTAGACATATATTTTATGGTTTTGTACTTTATGGAGTACTTTTGTAGATTTTGATGGATATGTATTTGTATCTTGATGATGTGCAGATAGTTTAGTTTTTGCTGTGTATTGATGGATGCATATGCTTTTGAAGGTTCTTATGGTTAGATTTTTGGGTACCTAGTGTCATCTTTTATTTGCCGATGTTGTATCCAGGAGATATGAGGTTGGAGCCACGCATTAGTTTTGTGATAGACTATATTTTCTACTAAAAATTTGGCAGAGTTTCGTCTATAATAGGGCCATCAAGCTGATACAAAACCTGTACAATGATCCTGTATAACCAGTATATAATCTAATAATAACCCAGAATCCATTAATAATCAAACTCAAACATCCAGACAACGCAAGAATAGCATCCAAAAGTTTACACAAGATCCAATTGCCACATAATATTTGCAGCTCTAACGCTGTGTATCTAAACACAATGTCGGCCAAAGAGAGATGCCACTAGGCATCTGTTACAAATTACAATAACCTGTGGATGTATAATAAATCTAAACACAGTGGAAACTAAATTATCTAATCATTAGTTATATATATAATATACATTAACATTCCCAACTGAAATATAAATATATACAATTATCCATAATATATGCAAAATAGCAAATTATAAGTCTTCGATATGATCTTTCAAATCCAGAGCCTAGTCTACTTCCAATTTCTACGCTGTTTCATTGGGTATAATAGGCCTGTGCTAATCTGGAGGCAAGAGAAGACAGTAAGGGTAAGCCAAATACTCAGCAAATACAATATAATCAATGACAATTATATTATATGCAAAATAAAGTAAAAGAGAGATATATGAGCATAATGATGATGCGTAAATATAAAGTATGATCGAATGTATTTTCTGAATATAATTGACTTTTCATGTTTTATCTTTCTTCTTTTGGGGATGTAAATTTATACATAATTACTCATCTTTGCGAACCAAGACCAGTAAGCCTTATTAGCTAAAGGTGTAGGAGAACGAGGAAAGGATCATGATACTCCACATGATCTAAGGCCGTGAGCTCTTATTTTAGACCCAAAGGAGGGGCCATCTACATATCATACTTGTAGACAGGCCAATAATAATATGCCCCCACATGTACCCCCGAGGCTTAGAGGTAGTCATCGTCCTTCCACAGTAATATCCTAAGGCTTGCCAAGAGTATTACCCGCTATAATACGCGGTCAGGATAATCCTTGAGTCTCTAGTACAACACTAATGGCATGCCAAATTTAAAGTTAAGCCTAATTATTGACTACTTCTCTGGCTTAATACAAAATTTCAAACGAACTAACAGGCTCTTACCTTGATACCTCCTACATCTCGAGAATGATCTTCCATTGGAACCTTAATCCGACTCCAAAATTTCTAAGCCAAGGGCCCACATGCTTCTATTGTGCTACTCTGATTAACCATTTACTAGGACACTAAGAATCTTCTTGCAATTCGTGTCTATTGATTCATATCAGACTCCTAGGTTACCTGGCAATTATGAACCTGAGAAAAATCCTAATAACATCAATACAACTAAGGCAAGGCCCAAAATCTTAAGATTACAATCAACCCAAGTAACGCAATTGAGCAATCACCCAAAAGCCTCAAATTCGAATACTCACCAAACTTATCGTCTTGTTGGCATACCAACGAGCCAACTTATACATTCTGGTCGTATCACCCAAATTCACGATAAATGGCCTGTCCTTGCCAGCCAAATTCACGATTATGCAAATAGTATCATGATTATTGCTGCCCTAACATCCTCAAAACCGAAATGGTGAAGGCTCTTCATCTCATAATTCTATGACCTCACTACTTAGGAGGCCACTCTCCCTCCTAAAACCAAAGGCAGAGCACTCCCTTCGTTTAGATATTAGGAGCTAGTTGAGATTCACTCTACAATATCTCTTATGATGCACCGAGGTAAAACCCAATCTGAAGATTCTTGTCAGCCATCTATCAGCAATAATATTCATCTTTCTTGAAGGACACCGAAATACCCCTTTTAATCCTTAAGCAAATAACCCGTTAGCATGTTAAATGATCCCTTCATCTTTATGACACAACGCCTCAAACCTTGAAAATCATTGGACACAATTATCTCTATAAACGACACCTATAAATCCTCAAGCAAGAACCTCAATAGCTAACACCAAACTATAGGTGGGATAATTTTAGTCATAGGCTTTATATCCACTAACCAAGGGCAACCACCCAAACAAGTCAAGAGATATACAATCCTAGAACTTCCTCAAAAGATCACATTCTACCATAACTTACTAGACCCATCAGGGGTAAATTCGAACAATAAGGTCAACATCTAATCCTTAATTCCTCAAAGGCTACTGTAAGATCTCGATCCCAAAATATGACAAATGTAGAGTAATTAAGTTGATAATAATCATGATTTGTCTTAATAATAAGAAAAGATTTGATACCAAAGTAAGAAGGAACAAAATGGCCAAAAGTATGCTTGGCACTTGATCGGCGCTCGAGCACCGAGCTAGGCGGAAAAGTGAGAAAGCACCACCCAAGTGGTGCCTTTGGCAGAGCGGGGGCGGTGGCAGCCTACGAGGCTGGTGCTTAATCAGCGCTCAAACGCCAACCGAGGCACAAAAATATGAAACTGGGGCTTGAGGATAACTCAACCTGTGCTCGAGCGTTAGTCCTCGGGTGAGTCACGTGACCCTTTTCCTTTGCATTTTAAATGGGAAATTGAGGAGAGAGAGCGACCAGCCTCGACCAAAACCAAGGTAGAACAGAGGAGAAGGAGAGGAAGGAGAGGGAAGAGAAGAGGAGAGGGAGAAAACCGCCCGTTCTAATTTGATCCTGATAAAAATAATGGGAGATCAAGCTCAGACAAGTGTACTTCGGACATTATTTACCATTTTTATAGTGTTTTAACATCTCTAAATTTGTGTTTATGTATTAAATCTATGTTTCTTGATGTTTATTATAAATAAAGTATATTTCTCCTGATTAATCGAACAAATTTCATATTTATCTGCATGTATGACAATATATAGCATTGATTTTATGAAAAATGATGTACTTGGTATCTGATTTATGTTAGAGAGTTTCATGCAAAACCCTAGAACGAAAATGAGGGATTTTGGTGTTTAAATTCCATAATTTGTGATATGTAAAGGCTTATTTGTAAAAAGGTAATGTTCATGTTATGATTCGTAACTGAAAAATTTACATGGAATTGCACTGTTGAGTTTACGTGGATTTTAAAAGTAGCCTGAAAGGTTACTTCCCTGATTTTGACCAATTTACTAATATACGATAAGCTATAAGTTAGGAAATAAGCAGAAAAATTTTTTTGATTCTGTCAATTAAGACCCAAGACTGAATATGGTTAGGTGAGATTCTTTGGCACGCCTTAGGACATTACGGTGGTAATTGGGGATAACTCTATACATGGAGTTATACGTGGTTTGCCCTTCCTTGGGGCATTGTTGAAACTTATCCTGGAGGTTATAAATCCTCCATCGGCTTTGAATTGTGTGCCGTAAACACAATCGGTCCCTATTATCGTCACTGTTCCTGGCCTTCGATTGTGTGGTGAAAACATAATCTATCCCCAATTACTCACCCCCTTAGCTAGTAGGGTACACTAGGATATTAAGCGAGAACTTTTAAAGAAACAAATGAGAATTGGGACTGTTTTATGAACTCCAATGCATGTTTAAATAGAATCTTGAGTTATTCCTATTTCCATGATTTTGCCTTCCTGTACATGATTTGTTAATGATTCCTTGACCTCTATCTCTTGCCTGCTTGTTTTTACATGTTCTAATATTATATTATGTTTTTCGATTTTCGATGCCTGTTTTACTGGTTTATGATTTCCGAAACATAATTATACTGATTTGTGCTTCCTTGGCTTTCATGTACCTTTATGTTCTTGAATATTTTCGTATTACTGTTCATCTATACTTATATTCTGCATGAAAGCATTAAGTTCTATATATTTTGGTACCTTATTGGGTTTCAGCTCACTGGTTTATTTTTTCCCTCCAGATAAGGATATAGCGATGATACCGAACAATCAGGCATAGCTAGAGCTTAGCAAAGAATTGGATGGAGTCTGGAGCCCTTAAAGACTTAGGAATTTGATGGTGTTAATATAGTTGCTAAATGTAGAAAATGAAACTATGTATTAATAGTTGTAATATGTCTTGTATTCTGTTGGAACTATGTTGATACTTCCGCAGGTTTATATTACGGATTTAGTTGCTTTCGTTATTCTGTACTTTGAATATGAACAGGTCCTAGACGGCATCTCTCATTTGAAATCTGGTATAGTAGATAGGGTTGTTGAATTAAAGCTATGGATGACTTTCGTGGTCCTGTGTACGTGTGTTATAGGATGTAGATTATGATATTTAGATAGTTGAGTGCATGTACCGATTATGTTATATAGTTTTTATTCAGGTTTATGTCTTGGTTTAGCCCAATTTTAGAGAAAATTCTGTCTGTTCTCCCCTAGAACCTTAAATTGAGATTTTGGACTTTAGTTTCTGTATCGGTATTGATGAAAAAAATTTGAGGATAAACAAAAATCCATTTCGTCACATCTACCATTGCATGACCCATTCCGACGGATACTAATACTCTCCAAGCCAAATGCCTCACGGCGCTACAATCTTCAAGAAACACTTATTGGATTACCCTTCCGGGTTAAGCTAGACCCAAGAAAGTCACACACCTTCAAGACATCAATCAATCCTTCCCGAATGAGCCATCGCTCCAAACTCTAAGGAATTGCATTCATGTTATTAGAGAAACTACATGCCTAACATAATAGTTCTCCTTATTCCCTTCACACTCGAGCACACGGTCGATCGTCATTCATAATTCATGATATGATCCTCAAATAGGGTTCACACATCCTCTTAATTCTAGAATTCATCAATGAGACAATCACCACATTGATGTATTTATGACTGGAAGGTCGAATTCATAAATCTCACGAAAATGCCAACGAACCTACAGAACCCAAATAGCATTATTGGAACTTATAATGACTATATCTTAATTTCAAAAGCTATTGTAGGTACAATTCTCGATTACCCACAATTGATATCATTACGGGTACAGATCAACCCTGGAAAACATCAATCCCTTACAATAAACTAAATAATTCACCTACTTATTTCTCAATGCCGGCTTATCAAACCATTCATCTCCCGATTACAAGGTGTCATATCGTTACCAACATAGTTCATACTTAACATGGTATCTCACCAACCAAAACATCATCAACATCATATCAAACCTTAGCGCCACAAGGTAATTAAATTAGCACAACCAATCATATCTACAGACCCGAAAAAATATTGTGGACCTTGTTGCAACTATCATAAGTCCATGATCTTCAAATAAACGAATAAGCTTAGAAAATACAATTAGAAATGTAGGCTCCGACTTCCCAAAATAACACACATATACCGAACATCAAGATCCAGGAACCTTATCTCCCGCTATGATGGACGACACTTCTATATTTTGTGCCATCACTGCGAAGCCTTGATTTAAGGTACCGACTTCTTAAACTGTCGAACCCATGGGATTAGGGCAATTCCTAATCGTACAGTCGATTTATCCACAATTGAAACATGCTTCCAAAATCCCATCAAAATAAAATATTCAACCATGAACATATCCGACGATATCTCTTTAATCTTGAGACCTATGATCCTTTTCATGTCAACCACCCGAAGTCGACTTCACATCTTATCTTATATGGGACAACATTACCTTATTTTCTTCTAACGCTGGATGACCGTAACATCATCTTAATTCTTAGGACCCATATGCCATCCTCTATAGAATCCGAGCCACCCAAAGGTTTAGGTACTTAAGCATATCCAAATCGATTATAAATCGACATCCTTGGATTCATTAATATAAAAAATTAACTCTAAGTTATACTAACCTCAAGCTATCAATCCCACCTCATCCATCATACTTGAAACATCAATCAAGCATTCATTCTTAGCAAATTACTAACCTAAGGACTTCAACCCAAAGCCAATCACCTAAATATCGAACCAAAATCGATTAATCTAGGCCTCAAATCAACACCGACCAATTCAAGCTCTAAATCGGCACCAATCAAATTAAAACCTTATGATGCCTCCCTATAGCTCCTTTCGACCTCACGGTTGACCACTATCATGAGCAAACCCTCATTTAGGAGCCACAGCGGTTACTCACATCCTATTTGAAGGCAACGTAACACAGGTTAGGCCACTTTTAGGACACTAACTAGGATGCGTAAGTTGGATAACCAAACTCATTCTCTAACTCTAACTTAGTTCAAGCCTAAGCTAGTCAACCAGGATAACTAGAACTATCTAATCTAACTTAATTTTCGTATGCCTAGATCTACTCATCCAATCAATCCAAATCTATCCTAAGCTTTCGCATACGATTCAAATCCAACCTAAGACATCTCTTTTTCTCTAATTGCAACTGTGATGGATCGTATTTTCTGTCAAAAATCTGGCAGAGTTTCGTCTCTAATACGGCCGTCAAGATGATGCAAAACCTGTACAATGATCCTGTACAACCATTATATAATCTCAAAATAATCGAAAATCGATCAATAATCAAACTCCAACATCTGGACAACACAACAATAGCATCCAAAAGTTTACACAGGATCCAATTGCCACATAATATTCACGGCTCTAATACTGTATATCTAAACACAATGTCTGCCAAAGAGATGTAAGGATCAGGCTGCTAGGACATAGCAACTTGGCTTTAACGGGAAAATGATAGAGGAAGTTGTTGAGTTTGGTCACTCCTTGTGGGATGAGTAAACAAATAAAAAGTCATCAGAGGTCGCCCACTACTTGTGCGGTGTGCTGCAAGCTGTCTGCAGCAATAGACCCAGGACGACCAGTGATATCAAGGGCCGAGGACTTTAGGACTTTATGACCTGAGGACTTGTGCAAGATATGGCTGGAACGGGCAACTTAGCCAGTTGGCCAAAATGGCCAGGATGGCCAAATGGAAGGTTGGCAAAATGGCAGGATGCCCATGTTGCCAAGAATGGCCAAAATGCCCAGAATGGGTAATTTGGGTGGAATGGTTCATTGGGTTGTTCGGTGCAAAATGCCAGAATAGTACATTTTGCCAGTTTAGAGCAAAATACTAGAATATACATTTTGCCGATTTGGTGCAAAATGCTGGGACGGTGCATTTTGCCGGTTTGGAGTATTTTATCAGAATGTAGCAATTTGCCGGTTTGGTACAAAATATTTGGATGGTATATTTTACCGGTTTGGAGTATTTTGTTGGAATGTAGCAATTTTTCCAGATGGAGCAAAATGCCAGAATGGTAGATTTTGTCGATTTGGTGCAAAATGCCGGGATGGTGCATTTTGCCGGTTTGGAGTACTTTGTAGAAAAGAAGCAATTTGCTAGGATGGAACAAAATGTTGGAATGGTACATTTTGCTAGTTTTGGTGCAAAATGTCGGGATGGTACATTTTGCCGATTTGGAGTATTTTGCCAAGATGGAATCAATTTTCCAGGATGGAGCAAAATGTAAGAATGGCACATTTTGCTAGTTTGGTGCAAAATGCCGGGATGGTGCATTTTTCCAGTTTGGAGTGTTTTGCCGGAAAGAAGCAACTTTTCGGGATGTAGCAAAATGCCAAAATGTTACATTTTGTTGGTTTGGTGCAAAATGCCGAGATGGTGCATTTTGCCGATTTAGAGTATTTTGCCAAGATGGAGCAAATTACCAGTATGGACCAAAATGCCGGTATGCAAATGACCGATACGATTTTATCGGTTTGGATTGGAAATTCGGCAAGCATGCAATTTTGATTGCCTTAAATTTACCAGTATGCTTTTACCCATTTGAAATGATGTTTTGGCAAAAATGGACGGTATGGGAATTCCCAGAATGGATGATCAGTTTGGGAGAAGAGGGTGGTGTGGAATTCATTTACCGGTATGGAATGCTGGTTTCCTAAGACATTTCAGAATACAGTTGTCTAATTAAGAATAGTTGACCGGACTAAAATAGTTGATTGGAAGTTGGCTTGGCGTGCTTGCTGCGCACCGTGGACTGTGCTTGAGTGCCAATCCGTAAAAGTCGTGTCCAGGTTTTATAATTGTTGGCTGTGCACCTTTTTTGGGGGAAAAACATTTGGGTAGAGAGAGGCATGGAGAAGAGAGAAAAATGGAGCAAATGAAGCCCCTCGGGTCCAATTATAGCTTGGAGCTAGTTTGAAAAGTTGTAGATTGGGTCGAGACAAGTGCTCCCATACAATTTTTATCTCATGTGTTGAATTTTATTTGTTTTTTATCAAGCATTACCATTCCAATATCCACCCAAATTATGAAAAATTTGTAACCTATGATTAGCAGTTAAAGTTTTTATAGTTTAATGTCCAAATCCCCTTTCGATTAGCTCAGTTTGGCTTCTCAAAACCCTAACCTGTGCCCATCTCAAGATTCTCCCCTTTTCTTTTAATTATTTGTTTAATTGACCCCAAATTATGAATTATTGTGCCCTAATTATGCATATGCCTCGGCCGGGCACTCGATTTTACAAGTATTGATCTGTTCACGACGTCTAGATGCTTTAAAATGGCCCTGTTATTGTTCACCCAAGGCCAAATGGGAATTTTGCATGCTTCCATCATAATTAATTATTATGTAAGCTATGTCTAATTGTGTATGTTCAATTGTAGCCCCGAGAAAATATGTTTATTTTCCGTTGTGAAGAAAATGTGTTCCGGAGGTCCAAAAAGTGATAATTGACAAATGGTGGTAAGAAATCCTAATCTTTCCTATAAATTGTGGTGTCCATACATCCGATTAACTTGTGAAGAGGTTTAAGTCTGAAGGAAAGATAATAATCATATATACATTTGGCGGGAAGTCCATAATGTGTTTTGCGAAAGAATTGTTCTCTCGGATGGAAATATTAGGAATTGAATTGTGGTGGACCTTCCCTCAAATGAATAAGAAACCATGAAATAAGGACTATGGAATTGCGTTACGGAGGTAATACACTTTGGCATACCAGTAGCATTATAGTGGAGACTCAAGGATCATCCTGGCCGCATATTTAGCGGGTAATACTCTTGGCAAGCCTTTGAATATTACTGTGGAAGTACGAGGACTACCTCTTGGCCCTGGGGGAGCATGTGGGGGCCATATGTTATCAACCCGTCTATAGGCATGATATGTAGATGGCTCACCTCTACGTCAATAATTGGAGCTTGTGACCTTAGATCATGTGGGGTATCATAATCCTTTCCTCATTCTCCTGCATCTTTAGTTAGTAAGGTTTACTAACCCTTGTCCACAAAGATTATGGTAAATCATGAAAAGTCTATAGAATTATATTTCATATCTTTAGGATTCTTATCATATTGCTTTTATCCCGTTTCATATTTCATTTGAATATGCATATTGTTGATTATTTGTTATAATGTACTTGCAGAGTTGTTAGCTAACCCTTACTGCTTCTCTCCTTCTAGATGAGCAAGCACTTATGCCCAATGAGTCTGGGTAGGCAGTAGAAGTAGGATAGGCAACTGATACCGATCGAAAAGCTTTTTAGGACTTAGCTGTATAATTTTGTATGGACAGAGAACTTGTATAATTTCTTTTGATGTTTATGGATATTTATGTATGTGGTAATGATGATAGATGTATGGTTTAGTTTTTGCTGTATATTTATGGTTGTAGTAGCTTCCATGGGTAGTCCTTTATGGTTGTAATTGGTTACCTAGCTTGCATCTTCCCTGGACTGGTGTCGTACCCAAAGTTATGACACCTGCACCACACGTTATGAAATTGTGACAAGTTGGGATCCCATGATATGTTGTATGCGTGTGGTGTTGCTGTAAAGGATTTTGTACAGGTTTTGTATTTTATGGATGCTCGTTTTATTGACAAAACTCTGCTGAATTTTTGGTAGAATTTATAGTCCGTTAGAATTGGTAACAGAGAAAAGGGACGCCTTAGGTTTGATTTGAATCCTGTGTGAAAGCTTATGACAGATTAAGATTGATCAAATAGGTAGACGTAGGTATAGGACATTAAGTTAGATTGGATGGTTTTAGTTATTGTGGATGGTAAGCTTAAGCTTGAACTAAGTTAGAGATAGAGAATGAGTTCAGTTGCCTAGCTTATAAGGACCTAATTAGTGTCCTAAGAATAGCCGAACCCGCATTGTTTTGCCTTCAAATAGGATATTAGTAGCCACTATGGCCCCTAGATGAGGATCTATTGATGATAATGATCGATCGTGAGGTCAATAGGAGCTGTAGGGAAGCGTCTTAAGGTTTGGAACTGATTGGTGCCGATTTAGTATTTGAGTTGATCAATATTGATTTGAGACCTAGGTTCATCGATTTTGTTTCAAAGTTTAGGTTTGTCTTGCTCTAGATTGATGTCCTCAGGGTGGTAATTTGCTTAGAAGGGATGTCTGAATAAAATGATCATGCGTGATGAATAGGGCAGAATTGATAGCCTGAGGATAGAATAACCTAGAATCAATTTTGGTGTAGCGAATGCAAGGATGTCGATTTATAGTCGAACTAGTGATGATTAAGTGGCAAAACTTTTAGGTCACTCAAATCCTATAGGGGTTGAGATTTAGGTTCTAACAATTAAGATGTCAATAATGATGCTGCAGTCATCCAATGTTTGGAGGAAGATAAGGCAATGTTGCTCATGTAAGATAGGAGGTGATGTTGACCTTAGGCAGTTGACGGGAAAAAGGTTATGGGTCTCAAGGATAAAGGAATATTGTATGATATGTTCATAGATGATCTATGGATAAATATCTTGTTTCAGTGGGATTTTTGGGAACATGGATCAAGTGTGGATGATTCAATCGCATTAGGGATTGCCTTTATCCTATGAGTTGGATAGGGAGGGAGCCCAGAACCTTAAATCGGGGCTTTGTGGTGATGACACTAACTATAGAAGTGTCGTCCATTGTGGTGGGAGGTAAGGTTCCTAGATCGTGATATTTCGATATATGTGTTATTTTGGGGTCCAAAGTCTATGTTTTATCAGGGTTTCCTAAACTTATTCATATATCTAAGGATCGTAAGCCTTATACTAGTTATATCGAGGTCTATAATAT
Organism: Nepenthes gracilis; assembly: GCA_033239525.1. Lineage (NCBI taxonomy): Eukaryota > Viridiplantae > Streptophyta > Magnoliopsida > Caryophyllales > Nepenthaceae > Nepenthes > Nepenthes gracilis. Next base: position 12,982,720 of record BSYO01000003.1, on the reverse strand, counting down.
TTTCTCGGGTCTATAGATATGATTGGTTGGGATGATTTTATTGTCTTGTGGCGCTAAGGCTCGATATGACCTTGAGAGTGTCTTGATTGGTGAGTTGCCATGCTAACACGAAATGTGGCGGTTGGATGTGATACTTGCCATCAAGTTGTGAAACCTTGAATATGAAGCACAGTTGATGGAGTGGCGACAAACCAGTGTCACTTTGCCTACAAGTCACCTAAGGAACATAAATGCCAAGTTTAGTTAACATGTAAGACCACACTTGGGCGTCATTTTGTGGTCACTAAGGAGATTGGACTGTGTAAGTATTTTAGGATATTAGTTAAAGGAAAATATTAGCTGAATTATCCCCTTAATCATTAAATAGATAGTTGATTTTGCATTGTGCAAGGATTGGAACCAAATTTTGAAAACTCTGTATAGAACTGATGAAGCATCGTCTAAATATTTTGCCGTAAGGTGCTTTAGTGCTTTTGGGATGGACTCGTTGGTGAATTCCTAGAATTAATAGGATGAGAGAACCCTATTTGAGGATCGTACCATGGATTAATAAGATGGTTAGCTTTGTGCTCAGGTATGGAAGGAATAAGGAGAAGTGTTATGTTGGGCATGTGGTTTCTCCGATAGCATGAATACGGTTCCTTGGAGTTCAGAGTGATAACTTATTAAGGAGAGATTAATCGATGTCTCAAAGGTGTCTTACTTTCTTGGGTCTAGCTGAACCTTGAAGGGTGATCTAATAAGTATTTCTTGAGCATTGCAGTGCTATGAGGCTTTGGGCTTAGAAGCGATCGGTATTGGTTTGATTGGGACATGTGAGAGTAGGCTTCAAGGAGTTAAGGATTAGTCATCGACCAGGTTGTCTTGGTTGACCCCTAATCGGTCTAGTGAGTTATAGCAGAATGTGATACTTTTGAGAAAAAGTTTGAGATTGTGTTTTTCCTATATCCTACATAGGCGATTTCCCATAGGTTTGGTTGGTGAGAAGCCTAAGATTAGAATTACTCCGCCCATAGTCTGGAGTTAGCCATTGAAACCTTTGCTTTGAGGATTGGTAGGTGTGTACTGGCCCAGATCCTAAAACGTAGAAAGTCCCCGACATCGAGTTAAGGGAAATTGAGGGTTATCGGGTCAACGCCAGTTGACCAAAAAATGTGATAAGAATGGAAATCGGTCAAGCAGGTTTTGATTGGAAAGCGTGAACAAAGACGTAATCCGGTCAACGTCTGTTGAATAGAAAACGTAAAGGAAGGCTTATCCGGTCAACGCTAGTTTACCGGAAGGAAGGGAAAGAGAAATGTAATCCGGTCAGCGCCAGTTGACCAGAGATATTACAAGTAAATAAAATCCGGTCAACGCCAGTTGATCAGAATATATAGGAAGAAACAACTAAATCCGGTCAAGGCCGGTTGACCAGAAATAATAATTAGGAAACCCTTACAGAAAGTAGTGTCAGAATAACCATGCCTAGGTAGGTAACCTACTCCCAACCACCCCCGAGTGGTTGACCTGCCCTACCTACTACCGTCAGACCCAAAGGCCTATAAATAAGAACTAGAGAGCGTAAGGAAATAGGTTAGGAAGAGGCTCTCCATAGAGTTTTCTAGTAAAGGAAGACCAGAATTTCAGGGCGAAGTAAAGGAATTCAGGCAAGAATACTCACCTTTTTGTTGATCATATATTTAATGCAAGTATACCCTGTTTTAAGTTCATGAATTGATGCAAGTGTACCCCCTTAAGTTTGTGATTTGATGCAAGTGTTCCCCCTTTGTTTTAAGATCATGACTTAATGCAAATGTACTCATGTTTGCAACACAAGTATATCTGACTTTTGATGAACTCATGTTACGATATGTATGATAATTGTTCTGACTGTTTGATCTAAGGAAGAATCTCCGTTAACCACATGTTTAAAAGAAGCCCTGTTATTCATGATGTTCGGTTTCGTAATGCTCAAAGTATGGTTATTTGTCGATCTACATGAACTTCGATAATTCCATGTTTAAAGAAAAGACTTCTGACCTTTGAGAAAAGACCTCCGGCTTTGTTAAAAGAAAGGTATTCGAAAATTTGTCCATGAATTTGAACCAGCCTTAGAGCATTTTGAAACTGGAAATTTGTCCATGAAAGTATAAACCGGCCTTAAGAGCATGTATTTTGAAAGTAGAAATTTGTCCATGAAAGTTGAAACCGGCCTAAAGAGCATGTATTTTGAAATCGGAATTTGTCCCATGAAAGTTGAAACCGGCCTTAAGAGCATGTATTTTGAAATCGGAATTTGTCCCATAAAAATTGAAACTGGCCTTAGAGCATGTTTTGAAATCGGCATGTGTCCCATGAAGTTGAAACCGGTCTTAGAGCATGTTTTGAAATTGGAAATTATCCCACGAATTTGAATCGGCTTGTAAAGTGACGCATAAGATCAATGATTTGAAACCGGATTTTGAGAAAAGGCCTCTGGCTTTGATAAGTAAGATCTCTAATATTTTGATAAAAGACCTTCGGTATTAAGATGTTAAAGGAAAGGCTATACGGACTTCAATTGTTTGAAGTTAAGAATAAAGGCTATAAGAACAAGGAAAAATGTATGTAATTTTGACAGCAAGTGAAACTCTACGATTTCCGACTTTTGTACTATGATGAATGGCCAATGAAAGATATGAACTGAGAAACGATTTCCATTAAGCTTGCTATTAAACAAGGATGAAGGATATTGGCATGACACTCGAGGACTGCCACTGGGCCACGGGGGAATTTTTGGTGGTGCAAGGCTTCTGGACTACGGCCCCGTATGCTGGGTAAAAGGCATTACCTCCCGCCTTGGGGAGTATAATGAGAGGATACGGCTCTAGGTTGTGGGGTAGCACACAACCCTTCCTCGATGTTGTCCGCTCCCATCCTGTCCCTAAAGATGATAAGAATTTTGAACGGTTTTATGAATTTTTAGAAGACAAGATAATAAGAATAAGAACAAGGAAATTCTGAACTTAAGTAGAAACGGTATGGTGATTTTTATATGCTAAGTCTATGTTATGAACCCTTGCTTTGATCCGATTATATGTATGTTAATGTTTCCTGCATGTGGGTACCTTGCTGGGCTTTGGAACTCACTCTTTCCATTTTTCAGATGATGAGAAGCTTATGGAGGACGAAATTGAGTAGGGTCATATGAAGTAACTAGACAGTATAGCTAGTTGGAGCCGATCAGTGAAGGAATTGATGTATTTCTCTTGATGTTTTGAGAAGGATTTGTAAAACAGTTCCACTGTAAAAGAAATTATGGATGTTAGCATGTTTTCGTAATTATAATATGGATGAATGAAGTTGATATTTCTAGTAGCATCTCATGTCATGTCAAGTTTTTTTGTAGTCGACCAACTTGAGTGTTGGATGGCCAAGTGTGAGACTTAACACTGTAATGGCCAACTCTAGGAGTTTGGCCTTAACCGATCCTGTGTGCGAAATAAATGGTATATATATAAAAGAAAAATTTTCATGTCTACCTAGTTGGTATTTATTCTATAAATGATGCAAAGGATATGCTTGACAACGGCCTTATGTGGTGGAATATGGCCGGTCCGTCACAGTTGGTATCAGAGAAGAGAACTGAGATGCTTTATGTTCGATCTGAATCAATATGGAAACTTAGGATAGGATTAGTTAAGGCAAAAAGGGGGTTAGCTTTACTTATGCTTAGGATGGAGTACTTTGTGTTAACTGCCCTTGGCTAGTAGTCTAACCAAAACATTCTTTCAGGAATCAAAGTCGTTGCGGAAGACATGTCTAATAGAGGAAAACGAACCGTCTGGACTAACAACCCTCCGAACCCGGAGACGAGATACTTAAACATGCTAGATAGAATGGCTGATGTTATAGAAGCTTTGGCTCCACCAACTCCAATGACCACCCTAATTCTCGTTCCTCAGGAGAGATCAATCTATGACCGCTTTACCAACAAGCAAGTTCCTGAATTCTCCGGAGAACCCGACCCGTTGAAGGCGGACACCTAAATCCAATGACTAAAGAAGGTGTGCATGGTGATTAAGTTTCCTGCTGGAGATAAGGTTCTATTTGCAACCCATAAGCTGGTGGGTGAGGCCCACCACTGGTGGGAGTTGCAGAACAGAGTTTTTGAGGTGCCATAAAGGGATATTACTTGGGAAATATTTGAAGCAGTATTCTTGGAGAAATACTTCCCTGGTAACCTTCACGGACAGAAGGAAGATGAATTCTTTCGCTTAAGGCAAGGCACTCGCACTGTGGCTGAGTATGATGCAAAGTTTGTAGAACTATCCCACTATGATCATTATATGGTGGAAGACCAGGAGAGAAAGGCTAGAGGATTCTTTCAAGGATTAAGAGATGACATTAGGACACATCTCTCCACTTTGAAGTTAGCTACGTACGGAGAAGTGTCAGAAAGGGTCGTTATTTATGAGAAGGAACTGCAGAGAGGAGCATTTTTCAGGAAAAAGACTTTTAGTAAGGCTTCAAGGGCTAGTGCTAGTGGAGGACCTTCTAAGAAGGCAAAACCGTTGAAGTCCAGTGGGGAACAGGACCAATCGATACAGACTTCCCGAGCGTCCAGCAATACATGTGATCATTACGGAAGGTCACATGGAGGAAATCCGTGCTATAAGAAGATGGGAGTCTGCTATAACTTTGGCCAGGGTGGACATATGATCAAGAACTGCCCACTTGCCAACCAAGTCCCAGAATTTAAGTCCCCCATTCCAGCTAAGGTGTTCGCTGTTTCTGCAAAGGAGGCCGAAACCTCTACTGAGGTAGTGGAAGGTACACTTTCTATCTGTGCTAATTCTAGTCATGTGCTCTTTGACTCAGGATCCACCCACTTGTTTGTCTCCCATGATTTTGAGAAATATCTTACGACCCTCCCCCAAGTTCTTGGCTGTCCATTGATGGTCGTCTCACCCACAGGGTCATCTGTAGTTTTAAATGTTGTGTATCCAGAGAGTCTGGTTAAGTCTATTGGATTCATGATGCCTGTTAATCTAGTTTTGCTAGAAATGAAGGACTTTGATGTAATCTTGGGAATTGATTGGTTGGCAAGGCATCATGCCAGTATTTGATTGTTTCCAAAAAGAGTGGAATTCACCATCCCTGGAAACAAGCCCTTCTATATTCAGGGAGTCCGGTGTAAGGAAGTATCTTGCTTCATTTCAGCTCTCCATGCCTGGCACTTGATTGGTAATGGGTGCCAAGCTTACCTGGCCTTCGCTAGTGTGACTGAGGGTCAAGGAACTCTAGCCAAAGAGATTCTTGTGGTATGTGAGTTCAAAGACCTATTCCCTGATGAATTGCCTAGGCTGCCACCCAAGCGAGAGATAGAACTTGGAATAGAATTAGTGCGTGGATCAGTGCCAATATCTAAAGCGCCATATAGGATGGCACCGGCTGAACTTAAGGAGTTAAAACAGTAGTTGCAGGTAGTTGTTAGATAAGTGTTTCATCCAGCTGAGTGTGTCTCCATGGGGTGCACCAGTCCTATTTGTAAGAAAGAAGGACAGGACTTTAAGGTTATGTGTGGATTATCGAGAACTAAATAAAATTACCACTAAGAATAAATATCCTTTGCCAAGGATAGACGACCTCCTTGACCAGTTACAAGGAGCTTGTGTATTGTCAAAGATCGACCTTAGATCTGGTTACTATCAGCTTCGAATCAGAAGGGATGATGTGGCAAAGACTGCTTTCCGAACAAGATATGGGCACTATGAGTTTGTAGTGATGCCATTTGGGTTAACTAATGCTCCAGTCGTATTTATGGACTTGATGAATCGAGTTTTTCAACCCTATTTGGACAAGTTTATGATAGTCTTTATTGATGACATCTGTGAGATCCCAAAATCAAATGGCTCAAAGTGTTGACCAAAATACAAAATCTAAACCGGCCTCCTTAAGCCTCAATCAAGTTTGGCCTTTCCTTAGTACAAAATAAGTCCGGCCATATGAAATGACTGGCCAGTTTTGGAAGTGCAAGAGGCCGAAGTGAACTTGAAGTCCGGAGTGGTTTTGTGTGTTGGTGAGGCTGGAGTAGAATGTGGAGAAGAAATCTGAAGTTTATGAAAAGGTGATGGACGAACTGAATAATAAGAAGTTGACCGGAATTAGAGATGTTGACCAGATTTTAAGGAGTTGACTGGATTTGAGGATATTACGTTGACCGGCTTTAAGTAGGGAAGTTGACCAGAATAAATTAATAGTAACCAAAGACAAAAGTAAACTTTACTATTTAGTTAGAATCCAACTGGGCGGCGACCAAATAGAGTAGGTAAACTAATTTAGTTACCCCCACCTACCGTCTGCAAACTAGTACAGGAGTAAGTGACTTACCCCACTTACTCCACCTAACCCCTCCTCTATGAATACCGGCAACGAGTGTTAAAACTGGGGCAAAATACAAGCTGAGAGAAGGGAGTGAAGGAGAGAGCTCCAAGACGGTAAAAAACCGACTGTCAGGCAAAGAGGGAAGAATTTTGAGACAGCCCATCAGGCAAGTGTACCTCAGACGCTGATTTTAAGTCATGTTTTAAGAATATTGCAAGTATACGAAAGAATCAGTTCTGGATATCTGATTTTAAGATCATGATTTAATGCAAGTATATGCATGTTTTATTGCAAGTATATCTGATTCTAGATAAGTATATGTTATATTACGATGTTTGTCCTGATCATTGAGTAAAGAAGAATTTCTGTTAACCGCTTGCTTAAAAGAAGTTCTGTTTTCCCTTCATGAAAATTAAGTTCGGTTTTTCCTAGATAAAGAATCAGTTCGGTTTTCCCATAATGAAAATGCACTCCGTCCTTCAGTGAAAAGTACTCCGAATTTATGAGCTTCGACTTTTAAAAGTACACCGTCCTTTGAGCGAAAAGCACTCCGTCTGAAAAGAACTCCAGCCTCTGTCAAAAAGAGCTCCGGCCTTTGTCAAAAAAGAACTCCGGTTTTTTAAAAAGAACTCCGGCCTTAATATGAAATGAACTCCTGCTTTAAAGGGAAATGAACTCCGGCCTTTGAACTCTGCCTTTTGTCAAAAAGAACTCCGTCCTTTTGTTAGAAAAAGAACCCTGGCTTTAAAATGAACACCAGCTTTATAAGCACTCCGGCTTCTTGAGCACTCTGTCCTTTGAGTAAAAAGTAGTCTGTCTGAAAAGTACTCTATCCTTTGAGTGAAAAGTACTCTGTCCGAAAAGCACTCCTTCCAAAAGTACTTCGGCCTTTGAGAAAATGAGCTCCGTCCTTTGAGAAAATGAGCTCCATCCTTCGAGAAAATGAACTCCGTCCCCTTGAGTAAAAAGCACTCCGTCCCCTTGAGTAAAAAGCACTCCGTCCCCTTAAGTAAAAAGCACTTCATCCCCTTGAGTGAAAAGAACTCCATCCCTTTGAGCGAAAAGTACTCCGTTCAGTTAGTGAAAAGCACTCCGCCCCTTTGAGTAAAAAGGCACTCCGTCCAAAAGGCACTCCGTCCAAAAAGAACTCCGGCCTCTTTTAAAAAGAACTCCGGCCTTAATATAAAAATGAGCTTCGGCTTTGTATAAGAAAATGAGCTCCGGCCTTACTATGAAAATAAGGTCCGGCTTCGTATCGAAAATGAACTCCGACTTCATAACTGAAAATGAACTTCGACTTTATTGAAAATGGCTTTTCAAGAAGGAAGTATTTCTGTTTCTGTTATTTTAGTTCGGCATATATTGAAAATGAACTCCAACTTCGTAACTGAAAATGAACTCCGGCTTTATTGAAAATGGATTTTCAAGAAGGAAGTATTTCTGTTTCTGTTATTTTAGGACCCGGGACTAACCACAGTCTGGATAGGTCCTCCGGCATGCCTTAGGACTTTTCGGTGGTAATCGAGGATAGCTCTGTCCATGGAGCGATTCATGGTCTGCCCTGTCCTCAAGGGCGTTAAGCCAAGAGGGACATAGGCCGACCTTCGGGTGGCACACAGTACAAATATCCCTCGGGATGGGATATATATGACATGATAGGCCTTAGATTGTGTGGACTGAACACAATCTATCCTCGATCATTCGCCCCCTCAGCTAGTAGGGTACACTGGCAGGGTCTGAAATTGTTAAGATACGTCACAGTAAAAGATAAAAATATATTGTACAGTGAAAAGATGATAGAGTATCATCTGATGAAAAGATGATAATGAATCGTATACAGTGAAAAGATGACAGTAAACAGTATAGAGTATTGTTTTCAGTTTTACCATGCATCAGTAAAGTTTATAGTTATTGTTTTACAGTTTATAGTGTAATGATTTATGAAGCATGAGATTTAATATTAAACATTCTAGTTCTGCATGGTTATATAATCATTTTGGCATAACCGTTTTACAGTTCATATGCATGTACTTGCTGGGCCTCGGCTCACTGTTTTATGTTTTTCCCTCTACATATGAAGCTTTAGAGCTTGTGCCTGATGAGTTGGAGTGATTAGAGCTGTCTGAAGGATTATTAAAAACCTCGGAAGCTTATTTTGGAGAAATATTATTGTAACGACTTGATGGACTTCTATGGTTAAACATTTTTGGCTATGTACTCGGAAATGAATATTTTGGAATGAATATGAATGCTTTCGCAAGTGTTAGAATAACTTTCGCTATACTTTTTATGGTTAAAAGTATATGGGTCTTAGATGGCATCTGTAATCCTATGTTGCACCTAATTGGTTTAGTTTGGGTTTTCAATTGTGTTATGAATGACGGAATAAAAAAAAAATCCGTTCCGTCACAACATCCTTGTTTATTCGAAGAGTTATGAGGATCATGAGGAACATTTAAGGACTGCGCTCCTGATCCTTAGGGAGCACCGGCTGTTCGCCAAATTGAATAAGTACAAATTTTGGTTAGAGGAAGTGGGATTCCTTGGACACATCATTTCCAAAGAGGGGATTTCCGTCGACCATAAGAAGGTGGAGGCAGTGGTGAAACGGAACCGGCCAACCTCTGTGACCGAGGTACGGAGCTTCGTAGGCATGGTCGGATATTACAGACGGTTTGTGGAAAACTTCTCCCAAATCGCCTTGCCTCTCACGCAACTAACAAAGAAAGAGGCTAAGTTTGAGTGGACCAGTGATTGTGAAGGGAGCTTTCAGGTACTGAAAGACCGGCTAACTTCTACACCGGTCCTGACCATTCCGGATGAATCTGGAGGATTGATTGTCTATTGTGATGCCTCAAAGATTGGGTTGGGTTGTGTTTCAATGTAGCACAGACGGGTCATTGCCTATTCGCAACAGTTAAAGGATCATGAAAGGAATTACCCAACTCATGATCTAGAATTGACTGCAGTAGTGTTTACGCTGAAAATCTTGAGACATTACCTGCATGGTGAGAGATTCTTCGTCTATTCCGATCATAAAAGTTTAAAGTATTTATTCTCTCAAAAGGAACTGAACATGCGGCAGCGAAGGTGGATTGAGTTTCTGAAGGATTATGACTGTGAAATCCAGTACGAGCCAAGTAAGGCCAATGTAGTCGCTGATACACTAAGTCGACAACCAGATATCTTGGCAAGAATACAGGTTAAGCAATTGGAGATGTTGGACTGTCTAATGCACTATGACATCCGATGTTATGTTCAAGGAAAGTGAATAATTTTAGCATACCTTCAAGTCCAGCTAGAGGTGATAGATGAGGTTAAGGGAGGGCAGGTAAATGATCCCTTCCTTGTGAGTATCATGAGTAATCTGGTCAGAGATTCCCGATGTGATTTTCATGTTAAGCCGGATGGAGCATTGAGGTTTAGGGATCGATTATGTGTGCCAGACAACAAGGAATTAAAAGAGAAAATTTTTAAGCAAGCCCATAGATCACGGTATGCAATCCACCCATGAGTTAATAAGATGTACCAGGACTTAAAGAAAACGTTCTGGTAGAGGAATATGAAGAGGGATATCGTAGCTTACGTAGAAAAATGTCTTGTGTGCCAACAAGAGAAGGCAAAAAGGAGGAAACCATCTGGGTTATTGCAGCCAATGCCGCTTCCAGGCTAGAAATGGGAAGATATTGTGATGGACTTCATGACCAGCCTACCAAGGACGCCAAGAAAACACGATACTGTTTGGGTTATAGTTGACCGGTTGACGAAGTTAGTCCATTTCCTAGCAATCCGAACGACTTACTTCCGTGATAAACTGGCCCAGCTGTATGTAAACAAGGTCGTCAAGCTTCATGGGGTGCCTGCCTCTATTGTATCAGATAGAGACCCTCGCTTTGTTTCGAGGTTCTGGAAGAGTTTACATAAGGAATTGGGAACAGAATTAAAATTTAGTACTGCTTATCATCCGCAAACCGATGGCCAGTCAGAACGGACGATTCAGATCCTTGAGGATATGTTAAGGGCCTCGGTCATAGAGATGAAAGGGACTTGGGACAATTTCTTAGCCTTGGTAGAATTCACATATAATAACAGTTATCAGGCTAGCATAGGCATGGCTCCTTTTGAGGCCTTGTATGAAAGGAGATGTAGATCACCGATTCATTGGAAGGAGCTCGGAGATAAAAGAATTTTGGGTCCAAAAATTGTTAAGGAGACGACAGAGAAGATAAGGTTAGTGCATGAGAATCTAAGGGTTACCCGGAGCAGACAAAAGAGCTATGCCGACCGGAGGAGATCTGCATTGAAGTTTGATGAAGGCGACTTTGTATTCCTAAAGGTATCGCCATCTAAAGGGACGACCAGATTTGGGGTAAAAGGAAAGCTAAAGCCACGATTTATTGGCTCTTTCAAGGTTTTAGAAAGGATCAGAGAGGTGGCCTACCGACTAGCACTACCACCAAGCTTGGCAGAAGTACATGACGTATTCCATGTATCAATGCTTAGGAAATATGTCCATGATCCTACTCATGTGATTGAGATCGAGCCTTTGGCAATTGACAGGGACTTATCCTACGTAGAGGAGTCGATGCAGATTTTGGTTCGAAGGGAACAAAGGCTACGTACAAAATCAATCTCCTTAATAAAAGTACTCTGAAAAAATCACTCACTTGAAGAAGCAACTTGGGAACGAGAGGAAGAGATTCGGAACAAGTATCCCTATTTGTTTTCTTGAGATTAGTAACTTCATTTAAAATTTCGAGGACAAAATTCCTATAAGTGGGGGAGATTGTGATGGCCCGGATCCTAAAAAGTAGAAAGTCCCCGACATCGAGTCAAGGGAAATTGAGGGCAATCTGGTCAACGCCAGTTGACTAGAAAATGTGATAAGAATGGAAATCCTGTCAACAAGTGTTGACCGGAAAGCGTGAAGAAAGACGTAATCCGATCAACGTTTGTTGACAGGAAAACGTCTGTTGACCGAAAAACGTAAAGGAAGGCTTATCCAGTCAACGCTAGTTTACCGAAAGGAAGGGAAAGAGAAAAGTAATCCGGTCAACGCCAGTTGACCAGATATGTTACACGTAAGTAAAATCCGATCAATGCCAGTTGACCGGAATATGTACGAAGGAACAACTAAATCCGGTCTAGGCCGGTTGATCAAAAATAATAATTTCAAAGCCCTTACGAAAAGTAGAGTCAAAATAACCATGCCTGAGTAGGTAATCTACTCCCAACCACTCCCAAGTAGTTGACCTGCCCTACCTACTACCGTCAGATCCAAAGGCCTACAAATAAGAACTAGAGAGCGTAAGGAAAGAGGTTAGGAAGAGGCTCTCCGTAGAGTTTTCTAGTAAAGGAAGACAAGAATTTCAAGGCGAAGAAAAGGAATTCAGGCAAGAATACTCACCTTTTTGTTGATCGTATGTTTAATGCAAGTATACCCTGTTTTAAGTTCATGAATTGATGCAAGTGTACCCCCTCAAGTTCGTGATTTAATGGAAGTGTTCCCCCTTTGTTTTAAGATCATGATTTAATGCAAATGTACTCATGTTTGCAGCGCAAGTATATCTAATTTTTTATGAACTCATGTTACGGTTTGTATGATAATTGTTCTGACCGTTTGATCTAAGGAAGAATCTCTGTTAACCGCATGTTTAAAAGAAGCCCTATTATTCATGATGTTTGGTTTCGTTATGCTTGAAGTATGGTTATTTGTCGATCTACATGAACTTCGATAATTGCATGTTTAAAGAAAAGACTTCCGACTTTTGAGAAAAGACCTCCGACTTTGTTAAAAGAAGGTATTCGAAAATTTGTCCATGAATTTCAACAGGCCTTAGAGCTTTTTGAAATCGAAAATTTGTCCATGAAAGTATAAACCGGCCTTAAGAGCATGTATTTTGAAACCGAAAATTTGTCCATGAAAGTTGAAACCAGCCTTAAGAGTATGCATTTTGAAACTGAAAATTTGTGCATGAAAGTTGAAACCGGCCTAAAGAGCATGTATTTTGAAATCGAAATTTGTCCCTTGAAAGTTGAAACCGGCCTTAAGAGCATGTATTTTGAAATCGGAATTTGTCTCATGAAAGTTGAAACCAGCCTTAAGAGCATGTATTTTGAAATCGGAATTTGTCCCATGAAAATTGAAACTGGCCTTAGAGCATGTTTTGAAATCGGCATGTGTCCCATGAAGTTGAAACCAGTCTTAGATCATGTTTTGAAATCAGAAATTGTCCCACGAATTTGAAATCGGCTTGTAAAGCGACGCATAAGATCAATGATTTGAAACCGGCTTTTGAGAAAAGTCCTCTGGCTTTGATAAGTAAGATCTCTGATATTTTGATAAAAGACCTTCGGTATTAAGATGTTAAAGGAAAGGCTATACGGACTTCAATTATTTGAAATTAAGAACAAAGGCTATAAGAACAAGGAAAAATGTATGTAATTCGAACAGCAAGTGGAACTCTACGACTTCCGACTTTTGAACTATGATGAATGGCCAATGAAAAATATGTACTAAGAACTGAGTTTCCATTAAGCTTGCTACTAAACATGGATAAAGGATATTGGAGTGACACTCAAGGACTGCCCCTGGGCCACGGGGGAATTTTCGGTGGCGCAAGGCTTCTGGACTACGGCCCCGTATGCCAGGTAAAAGGCATTACCTCCCGCCTCGGTGAATATAATGAGAGGATACTGCTCTAGGTTGTGGGGTAGCACACAACACTTCCTCGATGTTGTCCGCTCCTGTCCATTCCCTAAAGATGATAAGAATTTCAAACGGTTTTATGAATTTTCAGAAGACAAGATAATAAGAATAAAAACAAGAAAATTATGAACTTAAGCAGAAATGGTCTGGTGATTTTTATATGCTAAGTCTTTGTTATGAACCTTTACTTTGATCCGATTATATGTATGTTGATGTTTTCTGCATGTGGGTACCTTGCTGGGCTTTGTAGCTCACTCTTGCCATTTTTAGATGATGAGAAGCTTATGGAGGATGAAATTGAGTAGATTCATATGAAGTAACTAGACAGCATAGCTGGTCGGAGCTGATCAGTGAAGGAATTGATGTGTTTCTCTTGACGTTTTGAGAAGGATTTGTAAAACAGTTCCGCTGTAAAAGAAATTATGGATGTTAGCATGTTTCCGTAATTATAATATGGATGAATGAAGTTGATATTTCTAGTAGCATCTCATGTCATGTCAAGTTTTTTTGTAGTTGACCAACCTGAGTGTTGGTCAACCAGGTGTGAGACTTAACACTGTGATGGCCAACTCAAGGAGTTCGGCCTTAAGCGATCCTTTGTGCGAAATGAATGGTATATATATAAAAGAAAAATTTTCATGTCCACCTAATAGGTATTTATTCTATACATGATGCAAAGGATAGGCTTGACGACGGCCCTATGTGGTGGAATATGGCCGATCCGTCATAAGGTGTTATTTGTAGAAATAGTTATTGTCTAATGATCCTAAGTGACTAAGAGGTCATCTTGCAGGAAGAGATGGCCATTAGACAATGTAAGTGAGTGAAATCTGCTTAAGGATCGTAATTATGAGTTTTGGTGTCCTTGAGGAAGGTGAATATTATTGCCTCCTAAGTAGTGAGGTTATGGAGTTATGAGATAAGAAGCTTTCACCGTCTCGGTTTCAAGGATGTTAGGGTAGTGAGAATTATGAATATGTTGGGCAATTGTGCACTTGGCTGGCGAAGATAGCCCACTTATCGTGAATTTGGGTAATACGATAGGAATGCTTTGGTTGACTCATTGGTATGTCGACAAAAACGCTATGTTTTGTGAGTATTAGAGTTCAAGGTTTTTGGGTGATTGCTTCAATTGCGTAACCTAGGTTGATTGTAATTTAGAGATTTTGGGCTTTGCTTTAGTCATGTCGGTATCGTTAGGATTTTTCCTTAGGTTTATAGCTGCGAGGAAAACCTAGGTGTCTTACATGAATTAGTAGACATGAGTTGTAAGAGGATTCTTAGTATCCTATTAAATGGTTAATCAGAATAGTGCAGTAGAAGCATGTGGGACCTTGGCTCAGAACTTCAGGATGAGGTTAAGGTCCCAAGTGGATGATCTTTCTTGAAGTATAGGAGGTATCGAGGTGAGACCCTTTTGGTTCAATAGGGATTTTGTATTGAATTGGAAGGATAGTCAATAATTAGGCTTATCTTTAAATTTGGATAGATTATCATAATGTCTCCCATGTATCGATAATTGATGAAGTAGGTTTATGATCGGGTTTAACCATTATAGGAGATTTGGGATTGTCTTTTAACAAGGTTTCAATCTCGATTTTAGATAAAAGTCATTAGACATTAAGAATAAGGATAATTCAAATAACTAAGATTCTTTAGAAAAGGTTATCACATCAAGGTTGTGATTTGGGAAAGAGAAAGTGAAATCTGGAAAGGATTGCTCCTCTATTGTCAAGTTTTACGATTTGTTAAATTTCGGGGATGAAATTTTCATAAGTGGGAGAGAATGGTAAGGATTAGGTTTCTAGGACATGGCAGGCTGGCCTTAATGGGAAAATGATAGAGGAAGTTGTTGAGTTTAGTCAATCATTGTGGGATGACTTAACAAATGAAAAGTTATCAGAGGTCGCACATTACTTGTTCGATGTGCTACAAGCTGGCCATAGCAACTGACCGAGGACGGCCAGTGATATCAAGGCCTAAGGACTTTTAGGCTTTATGACTCGAGGACTTGTACCAGATTGGACGGAATGGGCAACTTGGCCGGTTGGCCAAAATGGCCAGGATGGCCAAATGGAAGGTTGAAAAAATGGCAAGATGTCCATTTTTCTAGGAATGGGTATTTTGGGTGGAATGGTTCATTGGGCAGTTTGGTGCAAAATGAAGGAAAGGTACATTTTGCCGGATTGGAGCATAATGTCAAAATGGTGCATTTTTCCGGTTTGGAGTATTTTGTCAGAATGTAGCAATTTGCCGGGATGGAGCAAAATGCCAAAATGGTACATTTTGCCGGTTTGGTGCAAAATAAAGGGATGGTGCATTTTACCAATTAGGAGTATTTTGCCAGAATGAAACAATTTGCTGGGATGGAGCAAAATACCGAAATGGTACATTTTGTAAGTTTTGTGCAAAATGTCAGGATGGTGCATTTTGCCGGTTTGGAGTATTTTGCTGGAATGAAGCAATTTACTAGGATGGAGCAAATTACTGGTATGGAGCAAAATGTTGGTAAGCAAATGGCCGGGATGGTTTTACCGATTTGGATTGGCAATTTTGCAGGGATGCGGTTTTGATTTCTTTGAATTTACCAGTATGCTTTTACCAATTTGAAATGACAGTTTCGTAGGAATGGACGTTATAGAATTCCCGGAATGGAAGATCGGTTTGGGAGAAGAGGGCAGTATGGAATTGATTTATCGGTTTAGAATGTCAGTTTCCTAGGAAATTTCATAATGCAGTTGTCCAATTAAGAAGAGTTGATCGGATAAAAATAGTTGACCAGAAGTAGGCTTGGCGAGCCTGTTGTGTGCCGTGAACTACGCTCGAGCGTCAGTCTGTAAAAGCCGTGTTTGGGTTTTATAACCATTGGTTGCGTGATTTTTTTGGGGGAAAAACATTCGGGTAGAGAGAGGAAGAGAGAGTTGGCACAAAGAAGAGAGAGAAACTGAGCAAACGAAGCCTCTCGAGTCCGATTTTGGCTTGGAGCTAGTTGGAACAGTTGTAGATTGGGAATTTAACCCACACCCAGCTCAGAATTCTCCCCTTTCCCTTCAATTAAATGTTTAATTGTCCCCAAATTATGAATTATCGTGTCCTAATTATGCATATGTCTTGGCCGGGCATCTGATTTCACAAATATCAACTCATTCGCGACGTTCGGACGCTCTAAAATGACCCTGTTACTGTTCACTCGAGGCTAAATGGGAATTTTACATGCTTTCATCATAATTAATTGTTATGTAAGTTATGTCTAATTATATATGTTCAATTGTAAGCCCCGAAAAAATATATTGGTGCTTCGTAAGTAATAATTGGCTAATGGTGGTAAGAAATCCTAATCTTTCTTATGAATTATGGTGTCCAAGCATCCTATTAACTTGTGAAAAGGTTTAAGTTTGAAGGAAAGATAATAATCTTATATAAGTTTGGAGGGAAGTCCACAATGTGTTATGTGATCGAATTGTTCTCCCGGATAAAGATATTATGAATTGAATTAGGGTGGACCTTTCCTAAAATGAATAAAAAACCATGAAACAAGGACCACATAATTGCATTATGGAGGTAATATCCCCTGGACTGCAAGTAGCATTATAGTACAGACTCAAGGATCATTCTGAGTGTGTATTTTAGTGGGTAATACTTTTGACAAGCCTTTGGATATTACTGCAGAAGTACGAGGACTGCCTCTGGGCCCCGAGAGAGTATGTGGGGGCCGAGTGTGATCAGCTCATCTACAGGTATGATATATAGATGGTTTTCCTCTAGGTCCATAATAGGAGCTTGTGAGTTTAGATCGTGTGGGGTATTATGATCCTTTCCTCGTTCTCTTCCACCTTTAGTTAGTAAAGCTTATTGACCGTGGTCCGCAAAGATTATGGTAAATCATGAAAAGTGTATAGAATTATATTTCTGATCTTCAAGTTTCTTATCATATTACTTCTGTCCCATTTAATGTTTCATTTGAAAATGCATATTGTTAATTTTTTATTATGATACATTGGCTAAGCTATTAGCTCACCCTTACTCCTTTCCTTCCAGATGAGCATGCACTTATGTCCAACAAGTTCAGGTAGGCAGTAGGAGCAGGATAGGCAGTTGATACCGATCAAGAAGCTTTTTGGGACTTAGCTGTATAATTTTGTATGGACAGAGAACTTGCATAATTTGTTTTGATGCTTATAGATATTTATGTATGTGATAACGATGACGGATGTATAGTTTGGTTTTTGCTATATATTTATGGTTGTAGTATCTGCCATAGGTATTCCTTTATGGTTGCAATTGGTTACTTAGTTGGCATCTTTCCTGGACCAGCGTTATATCCGGAGTTATGATGCTGGTGCCACACTTTATAAAATTGTGGCAAGTTGGGATCCTATGATGTGTTGTATGTGTGTGGTATTGTTGTAAAGGATTTTGTACAGGTTTTGTATTTATCGAACATCCATTTTACAAATGGAACTCTGCTGGATTTTTGACAGAATTTACAATCCATCACAGTTGGTATTAGAGAAAAGAGATGCCTTAGATTTGATTTGAATCGTGTGTGGAAGCTTAAGATAGATTAAAATTGACCAAATAGGTAGATGTAGGTATAGGACAATTAAGTTAGATTGGATGGTTTTAGTTATTGTGGATGGCTAGCTCAGGCTTAAACTAAGTTAGAGATAGAGAATGAGTTCTATTGCCTAGCTTATAAGGTCCTAGTTAGTGTCCTAAGAATATCTTAACCCACCTTGTTTTGCCTTCAGATAGGATATTAGTTGCCACTATGGCTCCTTGACGTGGATCAATTCGTGATAATGATCAACCGTGAGGTCGAGAGGAGCTGTAGGGAGGTGTCATAAGGTTTGGATTCGATTGGTGCCAATTTAGTATTTGAATTGATAAATATTGATTCGAGACCTAGGTTCATCGATTTTGATTTGAAGTTTAGGTTTGACCTGCTTTGGGTTGAGGTGCTTAGGGTAGCAATTTGCTTAGAAGGGATGTCTGAATAAAATGATCATGCACGATGGATAGGTTAGAATCGATAGCCTAAGGATAGAAGAACTACGAGTCAATTCTGGTGTTGCGAATGTAAGGATGTCGATTTATAGTTGAACTAGTGATGCTTAAGTGCCAAAACTTTTAGGTGGCTCAAATCCTACAGGGGTGGAGATATGAGTCCTAAGAATTAAGATGGCAATAATGATGTTGTGGTCATCTAATGTGCGGAGGAAGATAAGATAATGTTGCTCATGTAAGATAGGAAGTGAAGTCGACCTCAGGTGGTTTATGGAAAAAGAGTTATGGGTCTCGAGGATAAAGGAATATTTTAGGATATATTCATGGATGATCTACGGATGAATATATTGTTTCAGTGGGATTTTTGGGAACATGGTTCAAGTGTGGATGGTTCAAACGCATTAGGGATTGCCCTTATCCCTTGAGTCGGACAATGAGGTAGCCTAAAACCTTAAATTGGGGTTCTGTGGTGATGGCACAAAGTATAGAAGTGTCTTCCATTGTGGCAGGAGGTAAGATTCCCGGATTGTGATATTTCGATATATGTGTTATTTTAGGATCCAGAGTCTATGTTTTATTGGGATTTCCTAAGCTTATTCGTATATCTAAGGATCGTAAGCCTTATACTAGTTATATTGAGGTCTACAACGTTTTCTAGGGTCTATAGAATGATTGGTTGGGATGATTTTATTGTCTTGTGGGGCTAAGGCTCAATATGACCTTGAGAGTGTCTTGATTGGTGAGTTTCCATGCTAACACAAATTGCGGTGGTAGGATATGATACTTGCCATCAAGTTGTGAAACCAGGAATATGAAGCACAGTTGATGGAGTGGTGACAAACTAGTGTCACTTTGCCTACTAGTTGCCTTAGGAACATAATTGCCAAGTTTAGTTAACATGTAAGACCACACTTGGGCGTCACTTTGTGGTCAATAAGGGGATTGGACTATATAAGTATTTGAGGATATTTCTTAGAGGAAAAGATTAGCCAAATTATCTCCTGAATCTTTAAATAGATAGTTGGTTTGGAGTTGCGCTAGGATTGGCACCAAAATTTGAGTACTTTGTATAGAACCGATGAAGCATCATCTAAATATTTTGCTGTAAGGTGCTTGAATGCTTTTGGGATGGCCTCATTGATGAATTCTTAGAATTAATAGGATATGGGAACCCTATTTGAGGATCGTATCACGGATTGAGAAGATGGTTAGTTGTGTGCTCAGGTATGGAAGGAATAAGGAGAAGTGTTATGTTTGGCATGTGGTTTCTCCAATAGCATGAATGCAGATCCTTATAGTTTGGAGTGATAACTTATTCAAGAGAGATTGATTGATGTCTCAAAGGTGTGTGACTTTCTTGGGGGGTCTAGCTGAACCCGAAAGGGTAATCCAATAAGTATTTCTCAAGGATTGCAGTGCTATGAGGTGTTTGGGCTTAGAAGCAATCGGTATTAGTTTGATTGGGACATGTGAGTGTAGCCTTCAAGAAATTAAGGATTAATTGTCGACCAGGTTGTCTGGACGAACCCCTGATCGGTCTAGCGAGTAATAACAGAATGTGATAATTTTGAGAAAAAGCCTGAGATTATATTTTTGCTATATCCTACATAGGCGGTTGCCCATAGGTTTTGTCAGTGAGAAGCCTATGATTAGATTTACTCCACCCATTGTCTTGAGTTAGCCATTGAAACCTTTGCTTTGAGGATTAGTAGGTGTTACTTGTTGAAATAGTTATTGTCTAATGAACCTAAATGACTAAGAGGTCATCTTGCAAGAAAAGATGGCCATAAGACAGTGCAAGTGGATGAAATCTGCTTAAGGACCGCAATGATGAGTTTTAGTGTCCTTCAAGAAGGAGAATATTATTGCCTCCTAAGTAGTGAGGTTATGGAGTTATGAGACAAGAAGCCCTCACCATTTAGGTTTCGAGGATGTTAGGGCAGCGAGAATTTTGAGTACTGTTGGGTAATTGTGCACTTGGTGGGTGAAGATAGCCCAATTATTGTGAATTTGGGTAACACTACCGAAATGCATAGGTTGACTCGTTAGTATGCCCAAAAAAATGATAAGTTTGGTGAGTATTCGAGTTTGAGGTTTTTGGGTGATTGTTTCAATTGCATTGCCTAGGTCGATTGTAATATAGAGATTTTAGGCTTTGCCTTAGTCATGTCGGTATCCTTAGGATTTTTCCTTAGGTTTATAGCTGCAAGGAAAACCTCGGTATATGAGTTGTAAGAAGATTCTTAGTGTCATAATAAATGATTAATCAGAGTAGCGCAGTAGAATCATGTGGGCCATTGGCTCAGAACTTCAAGATGAGGTTAAGGTCCCAAGTGGATGATCCTTCTTGAGGTATAGGAAGTATCGAGGTGAGAGCTTGTTGGTTCAATAGGGATTTTGTATTAAATCGGAGGATTAGTCAATAACTAGGCTTATCTTTAAATTTGGGTAGATTATCATAATGTCTCCCATATATCGATAATTAAGGAAGTAGGTTTTTGCTTGGGTTTAACCATTACAGGTGATTTAGGATTGTCTTATAACGTGGCTTCAATCTTGATTTTAGATAAAAGTCATTAGACGTTAATAATCAAGATAATTTAAGTAACTAAGATTCTTTAGAAAAGGTGAACATATCAAGGATGTGATCTGGGAATGTGAAAGTGAAATCCAGAAAGGATTACTCCTCTATTGTTAAGTTTTGAGGTTCATTAAATTTTGAGAATAAAATTTTCATAAGTGGGAAAAAATTGTAAGGATCAGGCTGCTAGGACATAGCAACCTGGCTTCAACGGGAAAATGACAGAGGAAGTTGTTGAGTTTGGTCACTCCTGTAGGATGACTTAACAAATGAAAAGTCATCAGAGGTCGTACACTGCTTGCATGGTGTGCTGCAAGTTGGCTGTAGCAATAGATCGAGGACAACAAGTGATATCAAGGGGGTAGGACTTTAGACTTTATGACCTGAGGACTTCTGCAGGATATGGCCGGAATGGGCAACTTGGCCGGTTGGCCAAAATGCCCAGGATGGCCAAATGGAAGGTTGGCAAAATGGTAGGATGCCCATTTTGCCAGGATTGGCCAAAAAGCCTAGAATTTGTATTTTGGTTAGAATGGTTCATTTGGCAGTTTGGTACAAAATGCCGGAATGGTACATTTTGCCGGTTTGGAACAAAATGCTAGAATGGTACATTTTGCCCATTTGGTGCAAAATGCCGGGATGGTGCTTTTTGTCGGTTTGGAGTATTTTGCCGGAATGTAGCAATTTGTTGGGATGGAGCAAAATGCCGGAATGGCACATTTGCCCAGTTTGGTGCAAAATGCCGGGCTAGTGCATTTTGCTTGTTTGGAGTATTTTGCTAGATTGTAGCAATTTTCTAGGATGGAGTAAAATGCCGAAATGGTACATTTTGCCGGTTTGGTACAAAATGCTAGGATGGTGCATTTTGCCGGTTTGATGCAAAATGCCGAGATGGTGCATTTTGCCGATTTGGAGTATTTTGCTAGAATGAAGCAATTTGCCGAGACGGAGATAAATGCCGGAATGGTCCATTTTGCTGGTTTGGTGCAAAATGCCGGGATGGTGTATTTTGCTGGTTTAGAGTATTTTGTCGGAATGAAGTATTTTTCCGGGATGGAGCATATTGTCTGTATGGAGCAAAATGCCGGTATGCAAATGACCGGGATGGTTTTACTGGTTTAGATTGGCAATTTGGCAGGGATGCAGTTTCGACTTCTTTGAATTTACCAATATGCTTTTACCGATTTGAAATGACGGTTTGGCAGGAATAGATGGTATGGATTTCCCAGAATGGATGACTGGTTTGAGAGAAGGGGGCGGCATGGAATGGATTTACTGATTTGGAATGTCGGTTTCCTTGGAAATTTTAGAATGCAGTTGTCCAATTAAGAAGAGTTGACCAGATTAAAATAGTTGACTGGAAGTTGACCACTATATCAAAAACATACAAGAGATGCCATCTAAGACCTATACAAATACAGAAAACATATAGCAGAAGCAACAAAATCCATAATATAAACCTATGAAAGAATAATTTCTATTTCAATAGTATGCAGAACATATCATAACTATTAATACATAGTTTCTATCATAATTTAGACATTTATATTAACAATATCCAAAATCCCAAGTCTTCAAAAGCTCTGAGAGTCCGTCCAGCTCCTTGCTAAGCTCTAATCACTTTTGTTTATCCAGTATTATCTCTATATCCTTATCTGAAGGGAAAAAATAAGACAATGAGCTAATACCCAGCAAGGTACCAAAACATGCAGAACATAATGCTTTCATGCAGAATATTAGTGTAGATGAACGATAACATGAAAATATTTAAGAACATAAATGCAGAAGGTCATAGAAAACGCAAAGGAACAAAAACAAATACAAAATCATGAGAAAAGCATAGTATATGAACAGGTCTCTATGGTCATAATTCATGCTTTCATTTAAATCATAAATACACTAGAATAAAAACCACAATAATCAGAAGAATGGATGTGTTCATAGAAACCAGAATAAAGCATAATTCTATTTAAACAAGCATCGAAAATCAAGAATCAAAATAATTGTATTTTGAAAATCATAAATTAGTTAAATATGCTTCAGAAACTAGAAAACAGTACCAATTCTATAAATTCTAGAAATCTCTTTTTACTATCAGGAGGACCAAACTAGTAGACCCTACTAGCTGAGGGGGCGAGTAATCGAGGATAGATTATATTCACTCCACACAATCCAAGGCTAGCAAGTATCCCTTCTCTTGGGATTATATACTAATACCTCCCAAAGGACGGAAGATTATGTACTAATACCTCCCGAAGGATGGTGTATCATCTGAAACTCTACCCTTTAGACTAATGCCTTGAGGAATGGCGGACTACATATAACTCCAAGGATAGAGTTATCCTTGATTACCACCATAACATTCTAAAACATATCGGAGAACCTTACTTGACTGTATAATAGTCCTAAATCATAATTTACAACATTAGAAAACTTATAATCTATCGTTCTTCAGAAAATCAGCTAGAATCTTATGGTTAACTCTTCAGTATGCTTCAAAAATCCACAGTAACTCAATAGTGCAATTCCATGTAAAATTTTCAGTTATAATTCATAACATGAACATTACCTTATTACAAATCAACTTTTACATATCAGAAATTATGGATTAAAACCATCAAATCCTTTCATTTCCATGCTTAGGGTTTCGCTAATACCTCCAAACATAAAACAAACACTAAATACATGTTTATACACGAAATCGAAGGTATATTCAGCAGTATAAACAAGTAAGCATGAAATTTGCCTGATTAATCAAGAGAAACAGGCATTATTTATAGTAAACAGGTAAAACCTTGGATTTAAAGCATAAATATGATATTTGAGATATTAAAACGCTATAAAAATGGTAAATAACGTCCGAAGTATACTTGCCTGAGCCTAATCTATTATTATTCTTACTCTAATCAGAGTAGATTGGAAGATTTTTCCCCTTTCCTTCTCCTCCCTCTCCTTCCTCTTCTCTTCCTCTCGATTTGCCAGTCGTTCTGTTGATCCCCCTCTTCCCCATTCCCTTTTAAAAATGAAGGAAAAAGGGATCACATGGTTGCCACACGATTGGCGCTCGAGCGCTAGCCTCGTAGGCTGCTGCGCTCTCGCTCAACCTGAGGAGCCACTTGGGCGGTGCTGGCGCATATTTCTGCCTAGCTAAGAGCTCGAGCGCCGAGCATACATTTGGCCATTTCGCTCCTTTTTGATTCAATACCCATTATCCCTTGTTCTTATGATTAATTATAATCATCATCAACTTAATTACTCCATATTTATTATATTTTGGGATCGGAATCTCACACTCTCCCCCACTTACAGAAATTTCATCCTTGAAATTTAACGATCCTTAAATTTTCTCGATTTTCAAGTGTTCACAATTTAGTTTCAGGTTAAAACAATTATCTTGAGACCTTAAATATTTATTTTATCTTAGTCCTTATTATCTAATGTGCCTTATTTCAAATATGAATTTATTGAGCGTGAAGGTAAACCCAATTTATTAACAATTTTCTCGACTTGGCTCTAAATCTTAAACGAGCAAAATGCCCTACCACACCTCATACTAAGCCTCGAAATTGAGTTTCTCTTCTGAACATTAACTTAGACCTTAATATATATATAAGTTCATCACTCTTCTGCCGCGTGCTCTGGCAGGTCAGCAAGTTTAGATCATCTGATTGAGATTTCAACACCACCGTATTCCGATCTACTATCTCAATTCCTTATTAAACTTAGCTAAGATTCTGGCACAAGCCTTGAATCACGGTTAAATTTCAAGAGCGAGGTACCTTACATTCTCTCCACTTCGTTCGCATGTCCTCAAATCAACATTTCTATTAGATACATATTCCAATTCGAACACCTAATTTACGTAGTAACCTTGATTAAAACAAATTTTAAGATAACCATAACACAAAAATTTTCTTCACAGGTCCTCAATTCACCACTCCACAGAACAAAAATCCTAACTACAATAGTCATCATAAATTTGATACTATTTTAGATCATTATCTTAAAATCTTGAGACTTTAACGACTCGCAACCCCAAGATTTAATAACCCCCACACTGAACAATTTCAGATGTTGTTGGCATACCGATAAGCCCATTGATTAGACCTAAACACGTCCTCCATAATCATGATTAGTGGGTAGTTCTAACACGAACCCACCAGGGTGTTTTTTCTCATCTCAAAATTCCATAATCCCAACATTCTGAACATAGTTTTACTTCTCAACTTAGGAATGTGGTATTCTATTTTCCAAGCAACTAAGCTTACCCATAATTCTCCTTTCTCATGTCTTTTAAGGCACCAAAGCATATCATGCCTATAGACTCTTAGCATTCGCTACCAGTACTAATACTGGTTTTTCTCAAAATACCGAAGTTTATTTACAAAATCCTTAGACAAACCTATCCACTTGTAAAATCTCAAGGTCAGCTTCTATCATAATGTGGTTATTCTAACTCTTAATTTATCAGATAAAACTATCTCCTGAGACAAAATCCATAATTTCCTAAACAGAAACTTCCAAAGGCTAGATTCGAACCATAGAGGGGTAACTCTAACTAGGGGTTTCTTTTCCCACTCAACCAAAGGACATCAATCCACAAGCGATGCAGGAAAGCATAATCCGAAAGTTTCCTTAACAATTTTCAGGGTCTATAATTCACTTTTGATCTCTTAAGGTTACCTCTCCGTCATAACATAATTACTTTAATCCATAAAATTATTAGATCAGAATGATCTCAAAAGCAATTCTACAAATTTTCAAATGTAGGCTTCTGATATCAACAATCGATATCAACATTCACTATCCCCGAATCATACTGAGATTCACCTATTACAGCCTTCAACTTTTAGGTTCGCAAGTCTTTGATTTCTTCCGGTGAATCATCCCTAAATTCTCAAAGATCTCATCATAAAATTTTTATTACAGGTGAAGCAATTTCATCCCATGAACACCTCTCCCACTTTGCTTGTGGGTAACTATTTATTGATGCAGGATGACGAAATCCAAATCTCTCTTAAAGGTATTACCATCTATACTAACTTACTTAACCCATTAATTAATCCAGCTTTCCAAAGGTCTCAAAGTATCCTTAACAGTACGTAACCGATGCTCCTCTGATTTTATATATAATCCTTAAAGACTAATGTCGATTTCTAACCCGTTTTCTATATCACCTATCAAAACGATTCGGCTCCTTCAAGTACATACATTCTCAAACTTTTCTGCCTATATTCTCGAACAGTTACCTACCAACAATCAGAAAAAGGCAGCCCCAATTTCTAATTGGACGTAACATCTATCCTTGATTTGATTGACCTTATCTCTTACTCAAAATTCACAACCTATAGGATACCGTATTCTCTCAATACGATTTACACCAATATCCTTGAGTACCATTTGAACTCCAAAAGGATTCATATCACCCAAAAATTGATTTCCAAATCATCAATTCTACTTATTCGTTATTCGGACAAAATAAATCAAATATCCCTTTATTCAACAACTCACAACTGTTCACTTTCTCAGTTAGGAGTTTAGTCATCTGCTGTTCACAATCCATAGAATTTATGAAAGGACACATAAACATAATCACAAAATAATCAAGAATCTTCAAGATGAGGGGAGACATATCATGCAAATCATGGGAGAAATAAAAGAACATATAAATCCCTAATTAATTAAAACATAAATCAAATTTCACAATCAAGGGAATACCTCCATCTACCTCTCGGGTACTTCATGTCTTGAACCGTTTGCTGCAAATGCTTCAGCTGGGATAGTAGACTCCTTTGCTTTTAACCTCCAAGGATATGGACAACCTTTAACAAGGTGGCCCTACTGTCCACATCTAAAGCAAGCTCCCATCACCTTGTGTAGGGATATCCTACATGCTTCTTTTCACAATAATTATAAGGCATTACTGACGTCTAGAAATCTGACACTAACTAAATTTCAATGCTACATTTTCTTTCACAAGAAGCTCTCATCTTCTTAGTAGATCCTGAGTATTCCAAGCCAGACTTCTTACTGAGGTTCACCTGACTGATTACCGTCTTACCCAAATATTTATGAGTCTCCAGTTCTCTTTCAAGCACTAGAGCCCTATCTAGGACCCTAGCATAAGTCCGAAATTCTTGGGTCACTAGCTGACTCCTAATCTCATCCTTTAACCATTGCAAGAACTTCTTAGTCATCCTCAATTCATCTTCCCCAACAAAAGATGTATAACGAGATAATTCAATGAACCTCGCACCATACTCCGCTACGGTGCGGCTCCCTTGCCTAAGCTCCATGAAAGCTCTTTCCCTCCAATCTTGAATGCCAGAGGGAATATATTTCTCCCAGAAAGCTTCCTCAAACATTTTCTAAGAAATTTCCTTGTCAAACAAACCCATTGCCCTCTTCTTCGCCCACCAATTATCGACTTTTTATTCTAATTTATAAGTTGCAAAAGCAACATTTTCACCAACAGAACATTGAATAATTGTAAATATTTTTTTCAATCTCCTAATCCAATTTTTCACCCTTACCGGATCGATTTTCCCTAAAAATTGAGGTACCTTTTCTACCTTAAACCTCTTGGACATCATTGGAATCAATTGTGGTACAAGAATCGGAGCCATATGATGCTGCTCCATCTTTTCTGCAACATTCATCATCCTTTCCAACAAATTCACATACACAACTTCTCGATCATGGGGACTACTAGCACTTCCACTATCATCGCTTCCATCCATTTTACTTGCCATTTGATAACCTATAACCAAAAAGACAGCAATGTTAATAAACCTACTAACATCGACCAAGACACTTTAACAGAAACCCTAAGTTCAGCTTTTAAACACTTCATTTGATCATATCTAGTCTTTATCCTTCCTTAATCCTAGAACAGATTATAATCAAAACCTAGAACCTAAACCAGTTGGCCTAGACTTGAGATCAATATCAATTTGGTTAATTACTAAGCCTCGGTCTGTTTCATACCTAACATATGCTAGCTAGGATTTTCTAGGGCTTATTCAATCTAACTTAATCATCCTACGTCTATACCTATTGATTTGGTCAGCCAGAATCATTCCCTAAGCTATCACTGACTATTCAGATCATTCCTAAGGCATTTCGTTTTCTTTGAAATCATTTGTGATGGAATGGAGGTTTTTTTTGTCCTCAAATAATTTCATCATTACAGATACAGGGATAAAAGTCTAAATCCCAACTTAAGGTTTTAGAAGAAAAATGAGTAGAATCTCCTCTAAAATTGGGCTAATCGGAAACATAAACCTATATAACGTGATCAGTATATGCACACAACTATCCAAAAACCATAAGTTCTCCTACAACACACATACAAAGGATCACAATTGTCATATCCATTGATGTCTTTAACACACAATCCTTTCCACTATACCAAAAATATACGAGAGATGCCATCTATGACCTGTACAAATATAGAAAACATATACCAAAAGCAACTAAATCCATAATATAAACCTGCGGAAGCATAATTTCTATTTTAACAGTATGCAGAGCATATGATAACTATTAATACATAGTTTCTTTCGTAATTTAGACATTGACATTAACAATATCGAAAATCCCAAGTCTTCAAAAGCTCTGAGAGTCCATCTAGCTCTTTGCTAAGCTCTAATCACTTTTGTTTATCTGGTATCATCTCTATATCCTTATCCAGAGGGAAAAAATAAAATAGTAAATCAAAACCCAACAAGGTACCAAAACATGCAAAACATAATACTTTCATACAGAATATAAGTGTAGATGAATAGTAACATGAAAATATTTAAGAACATAAATGTAGAAAGTCACAGAAAACACTAAGGAATAGATGCAGATAAAAAATCATGAGAAAAGCACAATTCTATATGAACGGTCTCTATAGTTATAATTCATACTTTCATGTAAAATATAAATACACTAGAGCAGAAATCTCAATAATCAAAAGAACGGAGGCATTCATAGAAATAGGAATAAAGAATAATTCCATTTAAACATGCATCGAAAATCAAGAATCAGTATAATCGTGTTTTAAAAATCATAAATCAGTTAAATATGCTTCAGAAATTAGAAAAATAGTACCAATTCTATAAATCCCTTTTTACTATCAAAAGGACCAAACTAGTAGACCCTACCAGTTGATGCAATGAGTAATTGAGGATAAATTGTGTTCACTCCACACAATCCAATGCCAGCAAGTATCCCTTCTTGTGGGACTATCCCTTCTCGTGGGATTATATACTAATACCTCCCGAAGGACGATGGATTATGTACTAATACCTCCCAAAGGATGGTGGATCATCTAAAACTCTACCCTCTAGACTAATGCCCTAAGGAATGGCGAACCACATATAACTCCATAGACAGAGTTATCATTGATTGTCACCATCACGTTTTAAGGCATACCGGAGAACCTTATCCGACTGTGTATCAATCCTAGGTCCTAATTTACAATATGAGAAAACTTATAATCTATCGTTCTTCAGAAAATCAGTTAGAATCTCATGGTTAACTCTTCAATATGCTTTAGAAATCCATGGTAACTCAATAGTGTAGTTCCATGTAAATTTTTCAGTTATAATTCATAACATGAACATTAACTTGATACAAATTAACTTTTACATATCAGAAATTATGGATTAAAACCATCAAATCCCTTCATTTTCGTGCTTAGGGTTTCGCCAAAACCTCCAGACATAAAACGAATACTAAATACATGTTTATATATGAAATCGAAGATATATTTAGCAGTATATACAAGTAAACATGAAATTTGTCCGTTTAATCAAGAGAAACAGGCATCATTTACAGTAAACATACAAAACCATAGATTTAAAGCACAAATACGATATCTGAGATATTAAAATGCTGTAAAAATGGTAAATAACATCCAAAGTACACTTGCCTGAGCCTGATCTACCGTTATTCTTACTCTGATCAGAGTGGATTGGAAGTTTTTTCCCCTTTCCTTCTCCTCCCTCTCCTTCCTCTCATTCTTCCTGTCGTTCTATTGATCCCGCTCTCCCCCATTCTCTTTTAAAAATGAAGGAAAAGGGGATCACGTGGCTGCAACGCAACTGGAGCTATTCCCTTTTAAAAACGAAGGAAAAAGGGATCACGTGGCTGCCACACAACTTGCGCTCGAGCACAAGTCGAGCGGTAGTCTAGTGCTGGGTTTCACAGTTTTGCACCTCAGTTGGCACTCGAGTAGGTTGTGGCGCCCCCACTTCGCCCGGGGCACCACTCAGGCAGTGCTCAAAGCTCGAGCGTCCGTCAAGCACCGAGCACACTTTTGGCCATTTCACTCCTTTTTACTTCGGTACCCATTATCCCTTATTCTTATACTTAATCATAATCATCATCAACTTAATTACTCCATTTTTATTATATTTTGGGATCGGGTCTCATAGGAGTACTGTGTGGAGGCCATGGATAATATGACATTTGTTGGTCCTATGTGTGTGTTGTGGAGTAAATTGTAAAATCTGGATATTTATATGCTTGTACACGTTTAGTTAAGTAGGTTGTATGTATGGTTTTTGTCCACTTTTTGAGGAAACTTTACTCAATTTTCTGTAAAAATTTATACTACTTAATTATGGGCATTAACCTTATGTGATTATTGGAGGAGGTTGTTAGGAAAAAATAACCCGTTCTGTCACAGTTGGTATCAAAAAAAAGAGATGCCTTGGGTTTTGATCTAAATTTATGCGGAATCTGGGGATAGATTAAGTTTTTCCAAATGAATAGATGAAGGCATAAGTTAGAATGGTTAGACTAACTTGTGATGGAATGGATTCTCAACCCTATAGGACCCTTGTCAGATAGATTTAGAATAATATTCATAAATTTATATCAGTAATTCTGTAAAAATTTTGGTAGAGTTCTATTTACAATTGAACGAAAATCAAAATATACAACCTGTATATTATAACAAGTACAAGCACACAACTATTTGAATATCATATTTCAACCTACTACACACATACACAGGACCACCAATTTGCCATTTTCATCCATGGCACAAACATAATCTTATCCAGTAAATCAAAAACATATAAGAGATGCCATCTAGGACCTATACAGAATCCAGAAAACATATAGCGGAAGCATCTATATCCATGATATAATCTATGAAAGCATAAATACAGTTCTATTAGTTTGCAGAATATGCTACAGTCATTTATACATCATTCCATCCATAATTCAAATATTTATAATTAAAACTATCAGAATTTTCCAAAGCATTACTCCAAGGTAATCTTCAAGGATTCACCAAAGCTCCAGAACTTTCCTTTCTAAACTCTAGCTACATGTGATTCTCCAATGTCTTCACTATATCCTTATCTGGAAGGGAAAAAATAAAATAGTGAGTCAAAACCCAGCAAGGTACTAAAACATATAGAACATAATGCTCTCATGCAGAACGTTATACTCTCATGCACAACATAATATAGTAAGGCAATTACAGTTGCATACAAGGCATGAATGCGATAAGATAATGATTACGAAAGCATTATCAGGTCATATAATGCATATGAGCAGAAACATGTACGATAATTATGAGGAAAGTCTGATTTCCATATAAATAGGTCTTGAAAAATATAAATCACGCTAGGACAGAAAAACATATCAATATCAGGTTGGAAAAACTGGGGCAGTTCATGGAAATAGGAGTAAAACATGATTCTCTTTAAATAGGCAATGGTTTCATAAAACAGTTTTAAATCTCACTTACTTTCATCAGAAAACTCTAGTTAAGTATCCTAACGACTCAACTAGCGTATCCTACTAGCTGAGGGGGCGAATAATCGGGGATAGATTGTATTTATTCCATACAATCCAGGATAGGTATCAGTGTGCTGGATTGAATCTTCCTTCTTGTATGTTGACATAAATCAAAACTTAAGCCACAAACCAATGCCTTAAGCCCTTTTACGTTACGGTTTTTGAGATATAATATACTCGGTCCACTATATCGAAGTTGTACAAGGACTAATTGTGTTCTACGGCACACAACTCAAAGCCGATGGAGGATTATTAGCCTCAAGGAATGAAGGATTATTATCCTCCAGGATCAGTATACTGCCCTCCTTTGTTAATGCCCTGAGGAAGGGCGGACCACGTATAACTTCACGAATAGAGTTATCCCCGATTACAACTGCAATATCCTAAGGTATGCTGGAGAACTTCACATAACCGTATATCAGTCCTGGGTCCTAATTAACAGTATCAGAAACAATTTCTTCACGTTCTCTTAGTTTATAACTTATTAGTTTCAGGAATTAGAAAAGATTTCACCATTAATCCTTCAGAATACTCTAAAAAAATTCATAAAAACTTAACAGTGCGGTTTTCGGTAAATTTCTCAATTATAAATCATAGTAGGAATAGTACCCTTTTACAAATTAGCTGTCACATATCAGAAATTAAGGATTTAAAATATTAAATCCCTTCATTTTCGTATCTAGGGTTTCGATAAACATTTCAGACATAAAATGGATACCTAACATGTCCATTTTCATGAAATCGATGCTAGATATTGCAGTATTTATATATAAACATGAAATCTATCCGATTAATTTGCAAAAACTGGCTTTATTTATAGTAAACTTGCAAAACCATGAATTTAGAGCAGAAATATAATATTTGAGATATTAAAACACTATAAAAACGGTAAATAATGTTCGGAGTACACTTGCCTGAGGTCGGTCTATAGTTATTTTTACTCAGATCGGAGTAGAATAGTCGAATTTTCCCTCTTTTTTCCTCTTCCTTCTTCCTCTCGTTCTCTTCGTGGTTCTATCAAAACTACCCTCTCTCTCCTCATTTTCCCCTTAAAAATGCGAAGGAGAAGGGGTCACATGCAGCTCATGTGACCACCGCTCGTGCGCTAGTCGAGTGGTGCTTGAGCGGTGCCTTGCGCAAAACAATGCTTGAGCGCTGCTCGAGCGCCTGGCTCGTAGCCGAGGCCGCTCCCACCTCGTCTTGGGCGGTCTTTGGGCAATCACCTTCGTAAAATGGCAAATGAGCGGTGCCCGAGTGCCCATTGAGGGCACTTCTAATTTTGGCCCATTTCGCCTCAATTTGTTTTGATATCAAATTTTTCACTTAGACCCAAAGATGATTTTTATCTACCTAATTATTCCATAATTATCACATATTAGGATTGGGATCTCACATTTTCCCCATCTTACAGAAATTTTTTCCTCGAAATTTAACGATCCTTAAATCTCACAGTTGAGAAACCTTCCTAATTCTCCAAATCATTTTCAAATTCAGGCGGTTATCCTAAAATAATCTTAATTTTTGAAATTGTTTGGAATCTTTAGTACTTGATTCATTCCATAATATCTTGATCCATCAAATCCGTAAGTAAGTTCAATTCCTTAACTATTTTTCGACCTGGTTCTAAACCTTAAACAAGCAAAATGCCTTACTTCATTCCAACAAGACCTCGAGATTGAGCATTTCTTCTAAACTTCAATTCAAATCTTAAAATATACATGTCCTCTACATTTCTGTTGTGCACTCTGATTGACTCGTTTAACTCCGAGTCATCCAATTATAGTTTATCATCACTATCACAATCTAGTCTTTCAATTCTTTTACCAAGCTTAGCTAAATTCCCAACATAAATTTCAGGCCACAATTGAACTTCAAAAGCGAGATATTCTACGTTCTCCACATTTCATTGGTATGTCATAAAAGTGATATTTCCATCAGATACGTATTCCATTCTGAACAACCAAATCATGAGGTAACCATGATTAAAATTACCCTCAAGATATCCATATTACGAGAATAACTCTCATAGATCCTCAATTTACCACATAATAAGAAGTCCTAACTATAACAGTCACCAAAAATTTGATACAGTTTTAGATCATGACCTTAAAATTTCAAGGCCTTAACAATTTGCAACCTCAAAATATCAAAACTTCTACACCGAGCAATTTCAGACCTTGTTGGCACATCGATGAGCCAACTAGTTCAACCCGAACACGTCACCTGAAATCACCATGGGTGGATCATTCTGATTAACCATAGGGTATCTCACTTTTCAACTTTAGGATTTCCATACTTCAAATATGATTATGTTTCCCAAACTTAGGGATGCAACATCCTATTGTCCCAATAAGTGAGCTTACCCATAAATTCACTATCAGAGTCAGAACTATAAACCCTTAACATTTATGATCAATGCTGATGTTCATTTTTTTCGTATGATACCAAAATTCATCCATATAATCTTAGACAGGCTTATTTACTTACAAGATTCTAAGGTCATCTTTCCACCATAATGTAACCATTCTGATCCTTGATTTATTAAACAAAGTTATTTTCCAAGGAAATCCTCATAAGGTCTTAAACAGAGACTTCTAACATCGACTATCAATTTTAATATTTACCTCCATTGAGTATGTTGAGATCCATCTGTCTTGTCCTCTAACTTTTAGATTTGTAAGGCTTTAATTTCTTTCAAGGGATTGTTCCTAAATCCTCAAAGATCTCATCATAGAGTTTTAATCGCTGGTGGAGCGACTCCACCCCATGGACAACTCCCCCACTTTGCTTGTGGGTGATTATCTATTGATACAGGATAACGAAATCCCAATCTCTTTCAAGGACATTAACTTACTCAACCCATTAAACAATCTTACTTTCCAAAGGTTTCAAAGCATCCTTAATGGTAGTTAACTGATACTCTTCCTAACCCTTAAATCACCATGAAATCAGAAATTATAATTGTAATAGTCTCCAAGAAGTTAACGTCAAGCTTAGATTGTCACTCAATTTTCAAAACTCAATCAGTAGCTCACAACTTCAAGGATTTCTCACTTCAAAATTTAATAACTCTAATACTTCGAACATGGTTCTGTCTTTAAATTCTAGAATACAACACTTGATTATCCCAACACTCTTTGCCAATATCATCTGCCAGTACAAAGGTCCCTCATTCTTAAAGATATTGGGGTTCATCCTTGAGATCCTCAAACAAGTTTACCCACTCATAATACCATATAATCATCTTTCTTCAGTGGTGCAACCATATGCATTCAAAATTATTTGAGAAAATCAAATTCTAGAGACATGGCCTACAGTTTCTTTAAATGGAAGCCTTAATTATCTTCTTTGACATGCAGTAGAGCAACACTGATTATGGGTTTCTCTTTTACTTACTTTAAGAATAATCCATTCCCAAGATATAGAAAACATCAAGGTTTCCTCAAAAAGCCTCATTACATATCTTATTCCTTCTTCAAGTCATATTTCCTTAATCTTCAAATTCATGGAATAACATGTACAATTTTCTCAAAGAAAAACTTCATCGATCAATTTTACCTATGAGTAGGGCAATTTAATCGCAAACTCCTTTCTTAAGGGTATTGCATCCTACCACAATACATTAGACCCATCAGGGGTCAACAAAAATCAAGCGGGCAATAATTTTACTCCAAATTTCTTAAAAGTTACCTATACAGATCTTCATTGATTTGTTTTTTACTATCTCATAAACTCCTCCCCCACTTGGGTCAAGGCTAATCACCTAAATTTCAGTCAATTATCACTTTTTATTTCCTCAATTTCAAATTGTGCTATCGAAAATGTCATCTGTGAAGGACCGTATATTCTGCTGAAAATCTGATAGAGTCCCCTTTGTAATAGGGTCGTCAAACTGTACAAAAAGCTATAAAACTTCCCAAGATATCCATTATTTCCGATCTTCGATAGCTAGCAACAATCTTAACACATTTCTCCACAAAATCCCAATACCACAAGTTTCATAAGTATCTCCACAACATACAACTATTGAACAACAATGCATATATGACATATAATTTATGGGATATTAAAAGCATACATGAATCTCAAATAAAGAGGGAATCAAATTTCCTTGAAAAAAATACCTTTTTTCCATTTTTGATGATCTCTTAGTGTCCTAGACTGTCAGTGCAAGAGTTTTCGCTGAAACTATGGACTTCTTTACTTCCGATCTCCTTGGTAGTGGGCAATTTTTAACCAAGCGACCCTGTTGTCCACATCTAAAACACATCTCTGTCTGATTTTCAGTAATCTCCTTTCCTGTTGTAACTATCTTTGCCTTTTTAGAGGGCCTTGAGGATCCCACATTCGGGTTCATACTAAAACTTGCTTGGCTAGCTGCCCTATTAGCTGAGAGCTTTTGAGTCACCAACTCTCTTTCAAAAAATTAGTGCTCTATTAAAAATCTTTGCAAAGTCTGAAGTTTATGGATCACCAATTGCCTCCTAATCCGAGCTCTCAGTCCTTGCTGAAACTTTTTAGCATTCCTTCCTTTGTCCTTTACGAAATACGGTGCATACCTAGATAGTTCAATAAATTTTACATCGTATTCAGTTACAGTACGGTTCCCTTGCCTAAACCACATAAATTCTTATTCTTTCTAATCTTGGAGGCTTGAAGGAAAATATCTTTCTGTAAAAGCCTTTTCAAACATATCCCAAATAATATCATTTTTAGGTACTACCAATGCTCTCTTCTTCATAGCCCACCAGTTGTCCGCTTCTCTACCTAATTTATAGGCCGCAAATGTAACCTTTTCCTGATTAGAGTGTTCAATTACTGTAAATATTTTCTTCATTCTCCTAAACCAAATGTTTGCTTTCACCGGGTCTGGTTCACCTAAAAATTCGGGGGCTCTTTCTTTCCTAAATCTATCATAAGCTTTGGGAGCCATGTGGCATTGGTCCATCACTTTGACTTCATTCGTCAACCTTTCTAGCAAATTTAAATACCTAGTCTCTTGATCTACAAGGGCATCGTTGCCACCTCGAGCATCATTCCTTCTTCTATTTGCCATACTAATATCCAATAACAAGAATATTGCAATGTCAATTACCCTCAATTAATTAGATCAGACGGAGTGATTAAATTAATGCATTCATAAGAAAACTCTTAGGGTCCAACCTTAAACATTTAATCAAATCTTATCTATCATTATCTTGCCTTAGCTTAGAACAATTATCTTGAATCCTCAAACATAAATTGATTAGTCCAGGCCTGAAATCAACATCGAGTAGCTGAATCATTACATCCTAACTTAGGCCAATTCTAACTTATACAAGCTAGAACACTTAGGATTTCCTAACCTAGCTTAATCAGTCTAGGCCTATCCCAACCCATTCGGTCAATCAGGATCTGTTTCTAAGCTTCCGCATATGATTTAGATTATTCCTAAGGCATCTCATATTGTCTGATACCAATTGTGACAGAATGGATCCTAAACCCTATAGGACCCTCCATAAGACAGATTCAAAACAACATTCATAAATTTAGATTAGTAATTTTACAGAAATTTTGGCAGAGTTCTATTTAAAATTGGATAAAAATCTAAATATACAACCTGTGTATTATAATCTGTATAAGGACACAACTATTTAAATACCACATTTTAACCTACAACGCACATGCACGGGACCACAAATTTTCCATTTCCATCCATGGATCCAACATAATCCTATCTACTAAATCAGAAACATATAAGAGATGCCATCTAGAGCTTATACGAATCCCAGAAAACATATAGCGGAAGCATCTATATCCAAGATATAATCTGCAAAAGTATAAATACAGTTCTAACAGTTTACAGAATATGCTACAGTCATTTATATATAATTCCATCCAAAACTCAGATGTTTATAATTAAAACTATCAAAATCTACCAAAGCATTACTCCAAGGTAATCTTTATGACTTCACTGAGGCTCCAAAACTTTCCTTACGAAACTCTAGCTACCCGTGATTCTTCAGTGTCTTCTCTACATCCTTATTTGGAGGGAAAAAAATAAAACAAGTAAGTCAAAACCCGTTTCCATGAGGAAAGCATTATCAGGTCATAAAATGCAGATGAGCAGAAATATGTATGATAATCATGAGAAAAGCCTGATTTCCACATAAATAGGTTTTAGAAAATATAAATCAAGCTAGGATAGAAAAACACATTAATATCAGGTCTGAAGAATAGGAGTAGCTCATGGAAATAGGAGTAAAGCATGATTCTATTTAAACAGGAATGGTTTCATAAAAACAGTTCCAAATCTCACTTGCTTTCATAAGAAAACTCTAGTTAAATATGTTAGGGACCCAACTAGCATACCCTACAATTGAGGGGGCGAATAATTGGTGATAGCTTATATTTACTCCATAAAATCCAGGGCCAGTATTAGTACTATATAGGGACCGATTGTGTTCTATGGCACACAACTCAAAGCCGATGGAGGATTATTAGCCTCCAATAACGAAGGATTATTATCCTCTAGGATTAGTATATTGCGCTCCTTTGTTAACATCCCGAGGAAGAGCGGACCACGTATAACTCCATGGATAGAGTTATCCCCGATTACCACCATAAAGTCCTAAGACATGTCGGAGAACCTCACATGACCGTATATCAGTCATGGGTCCTAATTAACAGCATCAGAAACAGTTTCTTCTCATTCTATTAGTTTATAACTCATCAGTTTCAGGAATCAGTAAGGATTTCACCATTAATCCTTCAGAATACTCTAGAAATCCACAGAAACTTAACAGTGCGATTCCATGTAAAATTTTCTGTTATAAATCATAATAGGAACAATACTCTTGTACAAATTAGCTGTCACACGTCAAAAATTAAGGCTTTAAAACATTAAATCTCTTCATTTTCGTATATAGAATTCTGGTAAGCATTTTGGACATAAAACGGATACCTAACACATGCATTTTCATAAAATCGATGCTAGATATTGCAGTATTTATATAGACATGAAATCTGTCCGATTAATTTATAGAAACAAGTTTTATTTACAATAAACATAAAGAACCACGAATTTAGAGCAGAAATATAATATTTGAGATTTTAAAACACTGTAAAAGTAGTAAATAACATCCAGACTACACTTGCCTGAGTTCGGTCTACAGTTATTTTTACCCAGATTTGAGCAGAACGGCCGAATTTTCCCTCTTTTTCCCAATTCAAACTTATACAAACTAGAACACCTAGGATTTCCTAACATAGCTTAATCACTCTCGGTTTATCCCTACCTATTCGGTCAGTCAGGATCAGTTCCTAAGTTTCTGCATACGATTTAGACCATTCCTAAGGCATCTCGTTTGCTCTGATATCAATTGTGACGGAACAGATCCTAAACCCTATTAGACCTTCCATCAGATAGATTCAGAACAGCATTTATAAATTGAGATCAGTAATTTTGTAGAAATTTCAATAAAGTTCTATTTAAAATTGGATGGAAACCCAAATACACAACCTGTGTGTTTTAACTAGTACAAACACACAACTATTTGAATACCACATTTCAACCTACAACACACATGCACAGAACCACCAATTTGCCATTTCCATCCATGTCTCAAACATAATCCTATCAACTAAATCAAAAATATATATGAGACGCCATCTAGGATCTGTACAGAATCCAGTAAACATATAGTGAAAGCATCTATATCCAAGATATAATCTGTAGAAGTATAAATACAGTTCTAATAGTTTACAAAATATACTACAGTCATTTATACATAATTCCATCCACAATTCTGATATTTATAATTAAAACTATCAGAATCTCCCAAAGCATTACTCTAAGGTAATCTTCAAGGCTTCACCGAGGCTCCAGAACATTTCTTACTAAACTCTAGCTACACGTGATCCTCTAGTGTCTTCTATATATCCTTATCTCAAGGGAAAAAATAAAACAGTGAATCGAAACCCAACAAGGTACTAAAATATGTAGAATATAATGCTCTCATTCAGAATATAAAACAATAAGGTAGTTACAGTTCCATATAAGGCATGAATGCGATAAGAAAGTGATTACGGAAGAATTATTAGGTCATGAAATGCAGATGAGCAGAAACATGTACGAAAATCACGAGGAAAGCCTAATTTCCATATAAATATGTCTTAGAAAACATAAATTATGCTGGGACAGAAAAACACATTAATATCAGGTCTGAAGAATAGGAGCAGTTCATGGAAACCGGAGTAAACCATGATTCTATTTAAATAGGCAACGATTTCATTAAATAGTTCCAAATCTCACTTTCTTTCGTCAGAAAACTTTAGTTAAATATCCTAGGAACCCAACTAGCGTACCCTACTAGCCGAGGGGGCGAATAATCGGGGATAGATTGTGTTTACTCCGCACAATTTAAGGCCAGTATCAGTGCTGTATAGGGACCGATTGTGTTCTACGGCACACAACTCAAAGTCCATGGAGGATTATTAGCCTCCAGGAATGAAGGATTATTAGCCTCCAGGAATGAAGGATTATTTTCCTCTAGGATCGGTATACTACCCTCCTTTATTAACGCCTTGAGGAAGGGCGGACCACGTATAACTCCATCGACAGAGTTATCCCCGATTACCACCGTAATTCCTAAGACATATTGGAGAACATCACATGACCGTATATTAGTACTGGGTCCTAACTAACAGTATCAGAAACAATTTCTTCTCGTTCTCTTAGTTTATAACTCATCAGTTTTAGGAATCAGTAAGGATTTCACCATTAGTCCTTCAGAATACTCTAAAAATCCACAGAAACTTAACAGTGTGGTTTCGTGTAAATTTCTCAATTATAAATCACAACAGGAACAGTACTCTTTTACAAATTAGCTACCACATATTAGAAATTAAGGATTTAAAACATTAAATCCATTCATTTTCGTATCTAGGGTTTCGGTAAATATTTTGGACATAAAATGGATACGTAAAACGTGCATTTTCATGAAATTGATGCCAAATATTGCAGTATATATATATAAACATGAAATCTGTCTAATTAATTTACAGAAATAGGATTTCTTTATAGTAAACATACAGGACCATGAATTTAGAGAAGAAATAAAATATTTGAGATATTAAAACACTGTAAAAACAGTAAATAATGCCTGGACTATATTTGGCTGAGATCGGTCTATAGTTATTTTTACCCAGATCAGAGCAGAACGGCCAGATTTCCCCTATTTTTCCCAATTCTAACTTATACAAGCTAAAACACCAAGGGTTTCCTATCCTAGCTTAATCAGTCTAGGTCTATCCCTACCTATTCGGTCAGTCATGATCAGTTCCTAAGCTTCCGTATACGATTCAGATCATTCCTAAGATATCTCGTTTTCTTTGATACCAATTGTGACGGAACGGATCCTAAACCCTGTAGGACCCTCCGTTAGATAGATTCTGAACAACATTCATAAATTTAGATGAGTAATTTTGTAGAAATTTCTACAAAGTTCTATTTAAAACTTGATGGAAACCAAAATATACAACTTGCGTATTTTAACATGTATAACCACACAACTATTTGAATACCACATTTTAACCTACAACACATATGTACAGGACAACCAATTTGGCATTTTCATCCATGGCTCAGACAAATCCTATCCACTAAATTAAAAACATATAATAGATGCCATCTATGACCTATACAGAAATCCAAAAACATAAAGCGGGAGCATCTATACCCAAGATATAATCTGCAAAAGTATAAATACAGTTCTAATAGTTTACAAAACATGCTACAGTCATTTCTACATAATTCCATCCACAATTCAGATGTTTATAATTAAAACTATCAGAATCTCCCAAAACATTACTCCAAGGTAATCTTCAAGGCTTCATCGAGGCTCTAAAACTTTCCTTGATAAACTCTAGCTACACGTGATCCTCCAGTGTCTTTTCTATATCCTTATCTCGATGGGGGAAAAACAAAACAGTGAGTCAAAGTCCAGCAAGGTACTAAAAGATGCAGAACATAATAGAATTAGGCAGTTACAGTTGTATATATGGCATGAATGCGATAAGATAGTGATTACGGAAGCATTATTAGGTCATAAAATGCAAATGAGCAAAAACATGTATGATAATCACGAGAAAAGCCTGATTTCCATATAAATAGGTCTCGAAAAATATAAATCTTACTAGGACGAAAAAAATACATTAATATCAGGTCTGAAGAACAGGAGCAATTCATGGAATCAGGAGTAAAGCATGATTCTAGTTAAACAGGTAATGATATTATAAAACAGTTCCAAATCTCACTTGCTTTCGTTAGAAAGCTCTAGTTAAATATCCTAGGGACCCAACTAACATACCCTACTAGCCGAGAGGGCGAATAATCGGGGATAGATTGTGTTTACTTCACATAATCTAGGACCAATATCAGTGTTGTACAGGGACAGATTGTGTTCTACGACACATAACTAAAAGCTGATGGAGGATTATTAGCCTCAAGGAACGAAGGATTATTATCCTCCAGGATCAGTATACTGTCCTCATTTGTTAATTCCCTGAGGAAGGGTGGACCATATATAACTCCTTGAATGGAGTTTTCCCCAATTACTACCATAATGTCGTAAGATATGCCAGAGAACCTCACATGACCGTATATCAATCCTGGGCCCTAATTAACAGTATCGAAAATAGTTTCTTTTTATTCTCTTAGTTTATAGCTCATCAGTTTCAGGAATTAGTAAGGATTTTACCATTAATCCTTCAAAATACTCTAAAAATCTACAGAAACTCAACAGTACGGTTTTGGATAAATTTCTCTGTTATATATCATAACAGGAACTATACTATTTTACAAATTAGCTGTCACATATCAGAAATTAAGGATTTAAAACATTAAATCCCTTCATTTTTGTATCTAGGGTTTTGGTAAACATTCCGAACATAAAACAGATACCTAACATGTGCATTTTCTTGAAATCAATGCCAGATATTGTAGTATATATATATATAAATATGAAATCTGTCCGATTAATTTAAAGAAATAGGCTTTATTTATAATAAACACGCAGAACTAATAATTTAGAGCAGAAATATAATATTTGAGATATTAAAACACTATAAAAACGGTAAATAATGTCCGAAGTATACTTGCCTATTTTACCTAGATCGGAGCAGAACGGCTGGATTTCCCATCTTTTTTCCCTCTTCCTCCTTCTCTTTCCTCTCTTCCTCTTGTTCTCTTCGTGGTTCTGTCAAAACTGCCCTCTCTGGAGTACACTTGCCTAAGGTCAGTTTACAGTTATTTTTATCCAGATCGAAGTAGAACGGTCGAATTTTCCCTCTTTTTCCCTCTTCCTTCTTGTCCTTCCTCTCTTCTTCTCGTTCTCTTCATGGTTCTGTCAAAACTGCCCTCTCTCTCCCCATTTTTCCCCTTAAAAACACAAAGGAGAAGGGGTCACATGTGGCCCACGTGCGACCGCTCGAGCGCCGGTTGAGCGGTGCCTTGCACAAAATAGCGCTTGAGCATTGCTTGAGCGTCTGGCTCGTAGCCGGGGCTACTCCCGCCTCACCTCGGGTGGTCTTCGGGCGATCACCTTTGTAAAATGGCACTAGAGCACCGCTCGAGCGCCCGTCGAGCGCACTTCTAGTTTTGGCCCATTTCGCCTCATTTTGCTTCGGCATTAAATTTTTTACTATATTTAAACCCAAACATGATTTTTATCTACATAATTATTCCATAGTTATCACATCTCGGGATTGAGTTCTCACAAAACTACTCTAGCCCGGCAAGGTAGGCTACTAAGTAGGACCAGGA
Organism: Nepenthes gracilis; assembly: GCA_033239525.1. Taxonomy (NCBI): domain Eukaryota; kingdom Viridiplantae; phylum Streptophyta; class Magnoliopsida; order Caryophyllales; family Nepenthaceae; genus Nepenthes; species Nepenthes gracilis. The sequence goes on along the minus strand of BSYO01000003.1, from coordinate 12,939,469 downwards.
TGTTGTGCGTAGGAAACGTCATGTCTTAGTTACTGCTCAGGCCAAATTATAATCTGACCATGCTACTTTTGTTTTAGAAGTTGAAGTGTTAGCTGATGGAATGGAAGACAGTAGAACTTGGAAACTTAGCCTTGAATTATAAGTTTGATTTGGGTTTTTTAAGTAGAAAATTTGATTTGAAAATCGCTTTAAGGTTAGCGGTTTTAGGATGATTGAATTGCCAATAGTTGAGATTGTTTGGGATAATAACTAATAGTCGAATATCTAGATGACCCCTTTGAGGCTTATTATGGATCAATAATAATTTTGAGAGTTTGGGTGGAAGGACATGGCTCCAAGAGAAGGATTTTGTTGGATTCTTACGGATTAGGTAAGGATGATCGGTTTAGGGCAAGATAAAATGTGTCCTTCAAATGATTATGTGGGAATGATCAATCTAATCAATATTTGGGTCAATGATGAAATAGGGCTTGAGATAATAGGGAAAGTGTTGCTTGGATAAAGTTTATTTGCTATCTATAAGTTGAGTATGAGGCAAGTTGATGGTGAGCTTTATAGTGTCGTACCCCATCTCTTGGAATGTTGTTGAATGCAATTTTTAGGGTAACCCATTTCTTCATGTGACATTTGGGATGGCTAAATGTTAAAGTTAGTTGATGAAGACGAGGAAATAAGTTTATGACCCTAAGATTATCTGTAATTTTGTATGTGTTTTAATTTTTAGAATAGATTCTAATGATGCTAACCCCTGAAAGGTAAATCCTTATCTGATAGAATTATGTATTCAGTTTGGGACTATGAATGATTAACTGATCTAATTTGAAGTACCGAACTTTGATGGGATACTAAGACAATTTGGTTGGCAAATTACCATACTAGTGTAGCTAATTTTGAAAAGAGTATTTTGATTCGCAATTGGGGTAATAGGTTTTAAAGTATTAGATGAGTTGCAAAAAGAAGTAATAGAACAAATATTGCTGTGATTATAAGTTATATGATTAAAATTTGTGCAAAGTGTAGATTGCATATTAGGCCATACCTGAAGGTCATTATGTGGCTATAAGGAAATTCAAGGATGTTATTAAAAGAGAAGATTAGCTTTTCTTATTTTCTGATTTGCAATTAGGGCTGCTATTGAAAATAAGTCGAAATTGACACTGATAGAGTCGATGAGTCTATCTGGGGGATTCTGAAAGGTAGATTGCCTAAGAAGTTAATGATTTGGTATTGAGAATCCTTAAGATTAAGATATTCATAAGAAAAATGAAGGGCAAATTGTGAACAGGTTCCAATATTGAAGTAGTACGATTATGAAATTTTGAAAGGAGGAACCCTTGTGGTTTTGCTCAGGGCTATTCGAACAGTAAAGTCCTTGGGTGTTAAACTCATTATTGTGAAAATTTGGATGATCCAATTGGAATGAATAAGTTAGCTTGACCATAGGATATTAAGTTACTAAATGTTTGAGTTATGCGGTTTTGATGGTAACTTGAGGTTGTGTTGAAATTTTGGGATGATTGTCTCAGTTGTGTTATATGCTAGTTATAATCTAAAATTTATGGATTTTTCCTTAGAGACGTTGACCTCCTTGGGCTCTTTTTGGGTTATAACAGCTACGAACCTAGGTGTTTGATATGAATCTTTGGGTAAGAGTTGTAGAATTTTGAGGTATTAGTAAATGGATAGATCTGTTTAAAGATTGTGAAGATGAACCTCAGTGCCTTCTAACGGAAGCAGACGTAAGTATTGGAAAATAATGTTGGGAGTCCTTAGACTTAATATGTTATCAGCGCTTCGTAAGAGATGTGAAAGGTAAATCATGAGTAGGTTCTAATACTTGGGAAATGGGATGTCGTATTCTTGAATTGGGAGACAGAATCGTATTTGAAGTAGCAGGGCTATGAAGTTATGAAATGAGAAGTCTTTATAATTTTCTCTCAGGATGATTTTGAAGGTCCACTCACTGTAATTATGGATGGCCCATTTGGAATGAATCAATTGGCTCTTCAATATGCCAATGGGATCCTGAGGTTGCTTAATATTGGGTTTTGAGATTTTGGGGGATGACTTAAAGCTACGTCGAATCTTTGGGCAATTGTTATAATTGTGATATCTAATCTGGCTGTAATTTGAGAACTGTGGGCTTTGTCTTTATGGTATGGCTACCCTGAGATTTGTTTTAATCATGGTTACCGTATGATTTAGGTGTTTAATATGGATTACATATTTTAGGGAAATGTCGGCTTGATGACATACCAACGAAATAATGGGGACAAAAGTATTATGAACTTGAAGTTTGTTTGTGATTTGAGATTTATACCAAAATCTTAATTGAAACTTGATTAGAAATTTTCGGTGTTAAGTTAAATTTGATAAAGTGGTGAATTGTAATCGGACGATTCGTAGTTAGGTAATTAATCAGAGTTGTGGAGCAGACATGCTGTGAACCCCCATATTTTAAGGTTACATTTGAAGTTCGGGAAGAATGCTCATTTTCGAGGCTTAGAGTAAATTGAAGTAAGAATTTTCATCCAATTGAGTATTTGAGCTAAGTCGAAGGGAGTTAATAGATTTGGGTTGCCCTCGAACTTGGTAGTGTAGTGAAAAATCTCCCAGGTACCATAAATTATGGAAGTAAATGCGTGATCATGTTGAGTCATTGTTGGGAGATTAAGAATTTGTCTCCTAATAAGGTTTCAATTTAGGTTTTGATAGAATGAACTAGGTACTAAGGACTAGAACGATTAAAATGCTTGAGGTTTTTTGGGATAATCATTTAACCGAGGAGATGGTTTGGGGGTGCTAGGAAGATTACCTTCGATTTAGGGATTTCAAGGTTCGTCAAATTTCAAGGATAAAATTTTTATAAGTGGGGAAGAATTGTGAGATTCCGATTTTCAACCATGGTAATTAGGAGGTAATTGAATTATTAATGATCAAGAATTACGCTTAGAAATTATGAAAAACTAAAGATCGGAAGCAAAATAGGGTAAATAGGCTTAGCACCTGACTGGCGCCTGAGGCACAAGCCAAGCGCAGCTGGCAGAATGGGTCTGCTCGAGTAGCGCCCGAGGTGCCACCTAGGCACACTTGGCAGAATCGTTGGCTCGACATGCGCCTAATGGATGCTCAAGCGGCAACCCTTCGGGTGCCATGGTGCATGGTTAGTGCCAGTCGGGGTATATATACGATCAAGGGTTCTCTCCTGTGTGATTTTTAGCAATTTCTAATTTCTAGAGAGAGAGAGAGCATGGAGACTAGAGAGAGAAGGAGGAGATCAAGGTTCACGAGTTCGAATCCATTCGAGAGCTAGTTAAAAAGGTGATAGATTGGGACAAGGTAAGTGCACTCATACCCTCCTCTTTCGTTTTCTTGCACTTTTGTCTTGTTTTTCTCGGGTATCCTCGTTCTGATACCCGATTAGGTTTATATTTTGTAGTTCCTAAGGCCCAAGCATGCATATATCTGAATCCCATGCCCAAAATCTTTGATTTTGATCGGTTTAAGACAAGGAAACCCTAACCCCATATCCGGACGATTTACCCATGAAATTTTGATGTTTTTGCTTGATTTGGAACTAAAATATGATTACTTACGATTTAAGCATGTTAATTTTTTGATTGGGTATTCGAATTTGTGGTTTTATGTGGGATTTCGTTCAAGGAGACCCAAACCTGCGCTCGGACCCCGTTAACAGATTATATTGGGTTTTGATGCATCAATTGACTTAGGATAATAATTAACCATTCCTTAAATTTGATGATGTACCCATTGGATATCAGAAATTGTGAAGATTAATTGATATGTGTATCCAAACACTGTTTATGTGCACTATTCACACGTGTGATGGACCGACCATATTCCACGCTGTACGGCCTCCGTCAAATTCACGTGCTTATACATATTCATATATATATATATATATGTGTATGTGGGTGGACTTAAATTTTTTTCTTTATATTTTCCATCGCGTGCACAGGACCGCATAAGGCCGGACTTCTTGAGTCGGCCTGATGAAGTGGGTCAGTCGAACTAGGTCGGTCATCATGAAAGTTCAGAAACAACATCGAGATGCCTCTAGGAACCACAATTATTCAGACTATAAGATATTTAGTGGAAGCATCTAAATATTACTTTCATTTACATATCAAGTCATTATACAAAAATTTCCAGAATATCCAAAAAAATACAACATCTTCAAGCACTGCTACAAAATTTCGGTAGGCTATCCTGCCTAGTTAGTCCGTCAGACTTTACTCCTCATCCAACATAAACTCATCATCGTCTGAAAAACAAAAGAGGAGTGAGCTAAAAAGCCCAGCAAGGTACTCATATGCATAAATCATGCATGGTCATAAATAGGGAGGAAATAGACATAATGTAATAAAGTCATTTTTGCATGCAGGTTCATAATTTGTGGCCGAAGTCAATTTTATGTAGTTATGTTTCCAAAACATGCTTCTATCTCCAAATTCTTTTCCGTAAAAAATCGGCTACATTTAAGGTCTCTTGACCAGCAAAAACCAATTTCGAAAACCATGTGCTTCCAAAAATCCAAAGTTCTTATCAAAGTAATAGGCTGAAATTCAAATAGCCGAAGTTACTCAATGCAATTAACTGAACATCTTTTACATGCAAATGACCGGACTTCTTTTATACATGCTCATGACTAGACTTCTCTAAACATAGAAATATACTAATGATCAGACTTCTTCAAACATGTGGTGGAAGTTTAACGGAGTTCTTCCATGATGCAAATAACAAGACTTTGTCAAATATGCAGAGGACCGGACTTAAGTAAATAACTAATTTTCATGTAAATATGCAAGTAATCAGACTTTATACAGATAGGCAAATGGATGGACATCATATGAAAGCAATTAACCGAAATTCTTGAATAATGCATTCATAAACATTAGCATCATTCAAAGAAAGCAAATTATAATGGCATGCTTTACATAGAAACTTAACAAAGAGAGCATGATGACAATAATACTTAACAGATTCAAAACATGAATTAGCAAAACTGTAGAGTATAATTGTATTAAAACATTCTTAAAACTTGAACTTACAAGGGAGAGTACACTTGCCTGGTTTTCGAACTCCTTACTTCAATCTGACCTAAGACTCCTTCCTCTTCGTCTCCTACTTCTCCCTTCCCTCGCAGATTTTCTAACTCCTTTCCAGACTATTGAGCTTAGTATTTATAGAGGATGGGTTAGGTAGGAGTAGGTGGCGTAAGCTACCTACTTTATTTCTTTTTCTAGAAGGTTAGAGAAGTAGGTGAGAGCAATTTATTTACTCTGAGTAGGTGGAAAGAGTCAATAAAGTAGGTAAATCTACTTCGGCTATCAACAAAGTCAATCTTTATCAAATTCAATCTACTCTGGCAATATCCACTCCCAGTTCTCAGTGTCATTAATCTAATCCAGTCAATATTTATATTTTCAATCAATATTTATAATTCCAATTGACCATCAAATTCGGCTTTCATCATCAACTTCAGCGATCACAAATTTACTATGCTCCCGCCGGTTATCTTATCATTACGCACGTCGGCCTCCACCAGCTCCTCAACATCTCTTGCCTCCATCAACTCATCATTAAGTCCGGCCATCATCTCAACTTGTGACGGCTCGGCCTTATTCCCCTTCATAAAGCTGCCGTCAACCCATAATTCTTGCCTTAAAATAAAATAACAAATGGACATAAAAATTGTCTTTTCAATCATACACAGGATCTCATGAGGCCGGACTGTATAAAGCTGGCCCACCGGTTTGATTTCAAACTTGTCCGGCCAACTCTAATGTTAGCCAGACCTAATTGCCCTGAGATGCTTACTAAAAATTATAACTTTTATTCATGACACAGAAACATGCTAACATTAATAAGTTCATAACAGCGGAACAGTTTTACAAGTCTCCACAAAACATCAAAATAATTAAACAAGCTCTTCATTGATCAGCTTCGGTCATCAAAGCCGTCTAGTCACGTTATAAGGCCTTATTCAACTTCGTCCTCCATGAACCTTTCCCCATCTGAAATTAGCAAGAGTGAGCACAAAGCCCAGCAAAAATACTCACATGCAGAAAACATAAACATATATACATAAGCGAACCGAAACATAGTCCATCACATAACTTAGCATACAAGAAATCATCATACCATTTCTTCTTTAGTTCGGAATTACTTTATTATCTTGACTTCGGAAAAACTCATAAAAAGACGAAACATCAGAATTATTATCATCTTTAGGGACCGGACGAGAGCGGACAACATCGAGGACGGGTTGCGTGTAACTCCACAACCTAAAGCCCTATCCCCTCATTATGCTCCCGTGGCGGGAGGTAATGCCTTTAACTCGGCATACGGGGCTGTAGTCCATAGTTCTTATGCCACCAAAAAGTCCCCTCCCATGGCCTAGGAGGCAATCCTCGAGTGTCACTCCAATATCCTTCATCCATCTTTAACAGTAAGCTTAATGGAAACTCGATTTTTGGTTCGTGTTAATGGCCATCCATCATAGATCAAAAGTCAAAAGTCGTAGAGTTCCACTTGCTGTCCAGATTCCATGTATTTTCATATAACCTTGTTCTTTGTCCTTAACTTCACATAATTGAAGTCCAAAATCCTTTTCTTCATTGTCTTAAAACTGGAGTTCAAATGCCGGAGTTCCTTTCAAAAGCTGAAGTTCTTTTGTTAAAGGCCGGAGTTCTTGTATCATGAGTTGTTATCAAATGTCGGAGTAAAAACTCGGAGTAAAAAGCCGAAGTTCTCTTTTGTCAAGGCGGGAGTTCATTTCAAAACAAAAGGACGGAATGCTTCTTAAAGACGTAAAGGCTGGAGTTCCTCTTCTTCAAAATCGGAGTACTTTTCAAAGAGGTCGGAGTACTTTGTTCATAAAAAGACCGGAGTTCTTTGGACGGAGTTCTTTTCTTTAATGATACAATTATCATAGTTCATTTAAATCGAAAGAAAATCATTCTTCCAGCAAAACAAAACCAAACATCATAAAGTCTTTTCCTTAAACATGCAACTATCGAACAATAATCATACTTCAAGCATCTGATATAAAAGGAACAGAATAACATCATATAAGTTCATATAGTATCTGATATACTAGCGTAGAAATCATGCATAATCATGAACTTGAAAACAGGGGTGAGTACTCTTGCCTGTGATTCTTCTACTTCGCCTTTTACTTCACCTTGGACTTTTGATTTTCTGTCACTAGAAAATTCTATTGCGTGCCTTATTCCTACGCCATCTAGTTCTTATTAATAGGCCTTGAATTTGGCTACCGTTATTAAAAATTGGCAATTAAGGGGGCAATTCAGGGAAAATGTTTCTTATTAATGGCTTATTAATAATTGGTAGGTAAAATGTTTCTTATTCATGGTTGTACATTCCCCAATAAGTTCCCGTATTAATTTCTAATTAATTCTCATTAATTTTCTGGGCAACCGTCCTTCTCCAGATTCATATTTCCTTTTTAAAAGCATTCCGGTCAACTACTGGCATTGCCTGGATTATTTTCCTCTTTTCCCGTCATTCCTTCCTTTTCCGTTTTCTGGCCAACTCTTACGTTGTCTAAATCATGTCCTCCGGTCAACATTTTATGTTAACCGGTTTACCTCTTCCGGTCAACATTTTTTGTTGATCGGATTACGCCATCCGGTCAACATGGACGTCGACCGGATTTATGCCTTCATCATTCTTCTGGCCATTACAATCTAGAATTTACGTTGACCGGATTGTTCCTTAGGTGATTGTATCAGCTATTTCCATAATCTAGAATTTGGGCCATCACAATCTCCCCCACTTATAAAAATTTTGTCCTTGAAATTTGACGATCCTCACAATCTCATAATTACAGGTATTCTCTGAGACAAGGATTACTCTAGGAAACCTCAAGCATTTGAATCATCCTAACCCTCATCACAAAACAAATTCTTAGCCTCTCAAAACGACTCAAGCCAGACACTTACGGATTTCTTAACCGTTGATACAAGGAAGACCTTATAACGATCCCCAAATTTCAAAAGCGACTTACAGTAATGCTGACTGATTTGATTTGATACTTCAAACGAATTCAATGAACTTCCACTTTAGTTCGTTCCAAGCTTCAAAAGAATTCGATCAGTGGAACCTTAACCTTACTCTTAAATTTCTGAGTCATGGGTTCACAATGCTTACGCTGCGCTACTCTGATTTAAACAGCTCTAGGGTAGTCATACTATGAAGACAATTCCAAAATTATCAAACTACTGCCACAACATAACAATCACCCGAAGAGTCAACATAACTTTAAATCATTACTCAGAATCTTAAGATCCCAATTCAAGTACATGGCATCCTATCACCTAATCATTTGGACTTACTCACGATTCCTCTTTCATATTTCTTACGAAACTTCAAAGACATATAAGTCGAAAGACTCGCAACTTCAATTGCCAACATTGATGCCTGCTTTCCCAACGAAAACACCGAGGTTCACTTTCTCAACCTTTAAAAGGGTCTGTCCATATGCAATATTACATGATCAACTATTTTGGCTCTTAAAACTTTAGATACTGACTATCTTTAAAGACAAGGCTATAAGTTCTTAAAGCTGATACTTTAATTGCTAATTCTGACTTACACATGGGGTATTACTAATCGCAAACTTCTCCCCCACTTAAAATCAAAGGTATCCACCTACCATGATGTGAGAGTAACAGAACATTAACGGTTCTCAACGGCATTACTTTCCACGATAACTTACTGGACCCAAATGACATGATCATCAATTATCCCCATCTGATCTCCGAAAACTATCAACTAGAAGTGATTAGGTGGATTCGGAGTCAAAGAGTACATGACTAAAAGTGCCACAAATAGAAAGTGTACCTTCCATTACCTCCGTAGAGGTTTCGGCCTCCTTTGCAGATACAGTAAACACCTTAGCTGGAATAGGAGGCTTAAATCCTCGGACTTGTTTAGCGAGTGGACAATCCTTGATCATATGTCCAGCCTGGCCACAATTATAATAGACCCCCAACTTCTTATAGCACGGCTTCCCTTCATGTGATTTTTCGCAATGATCACATGCTTTACTAGCCGGAGTTCCAAAAATCTGACGGATTGGTTCTTGCTCCCCATTGGAAGTCGATGGTCTTGTTTTCTTAGAAGGGCCTTCACTAGCACTGGCCCTTGAAGTCTGACTAAACATCGTTTGTCTGAGCAATGCTCCTCTCTCCAGCTCCTTCTCATAGATAACAGCCTTCTCAAGCACCTCCCCGTACGTGGCCAACGTTAGAGTTGAAAGGTGCCTTCAATATCATCCCTTAATCCCTGAAAGAACCTCCTAGCCTTCCTTTCCTTGTCTTCCACCATATAGGGAGCATAGCGAGATAATTTTGTAAATTTTACATCGTACTCTGCCACCGAGCGAGTACCTTGCCTTAGGCGAAGGAATTCATCCTCCTTCTGTCCACGAAGATTAGCAGGGAAATATTTTTCCAAAAATGCTGCTTCAAACATTTTCCAACTAATATCTCCATCTGGCACATTGAAAACTCTCTTCTGCATTTCCCACCAATAGTGGGCCTCACCCACAGCTTATGGGTGGCATAAAGAACCATGTCCCCAGCAGGTCACTTAATTACCGCAAACACCTTCTTCAGTCGTTGGATCCAAGTGTTTGCCTTCAACGGGTCGGGTTCCCCTGAGAATTCAAGAACTCGCTCGTTGGTAAAACGATCATAAATTGATCTCTCCTGATTGAACAGAATTGGGGTGGTCACCGGAGTTGGTGGAGTTGGTGGAGCCAAAGCTTCTATGACTTCAGCCATCTGGTCTAACAGGTTCAAGTATCTTGCCTCCCTATTCGGAGTGTCGTTAGTCCGTCCAGTTCGCCTTCCTCTGTTAGACATGACTTTGTTGATTTCTGAAAGAATATTTTCGTCAGTCAACTAGCTAAGGGTAGCTATCACAATTTACTCCATCCAAAGGTTAAGTAAAACTAACCCCCACCCTTTTCTATAACTAATCCAGTTCTAAGTTTTCGTGTTGATTCAAATTGACCTAAAGCATCTCAGTTTTACACTCCGATACCAACCGTGACGGCCTGGCCTTATTCCACTTCATAAAGCCGCCGTCAACCCATAATTCTTGCCTTAAAATAAAATAACAAATGGACATAAAAATTTTCTTTTCAATCATACACAAGATCTCATGAGGCCGGACTGTATAAAGCTGGCCCATCGGTTTGATTTCAAACTTGTCCGGCCAACTCTAATATTAGCCGGACCTAATTGCCCTGAGTTGCTTACTAAAAATTATAACTTTTATTCATAACACAGAAACATGCTAACATTAATAAGTTCATAACAGCGGAACAGTTTTACAAGTTTCCGTAAAACATCAAAATAATTAAACAAGCTCTTCATTGATCAGCTCCGGTCATCAAAGCCATCTAGTCACTTTATAAGGCCTTACTCAACTTCGTCCTCCATGAACCTTTCCCAATCTGAAATTAGCAAGAGTGAGCACAAAGCGCAGCAAAAATACTCACATACAGAAAACATAAACATATATACATAAGCGAACCGAAACATACTCCATCACATAACTTAGCATACAAGAAATCATCATACCGTTTCTTCTTTAGTTCGGAATTACTTTATTATCTTGACTTCGAAAAAACTCATAAAAAGACAAAGCATCAGAATTATTATCATCTTTAGGGATCGGACAGGAGCGGACAACATCGAGAACAGGTTATGTGTAATCCCACAACCTAAAGTCGTATCCCCTCATTATGCTCCCCGGGGCGGGACGTAATGCCTTTAACCCGGCATATGGGGCCGTAGTCCATAATTCTTATGCCACCAGAAAGTCTCCTCCCATGGCCCAGGAGGCAATCCTCGAGTGTCACTCCAATATCCTTCATCCATCTTTAACAGTAAGCTTAATGGAAACTCGGTTCTTGGTTCGTGTTAATGGCCATCCATCATAGATCAAAAGTCGGAAGTCATAGAGTTCCACTTACTGTCCGGATTACATGTATTTTCATATAACCTTGTTCTTTGTCCTTAACTTCACATAATTGAAGTCCAAAAGCCTTTTCTTCATTGTCTTAAAACTGGAGTTCAAAAGCCGGAGTTCCTTTCAAAAGCCGAAGTTCTTTTGTTAAAGGCCGGAGTTCTGGTATCATGAGTTGTTATCAAAAGCCGGAGTAAAAAGTCAGAGTAAAAAGCCGGAGTTCTCTTTTTTCAAGCCCGAAGTTCATTTCAAAACAAAAGGACGGAGTGCTTCTTAAAGACATAAAGGCCGGAGTTTCTCTTCTTCAAAACCGGAGTACTTTTCAAAGAAGATGGAGTACTTTGTTCATAAAAAGACCGGAGTTCTTTGGACGGAGTTCTTTTCTTTAATGATACAATTATCACAGTTCATTTAAATCGACAGAAAATCATTCTTCCAGCTGAACAAAACCAAACATCAAAAAGTCTTTTCCTTAAACATGCAACTATCGAACAATAATCATACTTCAAGCATCAGATATAAAAGGGACAGAATAACATCATATAAGTTCATATAGTATCTGATATACTAGCGTAGAAATCATGCATAATCATGAACTTGAAAACAGGGGTGAGTACTCTTGCCTGTGATTCTTCTACTTCGCCTTTTACTTCACCTTGGACTTTTGATTTTCTGTCACTAGAAAATTCTATTGCGTGCCTTATTCCTACACCATCTAGTTCTTATTTATAGGCCTTGAATCTGGCTACCGTTATTAATAATTGGCAATTAAGGGGGCAATTCAGGAGAAATGTTTCTTATTAATGGCTTATTAATAATTGGCAGGGAAAACGTTTCTTATTCACGGTTATACATTCCCCAATAAGTTCCCGTATTAATTTCTAATTAATTCTCATTAATTTTCTGGGCAATTGTCCTTCGCCGGATTAATATTTCCTTTTTAAAAGCATTCCGGTCAACTACTGGCATTGCCTGGATTATTTTCCTCTTTTCCCGTCATTCCTTCCTTTTCCGTTTTCTGGCCAACTCTTACGTTGTCTAGATCACGCCCTCCGGTTATCATTTTACGTTGACCGGTTTACTTCATCCGGTCAACATTTTATATTGACCGGATTATGCCTTCTGGTCAACATGGACATTGACTGGATTTACGCCTTCATCATTCTTCTGGCCATTACAATCTAGAATTTACATTGACCGGATTGTTCCTTAGGTGATTGTATCAGGGATTTCCATAATCTAGAATTTGGGCCATTACACAACTCACCTTCTTTAACACCAGCCAACAACACACCACTTCAGCCTCTTCAACTCCAGCCAACACCACACCACTTCGGCCTCTTCAACACTAGCAAACACCACACCACTTCGGCTTCTTTATCAGCTCTTACCTTCCTGAGTTCACAAGGCAACTCCGGCCTTCCATCACTCAGAAGGTCACTTTGGCCTTCATGAGTTCACAACGCCACTCTGCCTTCCCTCACTCACAAGGTGTGAGATTCTATCCCCGAGACATGATAATTATAGAATAATTACATAGATGAAAATCATGTTTGGGTTTAAGTATAGTGAAAAAATGAAAAATGAGGCAAAATGGGCCAAATAGGAGGTATGCTCAATGGGCGCTCGAGCACCGCTTGAGCGCCATTTTACAAAGGTGATTGCCTGAAGACCGCCTGAGGAGAGGCAGGAGCGGCCTCGGCTACGAGCTAGGCGGTCAAGCAGCACTCGAGCGCTAATTTGTGCAAGGGACCACTTGAGCACCGCTTGACCGGCGCTCAAGGGGTTGGCACTTGGGCCCCACGTGTCCCTCTTTCTTTGTTTTTTAAGGGGAAAATCAGGAGAGAGAGGGCAGTGTGAATGACAGAACGAAGGATAAGAGAAGAGAGGAAGGAGAAGGGAGAAGAAAAAGGGGGAAATTCGGTCATTCTACTCCGATCCAGGTAAAAATAACTGTAGACCGACCTCAGGCAAGTGTACTTCAGACATTATTTACCATTTTTAAAGTGTTTTAATATCTCAAAATTGTATTTCTGCTCTAAATTCATGCTTCTACATGTTTACTGTAAATAAAGCCTGTTTCTGTAAATTAATCAGGTAGATTTCGTGTTTATATATATATACTGCAATAGGCATCAATTTCATGAAAATGTACATTTTAGGTATCCGTTTTATGTTCAGAATATTTACCAAAACCCTAGATACGAAATGAAGGGATTTAATATTTTAAATCCTTAATTTCTAATATGTGACAGCTAATTTGTAAAAGAGTACTGATCCTGTTATGATTTATAACTGAGAAATATATACAAAACCGCATTGTTAAGTTTCTGTAGATTTTTAGAGTATTCTGAAGGATTAATGGTGAAATCCTTAGTGATTCCTGAAACTTATGAGTTATAAACTAAGAGAATGAGAAGAAATTGTTTCTGATACGCTGGTGTGTTCCTTGCTGTAGCAATGCCCGAGGTGTAAGTGTTGGTTTCTTGCGAGAAAACAACCGAGCCTTAGGTTATTGAAAATAGTGATACATGTTTGGTTTGTGACGTTTTTTCCCTTCGACAAATGATGTTCTGTTGCAGGACCTGTTTTTTGTTGTTATGATTTTACTCCTAGTTAGAATAACACTCGGAGTCAAATCATAGGTTGCAATTTTTTTCTTCCTTTTAATATAATTAACTTACTTACCAAAAAAAAAAAAAAAAAAGAGGTGCTGGTGTGGTGTGGTGTTCTGTGATTAGAAGTCAATTTGGTTTAACAATCTTGGGGCCTTCACACAAACTGGATGGTGCCACTGCCACAAGAAGTAGTCTCTCCTTGCTATGTTCTATTGAGAATGGTGCTGAGTTCTGCCGTTCATAAAACAATCCAACTGCTAGAGTATGAGGCTTCTTGCTACTTTCATGGGTTTGGATTCTCTACATTGGCTAGTCTATTATCCTGCCAACGCATGGTCGGCTTCCTCCTGCTTGGACGATCTTGCTGGATGGTGCTGAATCTGTCTCCTGTCAGACAGGTCTAGTTTATGCCTTTGTGATGGTTCCAGCATAGATCTATGGCTGGTAGCTAGCTGGGTTGATGCAACGTGCCGGACTACAAGATTGTCTGGGAGGGCGTGCTAATTTGGTTTTGTTGCAGGCTTCATCTTCGGTTTGGGAGGCCTGTTGCTCTACTGGGCTACCTAGTTCCCTCTCTTCTATGTTCCCGGTATGGGGGATGTTTGATCCTGTGTTGATATATGTGGCGATCTGATATTTAGACGACTGAGTTGGAGACATTACTATCATGTCACATGCTCTATGATGTTTTGATTGTATTCTTGCTTTCTTGACTTGAGTCAAGGTGCTTTGGGCTACCCTTGTTACTATGTTCTATCTCCAAGTCGGCAAAACATTTGGAATAGTTGCTGGTTTTCATGGAAAGTTGCTGGTGCGCTGTACCCGAAGAGACAAACAATGAGTTCAAACCATCCTCTTCTTCGGTTGCGGTGGATCAGGACTTTTGTTCTGATGACCTTTTTGGAGCCCTCAGACTGTTGGTGGTTGCCAAAACTTCTCAACCATACATTGTTTCCTTATCTCTCAATGAGAAGATGGTAGTTTTTGGGTTTTTACTACGCCGTTGAAAACGACAACGGTTTTCCCGTCTTATCAATATAGCAATCTGGATGACTTAGTGGCCAGCCTCCTTATATTTGATGCCTCTAAGTTCTCTCCGTCGCTGTCTGATCGAGGAGTAAAGGATGAGGACTGCAAACAGTTTTCTTCCAAGCAAGATGGAGCCTAGCAGCTTGCCAAGTCTCGGAGACGGCAAAAATCTACTTCCAAGTCTTCTAAGGGCTCCTCAAACACGTCTAAGAGCCATTTTGGCTTGAGGGTTTGGCAGGTATAGGAATCGGTTTAGGAGTGTCTTTTTGGAGCTTATATATGTTGCTGGATTCTTTGGTCTTGTTGCTTTTTTCTGCCCGTGAGCATTCCCATTGCTGATGGGGTCTGTTTTAGAGTTGTTGCTGATCTACTCTTCTTTGATCTGGTTAGCTGATGACTCATAGCTTCTGCTGCTGTTCAGTGAAGCAATCTAGATGCTGAAAGCGGATAAGGCTGGCACTTCTATGGCGTTGACATAGTTGCTGTTTGCCTGATACCTCCTGCTGGTTTGTGCTGTGATGGTATAATATGATACCTCATACTACAATTTTTGCTGCTGTTTTTGCTGGAGATGGAAATTGGTGCTACCCTGCTGAAGCTTGATGCTGCTGGAAAAGCTGTTTTTGGCTTTTGGCGGCTAGCTGTTGCTGGAGAGCAGCTGATCCTGATGTGCTGCTGGGCTAAGATCCTGATGGTGTCGGGGTTACAGGCCTTTTAACTGACCCGCTCTCCTAACTTTTCTCAAAAATATTGCATTCTACTATTACTCACTATACCCATCAGGGGTCAACCTGAACATTATGGTCGACAATCTACCTTTAATTCCTTGAAGGCTACCTTCTCATTGCCCATTCCTATGGGTGCCAATCGCTTCTAAGCTAAACATCTCATGGCTCTACAATCCTTTGCGACATAAATCAATCTTCCCAATAAGCCGCTGCTTAAAGTCCTATGGGTTTGAAATCATGCTATCAAAGATCATACGTGCTCAATAGGGCATTTTCTCAAACTAAACTGGCACACCATACCCAATTGGGCATTCGGTTAATAGCTGTGATCTGTGACACAATCCTTAAATAGAATGCATACATCCCTTGTTCTTTTAAATTCATCAACGAGGTCATCGCGAAATTGACCTAATCATGACTAAAGATCGAATCCATAGTACTCATGAAATGCTAACAAAGCTACAAAACCCAGATGGCGTCGCCAGAGCTGATAATGGTTACACCTTAATTCTGAAAACTATCGTAGGCGCAATTCTTGATTATCCTTAATTGACAACGTGATGGATACAGATCAATCATAGAAATTATCAAGTCCTTGCAACAGGTCACACAAATTATCTATTAATTCACAATGCCTGCTTATCAACCATTTATCTCCCGGGTAACCAAATTCTCAATTATCCACAAATGAACTCATCAATTCGTCTTACCACCCCAAAAGGTCCCAAAGCATCTGTAACGGCACTTAACCAATGCCCTCTTCAATTTCATACGAAATTCTCAAAAATTTCCACAACTAAATTCCTTAGTGACCTCTAATGATGTTAGGTGTGGTCTTATTTGTTCGATGATTTATACAAATATTCCCATCAAAGCTTTTGGGCAAAATGATACTAATTTCCTGATACCTTCACCAACTAATCATCACTAATATCATATCGAAGATTGGTACCATAAAACAAGTCAACTCAGCCCAACCCTTCATATCTACGAGCCCCAAAATATCATAGATATCGATAGAACTAGTATAAGGCTTACGATCCTCAGATAAGTATAGATTCCAGATCCCAAAATGATGCATATTCCGAAATATCAAGATCTTGGAACTTTACCTTCAGCCACGATGGACGACACTTTGATACTTTGTGCCATCACCGTGAAGGCTCGATTTTAGGTTTTGGGCTCCTAAACTGTTCGACCCATGGAATAAAGGTAATCTCTATTCTTGTGGTCGAACTATCTACACTAGAAATATATTCCCAAAAATCCCATCAAAATAAGATACTCATTCATAAAGCATTCACGAATAATTCCTATGATATTTGTCATCCTTGAGACCAATAATTCTTTTCACGTCAATTACCTGATGACTTCACCTTCTGTCTTATATGGGGTGACATTACATGATTGTAATATCCTCTTAATTCTAAGGATCCATATCCCATCCTCTATGGGTTTTAAACTGCCTAAAAGTTTAGATGCTTTAAACATCCCTACATCAACGTCTTAGGATTCGTTAACCACAAAATTAAGTTCTAGTTATTCCAATCTGAACCCATCACTCCCACCTCATCCATCATACTTAATACATCAATTAAGGACTCCTTCTTAACTAGTTACTATTCCGAGGACCTCACGGTCGATCACTAGCACCTGTAAACTCTTATCTTGGAGCCACCGCGGTTACTTATACTCTATCCGAAAGTAACTCAATACGAGATAGGTCACACTCCAGACACTAACTAGGACCTTATAAGCTAGACAACCAAACTCGTTTTCTAATTCTAACTTACTACAAGCCTAAGCTAGTCAAATTAAGATAACTAGAACTATCCAATCTAACTTAATTATCATATACTTATGTCTACTTTTCCAATCAATCTAAATTTATCTTAAACTTTTGCATACGATTCGAATCAAACTTAAGGCATCTCTTTTTCTCTGATACCAACTATGACGGACCGAGTTATTTTTCTTAAATAACTTCCATCTATAAACACACAATTAAAGCACATAAATGATATTATAAAATTTTTATTGAATTTTTTTTGTAGAATTTCCTCTGTAATTAAACAAAAACAAAAAATACAACCTATTTAGAATAAACCTTTAAAAGCACACAACTATCCAAACTCCACATATTATCCAACAACACACACAGGACCACCATTGTCATAACATCCATGGCTCCAACACAGCACACCTAAACTACCATGTTGGATGTAAAAGAGATACTACTAAATACCTGTTATAAATCCATATATAACCTGCGAAAGCATAAACAACCCAAACGCAGCAGAAACTAAGCTATCCAATCCATTGTCATTTTCTACAATATACATCAATCTTTCCAAAAAAAATATAAATATATATATATATACAATTTTCTCTAGATATAAATTAAGCCATAAGGTCCTGGTCTTCAACATGATCTTCTAAATCAAAGTTTAGTCCACCTCTAGCCTCTATTCCAACTCGTCGGATATATCAAACCTGTGCTAAATGGAGACAAGGAGAAGCAAGGATGAGTTAAAAAGCCTAGCAAGTACATCATAACCAAACGATGATCAATATAGACATAGATAAGTAAGAAAAAGCATAAGCATGAAGGAGATACGGTAAACCGGGACATGATCGAGTATGCTTTGGTATATAGTTTTACTTTTCCTTTTAGACTACGATTTTTACGTCATTATTTGGCTTTGCGGACCAGGGCTAACAGGTCGTACTAGTTAACAATGCGAGAGAATGAGGAAGGAGATATCTTCACTACACATTCTAAAGCACACAGCTACATTTTATGCCTCAGAATAAACATTTTAGGCTGCGGTAATGTGCATCAAACCGTCCAATACTAATTCATATAATAAAATTATGAGCATAGAAATTTTTTTTCTTTTCTTTTCA
This sequence comes from Nepenthes gracilis, assembly GCA_033239525.1. Classification (NCBI taxonomy): domain Eukaryota; kingdom Viridiplantae; phylum Streptophyta; class Magnoliopsida; order Caryophyllales; family Nepenthaceae; genus Nepenthes; species Nepenthes gracilis. The sequence continues at coordinate 12,921,162 of BSYO01000003.1, read as the reverse complement.
TCAAACCTGAGATGCATTCTAAAGATTTGTAATTTCTTAATCCCAAAATGTCACGGAAACAAACTACATTCATAAGCAGCGGAAATAAAATTACAAGTTTCATCAATCTAAATAAGCAAAACTCCAAAAAGATATATTCCAGCCAGTATAATCATAGGACTCTACTCGACTTCATCCTCCATAAGCTTGTCATCTGAAAAATTTACAAGAGTGAGCTTACCAAGCCCAGCAGGATACTCACATGCAGAAAACAACATTCATATAAGCAAATATACATTCATAAGCATAGTATAATAACAGTGGTCATATCATTTTTCTTCACTCTTATTTTCTTTATCTTATCTTATTCATCAAAATCATTCATAATTCATATCATCTTTAGGGACCGGACTGGAGCGGACAACATCAAAACGGGTTGTGTGTAACCCCCACAACCTAAAGCCTATCCCTCATTATACTCCCATTCATGCCTTTAACCCGGCTAACGGGGCCAAAGTCCTTGTGCCACCAAAAGGTTCCCTCCCGTGGCCCGGGAGGCATCCTTGAGTGTCACTCCGATATCCTTCATCCATTCTTTAACAGGCTTTAATGGAAACGGAATTCATCAAATATCAAAAATCGGAAGAGTTCCACTTTCAGCTGTCCATAGTTCATATATATAAAGTTCATCTCATCTTATCAAAAGTCAAAGCAAATTCAAATCTCATCACAATAATTCTATTCATAATTTTTCCAAAACGTAGGGTATTCTTGAAATTTCCAAATTCTCAAATGTAACAGTGATATTCACTGCTCACTTCTTTTAGTCAAATCCCATTATTTCATGCAAAATAGACTGTTTCATAAGCCAAATAAATTAGCCGGAGATCATTCGTGACGGAGATCATTTTATACAATTTTTCAAATGCCGGAGGGTATTTCTTAAATTCGGGATCAATTGTCGGAGAGTAAAATTTCTAATTTTCGGGCTCCAATGCCGGAGAGCAAATTCGAATGTTGGTTTTAAAAGCCTAAATTCACAAATACCGGAGTGCATCATTGGGAAGTCGTAAAATACTCTAGGTCTTTTTGGGTGCAAAAATGCCGATTTTGTTTGCATCGACTTTCATATTCAACCAATTTCGGAGGTCATTCTGAAATCCTTTCTTTCCCCAAATCCGGAGACTTCAAATGCCGGAGGTCTTTACAATTTAAGCAAAATTTTCCTGAGACCGACCAAATTTCCGAGACCATCTATTGACATGATCTTTGACTTGATTTGATTTGAAAGATGAAATTTTTCGGAGAGGTCTTGCAGCATCTTAGTGTACGAGAAATGCATATTAAATCAAAACAGAAAATTTCGGACTGCTTATTAATTGAACAAGAATTTCCTGAGGTTTATAATTACGGAGGTCTAAAATTCAAAAGAATGACATAATTGTAGCAACTGCATTCATATTATATACAAAATTCTTTTCTCGAGCTTCAAAATTCTTGATTGCATAATTTCCTTCTAAACATGCATTTTAATTATCAAAACATATTATATACAAAAATCATAACATTTCATATTAACATAATCAAACATGAAATTTAGAAATGTGGTGAATATCTCTTGCTTTTATCTTGTTCCTACGTTGTCTTATCTTCAAAATTCTAAAATGCTCTAAGTCCATATTTATAATAAACAAGACTATTATTTATGGCCAGTTATTCCCAAGGTGCCATTTATTATTTGCCCTTCTCAACGTTTTGAAAATAACCACAATATTAATTTTGTGGATTCTCAAAGATGGTTACCTCCATCACATCGATCTTCACCGTCTTTTGCCACGAAATTCGGAATGCGATTTCCGAGGTCTTTTATGCCCGAAAACTCCTTAGTCTTTCTCACAACCGGTTATTTATTGTTTAAATTTCCGCAACATTTCGTTGCAGATTTCATTTCGGTCAACATTGCGTTGAATTTGATCGGAAAATTTTTCCTTTGTCATCCGGACTTTCTTTAAAATTTTCCGGTTAATATCGTTGACGGACCCGAACGATTACTAATTTTTAACGCTTTAGCCTCAAATTTAGAATAAAAAAATACTAACCTAAATATGGGTATTTGTTCCGAATCTCCTCTTCGCGCCTCCCAAGTTGCCTCTTCCGGTGTGATTCTTCCAGCACTCACTTTATTAGAGAGATTGATTTGGTGCGTAATTTTCCAAGATTTCCACCGGTTCTTCTTCATAGGATAAATTTACAGAGTTCAACTTAAACATGGACACATGAAACACATCATGTACTTCCGGGCATAGGTTTCTTAACCCTTTCCAAGATTGCAAAGGGTCCAATAAAACGAGGCTTGATTTTCCTCAAATCTGAACTTTCCTCAAGTTCAAATTTTAATGCTGATCTTCTTGGCTCGGCAAACTCTTTGTCTACTTTGAGCTTGCACTATTTTGATCCTTTCAGCCATCTCCTTCATAATGTCGAAAATTCCTAAGTCTTCCCAAAGGGATTTTTCTCCCATACAAAGCTTCAAAAAGGAGCCATGCCAATGCATATTTATTATAAGAAATCCAAGAGCCAATCCCAAGTCCTTTTATTTCCAAACCGAGGCCCTCAACATATCCTCAAGAACATAGTTCGGTTTGTGGATGAAAAGCTTTTTAATTGATTACCCGATTCCGATGCTTTTTTCGGAGAAACAAAACGGATCTCTATGTGAAGTCTGGTTTTAAGGATACCCATCCGCATGCCAAAAGTGGGCTGACTTGGTTAATTCATGCTCATTTAAAAATCCATGGCAATATCCTCCCATTTCCAGATGGCATTGGTTGTAATAAACCCATGAACCTTTACTTGCTGACATACAAGGCACTTTTCCACGTAACTCCTGCGATGTCCCTATTTCTCCAACGGTGGGCTTCCTTAAGAATTTTCTCCCTTAATTCCAGCCCATAACCGATTTTAAATCTCAAAGCTCCATCCGCAAAAATCACGCCGAGATTCTTTATTGATCTTTACTAGAAAAAGAATCTTTCGTTGACACCCCTTCACTTCATTACACATTCTGGTTGAACTGGATGTGCCAAAATCATCCGATTCCCATGCACATAGCGTTGGACATCATAATTGACAAACAATTCTCAAAATCCCTTAACTTGCATTCTAGCTAGCAACCCGGCTGGCTTTTTAATCAATCCAAGTCATGTTTATTCCTTCGAACTCTTGGATCAGGTTCTTCACCATATAAGTAATGCCTCCATTTTCAATCAAACACCACCGCGGCCAATTCTAGATCGCCTTCAACTGCAACCATCTCATGGCATTAGAATAGTGTCCTCCGCCGTTTGGAATGGTCATATACAATCATTGGTCCATACGTTGGCATCCTTCTTAGTTAATTGAGTGAGAGGTACGGTCGAGAAAAGTTCTCCACAAACCGCCTATAGTAACCAGCCATACTTAGTTGGCGATTCCATTTTACAACAAAGATCCACTTTCATAGTCAATATGATGTCCAAGGAATCCAACTCTTCCAACCAAAATTCACACTTTTTCAATTTAGCGAACAACCGATGCCCCTAAGAATCCGAAGTGTAGTGCGCAAATGTTCCTCGTGTTTTCAGGCTTTTCGAATACTTAAATACGCAAAATTCATTCCATAAAAACAGGCAACCCAAAAGGCATTAAAAATTCAAACTCCTTTACTAAGTGGAAGATACCTTGATCTAAGATCAATTTTTGAAAATATGCAAGGCTCTTGTGGCCTCAAGGAGATCTTGATGGTGATCTTGTTTAATTCCACCATTTTCTTGTTCTTTTGAGTTCATCCAAACTCTACACCAAATTTCTATCTCACGAAACTCATCGTGAATTAAATTCCGCACCACCGGACCTTTTGGCATGAAGAGTATAATATTCTGAAAGGGCGGGAATGGTGAACTCTATTCTTTAAAATTCAATCTTGGCATGATATCTGCCTTCATTCCCAAATTGCATCAAAATCACTCATTTCTAAAACAACCAAGTCCACTGGCTAGCGTTCATTTACCAACTTTAAAATTACGATGACCCAAGTGGGTGAGTTGACCATTAAGAACTAAGAACTTTAGGGCTTTGAAAATTTATGGGATGAATGAGTGTTAGATCTGACTAGAAATGCCACAAATAGAAATCGTACCACTTCCACCATAGATATTTCAGCCTGCGCATGGCATGACTTTAAATTGATTTTGTTTAGCAAGAGGACAATCCACACTGTTGTTAACATAATTAGATAGCAAGCACCTTCCATAAGTTTGTCAACGCCGAGTGGAAAGGTGTCTCCCGGGAGCATCTAAAGAACCGAAAACGCTTACCTTCTACCATGAAAGAGGCATATCATGAGTCACTTCTCCCTTCTTCAACATAATCCATATCTCACCTTTCAATGCAAAATTGACATTTGCTGTTTAGGGGATTTTAATGTCAAAACCGTCCTTCATATAATAAAATTATGAGCATAGAAATTTTTTCTTTTCTTTTCATCAAACCTCGAGATGCATTCTAAAGATTTGTAATTTCTTAATCCCAAAATGTCACGGAAACAAACTACATTCATAAGCGTGGAAATAAAATTACAAGTTTCATCAATCTAAATAAGCAAAACTCCAAAAGATATATTCCAGCCAAAATAATCATAGGACTCTACTCGACTTCATCCTCCATAAGCTTGTCATCTGAAAATTTACAAGAGTGAGCTTACCAAGCCCAAGCAGGATACTCATGCAGAAAACAACATTCATATAAGCAAATATACATTCATAAGCATAGTATAATAACAAAAGCATATCATCTTTTCTTCAGCTCTTATTTTCTTTATCTTATCTTAGAAAATTCATCAAAATCATTCATAATTCATATCATCTTTAGGGACTGGAGCGGACAACATCAAGAACGGGTCCCCACAACCTAAAGCCGTATCCCTTTATACTCCCGGGCGGGAGGTCATGCCTTTAACCCGACATACGGGGCCAAAGTCCTTGTGCCACCAAAAGGTTCCCTCCCGTGGCCCAGGAGGCATCCTTTGAGTGTCACTCCGATATCCTTCATCCATTCTTTAACAAGCTTTAATGGAAACTCGGTTCTTGGTTCGTGTTCTTATTGGCCATTCATCAAATATCAAAATCGGAAGAGTTCCACTTGCTGTCCATAGTTCATATATATAAAGTTCATCTCATCTTATCAAAAGTCAAAGTAAATTCAAATCTCACATCACAATAATTCTATTCATAATTTTTCCGAAAGGTATAAGGGTATTACTGAAATTTCAAATTCTCAAATGTAAGATATTCACTTTGTTCACTTCTTTAGTCAAATCCGGAGGTTATTTCATGCAGAAATCGGAGACCGTTTCATGCGTAAGCCAAATAAATTAGCCGGAGATCATTCGTGCGAAATTTTATACAATTTCGGGTTCAAATGCCGGAGGGTATTTCTTAAATTCGGGATCAATTGTCGGAGAGTAAAATTTCTAATTTTCGGGCTCCAATACCGAGAGCAAATTCTGAATGTTGGTTTCAAAAGCCGGAAAGTAAATTCTTTCGATGTATCAAATACCGGAGTGCATCATTGGGAAGTCGTCAAAATACCGGAGGTCTTTTGGGTGCAAAATGCCGGAGTCTTCAGTGCGTTTCGAATTCCGAGGTCATTCTGAAATCCGAGGTCTTTCGGGTTTAAAAATGCCGAGGTCATTCTGAAATCCGAGACTTCAAATGCCGGAGGTCTTTACAATTTCCAAAATTTTCCGGAGACCGACCAAATTTCCGGAGACCATCTATTGACATAACGCTGAAGGTCTTTGACTTGATTTCAAGAAAAGATGAAATTTTTCCGAGGTCTTGCAACAAAGAATTCCCGGATATCTTAGTGTACGCGAATTTCCAAATGCATATTAAATCAAACAGAAAAATTTCCGACTGCTTATTAATTCGAACAGTAATTTCCGGAGGTCATAATTAAGAGGTCTAAAATTCAAAAGAATGACATCTTTGAGCAATTCATATTACATACAAAATTCTTTTCAATTCATGCATAAACCTCCTTCTAAACATGCATTTTAATTATCAAAACATATTATATACAAAAATCATAACATTTCATATTAACATAATCAAACATGAAATTTAGAAATGTGGTGAATATCTTGCAAAGTTTTATCTTGTTCCTACGTTGTCTTATCTTCAAAATTCCCGTGTGCCTTTGCCTAATGCTCTAAGTCCATATTTATAATAAACAAGACTATTATTTATGGCCAATATTCCCAAGGTGCCATTTATTATTTGCCCTTCTCAACGTTTTGAAAATAACCACAATATTAATTTTGTGGATTCTCAAAGATGTGCGTCGTTAATTTGGCTCCATCACCGAAGATCAGATTTCCAATCTTCACCGTCTTTTGCCACGAAATAATGCGATTTCGGAGGTCTTTTATGCCCGAAACCGATCCTTACGAGGCCCGCTCTCCACTTTCTCACAACCGGTTATTTATTGTTGAAATTTCATCAACATTTCGTTGACCGGATTCGAGGAAGAAATTCTTGGCTCGATAACTTCCTTTCTCCAAAGGAAGTCCGGATTTCATTCCGGTCAACATTGCGTTGGATTTGATGAAGGAAAATTTTTCCTTTGTCATCCGGACTTTCTTTAAAATTTTCGGTTAATATCGTTGACTTACTAATTTTTAACGAAATTTGGGTTGTTACAATCTCCCCTTTATAAAAATTTCGCCTCAAATTTAGAATAAAAATACTAACCTTGAGAAAATAAATATGGGTATTTGTTCCGAATCTCCTCTTCGCTCCCAAGTTGCCTCTTCCGGGGTGTGATTCTTCCCGACACTTTTATTAGAGAGATTGATTTGGTGCGTAATTTTCTGATCCAAGATTTCCATAGGATAAATTTAAATCTCAATTACATGAGTAGGATCATGTACATACTTTCATGGACACATGAAACACATCATGTTCTTCCAAAACTTCGGAGGTAGTGCTAATCCACTTCTCCAACCCTTTCCAAGATTGCAAAGGGTCCAATAAAACGAGGCTTGATTTTCCTTTGACCCCAAATCTGAACTTTCCCTTGGCAAAGTTTCAAGAACACAAAATCACCCTCCTCAAATTTTAATCCTTCTTGGTCATAACTCTTTTGTCTACTTTGAGCTATCAAGATTCTCATGCACTATTTTGATCCTTTCAATCTCCTTCATAATGTCGAGGCCCAAAATTCGGTTATCACCTTCCCAAAGTGGATCGGTGATCTACATTTTCTCCCCATACAAAGCTTCAAAAGGAGCCATGCCAATGCTAGCATAGCTATTATTATAAGCAAATCTTCAAAGCATCATCCCAAGTCCTTTTTATTTCCAAAACCGAGGCCCTCAACATATCCTCAAGAATCTGGATAGTCCGTTAATTTTTGAAAAGATGCTAAATTTTAATTCCAATTCCGATGGGACTTTTCGAATCGAAAACAAAACGGGGATCTCTATCGGACACAATAGAGACAGGTATACCATGAAGTCGACAATCTCGTTCAAATTATTGCAAAAAGTGGGCTGACTTGGTTAGTCGGTCAACAATCACCCAAATAGCATCATGCTTCTTTGGTGTCATTGGTAAACCAACCAAAATCCATGGCAATATCCTCCCATTTCAGCCCGGTAATGGCATTGGTTGTAATAAACCGGATGGCGCTTTTCTTTCAGCCTTTACTTGGCTGACATACAAGGCACTTTTCCACAACTGCGATGTCCCTCTTCAACCAAAAGTTTTCTTGAGATCCTGATGCATCTTATAAGCTCCTGGGTGGATCGTATAACGGGATCGATGGGCTTCCTTAAGAATTTCTCCCTTAATTCCAGATTGTCCTACACACATAACCGATTTTTAAATCTCAAAGCTCCATCCGCGACTGAAAATCACGTCGAGATTCTTTATCCAGCTTTCGCTCATGATCTTTACTAGAAAAGAATCTTTCGTTTGACACCCTTCACTTCATTACACAATTAGAACTTGTAGATGTGCCAAAATCATCCGATTCCCCATGCACATTCATAATTCATGAAACAATCCATCTCAAATTTCTAGCCAGCAACTGCCTACTTAACGCGTCGGCAACCACGTTGGCCTTTCCCGGCTCATATCGGATTTCGCAAATCGTAATCCTTCGGAATTCAATCCAACGCCGCTTATGTTTAGTTCCTTACGAGAAAACAAATACTTTAGACTCTTGTGATCATAGACCAAGAATCTTTCACCATATAAGTAATGCCTCAGTTTTCAATGCAAACACCACCGCGACCAATTCTAGATCGTGGGTTGGGTAATTCCTTTCACCTTCAACCTGCCTCGAACCATAAGCAATTACTCTACCGTGTTGCATTAGAACACAGCCCAATCCAATCTTCGGCGGCGCAGATACCATTAGTCCTCCCGGATCCGTTTGGAATGGTCGATTGGAGCTTAACCGCTCCTTAGCGTGCGGAAACTCCCTTCACAATCATTGGTCCATACGAACTTGGCATCCTTCTTAGTTAATTGAGTGAGAGGTACTTCGAGAAAAGTTCTCCACAAACCGCCTATAGTAACCAGCCGAAAGAAACTTCGCACTGATCGCGAGAATTTTGCATTTGTCCACTTTCATAGGGTCTGAGAGATTCCTTCCTTGGATATGATGTGTCCAAGGAATCCAACCTCTTCCAACCAAAATTCACACTTTTTCAATTTAGCGAACAACCGATGCTCCCTAAGAATCAGTGTAGTGCGCAAATGTTCCCGTGTTCCTCAGCTTTTCGAATACACAAGGATATCATCAATAAATACGATCACAACTTGTCGGTGGTTGGAAAATCCGATTCATCGGATCCATAAAAACAGCCGGAGCATTAGTCAACCCAAAAGGCATTACGACAAATTCATAGTGCCCATACCTGGTTCAAACGCCGTCTTTGCTATATCCTCCTTTTACCGATCCAAGTTGATGATACCGGATCTAAGATCAATTTTTATGCAGGCTCAGAATCGATCAAGGAGATCATCAATCCTCGGCAAAGTTCTTGATGGTGATCTTGTTTAATTCCCGATAATCCACATAATCTCATGGTTCCGTCCTTCTTTTTAACAAAAAGAACAGAGCTCCCCCATGGCGACACACTTGGCCGATGAAACCCTTATCTAGCAACTCCTGTAGTTCTTTGTTTCAACTCTTTGAGTTCCATGATTGCCATTCGATAGGGTGGTTTGGATATTAGTCTTGAACCTGTATTAACTCTACACCAAATTCTATCTCACATCTGTAAATCATCGGTGAATACATCTTCAAATTCTCGCACCACTGAATTTCCTTAATTTCGACTTTCGGTAGATACACTAGCAAAAGCTAGATAAGCTTGGCATCCATCATTCATCAAATGCCTAGCATGAAGAGCTGAAATAAAGCAGAACTTCTTTTCGCCGAACACCACAATATGAAAGGGCGTGATTCGGGAATGGTGAACTCTACTCTTTTACAAGCAATCAATCTTGGCATGATATCCGGCTAACCAATTCATTCCCAAGATTGCATCAAAATCACTCATTTCTAAAACAACCAAGTCCACCGGGCATTAAGCGTTCATTTACCTCTATCGGAATTTTAAAATTACGGATGACCCAGTGGGGTGAGTTGACCATTAATGGGCAACTAAGAACTTTAGGGCGAGTAGGATGCTTTGAAAATTTATGAGAGATGAATGAGTGTGTAGATCCAAGAAAGAGCACATGACTAGAAATGCCACAAATAGAAATCGTACCTTCCACCACTTCCGTAGATATTTCTTAGCGATTTGAATTTAAATTGATTTTGTTTAGCAAGAGGACAATCTCCGATCATATGTCCCGCTCCTGATTATAACAAACTCCCGAGCAAGGTCTCCCTCCATGTGATTTCCCAATGATCACATACATCACTAGCCGACGATTTAATCGGCTCTGTTCCCCGAACCTCGATGGTCTCGCCTTCTTAGAAGGCCCTTCACTAGCACTCGGCCTTGGACACCTGTCCGAAAGTCCTTTGTCTGGACATTGCAGCCCTCTCCAATTCTTTCTCATAAATAACCGCCTTAGCAAGCACCTCTCCATAAGTTGTCAACGCGAGTGGAAAGGTGTCTCCACGATATCATCTCAATCAAAAGAACCGTCGACCCTTCTTTCTTCATCTTCTACCATGAAAGAGGCATAACGAGATAATTCAAGTAAATTTCAATCATATTCGCCACCGGCGATTTCCCGCCTTAGGCGAAGGAATTCATCTTCCATCCTACGAAGATTTGAATTTCTCCAGAAAGCTGCTTCAAACATCAAATCTCGGTCCGGGCGTATTAAAAACCCTTTTTGCATTTCCCACCGTGGTGTGCTTCTCCTGCCAACTTATGAGTGGCATAAAGCACCATGTCCCAAGGGGCATTTGATTCTGACAAATGTCTTCTTGATCGTTGAATCCATATCTCAGCCTTGAATGGATCGGGTTCCCTAAAAATTATTCATTGGTAAACCGATCGTAGACAGACCTTTCCTGGACTGGAACTGGGTGGTCACCGGAGTTGGTGGAGTGGTCGAGTCAAAGCTTCTATGACTTCGGCCATTCTGTCCCGAAGAGGTTCGCATATCTTGCCTCACGATCATGTTGTTATCTCGAATATTTCTCCTTCCCCGAAGACATGGGTGCAGGAAATCCTAAAAGAACAATTTCGTTAGTCAATTATTCCAAAGGTAACTATTGTAATGGTTATTGTCCCAAAGTGTATGTAAAAACCACTCTCTTCAAAACTTATCCTAAGTTTCCGTGTGGATTCAAACTTATCCTATAGTATCTCGAATCTCGATACCAAGCTGACGACCCGACTTTTAATGTCATCAAACCTCACAATACTAATTCATATAATAAAATTATGAGCATAGAAATTTTTTTCTTTTCTTTTCATCAAACTGAGATGCATTCTAAAGATTTGTAATTTCTTAATCCCAAAATGTCACTAAAACAAACTACATTCATAAGCGGCGGAAATAAAATTACAAGTTTCATCAATCTAAATAAGCAAAACTCCAAAAGATATATTCCAGCCAAAGATAATCATAGGACTCTACTCGACTTCATCCTCCATAAGCTTGTCATCCTACAAGAGTGAGCTTACCAAGCCCAGCAGATACTCACATGCGAAAAAACAACATTCATATAAGCAAATATACATTCATAAGCATAGTATAATAACAAGGGTCATATCATCTTTTCTTCACTCTTATTTTCTTTATCTTATCTTAGAAAATTCATCAAAATCATTCATAATTCATATCATCTTTAGGGACCGGATCAAGAACGGGTTGTGTGTAACCCCACAACCTAAAGCCGTATCCCCATTATACTCCCGGGCGGGAGGTCATGCCTTTAACCCGACATACGGGGCCAAAGTCCTTGTGCCACCAAAAGGTTCCCTCCCGTGGCCTGGGAGGCATCCTTGAGTGTCACTCCGATATCCTTCATCCATTCTTTAACAGCAAGCTTTAATGGAAACTCGGTTCTTGGTTCGTGTTCTTATTGGCCATTCATCAAATATCAAAAATCGGAAGAGTTCCACTTGCTGTCCATAGTTCATATATATAAAGTTCATCTCATCTTATCAAAAGTCAAAGCAAATTCAAATCTCACATCACAATAATTCTATTCATAATTTTTCCGAAAACGTAAGGCAAGGGTATTACCGAAATTTCCAAATTCTCAAATGTAACATATTCACTTTATTCACTTCTTTAGTCAAATCTGGAGGTTATTTCATGCGAAATCGGAGACCGTTTCATGCGAAAAATAAATTAGCCGGAGATCATTCGTGCGCGAAGCGGAGATCATTTTATACAATTTCGGGTTCAAATGCCGGAGGGTATTTCTTAAATTAGGGATCAATTGTCGGAGAGTAAAATTTCTAATTTTCGGGCTCCAATACCGGAGAGCAAATTCTGAATGTTGGTTTCAAAAGCCGGAAAGTAAATTCTGAAATTCGAAGTGTATCAAATACCGGAGTGCATCATTGGGAAGTCGTGGGGTTCAAAATACCGGAGGTCTTTTGGGTGCAAAAATGCCGGAGTGCGTTTTGCACTGTTCAATTTCCGGAGTGCGTTTCGCACTGTTCAATTTCCGGAGGTCATTCTGAAATCCGGAGGTCTTTCGGGTTTAAAAATGCCGGAGGTCATTCTGAAATCCGGAGACTTCAAATGCCGGAGGTCTTTACAATTTCGGCAAAATTTTCCGGAGACCGACCGAAATTTCCGAGACCATCTATTGACAATCCAAGGTCTTTGACTTGATTTCATGAAAGATGAAATTTTTCCCTCCCGGATATCTTAGTGTACAAAATCTTTCCGAAATGCATATTAAATCAAAACAGAAAATTTCGGACTGCTTATTAATTCGAACAGTAATTTCCGGAGGTCAAAGATAATTCTGGAGGTCTAAAATTCAAAAGAATGACATACGAATTCATATTACATACAAAATTCTTTTCTTTCAAAATTCTTAACGAATCATGCATAACAGAATTTCCTTCTAAACATGCATTTTAATTATCAAAACATATTATATACAAAAATCATAACATTTCATATTAACATAATCAAACATGAAATTTAGAAATGTGGTGAATATCTTGCCTGAAGTTTTATCTTGTTCCTACGTTGTCTTATCTTCAAAATTCCCAGGTGCCTTTGCCTAATGCTCTAAGTCCATATTTATAATAAACAAGACTATTATTTATGGCCAACTATTCCCAAGGTGCCATTTATTATTTGCCCCTTCTCAACGTTTTGAAAATAACCACAATATTAATTTTGTGGATTCTCAAAGATGTGCGTCGTTAATTTGGCTCCATCACCGAAGATCAGATTTCCAATCTTCACCGTCTTTTGCCACGAAATTCCGGAATGCGATTTCCGGAGGTCTTTTATGCCCGAAAACCGATCCTTACGAGGCCCAGCTCCACTTTCTCACAACCGGTTATTTATTGTTGAAATTTCCGATCAACATTTCGTTGACCGGATTCGAGGAAGAAATTCTTGGCTCCTGATAACCGGACTTCCTTTCTCCAAAGGAAGTCCGGATTTCTCATTTCCGGTCAACATTGCGTTGACCGGATTTGATGAAGGAAAATTTTTCCTTTGTCATCCGGACTTTCTTTAAAATTTTCGGTTAATATGCGTTGACCGGACCCGAACCCGATTACTAATTTTTAACGAAATTTGGGTTGTTACAAGTAACTTGGCCAACAGCTACATTTTAGGCCTGGAGCAACTCGGCCATAACAATTCATCCCATATCCCCCACGGAACCAGCAATCCTCATTCTTTCACAGTAATATCTTAAGGCATACCACGGACACCACCAGCTCCCATGAGTAGTCAAAGCATTCCTCGGGTTCCCATCGTGATGGATGTGGCAAGCCAGAGAATACTACGTAGTGAACAGAAGTCAATGGTCCTAATTTCAAGTTTACTCTTTTCTTGAGGGAGGATCTACCATATTTCACTATATTCACAATATCTCTAACTGGGAGATCGATTCAATCACATATTCAACTATAGGTTTCCCCCTCCACATACTTTGTATAGTCTTAATCTTTCATTCGGATTGAAATCTTCTCACGATATAATTTGCATATACGATTATCACAACGTAGGAGATTCTTGTTACTGAGAGTTCAATTCAGCCTTAGGACTTTCAATTAACGATTGTCTTTTCAATTAGTTATTGAATAGATTTTTCGGGATAAGCAATTAAACATATACAATTTAATTAATAGTTAAACATGTGAAAATTATTTAAAATTCATCATTTAATACGGGTGAACAGTGCACATGAACGGTGCCCATATGCACAAATGAGTTAATTTTTAGAATTTTTAACATCCAATGGGTAATTTATTAAACCCAAGGCATGGTAACTATAATCCTAAGTCAATTTAAGCATTAAAACCCCAATCGAAGCTCAAATAGTGTCCGGGCATAGGTTAAGGGCTTCGCGAAAGAAATTCCACCCAATTAGTGAATTAACTTACCCAAGTCATGCATAATCATATTCTTGTCCCAAATAAATCAAAAGCCCTAAAAATCGAAGCCCGAAACCACTCGGGTGTGGGGTTAGGGGCTTCGCGAACAAAATTTCACATTTTCCACCAAATCGAGTATCCAATCGACAAATTAACTTGCTTAGGGCATGGGTAATGGTATTCTAGTCTCACTTCATGCAAAAGCCCAAAAAATCCGGGGCTAGAATCCAACTGATAGTAGAAGAACAGTACACGTGCGTGGGTGATGGGTCGTCGAACATGCAAACGGTGAAAAAACAACAAATTGGACAATGAATTCCACACATATACATAATTAGACTATGGGCTTCACAATTATATACATGGAGTCAGGTATCGGGCAAAATTATTCGAAGGGGATCGAATAAAAATCAAGAAAAATGGAAGAAAAGGGTATCGATGTACTTGCCTCAACATGCTCTTCGGTTTCTCCAACTAGCTCGAGCTCGGAATCGGACCTGAAGGCCTCCATTTCTCCGCTTCTCTTTTGCACAGCCTCTCTCTTTGCGCCGGCCTCCCCGCACTCAGCCGCCTCACCCGCGGCCACCGGACAGCCAACCCGACCACCGCTGGCCACCGCACACCGCTGGCCATGCCCACTATCGCCCACGAACCCCTAACCCCCACGCTGCCCTCTCTCTCTTCCCAAACCCTCTCCCTCCTTTCTCCTTCTACTTCTTATTAGCATTAATAATAACGTTATTATTATTATTATTAGTATTATTATGTTTTCTTTTAATCTCAAAATTCAAATCGATACCCGAGCGATCGATTAGGCGCACTCCAGCCACTGACCCAACAATTCCAAATATTCTACAAAATGTTTATAATATTTATTTAATTTTCTATCACACCTAAATTACCTAAAAAAATAAATAAACTCAATTAAATCGAAAAAAATATTTAGAATATTATATTTTTTCCCACTTATAAAAATTTCATTCTTGAAATTTAACGAAGCACAAAATTCCTTAATCGGAGGTAATCTTTCCAGATCCTTCATACTGTTCTAAAGTCACACCTCGGTTAAATGATTATCCCAAAAGACCTTAAGCATCAAAATTGTTCTAATTCTTATTACCCAATTTGTTCTATCAAAATTCAAAATCTACCAAGTTTGAAAGCAATCCAAACATATTAACTACTTCACTGACTTAACTTAAAACCTCAAAGGATTGATAATTCTTACTTCAATTTACGCTAAGCCTCAAAATAACCACTCATTTAGAACCACAAATTAAATATTAAAATATATGAGTTCACCATGTTTTTGCTGCGCAACTTTGATTAATTTCTTAACCACGAATCATCCATTTGAAATTCACCACCATATCTAATTTAACTTGACACCCAAAGTTCTCTGATCATGTTTAACTAAGATTATGACATAAATCTTATATCACAATCAAACCTCAAAGTCAAAATACTTTACATCGACATTATTTAGTTGGTATGCTTATAAACTGACATATCCCTAAAATACATAATCCATGTTGACAAGAATGGGTGATTTATCAGCTAATCGGCAATTACCTACATATCCTCAGTTCATATAGAACCCCTAGATTATTTAGAAATTATAACAAAGGTCCCATGATATCTATACCACGAAGACAAAGCCCACAAATCCTCAAACTGTGCTAGATTAGAAAGTGCCATTGTAACAATCACACAAGAATTCAATATGACTTTAGGCCATCTCCCAACATCTCAAAACCTCCTCATTTTATAGTTTCATAACCTTAATACTTCAGATACAATTATTCCTCCCAAGACCAAAAGCAAAGCATTCCATGTAAAACATCATAGACATACCAAATCCGAAGACTTCCGTATCAATTGTTGATCATACTATTCACTTTTCCCAAAGATGCCGAGGTCCACCTCTACAGTCCTCAAATTACCACCTACGCTATGGCATACTCATTTCTTCTGTATGACACAACTCCTCAAACCTTTAGAATCATAGAACAATAATTATTGTTACAAGCAACGTTTATAAACCCACAAGGTAAGGACCTCATCGACTAACCCCTACTATGGGTGAAGCAATTTCAAATTATGGGCTGCTCCCCCACTTAATTCGAGGGCATGGGTAGCAAAATCCTAACCTTTCTCAAAAATATTGCATTCTACTAATAGTCACTATACCCATCAGGGATTAACCCAAACATTATGGTCAACAATCTACCATTAATTCCTTGAAGGCTACCTTCTCATAGCCCATTCCTATCCAATCGCTTCTAAGCCAAACATCTCACAGCTCTACAATCCTTTGCGACATAAATCAATCTTCCCAATAAGTCGCCGCTTAAAGTCCTACGGGTTTGAAATCATGCTACCGAAGATACCACATGCTCAACAGGGCAATTCCTCAAACTAAACTCGCGCACCATTCCCAATTGGGCATTCGGTTGACAACCGTGATCCATGACACAATCCTTAAATAGAATGCACACACCCCATGTTCTCTTAAATTCATCAACGAGGTTATCACAAAATTGACCTAATCATGACTGGAAGATCCAATCCATAGGACTCATAAAATGCCAACGAATTTACAAAAACCAGATGGTATCACCAAAGTTGATAACGGTTATATCTTAATTCTGAAGATTACCGTAGGTGCAATTCTCGATTATCCGTAATCGAAAACGTGATGAATATACATCAATCATAGAAATTATCAAGTCCTTGCAACAGGTCTCACAAATTATCTATTAACTCACAATGCCTGCTTATCAATCGTCTATCTCTCGAGCAACCAAATTCTCAAATTTCCACAAATGACCTTATCAATTCGTCCTATCATCCCATAGGTTCCAAAGCATCTGTAACGGTACTTAACCAATGCCCTCTTAGATTTCATACGAAATTTTCAAAAATTTCCACAACTAAATTCCTTAGTGACCTCCAATGACGTTAGGGGTGGTCTCATTTGTTCGATGATTTATACAAATATTCTAATCACAGCTTTTGGGCAAAAGATACTAATTTCCTGATACCTTCACCAACTAATCATCACTAATATCATATCAAAGATTGGTGCCACAAAACAAGTCAACTCAGCCCAACCATTCACATCTATGAGCATTAAAAATCATAGATATCGATAGAACTAGTATAAGGCTTACGATCCTCAGATAAGCATAGATTCTAAATTCCAAAATGACGCATATTCTGAAATATCAATATCTAGGAACTTTACCTTCAGCCATTATGGATGACACTTCGGTACTTCGTGCCATCACCGTGAAGCCCTGATTTCAGTTTATGGGCTCCTAAACTGTCCAGCCCATGGAATAAAGGCAATCCCTATTCATGCATTTGAACTACCAACACTTGAAACATATTCCCAAAAATCCCATCAAAACAAGATACTCATTCATAAAGCATTCATGAACAATTCCTATGATATTTTTCATCATTGAGACCCATAATTCTTTTCACAACAATTAATCGAGGACGACTTCACCTTCTGTCTCATATGGGGCGACATTACATGATCACAATATCCTCTTGATTCTTAGGATCCATATCCCATCCTCTATGGGCTCTGAACTACTCAAAAGTTCAGACGCTTTAAACATCCCTAAATCAACATCCTAGGATTCGTTAACCTTAAAATTAAGTTCTAGTTATTCCGATCTCAACCCATTGCTCCCACCTCATCCATCGTACTTAATACATCGATCAAGGACTCCTTCTTAACTAGTTACTATTCTGAGGACCTCACGGTTGATCACTGCCACCGGTAAACCCTTATCTAGGTGCCACCGTGGTTACTGATACCCTATCCGAAAGCAACGCAATACGGGTTAGGTCGTACTCCAGATACTAACTAGGACCTCATAAGCTAGACAGCTGAACTCATTGTCTAATTCTAATTTAGTTCAAGTCTAAGCTAGTCAAATCAAGATAACTAGAACTATTCAATCTAACTTAATTATCCCATGTCTATGTCAACTTTTTCATTTAATTTTAATTTATCCTAAGCTTTTGCATACGATTCAAATAAAATTAAAGGTATCTCTTTTCTCTAATACCAATTGTGGCGGACCAGGTTATTTTTCTTAAATAACCCCCGTCAATAAATACACAATTACAGCCCATAAATGATATTATAAAATTTTTGCAAAAATTTTGGTAGAATTTCATCTGCAATTGGATGAAAACTAAAAATACAACTTGTTTAGAATAAACCTGTACAAACACACAACTATCCAAACACCACATATTGTCCTAAATACATACACAGGATGACAATTGCCAGAACATCCATGGCTCTAGTACAGCACACCTAAACTACTATGTTGGATGTAAGAGTGATGCCACTAAGTACCTATTATAAATCCATATATAACTTGGGGAAGTATAAACAACCAAAACACAACAGAAACTAAGCTATTCAATCCATAGTCATTTTGTACAATATACAACAATCTTTCCAAAAGAAATATAAATATATATATACAATTTTCTCTAGATATAAATTAAGCCATAAGGTCCTGGTCTTCGACATATTCTTCTAAATCCAAGCTAGTCCACTTCTAGCCTCTACTCCAACTCGTCAGGTATATTAAACCTATGCTAAATGGAGACAAGGAGAAGCAAGGATGAGCTAAAAAGCCCAGTAAGTACATAATAACCAAACGATTATCCATATAGACATAGATAAGTAAAAAAAGGCGTAAGCATGAAGGAGATATGGTAAATAGGGACATCATCGAGTATGCTTTGATATACAGTTTTACTTTTCCTTTTAGACTATTATTTTCTTGTCATTATTTGTCTTTGCGGACTAGGGCCAGTAGGTCATATTAGCTAACAAAGTGAGAGAACGAGGAAAGAAATGTGTTTGCTACACATTCTAAAGCACACAGCTACATTTTAGGCTTGCAGCAATTTGGCCAACGATTGCATTTTAGGCCTGCAACAATTCGGCAAACGGCTACATTTTCGTCCTGGAACAACTCAACCAACGGCTATATTGTAGGCCTACAACAACTCGGCTAACAGCTACGTTTTAGGCCTACAGTAACTCGTCCATAACAATTCGCTCCATGTACCCCAGGGAACTAGGGCAATCCTCGTTCTTTCACAGTAGTATCCTAAGGCATACCACGGACACCTCTCGCCCCCATAAGCTGCTAGAGCATTCCTTGGGTTCCCACCGTGATGGACGTGGCAAGCCAGAGAATACTACCCAATGAATACAAGTCCATAGTCCTAGTTTAAAGTTTACTCTTTTCTTGAGGGAGGATCTACCATATTTCGCTATATTCATAATAACTCCAACCGGGAGATCGATTCAATCACATATTTAGCTATGGGTTTTCCCCTCCATGTACTTTGTATAATCTTAATCTTTCATTTAGATTGAAATCATCTCACGATTCTATTTGCATATACGATTATCATAACTTGGGAGATTCTTATTACCGAGAGTCCAATTCAGCCTTAGGACTTCCGATTAACGATTATCTTTTCAATCAGTTATCGAATACATTTCTCGAGATAAGCAATTAAACATATATAATTTAATAAAAAATTAAACATGTGGAAATTATGCAAAATTCATCATTTAACTCGGGTGAACAGTGCACAAATGCACAAATTGGTTAATTTTTTAAATTTTGGACATCTAATCGGTAATTTATCGAACCCAAGGCATGGGTAACTATAATCCCAAGTCAATTTATGCATTAAACCACAAATCGAAGCTCAAATGACATCCGTGCGCGGGTTAAGGTCTTCGAGAATGAAATTCCACCAAATTTCACAAATTCGGATATGCAATCGGTAAATTAACTTACCCATGTCATGCATAATCATATTCTAGTCCTAAATAAATCAAAAGCCCCAAAAATCGGAGCCTAAAACCACCTGGGGAGTGGGGTTAAGGGCTTCGTAAACAAAATTCAACCTTTTTCACCAAATTGGGCATCCAATTGACAAATTTACTTGCCTAGGGTGTGGGTAATGGTATTCTAGTCTCACTTTATGCAAAAGCCCCAAAAATCTGGGGCTGGAATCCAACCGATCACAGATGAAGAGTACATGCGGGTGGGTGAAGGGCTTTCGGATGTGCAAACGGTGCAAAAATAACAAATTGGACAATGAATTTCACACATATACATAATTAGACTATGGGAATCACAATTATATAAAAAGGTTCGGTATCGGGACAAAAATACTCGAAGTGGATCAAATGAAAATCAAGGAAAACATAAGAAAAGGGTATAGATTTACTTGCCTCAACGTGCTCTACGTTTTTTCCAACTAGCTCGTGCTCATAATCGGACCCAAAGGCCTCCATTTCTCCTCTTCTCTTTCACGCGGCCTCTCCCTTTGCGCCGGCCTCTGCACACATAGCCATCTCACCAGTGGCCATCGCCACCATGCCCACATGCTACTGTCGCCGGACAGCCAACCTAACCACTGCCAGCCACCGCACGCCGTCGGCCATGCCCACTGTCGGCCACAAAACCCTAACCCTCACATTGCACTCCCTCTCTCCCTAAACTTTCTCCCTCCTTAATCCTTCTGCTTCTTATTAACGTTAATAATAACATTATTATTATTATTATGTTTCTTTTAATCCTGAAATTTGAATCAATACCCGAGAAATTGAATGGGCGCACTCCGGGCACCGGATCAACAATTCCAAATAATCTCTAAAATTTTGATAATATTTAATTAATTTTCTATCACACCAAAATTACCTAGAAATAATTAAATAGACCCAATTAAATCGAATAAAAATATTTAGAATATTACATTAACTCTACTGGTTCATTTAGAAAGGGGAGAAAAATTGCAGGAGTGAGTCGAAGCTCAGCAAGGTACCATAAAAGCATGCAAGTGAAGTATATTCATGCGGAACATAAGTATAATAAAATAGAAACCATGGGAATATATGAAGAACAAGAATGTCCATGGAAACAGGAAGAAAGCATAAATCAATATAAACATGCATCGAAATTCATAAATCAGTTTCAAATCTCACTTGTTCTTCAAAATTCTAGTTCGTTATTCTAGGGACCCAACTAGCATACCCTACTAGCCGATGGGGTGAATAATCGAGGATAAATTGTATTCAATCCACACAATCAAAGGCCAAATGTTCGATAACATTTATTTATATTTCATTTCACTCATGATTCAAAGGTTCAAAGGTTTGATAGTCTCTATCCTCTGATTACGTTCCAAGGAGGGGCAGACCATATATCACTCCAATGACGGAGTTATCCTCGATTACCACTGTAAAGTTCTAGGGCATGCTAGAGAACCTCATCTAACTGTGCGACAGTTCTAGGTCCGATTTTCTTACCAATTTAATTTAACATAATGCATTTGCTCATAATTTCATAGTCAAAATCATCATATCTCAAGGCTATGTCTAAATTCATACAATCAATCTTTCAAACGATTTCAGAGGACCTCCATTATCTAATAATACAGTTCCATGTAAAGTTTTCAGATACAAATTGTCTAATAAATTATAACAAAGCACCAATTGACATTTAAATCTCAAGATTTCATGTTTCCAAACATAAATTCCCAAATTTTCGTTCTAGGATTTGATGTGAATCATCCAGATATAAATCGAACACAAAATGTGAGCCCAATCACAAAATCAGTGTCATGAGTCACAATATATATACATAAACATGAAGTTTAAACCAAAAGTCGTGAGATTCATGCATTTCTCTTAACAAATCTTAGAGAGCAAGTGATTCAAAGCATAAATAGCAAAATAGAAATATTCAAAAGCAATAAAAATAGAAAATAAGGTTCGAGGTACACTTTCCTTAGCCCGATCTACCATTATTCTTACTCTAATTGGATTAGAAGTGGCAGAGATTCCCTTTTCTTCTTCTCTTTTCCCTTCTCTTTCCTCTCCTTTCCTCCCCTACTGCCCACATCATTCTCTCTTTTCTCCTCTCTCTCTTTCCCCCTTCCCCCTTTTATAAACGAAGCCCGAAGTTGGTGGAACCTTTGAGAACGCGCTCCAGCATGCATCGAGCATGAAGGCACAAGGAAGGGCCACGCTCGAGAGCTCATCGAGCGCCCTTCATGCGCGACATTCTATTTTTCATGCTCGGATGGTACCTTAGGCATTGCTTGGGCACCCCATTTTGTTAAATGGACTCGAGTTGTGCCTCAGGCGAAACTCAGGCGCTGAATCCCTGGTAGCCCTTTTTGTTTCTGAATTAATTTTATCCCCATTTTTTCCTAATCCATGTACCTTAATCTTAATTATTTTAGCTTAATAACAAAAATTTACTATGTTTTGGAACCTGGATCGTTACAATCTCCCCCACTTCTAAAAATTTCATTATTAAAATTTGACAAACTCTGAATTTTTCTTAATCGAACAAAATCTTTCTAATTTTTTCCAAGTCATATTCTCAATTAAATGATTATCCTAGGAAACTCTTAAGCATCCCAATTGTCCTGATGCTTATTATCCAAAGTGTTCTGTCAGAATTTAAATTCATCAAGTCCCATAAGCAATCCAATTTATTGATTTCTTCAAAACCTCAAACGGATTACTTATCTTTATTCATGTTAAACTTAAAAAATGAGCATTCATTCTGAACCACAATTTTAACCTTAAAATACATGGGTTTACCACACTTTCACAAGACAACTCTGATCAATCATATAACCATACTTCTTCATCATTTCTGATCTAGCCTATTGCCCAAATGTTTCTAATCAAACTTAGTAAAGATTCGACATAAACCTCAAATCAAAAGTAAACCTTAAATGTAGAACATCTTACATTCTCATTATTTCACTGGTATGTCCTCAAACTAACTTCTTTCAAAAATACAAAATTCATACTATATATCCTTGAAACAAATGGCCATTCATTCTTAGCCATTTTTAATCACATTTTAGGGCCTATGGAAGTTGTGAGCCTACACAAACTTACACTATTCTTTCTAATTATTTATTTTATGGATCTCCAATCTTCTTACAACTTATACCCATTGGCTCATATGGAGTACCTAGGCATGCAACAATCATGATTTAAAACAACTCCCGAAAGACAATATCCACAATTCCTCGAATTATCATAAGATTAGAAACTACAATTATAACAGTCTCCAAGAATTCATTATAATTTTTAGATTATCACCTCAATCTCAAAATTCTGAAACTAGCAACCTCAAGATCTTGCTGCATATGATGAGCCTACAAATTCAAATCCGAATATGCATCCTCTATAATTCACAATGAGCAAGTTGTTCCATTTGTCTTAATACACAATCATAAGGACTTCTTAATTCAAAACTTTATAATTCCTATGCTTCGAGTATGATTTTGTCTCCGAATTTGAAATACAACATCCCATTACCCCGATATTATTTTCCAGTACTCGGGTGGGTCCGTTATCCTTAGAGACATCGAGGTTTATCCTTGAGATTTACACTATTTCACGAACGTCTTTTCCTTAGTGATGTAACTAACTTTTAAATATTTAGACAAAGTTATTTTCTAGGGCATGACCCACAAGTTCTCAAGATGGGGGCTTTGATTACTCATTCTCGCTATGAGCTCTGCCTCCACTTATATCAAGAACAACCATCCTCACGATACAGAAAATATAGCCCTAAAATTTCCTCCTTTATGATTCATCTCCTCAAACTTCAAAAATCATAGGACAACACCTATAATTTTCCTAAAGTAAGAACCTTGTTGGCTAATTCTAACTATGAGCGAAACAATTTCAAATCGTAAGCTCCTCCCCCACTTATAACGGGCGTAGGACCCTATTGCAGTGCGAGATTAACATAATTCTATCTTTCTTAAAAACATTATATCTTACCAGACCCATCAAGGGTCAACCCAAACAAAATGGCCAACAACTTACCCTTAATTTTTCAAAGGCTATGTTCATATATCCTATCATTATTCACTCTTCCAAGTTACACATCTCATAACTTTACAATCCCTTGGAAACTACTCGTCGGATCACTTATTAGATTTAATTAGACCCAAGAAGACCGTATGCCATCATGACATCAATCGTTTCTTCCTAAAGAGCCACCATTCAATGTCTACAGAACCACATTCAAGCCCTTAAAGAATCACATGCCCAATCTAATATTTTTCCTTAACCAAACATACATTTTCCCCGAATTGAGCACACAACTATTTTTCCTTTCTAACTCAGGGTACTATCCTCAAACATAATTAATACACCTTAGGCTTCTAAAAGTTTCCTTAATGAAGCCAATATAAAATTAACCTACATATAAGTAGAATATTTAATCCATAATTTTCCACAAAATGCCAACAAACATACAAAACTCGAATAGTGCTATTGGAACTCATAATTGCAAGATTCTGCAAACTACCACAAACATAATCCTTATTTATGGAAATATTACTTCACAACAAACATTAAATTGATGTTTCTTCGAATCAATCACCAAATTTTCAAATGTCAAGATTGGCCTCAACACAGCCTCAAATGATTGGTTAACAGAAAATCAACTAGACCATCTACTTTAAGAATCATCCCCAAGTAAAACATGCTCCCAAAATTTCCTTCAAAATAAAATATTCATTCATAAAGCATCCACAATATATTCTATAGCACTTCTTTATCCTCGAGTCCCATAATTCTTTTCATATCAATTACCCAAGTCAACTTCCCCTTCAATCTATTATGAGACAATATCAACTTGTTTCCTTCCAAACATCAGATGACCACAAGCACCACCAACACCTTTGAAGTCTTTAGGATCCATATCTTAACCTCAAGCCGTCAATTCTACCTAGTCCACTATATTTAATCATCAAGTTCAAAGATCCCTTCTTAGTAACGTACTAGTAACGTACTAACATGAGAATTTCAACCCAAGGCCAATCTAATTTAACTTAAACTAAACTGACTACTTGGACCTCAATTAGGTACTATCATATTCAGCACTAGCTCGACATTGATTAAATTCAAATCCTTAAGGTGCATTCAATTTCTTCTCCTCATCCTCGTGGTCAACCAATATCTCGAGGAAGGCCCTTGTCTAGAAGTCATGTTATTTCCTATAACCACAAATATCACAAGATTATTAACCTCAAATAATCAGATTAGAGGAAAGGGTTAGAATCAATGCATTTTAAAATTAAATCCTTAAAGCCAAAACTTAAACATTCCATCTAATCCTAACTATTTCATCTTACCTCAACATAAAACAAATCAACCTGAATCCTTAAACCTAAATTGATCATCCTAAGCCTACATTCGATATCAACTAGCTTAAACATTAACTTCCAACAGAATTCTAATATAACTTATGTGAACTAGGATACCTCGGACTATTCTAACTTAATTATCCTACACTTTCCTTTTTTTATTCGATCAATCTTAGTCGATTCTGAGCTTTCGCATGCCATTCAGATCAAACCTAAGGCATCTCTTTTTCTTTGATACCAACTGTGACGGAATGAGTTATTTTTTCCTAATAACCTCTATCACTAATCATACCAACTAATTCCTATGATTAACTTACATGAAATTTTTACAGGAAATTGGGTAGAGTTCTCTCTACAAATGGGCAAAAACCATACAAACAACCTGAATAAATACAACCTATGTACGACATATACATAGACAATCCTCAAATTTGAATCCACTAAACATACACAACACATTCACAGGATCAACAAACGCCATATCATCCATGGTTCCAATACAGTACTTCTAGCTACCACATTAGATCTAAGAGAGATGCCATCTAGGACCAAAACAAATCTAAACATCAAAAATAATGTGGAAGCAACTATAACCATAAATCAATCTGTGGAAGCAAAAACATTATATTGCTCCAACAAAACACAAAACATGCCATCACTATTTGTATACAAATTCCTTTCACAAAATATAGCATTTACATTCACAACAATCAAACTCCCAAAATCTTTAGGGCTTCAAAATTTTGTCCAACTCCTCACTAAGCTCTAACTATTCTTGCTTGTCTGATATCAGCTCTACTATTTCCTCTAGAGACGGGGGAAATTGCAAGAGTGAGCCGAGGCCTAACAAGGTACCATAAAAGCATGCAAGTAAAGTATTTTCATGCAGAACATAAGTACAATAAAATAGAAACCATGAGAATATCTGAAGAAAAAGAATGTCCATGGAAACATGAAGAAAGCATAAATCAATATAATTTTTTTTTTGGTAAGCAAGTAAATTTGGATTAGAGAGGGAAAAAAATTACACAAACTATGCTTTATCTCCAAGTATTGCCGACTTGAAGAAAAGCATTAGTACTAGGGCAAACCCTGAGCGCCTTGGTACATCAAAAGACACCAAAAAATTTTAACACAGCACCTTGTCCTCTAGGAGGTCAACATACTACAAACCCGACACAAATACACTTTGGTCAGTTGCACGAAAACGAGCAAGACAAATCGGCTGAAGCACCTCGGCAAATGCATGATGTTTAGCATGCATCTCGGTCCTCATCAGCAACATGCCGTAACATATTGGTAAAAACTACCCTCTCGGACCCAGGAGCTTAACATAAAAAGGCCCATATCCATCCACGCCCATAAGGACCACGGACAAAACCAGCCCCTCCCTGGCATACCTCACGGCATCCTGCCAATGAAGCCATCCCAACCAAGGCTCGCCACGGGCAATAACATCCCAGACTAGTACGAAGATGCTATCCATCACAAAACCGCCCGCCTTCCAGTAGGAGGAAATGAAAGCAGAGGTCAACAGCATGTTTAAACTCAAACCTGGTAGCCCAAAGGAGAAGCATGCCTTAATGAAGAAACCTATAGATAATGTAATTTCGGCCAGAGGGCTGGCTTTAGCTGAACATCAGTTTAGTTCAGCACACAAAGTGGCGGTGATGGTAAATCAGCTCGGACTAGAGTATAAAACAGCTCAAACTTTGGCCAACCAAATAGTCACCACCAACACCCCTCAACTGTAGAGGACCTCGGATCCAAATGTATCCCCAATGATTCAGCAAGGCCAAACACCAAGTTATATGGTAGGGGCAGCTGCAATACTTCGCCCAGAAACAGAAGCATCTACTGTGCAACCCCATACCAACAAGCAGCATCAATACTGCCCAGGAAAACAACAGCCCAGACAATGCCAATTAGGAGCCTGCTCCATCCGGTTTCATCAACTAGGGTGCTATACACGGCTCCCGCAAGATCGCGGCTAAAGCCACGATCTTCATGGGAGCAAAATCCAGAGGGACATAAATCCTGCAACCCGAATTTTCAGCAATCAAAACAAAAACAGCAGGCCAACCACATCTAGTTGGCTCCAGCAAAACCAAGCCAGTAACAAAGTGAGAGCACCTACAAAAGCACCATAACCAGAAAACCAATGGGACTTCAACCTGCTTCATCCTTAGAACAAAAGGGGACATCTGAATACCAGCATTTTGGCAGAGGAAATGGCAGCAGCATAAGTCGTCTGAATTCCAGATTCATTTGTACACTCCTACCATCACAACAGGCAATCTACCTCCTACAGCAGTAGATGCCTTCACATATGAGTCCCCCTAATTACATGGATTAGGCGGACGCTTCTTTTTCTACCTTTTAGATCGCTTGAGGTTTTTTATGACCCCACTCCCAGAATCAGGGTCACTGGAAGGGGGAGGGGGGTGACGCAGAGCGAGCTCTAACAGCCTCAAATTGCGAACGCATCTCGGCAATATTGCACCTCAATTCACCAATACTGGAGCACGCCCTTGCCTCCATACTCTGTTGAATGGCGGGGCCAGAGTAATTAGCCTCCCAGGGTGACGAGTCAAGGGCTACTAATTGGTCTTCCTCAGATATTGGCAAGGGGGCAGCACATCTGCTAGGCAGATCTACATCAGAAGCCGAAAGACCCCGCCGCACCACATCAGCAAAGGCAATCGAACAAACACATTTAGTGTTTTCAACATGGGACGTAACTACAAAGGCCATGATTTCCGATGACCCTTGCTCACCATTCTTGTCAGGCGGATGTTGTTAAAAAAAATGGCATTTTCCACATCAGCCCTCACAGGCAGCTCCGACCTCTGGATAATATCAACAACATCAGGACCATTTAAGTGATCTACCAAGGTTGGAGCCCAAGGGCTAGTAGCATCTGTCACTGGATCAGAAGCAGGATTAGGCTGACATGGACCTAAAAGCAGCTCAATCCCACTAGCAGAGTGAGAACTATCTTTTTTTCCAAGAGCCAAAGACCCTTTACCTGGCAAATGCTACCCATGATCATCATCTCCCGCTAGGGAGTCGGAGCTAAAAACAGCCCCAGAGTGGGTAGCAACGATTTTCCCAATTCGAGCCCGGGGAACAGTACAAGGAGATGTGGACACAGGACTTAGAGCAAAAGAAGTGTCCTGTTCCAAACCCACCCTTACACCATCCAATGAACCCCTTGGGTTGGCAGGATCAGGCGCATCATGCGGGCAGCTCTGAGGCTCAGCGGCTAGGAAAGAATGGCTGACAGCAGCAGCAGATATATGAGCTACAGCTGAAATTTTGTTGGCAGCAGGGTAATCTGACTCAAAGTCCTCCTGATCGCCAAGTTTAGGCTGATTAACATCCTGCAATAGGGTGGAGCAAGGAGTATCAGTGTCATGAGGTGCCACATCCTGAGTCTTGGCGTTATTATTAAATCCATCAGGAATCTTGTGATCCCTGAGAATAGTCGAGGCCTCCCGAGGACCAGTTGTAGGGTCAGGCAGACAAACCCTGGACACATTCACAGCAGAGGGAATTGCACCTGAATTTACGTTCTTAGACATAGGATCCGACTTGGTTGGGGAAGCAGATTTAGCCCCCTCGATAGGCTTGGAGAGCTTTTTTGGCTTGCATTGAGCAGTAGAATGACCAATTTTCTTATAGGAAGTACAACAGGGCGGCTTCCAATGGTACTTGACCTCTACATCAACCTCTTTGGCCGAACCAGCTTCAGATTCCTTGCCACAGTACAATCTAAGTTTTGTGGGGAATGGACCCTCACCGACCACCTCAACACATATACGAGCGTATTACATCTTCTCCATGCTCGCTGTGTTGGAATCCAACAGAAAAGGTTTGTCAACCCCACTAGCAATCCTACTGAGGCCTAAAGGGGTCCAGAATTCAACTAGAACATTAAACAATGTGATCCAAATCGAGAAGTTTTTGTGTTCTTCCTTAGACAAAGGCATACCCAGAGTCCAACGTTTTAGGTAAAGAGTTTCCCTACCAAATGCCCACGGACCAATTGCCAGACAAGAGTTTATCTGAGCTACAGACGCAACGCGAAAGAAGAAAAAACCATTTGCATCTCCAGCAACATGACATATACCAAACCGAGCCCAAAATTTTCGAGCGATGGTGTTCACAGCTTGAAAATGCAATGGCTTATTGATAAAATACCCAACAAGCATCACCTCCCACTATTTCAGGCTCTGCTGAATAACATCAGCAGGAGGGCAAAGGGTAACATCATCCTGTCCACTGATAGGGGAGGAAAATATTTAAGCTAAGTACAAGGGCTACTACCCGAGTTCTGGACAATAGCAGCCCAGGAGGCCAGGGATTAGACTGCATATTTCCAGAGGACTTTTGCGAAGGGCCAGAGTCGACAACAGGGGCAGATGAAACAAAAGCATCAGACAGAGGCTTTGGCTCCATTACCTCCACGGTACCATTTCGCTTCAAGCTGCTGCAGCGATCGGCTAACCCAACAGGCTGAACAGGGGAAGAGCCTTCCCGAGGCTTTAAACGCTCCAGGAAAAAAGCGTCTGGGCCAGAGGGGGGAAGCAGAGTTGTCCTCTGCAGAGGAGGAAAGAATTGAGAGGATTGGGGGGAAGCAGAGTGGCCCTCCCAGAGGCAAGGGCCAACTTTGTTGTTTAGATGGTTAGATCCCAACTAGATCTGAATCTAATTAGAGCAAGTGAACTACCTCGTTGACCTTCTAAATGAAAGTACCAAGTAGATAACTTACCCCACTCACTCCCACCTAACATCTGAAGGGAAGTACCAAATAGGTAACCCACTGTACTTACTCCACCTAATCCCTCATCTTTATATACTGAGCTCCAATTGAGGGACAGGTGTAGAATTTCTTGCGAGGAAGAAGAGTAAGGAGTGAAGAAGGAGAAAAAGTTTCAAGTCAGTCGAAGTGGGTAGTCAACAGTTAGGCAAGTGTACCTTTCCTTTTTAAACCAAGAATTTAAGAATATTTCTAAGGCAAGTATACTTTCCTTTTTTAAATTCAGATTTTAAGTATACTTCTGTTTTCAAGTTCTGGCTTTAAGAAAAATTACAAGTGTTCTTTTTAGATTTAAATGTTTCAGCACATAGTATATCAGACTTGCCCTTTTAATTACTACTTGATAAGGTGTATCTCTAATGTCATACTTGCTGTACGATCAGACTGAAAATATGATTTTGATTTCATTGTTAATTCATGCTTTTTGCTTTCTACTTTTTGCTTTCTGCTCAACTTATGATTAAACTTGAATTGTATAAAAATGGAGAAGTAAACCGGCTTTGAGTCATAATGTTATAATAAAGAATTATTGAATGGAATGAGATTTATGGATTTGAAACCGGCTTCATGTCAACTGAAAGTCTTTATACTTGACCGGAATAAGAAAAATGAATTTGAAATCGGCTTTGTAATATGACGACCAAAAGTTTTGCGCCTGTCCGAAATGTGAACTAAAGAAAAAGTGAACCGGCCTTATGACAAGATAAATAAGATCGGACTTTAGTACTAGGAGATAAAGTTCTCCAGCATGCCTTAGAACATTATGGTCGTAATCGAGGATAACGAAGTGAGAGCCGTCCTCGGGGCTTTATACAAGGAGGTATTGCCGTGATTGTGAGGAAATGTGCACAATCTATCTTTGATTATTGTCCCCTCCACTAGCGATATCCTTTACCGAATAAAAAAAAGAGAAAAAAGAAATTTCTATAATAAGACCAACTCTATTTTCTATCCTGATTTTCAGAATTGATTGCTTCGGCTTTCCTGATTACTTTTGTATTATGTATCTGCCATGATCAAGTCAAGTGTTATTTTATAATATTCATGTTGTATATATACCTATATCCGCCTTACAACATAAACGCTTTATGGAAAATCTGTATGTACCTTGTTGAGCTCCAGCTCACTATTTTCTAGTTTTTCCCCCTCCAGATGAAACAATAGAGCTCATGCCTGATGAGATAGAGTGACTAGAGCTCCATATAAATTATTCTAAGGACTCATAAGCATTTTTGGAGTTACCACCGAAAGAAGCAGCTTTGTTGTAATGATCCGATTGAAATATGTGACGGACTGGCCATATTCCACCACATACGGCCGTCGTTAAGCCTAACCTTTGCGTCATATATAGCATAAATATTAATTAGGTGGAACATAAAATTATTCTTTTCTTCTATATATACCGTTCGTATACAGGATCGCTTGAGGCCGAACTCCTTGAGTTGGCCATCGTAGTGCTAAGTCTCACACCTGGCCAACACTAAGGTTGGTCGACTGCAAAAAAAGGACTTGACATGACATGAGATGCTTCTAAAAATATCGACTTCATTCATCCATATTAAATTTACGGAAACATACTAACATCCATAAATTCTTTTACAGCGAAACTGTTTTACAAATCCTTCTCAAATCATCAAAAGAAATACATCATTTCATCACTAATTAGCTCCGGCCAGCTGTGCCGTCATACAACTCTACTCAATTTCGTCCTCCATAAGCTTTTCCTCATCTGGAAAATAGTAAGAGTGAGCTACAAGGCCCAGCAAGATACCCACATGTAGAAAAATATTAACATACATATCATCTGATCAAAGTAAAGGTTTCATAACATAACTTGGCATACGAAAATCACCATTTTGCTTCTTCTTAAGTTTAGAGTTCCTTATTCTTGTTCATTTACCTTGTCTTTAGGAAATCCATAAAAGCCGAATGAAATACTTATCATCTTTAGGGACCGGACGGGAATGGACAACATCAAGGAAGGGTTGTGTGCTACCACAACCTAGAGTCGTATCCTCTCATTATACTTCCTAAGGCGGGACGTAATGCCTTTAACCCGGCAAACAGGGCCGTAGTCCATAAGTCTTGTGCCACTAGAAATTCCCCTGTGCCCCAGGGGCAGTCTTCGAGTGTCACTCCAATATCCTTCATCCATCTTTAACAACAAGTTTAATGGAAACTTGGTTCTTTAGTTCTTATCCTTTAATGGCCATCCATCATAGATCAAAAGTCGGAAGTCCTATAGTTCCACTTGCTGTCCGGATTACATACATTTTTCTTGTTCTTATAGCCTTTGTTCTTAACTTCAAACAATTGAAGTCCGTAAAGCCTTTCTTTTATCATACTAAAACCGAACGTCAGAGGTCTTACTTGTCAAGTCGGAGTTCTTTTTCTTCAAAGCCGGAGTTCTTTCCTTAAAAGCCAAAGGTCTTTTTTTTTAACAAAAGCCGAAGTTCTTTTTATCAAAAGTCGGAGTTCTTTTCATCACAAGCCGGAGCTCTTTTCAACAAAAGCCGTAGTTCAAAAGCCGGAGTTCTTTTTCAACAAAAGCCGAAGTTCAAAAGCCGGAGTTCTTTTCTAACAGATGCCAGAGTTCTTTTTCACGGAAAGCCAGAGTTCTTTTTTGCTGAAAGCTGGAGTTCTTTTAAACAAAAGCTGAAGTTCAAAAGCCGGAGTCCTTGTGGCGGAATGGATTTTTTTTTGTCTTCAAAAGCTTCCGTCAAATAGATAACACAATTAACGGTCAAAACATAAGGCAAGACTTCTGCAGAAATTTCGGCAGAGTCTCCTTTGTAATTGGATGAAAACCCAAAAATACAATCCTGTATAATCATCTATTACAAGCACACATCTATCCATTATCCACAATCTCCTACAACAAGCATACACAGGATCACAGGTGCCATCTATGGCACAAATCCATAAAAACAAACATTAGCTACACTAACAGTTTAATAACGAGATGCCGTCTAGGACCTGCACAGTAAATCCAAAGTATATAGCGGAAGTAAACTAATAACCTGCAGAAGCATAGCTTTTTCTTTTTACAGGCATACATATCATATGCTTTTTATACAAAAATCCACATGTTCTAGAACATCAATAACCATAAGAGCAGTATACAAAAATCACGTTTCTAGCTAAGCCTTTACATCCACAAGCTCTTCAAAAACGGCTCCACGATGCTCTAAGTCCTCAAAAGCCTTCAGAAGCTTCCCTTGGTTTACTCCTTTTCATCAGGTAATAGCTCTACTGTCTCATCCAAAGGAGGGAAAAACACTAAAATAGTGACCCGAGGCTCAGCAAGGTACATTCATATGAACTGTAAAACGGTTATGCTAAAACGATCATATAACCAGGCAGAACCAGAACGTTTAATCAAAACATCATCTGGAAAAACAGTAAAGGCACACTATAATGATATCAAACCTCATGCTTCATAATTAGTACTCTATAGACTGTAAAACAATAAACTGTAAACTTTGACAATACATGGTAAAACTGAAAACAATACCCTATCATCTTTTCACTGTACCATTCATTATCATCATTATACTGTAATATAGCATATCGGTAAAACAGTAAATGATACTTCATATTATTTCCTCCTTGTACAAGCCCCGAGGACGGCTATCATTACCTCCTTAAACCAAGCCCCGAGGATGGCTATCATTCATCTTTTTAACAAAAATCCCTTTTTTTTTAAGTCAGACTTTCACAATTTACTTTCAGCTAACTTCAAAGTACATGGAAATTTCATCGGTATAGGCTTGTACATATTTTCGAAAACAAACTATACAGGAAGTTGCACATCGATGTCAATTAACTTTCATATAACAGAAGCTACGGTCAAAACTCATCAAAACTACTTCATTTTCGTACATAGGGCTTCGCCAAAACCATCGGACTCAAATAGTTCTTTAACACATGCTTATTCATCAAAATTAATTGCCATAAATTCCATGCATATACATTAAATCATGCAATTTACTCAATCTTCACAACATTTTCGAACTAGGGTTTCATCACATGCTTTCCGAGACAAATCGAACACTATTTTCATGCTTATTCACGAAATCGAAGCCAAATATTGCAATAAACATGGATAAACACAAAATCCAACCAATTAGTTGAAGGAAACATGCTTCTTGTACTATAAACATGCATCAATATCATTTTCGTAACATTTCATCAAGTTTAAAGCAAAAGAAACGGTAAAAATGAAAAACGACGTCCGAGGTACACTTGCCTTGACGTGTGCTTTCACCTTTATAACTGGCTCACAGATGGATTTGGGCTCCCGGGCCTCGTTCTCCCTTCTTCTCTCTCTAAGATCGGCATGCCCTCTCTCTCTAAAACCCTAAACCCGTGCGAAAATGAGAGGAGAGAAGGCAGATCGCGTTTTTATACTGCGCCAGTCGCTCGGCTGTTGGGCAATCCGCTGCTCGAGCTCTGCTCAAGCGGCCAGCAGGCGAAGGGCTTTGGGTACTCCAACGCTCGAGCGGGCTCGGGCACACAGCGAGCGGGGTTGCTACTAGTTTTTGCGCTCGATAGGAGGGCTCGAGCCCATAGCAAGCGCCACTCGGCTGCTTGCTGAATTCGGGTATTTTTCCCAACTTTTACTTTTAACTATCCCTTTTTCGCTACATACTTAGCCTCTTAATGATATTAACCATCTTAATTACATCTAGTTATCACGTTTTCGGTTTCGGGTCCTCACAGTCCTTTTCCAAGAGACGCCGAAGTTCTTTTTATCAAATGCCGGAGTTCTTTTTACTGAAAGTCGGAGTTCTTGTCAACAACAGCTGGAGTTCAAAAGCTGGAATTCTTTTCAATAAAAGCCGAAGTTCAAAAGGCCGAAGTTCTTTGTCAACAAAAGCCAAAGTTCAAAAGGCCGAAGTTCTTTTTCAACAAAAGCTGAAGTTCAAAAGCCGGAGGTCTTTTTCTTAAAAGCCGGAGTTCTTTTTCAAAAAGGCCGGAGTTCTTTTTTTTTTTAAGAGCAAGAGTTCTTTTTCATAATAGCTGGAGTTCTTTTTTCTTAAAAGCCGGAGTTCTTTTTCATAAAAGTCAGAGTTTTTTCTTCAAGCCGGAGTACTTTTTCATAAAAGCCGGAGTACTTTTTCTTAAAAGCCGAAATTCTTTTTCATAAAAGACGGAGTTCTTTTTCTTAAATGCTAGAGCTCTTTTTAACAAAAGCCAGAGGTCTTTTTATCGAAAGCCGGAATTCTTTTTAACAAAGGCTAGAGGTCTTTTTACACATGCAATAATTGAACATCTTAAAATATGGCTAGAATTCTTGCATTTAAGTCAAACGTCCAAACATCATGAAATAATCGGTACTTTTTTATAAACAAATAACTGGTCATCATCTAAATCATGGAATGATCAAACTTCATGCGTTCGAACATCATGAAATAATTGAACATCATTAGTCAGATAAACAGGCATAATATACTTACATTAAAAACATGCACTTAAAACGGTGAGTACTCTTGCCTAGATTGAATCTATGAACCTTTCACTTGGTTCTTGCTCGAAATCCTTAACGCCTTCACCTGGTCGTTTGCCTAGCTTCCTATTCTAACTCATGGGGAGGGTCATTACTTATAGGCATTAGGGTTGGTGGTAGTACTTAGAGCAGGTCAACTGCTTGTACTTCTTTTCTATAGGGCCATTAGGGTGGTTGGGAGTAGGTTAGTACTTAGGCATGATCATTCTGACTTTACTTTCCGTAAGGGCTTTCTTACTGTTTTGGTTAACTGGCATTACAGGCATGGTTATTCTGACTTTACTTTTCGTAAGGGCTTCCTTACTGTACTGGCATTGCCGGTATGGTTATTCTAACTTTACTTTTCGTAAGGGCTTCCTTACTGTTTTAGTACTTTCGGCCTTTGTCTTACCTTGATTCATTTTTAAATGTTCATCCTTTATTTTCGATCAACTATCGTTGACCAGATTTTTGCGCTTTCGGTCAACTGGTGTTGACCGGATTTCATTGCTCCTGATTACACATTCCGGTCAACAGACGTTGACCGGATATGTTATCTTCAACATTTTCCGATCAAACTAGCGTTGACCGGATTACTTTCTTCTTTCCATTCCTTCCGGTCAATTCCTATTGACCGGATAAGTCTTCTTCTATGTTCTTCGGTCAACGGTCATTGACCGGATTACGATTACCCCTTTGCCCCGAAAGGTTTGGTCCTTACAAAATATATGAATTTTTGTAATAGGACTATTATGACTATGTATGCATAAATGAGTTTTATGGGTATGAATGTGAATGCATCCGTAAGTTATTAGATTGGCCTTCACTACATATTTTATGGATATCGTGTATGGGTCCTAGATAGCATCTGTAATCTTATGATTGAGAGGCATGACCAGTCCAGACTAGATCATTGAAACATTGGTGTCAATTCCGGGAGGTCACTGGTGGAATGCAAAAAAAAAAAAAAACAAGAACCATTCCATCACAATATTTAAGGCTAAATATAATTTTTATCAACATAATTATTCCATAATCATCATACTTTGGGATTAGGATCTCAAATGTATGAACTCTATTTGAGGACGGTATCATGGATTAGGAAGGCAATTAGCCATGTGCTCAATTGGGAGAGAATACGTGACGGAACGGATCCCAAACCCTATTGGACCCTCTGTCAGAAAGATTCAGAACAACATTCATAAATTTAGAACAGTAATTCTACAGAAATTTTGGTAGAGTTCTATTTAAAATAGGACGAAAATCCAAATATACAACTTGTATATTATAACCTATATAAGCACACAACTATTTAAATACCACATTTCTCCTTCAACATCCATTCACAGGACCACAAGTGCCATCCATGGCTTTAATTTAACAACCCTATCACTATACCAGAATTCAGGCAGGAAATGCCGTCTAGGACCTATACAGAAACCAAAAAAATATAGCGGAAGCATCTATATCCAAGCTATAATCCACGAAAGTATGAATACAGTTCTACCAGTTTACAAAATATGCTACAATCATTTATACATAATTTCATCCCCAATTCAGATGTTTACAAATAAAACTATCAAAATCACCCAAAGCATTACTCCAAGGTAATCTTCAAGGCTTCACCAAGGCTCTAGAACCTTCCTTGCAAATCTCTAGCTACATATGATCCTCCAGTGTCTTCTATATATCCTTATCTAGAGGGGAAAAATAAAACAGTGAGCCGAAGTCTAACAAGGTACTAAAACGTGCAGAACATAATGCTCTCATGTAGAACATAATACAGTAAGATAGTTACAGTTGCATACAAGGCATGAATACGACAAGACAGTGATTATGGAAGCATTATCAGATCAAAAAATGTAGATGAGCAGAAACATGTACGATAATCATGAGGAAAGCCTGATTTCCATATAAATGGTCTCGAAAAATATAAATCATGCTAGGATAGAAAAGCACATTAATATTAGGTCTGAAGAATAGGAGTAGTTCATGGAAACAAGAGTAAAATATGATTCTATTCAAACATGCATCAGGGTTCATAAAACGGTTCAAAATCCCATTTGTTTCTTCAGAAAACTCTAGTTTAGTATCCTATGGACCCAACTAGCGTACCCTACTAGCCAAGGGGGTGAATAATCGGAGATAGATTATGTTTACTCCACACAATCCAGGGCCAGTATCAGTGCTGTATAGCGACCGATTGTGTTCTACGTCATACAACTCAAAGCTGATGGAGGATTATTAGCCTCCAGGATCAGTATAGTGCCCTGCTTTGTTAACACCCCAAGGAAGGGTGGACCACGTATAACTCTAAGGATGGAGTTATCTCCGATTACCACCGTAATGTCCTAAGGCATGCTGAAGAACCTCACATGACCATATATCAATCCTGGGTCCTAATTAACAATATCAGAAACAGTTTCTTCTCGTTCTCTTAGTTTATAACTCATCAGTTTCAGGAACTAGTAAGGATTTCACCATTAATCCTTCATAATTCTCTAGAAATCCACAGAAACTTAACAGTGTGGTTCCGTATAAATTTCTTAGTTATAAATCATAACAGGAACAATACTCTTCTACAAATTAGCTGTCCCATATCGAAAATTAAGGATTTAAAACATTAAATCCCTTCATTTTCGTATCTAGAGTTTCAGTAAACATTCTAGACATAAAATGGATACCTATCACATGCATTTTTATGAAATTGATACCAGATATTGTAGTATATATATATAAACATGAAATCTGTTTGATTAATTTACAGAAACATGCTTTATTTACAGTAAACATGCAGAACCATGAATTTAGAGTAGAAATACAATTTTTGAAATATTAAAATATTGTACAAACGGTAAATAATGTCTGGAGTACACTTGCCTGATGTCAATCTACAGTTATTGTTAACCGGATTGGTGCAGAACGGCCGAATTTTTCCCTTTTTCTTCTCCCCTCTCCTTCCTCTCTTCCCTTCTCCTTCATTTTGTCATTCACACTACCCTCTCTCTCTTCATTTTCTCCTTAAAAACACAAAGAAAGAGGGTCACGTGTGGCCCAAGTGCCCACCGCTCAAGCGCCCGTCGAGTCGTGCTTTAGTAGTCCCTTGCGCAAATTAGCACGCGAGTGCTGCTTAAGCACCCAGCTCATAGCCGGGGCCACTCCCGCCTCACCTCGGGTGGTCTTCGAGTGATCACCTTCATAAAATGGCGCTCGAGCGCCCATTGAGCACACCTCCTATTTTCGCCCATTTTGCCTCATTTTGCTTCGGTATCCATTTTTTCACTGTATTTAAACCCAAATATGATTTTTATCTATATAATTATTCTATAATTATAACGTCTTGAGATTGGGATCTCACATAATATGAGTCTGGTTAATGGAAATTTTATATTGGGTATGCAGTTTCTTCAAGAGCATGAATGCGATTCCATAGGGATTTGAGCAATGGCTCATTTGGGAATGATTGATTGATGTCATGAAAGCCTGCATTTCTCTCAGGTCTAGGTGAATTCGGAATGATATCCGTTGAGTGTTCCTCGAGGTTTTGTAATGTCCGTGGGGCGTTTAGCTTTGAAGTATTTAGTATCTATTGGGATGAGATACATGAAGATAATTTTTGAGGAATGAAGGGTAAATTATCGATTATGTCATTGGGATTGATCCCTAATGGATCCAATAAATTATAATAGAGTGTGATGCTTTTGAGGAGGATTTAGGATTATAATTTTTCTATATCATATGTAGGTGGATGCCCTTAGATTAAGTGGGGGAGAGGTCCATGATGAGAATTACTCCACCTATGGTTTGGAGTTAGCAAGTGGGAGTCTTTAGAATTAAGATGTTTTTGGTGCTTCATAGGAAAGGTGAAGGGTAAACCGCAAATAGGTTCCAATATTAGAGTAGTACGGTTATGAAATTATGAGGGGAGAAATCCTTGTGGTTTTGCTCGGGGTTATTAGAACTGTAAAGACCTTGGGTGTTTGGATAAGAGTAGATTAGCTAACAGGTTGGTCTGTTTATTGTGGAATTGGATGATTTGATCGAAATGAATAAGTATGCTTGTCAGTATGCCAACGGGATGATAAGTTGCTAAATTTTTGAGTTTTGAGATTTCGATAATAACTTGAGACTGTACTGAAATTTTGGGATAATTGCCATAGTTGTGTTTCCTATGCTAGTTGTAATATGAAGATTATAAATTTTACATTAGAAAATGAAAATGGTATGGGTGCATTTGTTTCAACGCAATCTATCACTTCTCTAACTAGCTCGAAGTCATAATTAGACTCGACGACCTCAATTTCCTCCTTCTCTCTCTACTCCTTGCCCCTGTTTTCCTTTCCTTCTACTTATTATTATTATTATTGTTATTGTACATATATATATATATATATATATATATTCTGTTTCTTTTATTCCAATACCCAATTCGATACTCAGGCAACAGTATGGGCATACTTTGGGAGCTTGCCCAACTAATCCAAAATCCATCAAAATTTTTATAATATTTAATTAGTTTTTATAACACCCGAATTATTAAAAATAATAAATAATTCTAATTAGATCGGATGAAATTGGGGATATTATACTCTCCCCCTCTTATAAAAATTTCGTCCTCAAAATTTATGCACATTAGTCCTTGAACAAATAAGGATAATTCTTCTAAACTTAACCAAATGATTCGTTCGAAAATATTATCCTCAACATCTAATCTTTTCTATCTCAAAATCTGAGCAAAAACCTCAACATAAAAAACACCACAAAATTAGCAGTAACTCACACATAATCACATACGAAACACACCTATATAAAACACATCATAATGATCCACCAAATTCGGGGCAATGCCAATTCGTTGGTCATCTCTCCGATTCACTGAAAACCTCAAATGGCCTAAAGAATCTCAATCTATCATTCACCCCCAAAATTCAAAATTCTTGTTTACAAGATGCTTCCAAAAACATCTGACTACACTTCTCGAATCTCCAATCGGGATACAAATCTGATCTCTTGATTCAACCCTCAAATCAAATCTCGTGATTGATGACTAGGGCCCACAAACTTCCACTATGCCACTCTGATTGATTGCTTATTTGAACAGTAAATCCATTTGTGCTTTTATCTATTGATTTATATCAGACACCTAGGTTATACAGTAGCTATAAACATAAGGAAAATCCCAAAGGTATCAATATCACTAAGGCAAGGCTCAAAATCCTTAGATTACAATTAACTTAGGAAATATAATTGAAGCAATCACCAAACAAAATTCGGTACAGCCTTAAGTTACCACCAAAACTTCAAAACTCAAATTTTTAGCAACTTATCATCTCATTGGTATACCGACGAGTTAGTTTATTTAACCTGAGCGTATCATCCAATTTCACGATAAATGGGTCATCCTCATCAGCAAATTTATAATTTTTCAAATGGTACCCATAATACTTGCTATTCTAACAACCCCGAAACAAAATCCATGATGGTTGCTCGGACTACAATTCCATTATCTCAAAACTATAGATACAACTCTTCCTTCCAAAACTAAAAGCAAAGCACCCCATTTGCTTAGATATCGGAAACAACTCGAGATTCACCCTACGATGTCTCCTATAGATTATCAAGACATACTCTATCTAAAGATTTCTAATGTCCAATTATTGATAATAATATTCACCTTTCTTGAATGACACAAAAATTTTACCTTCCAATCCTTAAGTAGATTTATCCATCTGCACGGTCATATGATCATTCCTTCTTTATGACACAACTTCTCAGACCTTTAGAATCATTAGTCTATAACTATCTCAATAAGTAGCACCAATGAACCCTTAAAGCAAAGACCTCACTTGCTAATCCCAAACTATAGGTAGAGTAATTTTGATCATAGGCTTTCCACCAACCAACCATACAAGTCGTGGGGAAAACATATTCCTAAAGCTTCCTCAAAGGCATCACATTCTACTATAACTCACTAAACCCATCAGGGGTCAACCCAATGATATGATCGACAATTTACCCTTAATTCTTCGAAGACTACCCTCACATATCTCATTTCGACAAATACCGATCGCTTCTAAGTCAAACGCCTTATAGGCACTACAATCCTCGAGGAATACTTATCAAATTTAGTTATACCCAAGCTGACAATATACCTTCGTGACATTAATCAGTCTTCCCAATCAGCACCACTCCAAAGCTCTACGAACCCAAAATTATGTTACCAAAGAAGTCATATGCCTAACATAACATTTCCTCCTACCAAACTAGTATTCCCTCCTCAATTGAACACACGGCTAACTGCCTTCCACAATCCATGATACAGTCCTCAAATAGAGTTCACAACCCTTATGTTTCTTTTAATTCAACGACGAGGCCATCATAAAATTGACCTAAATATGGCTAGAAGATCCAACCCATAAAATTCACAGATTTGCCAATAAATTTACAAACCCAAACGGCATTATCAGAACTTGTAATGACCATATCTTAATCTTGAATGCTGCCACTAGCACAACTCTCATTCATCTCCAATTGACAACATTTCGGTTACAGATCGGCATTTGAAAGCTCCACACCTTGGCAAAAAGTCAAACGATTCATCTCTTCAGTCACAGTGCTCGTTTATCAAGCCATTCATTCCCGAACAACCTAAATTATAACAATCCATAAATAACTTTATCGGTTCACCTTACTCATCTCAAAGGTTCTAGAACATCCCACAGCAAAACCTAATTGATGCTTCTGCGGTTCTATACAAAGTCCTTAAAAAAATCAATGTTGATTATGACATAACCTCAAATTATTAATCGAAAGATCAATCAACGTAATATTTTCCCCAGAACATTCTCAAATACTTATAAAGTTAAGACTTCTTGTTGGCCACAAGATGACTCAAAATGTGGTTTCATTTACTAAATAAACTTTGCACAAATCCCTATAACACGACCTGTAGGCAAAACGATTATAATTTCTCGATACCTGGATCAACTCTGCATCATACTCAAAACTTCACAATTAGATTGCAGAGCATAATATTCTTAGCAACACAATTCATACTAGCATGGTGACTCATTAACCAAAACACCACCGAAATCAAATCAAGGCTTACTACCACAAAAAAAATTCCAATCAGCTCAACTGATTAGACCCAAGAAAATATCATAGACATCGATACAACTTGTACAAATCCTAAATTCTCAAATAAATGAATAAACTAAGGAAACACAAATGAAAATATAGATTCTGAATCCCAGAATAACACATGTATTGAAATGTTAAGATCTAGGAGTCTTACATTTCGTCACGGTAGATGACACCTCTATACTTGTGCCATTACCATGGAACCTATGCACTGTACTTCTTTACTATCTGATCCGTGGAGTAAAGACAATCCCTAATCATGCGGTTGAACTGTTCACTATTGAAATATGCTCCCAAAAATCCCATCAAAATAAAATATTCATTCATAGAGTATCCACGAACATATCCTACGATATCTCTTTATTCTCGAGACCTATGACTCTTTTCACGTCCACTACCCAATGTCGACTTCCTCTTCTATATAATATGGGGTAACATTACCTTATCTTCTTCCGAACATTAGATCACCGTCAATGCCATCTTAATTCTCAAGATCCATATCTCAACCTCTATAGGATCTGAGATACCCAAACCTTTAGGCATTTAATTATTACTAAATCAATTACAAATCGACATCCTTGGATTCTCTACACCAGAATTGACTCTAAGTTATACTGACCTCGTGCCATCAATCTCACCTTATTTGTCATGCTTGCCATGTTATTCAAGCATCATTCTTAGCAAATTACTAGCCTGTGAACCTCAACTTAGAACTGATCACACTTAAGCTTTGAACTAAAATCGATTAACCTAGGTCTCGAATCAACATCAATCAACTCAAACACTAAATCGACATAAATCAAATTTAAACCTTAAGGTGCCTCCTTACAACACCTCCTCTCGACCTCGCGATTGACTACCACCATGAGTAGACCTTC
Source organism: Nepenthes gracilis (assembly GCA_033239525.1). Taxonomy (NCBI): domain Eukaryota; kingdom Viridiplantae; phylum Streptophyta; class Magnoliopsida; order Caryophyllales; family Nepenthaceae; genus Nepenthes; species Nepenthes gracilis. The sequence goes on along the minus strand of BSYO01000003.1, from coordinate 12,877,498 downwards.
GTCCAGGAGCTATTGCGATTGCTGATATTCTTTCTAAAATCAAACAACATGGGCAAGGTCGCTCTTGGGATACTAACTAGAACAATGTAGGATAGACAATCAAACAAAACCACCAATCCTAACTTAGTTCTAGACTAAGATATTGGACTAGGATAACCACAATTATTCGGTCTAACTTAATCATCCTATACCTTCATCTACTTATTCAATCTATCTTACTCTAACCTAAGCTTTCACACAAGATATGGGGCGATTGAGATGGTCGAGTGCTGCAGGCCTAAAATGTAGCCGATGATCGAGTGCTGCAGACCTAAAATGTAGTCGATGGTTGAGTACTATAGATCTAAAATGTAGTCGGCTTTAGAATGTGGGGCAGACACATTCCTTTCCTCGTCCTCTCACATCGTTGGTTAGTACGACCTCTAGCTCAGGTCTGCAAACATTGATGAAAGTAATGAAAATGAATGAATGTAACCATAACAAACATGTGAACTAAATGATTCCAGATATTCCCACTCCTCGCATGCTTGCTTTATTCAAGTATATGTTTTCCCTACCCAGTTGCTGTCTTTTCTGTAAATTATTGTAGTTAGTGATGTATGATTTCATTTATTGGGCAGTGTGCTCACCCTTGTTATATGTCTTTCAGATGAGAACACATTGATGCCCAATGAGACAGAGTAGACCATAGAAGTGCGATAGATATCTAATATTTCACGTAGGGCTCGGGACTAGGACTTAACTGATTTTGTGGATGAAATAGGAATTTCGGCCCTATTTTGTAAACTGTGTAAAACATGTATGGTGATGATTAATGATGTTTAGCATGAATGAATGATTGATTAATTCCCGTAGTCTATTGTAGTTTTTATGCTTCCACAGGTCCTTCTCATTATGGTTATGATCGAGGTTCCTAGTAGGAATCCTTCCCCACCGGCAATATACTGGAGTTATGATATCGGTACTGCCACGATTGATGTGGTGATTAGATCCTGTGTAGTGTGTTGAGTATTAAGACTTGTAGTTTTATTGTGGATGGTTGTAGATTATTATGCAAGGTTGATTTACAGGTATTTGTATTTTGACAAATGCTCGATTTACAAATAAAACTCTGCCCAATTTTCTACAGAAATTAATAATTTTAATTAGGAATTCTAGTTTATTTTTATCCTTAACGGAGGTTATTTAAGAAAAATAACCCGGTCCATCACAAATTCTAAAAGAGAATTAACAAGTGGCAACAATTAAAGGAAAGGTATTGAATATTGTGACGGAATGAGTCATTTTTCTCTAATGACCTCCATCAATAAACATACAAAACTAATGCCCATCAAATTAAACGCATTAATTTCTATGAAAAATCAGGTAGATTTTCCTCTAAATATGGACAAAACCCATATAAATAACCTGAATAAATACAGCCTGCATAAAATATATACATAGTAGTCCTCAAGTTTTAATCCACAACACATCCACATAGAATCAACAAATGCCATACCATCCATGACTTCAATATAGTACTATTAACTACCTCATTGAATCTAAATAGAGATACCATCTAGGAACCTGTACAAATCCAAAATCAAACGGTGGAAGCAAACTATAACCATATATCAATTGCAGAAGCAAAAACAATATCCATAACGATATACAACATGCTATGTCTCTATATACTTTATATGTATCATACATCAAAAACATTAGTTATATACAATCAAAATTGCTCAACTTCCAAAATCTTCAAAGTCTTCAAGCCCAACAAGTTTCTTCTTGCTAAATCCTATCTTCAGTCTTTCTTATCAAGCCTCAACTCATCTGGAAGGGGATAAAAGCAAGGGAGAGCAATTGCCCAACAAGGTACCCAAAATAGTGAGAATATACAAGTTTCATATAAGGCATGTAAAAGCATAAGGACGAAGAAATTTAGAAGAATTATGTTCAAAGATTCTTAGTTCTTATCCGAAAATAGATTAAACATAAATTTCTCCTTATTTACATCCCGAGGATAGGATGGTTATTTTGTTCTTGGTTCTTCAGTTAAAATTCTTATCCAAAATTCTCACTCAAAGTTCTAATCCAAAGATCCAAAGTTCTTATTCAAATGATCCGAAGATCCGAAATTCTTATTCAAATGATCCCAAGATCCGAAATTCTTATTCAAATGATCTGAAGATCTAAAATTCATATTCAAATAATCTGAAGATCCGAAATTCTTTTTCAAGGTTCTTATCCAGCTTATTAACATCCTGAGAGCAGGATGTTCAATTAGACCTAATTGTTGTTTTCCATAGTAACGCTCCGCGAAAGGCGGACTACACATCACTCCATGGACACGGTCATTCTCTTGGCATGCCGAGGAAAATACGAGCCAAAACCTTTGTATAGTTTTGGAGCTCCTAATCTCGAAAACATGGATGTTTTTAAAAGTTCTTAATGAATAATTTCTCTTGATTTACATCCCGATGACAAGATATTCAAAAGTTCTTAACAAATTTTAGACGACATAACTTTTACAAAATTTTTAGAAAAAAATTGTCTAATATGCTTAAACATTTTACAAAACAATAACTTCCCTCAAAACTCATGATTTATAAATGCCCTATACTCCATTTTCGAGCTAGGGTTTGGGGCAAAGCTTTCGAACACAAATCGAGCACAACATTCATGCCAAATGATGAAATCGAAGCCATACATCATCATATTTATGAATAAACATAAAATCTATCTAATAAATCATGAGAAATATGCATCATTTGGAGGAAATCTTTGAGAAAGAGAGTTTTAGAGCATTAATACCGAAGTGGAGATATTAAAAAGCGATAATAAGGGAAAATAAAGATTAGCGTACACTTGCCTTTGCTTGATCTACTGATTTTCTTAATTTGATCGGACCGGATGTGGCTTGAATTTCCTCCTCCTTCTCTTTTCCTCTCTTCCTTCTTCGTGCTTTTGCTGTTCATACTATCCAAAACCCTCTCCCCCCTCCTTTTTATAAACAAAAATTAAAGTTGGTGGGCTGGGTTTAGAACTGGCACTCGAGCGCCAGTCGGTCATCCTTCGAGTGCCCACATTCTGCTAAATGCAACTGAGTGGCGCCTAGAGCACTACTCGGGGCAGTGCATTTTTGTTAAACCTGCCCAAGTGGTGCCTTTGGCGCTGCTCAGGTGGCCCTATTCTGCTGCTTGTGCCTAGCTCAGTGCCTCGGGCGCTGCTCGGGAGTCGAGCCTGGCCTCCCCTCTTTGCTTTTGAATCCAATTTTTCTCATTTCCTAAGCTTAATTTTTTATCATTTTAATTTAATTATCTTCCAATTTCCATATTTCAGGACTGGGTCCTCACAAATACACTTGCCAAATTTCAGCTGAATTCTTTCCCTTCTCTTTCTGTATTCCTTCCTTCTCCCTCTCGATTTCCCCTTACTTTCTTCTACCTCCTAGTTCTCTCCTCTCTTCTTTCTCTTCTTTTCCCTTTGCTCTTCCACTCCCTCATGTGGCCTTATATAGAGTTAGGAAAATTTGCTAAGTCATTTGAGTTTTAACTAACTTCTACCAGCAAATCCTCCATCAAGCTCCGAATTTCATATTAGTGTCCAGGATTGTGCTGATTCACCTCTTAATTTGGCTTCTTAATATGTTGGCCTGTGTTGATATATCATTGGCCTTGAATGAGCTAATGTTGTGTTGCTTGCTTCACTAGCTTTCCATGAGAATTTTGGCTTCCCCTACTACTGCCCAAGCTGTCTAAAGCTGCTGCTTCAGCCGTTGAAGTAAGTAGCTTGTAGGCTGCTCCCTCATGATTTTTTAGTTAGCTAAGTGTGTGTCGAGCCTACTGCTGTTTCTAATTCCAACTATTGCTGCTAACATTTTAAATTTTGCTGCTAATATGTTGCTGCTACCATGCGTTGTGTGCTTGTTGAAGCAACCTAATTTTATATTGTTTCCTAGCTGAGTATGTATGCCAACTGCTGCCTGAGTGCCTTCTTATCAACAAAATTTTAATTCAGTTGCTAATCAAATGAAATTTCGGTATCCGAACTATCTTTTTGCCAACTGAAATTAATTCGGTTTCCAATTGATTTCGTTGATTAAATTTGCACTAGTCCATTAATTTAATTTGCACCACAACTGCATCTCGAGATGATTATTAGCATAATTATTATAGTTATAAAATTTAATCCTTACAATCTGCGGAGGGCTTCACAACGGCTTTAGACCCTTGAACAACAAGGGGAAAGTATGACAGAGGAATTTCTTGAAATTTCAAATCGGAGTTGATGACATAGGCTGAAGATTTCATAGGATTTGAAGAAGCCATAATTAGACGGGTGGAAAGACGCAATTGTCACAACCTCGGACCAAAGCAGGTCTAATGATAACCCAATATAATTATGACTCCAAAAAATTTTAAATCCTAAAATAAATGAAATAATGACTAAAAGAACTTTCGGAATTCGGGCATGACTTGACGACAAATCATACGTCCTCAACATTTGACAACAATAGATTAGAATATGAAATTAATCATAGGATCTCATTAGATAACTTATTCGGGCGATAAAATAAATTAGACCTACTCCACAATGTTGTAAGGGAGTGACAAACCAACAACATTCATTACCAAATAACATACAACCTAATCAATCCCTTATAGAACCTTAAGCCAACATTCGACTATCTCACAATATCAAAATAGAACTAATACAATCACAATCTAAATAAAATGCTAATTCTCACCAAAATAGACAAAACTTCTATCAACACGTTCCTTGCAATGTATCTGAAGCCCATTAATCTAAAGGGAATAAGAAAATAAAAACGTGAGTCGAAAGTTTATCAAGTATCAGTATATAACATAACAAATGAATACATCCGAAATTAGGATGAGGGTCAGTAAACATATACAAAATGCATAAAATCACAATCCAAAAGCCCATCAATGAAGTTCAAATGTGGTATCATACTCAAAAGTATAATCCAAAATGAAAATCACACTTTCCAATTGTACGAGACCAACTAAATCCTAACTATCGATGAAACCTATGAATCTCAATTAGGTCTTAACTACAAGTCAATGTAGGTAAAACATACCAAAAATCTAAAATATAAACAAATTAGAGAACCAATGATTGAAAGACTAACTGATGAAGGGTTACATGTACTCCCAATAACCTGAGACCATATCACTACTATTTGAACTCATAGGTGGGCTGACTACATATTATTTCCTGTAGATAGGATCAAACACCACTTTCTTTTTTCACCAGTGGAAGATAGGTTCAGTTCTCAAGTTTGTATAATATATTAGGATATTTGAATATTTTAATTACGTTCAATTTCTCACGATGGTTCTCATAAAAATACAATCGGGAAGAGTCTCTATATCGCATATTTTAAAACTTTTCCTCTAGCAGAAAAGTATGAAGCTTCCACTCAGGAAGGTTAAATCACCAAACTTTTCCCTTGAAAAAGGTCACATATCGAATATAGAGCCCAACCCAACGTAATAATACATGGATATCACATGCACAGCCCATATACAAGCTTTTGTGACTTTTTCTTTATAAATATACTTACACATAAATATAATATCTTAAAATATTCATCCATTTTTTACAAAATGAGTAAAATCCCCAAATATTTGCTAAACCAAAATTGCCAACACAACCGGTAAAAGGGACATATATGCACAAGGGAATCAAATATGGTGAGTAAACTGACATGCATGTATATCAAATTTACCAAACATAAGTAAAAATAATTGAAAATGGAAATAGACTAATAATAAAGTGTAAGGATACTTATCTCAACCTCCAACCAAACAAATTGACAAAAGGGTTCTTCGAACCACCTCTTCTCCTCTTTCTCTCTCTTCCTTCTCCTTCTCTTTTTCTTCTTTCCTGCATGAAATGGCTAAACAGTGTGTGATACTCCTTATATAGGTGAATCAGCACACGAGTGTTGCTCAGGCAGGTATCAAATGTCACACCCAAACTCTCCCTATGTATGAGCACTGCCTTAGGTATGCCTTGAGCATGACCCCCATGGGAATCACTACTCTAGTGTCGCCTCAAGTGCTCCTCAGGTGCGCCTCATTTGAAATCTGTGCTCAAGCGTGCGTCGAGCATGCCTCTAGTGCCACTCTACTTCTTACTATAATTTCCTTCAAATTTCACATTACACAATTATTTCTGAAATATCTAAATCAAACCTAAATTAATTAATAATATCAATTTAAATTAGATAAAAATCGGGTATTACAACAAAGACCCTTAGAAGATGATCTAGGATAGGGCAAAGCAAGGCCAAAGACAACTGTAGGAGTACAAAAAAGGAGAGAAGTTACCATAGGTGGGCTGATGCTAGGAACGACTGCATCCATAGAAGAAGCTGAAACTAGCTTACATGAGGTGGAAGTGCAATCTTTGCCAATGGCTCCGCCTAATTGGGCGCTCGATTCATGATAAAAAATGGAATAATCACTTTACTTAAGGGATCAAGGGAGGGGACCATCAAGCCTCAAGACACAAAGGAGGGGCAAAGATCCTTAAAAGATGAGCTAGGATAGGGCACAACAAGCCAAAGAAAATTGCAAGCGTAGAAGGGAGACAAGTTACCATAGGTGGGCCGGTGCTGAGGATGACTATACCCACAAAGGAAGCTGAAACCATCTTAAATAGTGTGGGAGTGCAATCTTTGCTGGTGACTCCCCCTAACTTGGTGCTTGATTCCTGCTTAAAAATAGAATAATCACTTTCCTTGTGGGAACAACGGAAGGAACCATCAAGCCTCAAGACACCACCTACAAGAGAATCCTAGTGGAGCCCAATTGACTTCTCCAAATCAAAACCTAGTGGTTAGAAAGCAGGAAGAGAGAAGGGGGCAACTCCAGCAAGCTGGAGATCATCTTTAACCAACATCAACAGCATTGAAGGGAACTTTTGACCAAGATTCGTCACCAACCAAACCATTACACCTGAGACTCCATCTAACTTCACATGATTTCCCTCCACATGTCCATCAAGAGCCGTGGATCTTAGATTCACGGACACAGGAGCATGAATCAAATTAACTTCTACACCTCAAATATCAATTTCATAAGATTTGAGGCTTCACTAAAGAGATCCATCAAAACTACAAATTTCTCTCTTAGGTCTCTATTAGAGGACATCATGGTTTTTGTAAGATTGAATTTCAAAAGTATACTTATTCCAATAATTATGTCATAAGTCCAAACATTTAAGATTTAATCCGGGATGCCATTATAGTATAAAACTTAATCGATAGACTCGGTTTTGTAACCAATTTAGTTTCGGTAGGTAAATTAGTAGTACAGCTAAAACGAGAGTAGCCCGGAAGCTGCCTATCATTCGATTAGCAATATAACAAAATTTGTAGCTAAATTATATGAGCATAAGAGGTCTCAACTACAACTAGAAAAATTAATACACTTAGAAAATTTGAAGTATAGTGTAAAATACGGAGGCCGACCAACACTTAACAAATTTTATATATTAGCCAATTTACACTTAACCAAAATTAGGAAATGAAAATAAGAAAAGAAGGAGGACACACGGCACTCCTATACACAACACCAACACTTAGTCAAAAATTTTCAAAATTTTTGTACATTTTTTAAATTTTAATACAATTAATTACTTACCAAAAAAAGAAAGTAAAGAAGGGAAGAGGAGCACGACACCTACACCACAATTTTTCCTAATTTTACTAACCAATTAAGCTAACTAATTAAAAGGTGAAACTTGGCAATAAAAGAGGATAGGACACATGTGTCCTATCCGGAGTAGATTTACTGACCTTGTTAATAGCCGGAGCAGATTTACCTACTTCATTGACCTTTCTCCATCTAATTAAAGTAAGTAAATTACTTCCACCTACTCCGCTGACCTTCTAGAAGAAAAGTACCAAGTACATAACTTATCCTACCTACTCCCACCTAACCCATCATCTATAAATACTGAGCTCAATAGTGAGGAAATTAGTTAGAAAAATCTGCAAAGAAGAGAGAAATAGGAGATGAAGAGGAAGAAAGAGTCTTGGACCAGGTTGGAGTGAAGAGTTTGAAAATCAGGCAAGTGTACTCTCCGTTTTTTTTTTTGGTAAGTAAGTTTAATGAATTAAATGAAATAAAAATTACAAAACCGATGTTCTAACTCTAAGTGTTTTGCCAACTTAGACTTAGAACAACGAGCTAGGGCATACCCCGAGCATCATCATGAACAAAATCATGAACCGAGTTACAAAAATTGAAAAAACCTCACCTAGTTGAGATTTCCAAGATAGACCGAAAGCTACCCGGCCCTACAACTATACAAACTTAAAAACAAAAAAACATAAATGCCACCGTAGTAGCATCAAAAAAACTCCAGCCACATCTTCAAATTTGTCCCGGGTAGCACAAGGGAAGCAGCCACCCGCTCCAAATATGCCACCGATTCGGACAAAGAAATAACAAAGGCCAGCCACTCCCAAGACCCACCATCATCACCGACATCATCAAAGAAACTACCCATCCCGTTATCGCAGAGGCATTGCATCCAAGGCATCAACCAACATACCGACAGACAAAAGATCCACAAGCCTCGCCGCATCTAAAGCATCAACATATCAAGAGAGCACGTAAGGGGCTCGGCATTGATAGGAGCGATCCAAATGCTTAAACCCAAAGAATGGCCAAAACCCAATCCACCTTCAACAACAGCTATGGCAGAGTACACTACCAGTGGACTCACCCCGGGCAGCCAGCTGCTACTGAAGGCAACAATCGGAAGGAGCCACAACAAAAGCAATGATGCAAGATTTCTCGGCCATCGTGGCGTAACATCCGAGAACATACAAATGCAGACACAATCCAACAAGAGCCCAAAAGGTAGAGTCCGCAACTCCACTAAAAACCTTTATCAAGGGAACAATCAAGCTTCACATTTACAACGGCGAAACAAAGGAACCGGCCAATGTATTGACAACCACATCACCACAAAAAGAGCAGCTCCCATCACCACAAAGACAAGCCCTCAAGCAACCATACGGCAATTTCTTCAACCAAATAGAGAAGGGGCAATCACCTTCAAAGAACTGGCATATATAGCTAAACTACATTCCCTTGAGTTGCACTTGCTGCATTGTAGAAACCAAGGCAGAAACAGCAAAGCCAAGGGCTCCAAAAGCTGCACCCACCAACTTCAGCAGGGACCAAAGATCAAGATCCATTGGCAGGAAGGAGCAATTTTAGTTGAATAAAAATAAACTCCCCAGCCAATACTACTCCAACCATTTAGCATCACCACAGCAATATAAGACAGGCCAGAAACTAGGCCCAAGCCTAGCAATAGAGCAGTAAATAGAAAGCTCAACAAACGCTACAGGGAGTCAACTCAGCTGCACTGAACTGAGCTAACACCACATATCAGCAGAAGGAAGGTACAGAGCACTCATGCCCGAACACCCACATTAACTCCAGCCAACAGGCCTTCCCAATGTATAGGCCAACAGACCAAGGTCCGAACATCCAAAGGATCATCATCCAACATGTCACGAAGTGGCAAACTATCAATAGCCAAATTTATTAGTAGCCATGATAAGAATGTACTCTCCGTTTTTAAGTTTAGATTTTAAGAATGTTTAAATGCAAGAGTACTTCGAAAATTGTTTTCTATATTCATTGCTTTGGAATACGTCTGTTTCGTTAATTACATTTATGTTCGTTATGAAAAGTATATGAATTTCATGAGTTGGATTTAAGTTTCATGATTTTGAATTTGTAAGTCCTGACTCGGATTGCATGCTTTGGCCCATGCTTTATTTTTAGTTTATGTCCAGATAACTTCACATGAAAATCTTGTATGAAACTTGAATGACAAAATATGAAGGTCATTTGAATCTGTTCGGAGTATAGATTACGTGAACTTTGAATCGGCCTTGAGATATGATGAATTTTGATTGAACTATGATTAAATAAAAAAGATTGGACCTAGAACGGTTACACAGTCAGATAAGGTTCTCTGACATGCTTTAGAACGTTACGGTGGTAATCAGGGATAACTCAATCCATAGAGTGATAGTGGTCCGCCTCTCCTCGGGACGCAATGAGAAGATAGAAATTTGAACTTTGAACTTTGAACTTTGAATTTTGAACTTTGAATATGAAAATGGAAATGGAAATGGATATGACTTTTGAACTTTGGCCTTCGATTGTGTGGAATGAATATAATCTATCTTCGATTACTCTCCCCCTTGGTTGGTAGGGTGTACCAGCCTAGGTTCCTTTGAACAATAAAGTTAAAAATGGATGGACCAATAAAAATGTCATGAATTATGAATTTCGAAATTTCATGTTGAACGGTGAACTTTGAAATTTGACAGTAAATTTATGAACTTTGGAAACTTGTATTGAACGGTGAAGTCATGTGCTTTTGAAATTGGTGTTGAAATGTAAATTTTATGAACTTCGAAAATCTGTAGTTATGTACTTCGGAAATTGACATTGAAATGTAAATTTTAGTATTGTGGAATTTGGCATTGAACTGTGAACTTCGAAAAATGATGTCAAATTAAGAACTTTGAAAATGATATTAATCATGAAATTTCGGTAGTTTCCATGGCTTTGTTTTATTGCATTCATATTTACATTGCATGTGTCTGGTACCTTGTTGGGTTTCGGCTCACTCTGTTAAAATTTTTCCCCCCAGATGAGATTGTAAAACTAATGCCGGATGAGCAAGAATAGATAAAGCTTAGCAAGGTGGAATTTTGGAGTTAGAAGGCCTGTTGAAGATTTTTGAGGATTTTTGTTAGTTTGGAATGTAATTATCTCAACTTATGAAAGAATGATATATATGAACCATGACTGTGCTTCCACTTGTTCATATTTTGGAATAGATCTGCTTCCACCATCTGCCTTTGGTTATGATCAGATTTTAGATAGCGTCTCTGTATGCGTTTTGGTTCAATGAATAGAAATGTTAACAGAATTGGAGCCCTGAATATTGCTGTAATGACCCGAGCTTCTAAAACATGATAACTAGGAGAAAAATGGACTCTTAGGGGTAACGGTTCCAAAAATATGACAAAAGATGAGTAATTAACTTAAAATATGTGAATTAAGGTCAAGGGGTATGGGAGGAATCGGATCAAAAATCCCAAAGATTCGACATTAGTAAATCGGGAATTGAAGTTATAAACCGAGAAACATTAATTCATAAATAAGATTTCAGGCTTTAAATTATGATAATGATGCCCTATTAATGTTATATAATCAAAATTAGGGTCCAAGAATGCGAAGAATTTGGTTGGAAGGATGAAAACAGGTCCCGGATAGTGAAAACACGAAGTATGCTTACTACAGGCCTAATGCGGGCTTGACCCGCGCCCGAGTAGAGCTCGAGCGCAAAAGGGCATGAAAAACAGAATGCACCACTCAAAGTGGCGTTCGAGGTGCCACCCAAGCGGTTTAGTAGAACCGGGCACTCGAAGAACGCCCGGTTGGCGCTCGAGCGCCGGTCACGGACTAGCTCATGTGACCTCTTTTTCCATCGTGTTTTAATGGGCTCCAGTTGCAGCAGCACACGATAGAGCCAAAGGAGGGAAAAAAGGAAGGAGAGGGAAGAGAAAGGAAAAGGAAAAATGACCCATCCTAATCCGATCAGAGTCACGGTAACTGTAAATCGAGCTTATGCAAGTGTACCACAGACGTTATTTTCTATTTTTACCGCTTTTCTGTAATCTCAAAATGGTATTTATGCTCTAAAAGCTTGTTTCATCATGTTCTGTATAAATAAAGACTATTTCTACAAATTATTCAGACAAATTTCATGTTTATATATATATACTGCAATATTTGGCTTCAATTTCATAAAAATGCATGTGTTTGGTGTCCGTTTATCGTTGAAAAATTTTGGCAAAACCCTAAGCACGAAATTGAAGAGATTTAGTTGTTTTTATCCAAAATTTTTATTATATAAAAGTTAATCTGTATTGAGATAAAGCTCATGGTGTAATCTATTTCTGAAAATTTTACACGGACTTATACTGATAAATCACTATGGACTTCTAAATTAAAACTGAAGGGTTAACTGAAATGTTTCTGACTGATTTCCGAGAAATGTACTATTATAAGTTAAGGAAAATGTTTCTAACACTATTAATTAGGACCCAGGACTGATATACAATCAAGTTAGGTTCTCTGACATGCCTTAGAACGTTATGATGGTAATCGAGGATAACTCTATCGATGGAGTTACACGTGCTCTGCCCTTCCTCAGGGTGTTAGTTTCAGACGGTAAAATTTTGATGATTCACCATCCTTCAGGAGGTATTAGTACATAATCCATTATCCTTCGGGAGGTATTTGTATATTGATCCCACGAGAAGGTATCTCCTGTTCCTGTCATCGGCCTTTGATTGTGTGGATTGAATATAATCTATCATTGATTATTTACCCCCTCTATTAGTAGGGTCTAGTGGTTGGGTCCTTTACTGATAGAAAATGAATTTTCTATATTTTATAGAATTGAGACCGATTTCTGCTTTCTGAAGCCTGTTTTACCGATTTATTATTAATGAAGTATGACTACACTGATTTCTAATTTCTGAAGCTTGATTGTCTCTATTTCTTGGCAGTTCTGTAATCTTCTACATTATATTCTGCTATAGTTTCTATAAATCACTATTTCATAGCTTTAATACTTTAATATGCAACTATATCTTTTTTACTACATTCTGTTCTGCATGAAAGTTTTACTGTATACCTGCATGTACCTTGCTGGATTTCGGCTTACTGTTTACTATTTTTTCCCCTTAGGATATAGTTAAGATATTGGATGATCATGCATAGCTAGAGCTAGCAAGGAAGATTCTAGAGTCTCGATGAGGCCTCGAAGTCATCCTGAAGATCTTGGGAGATTTTATTTTTTTTACATGTCAATGTCTAAGTAAAGGATGGATTTATGTATTGATAACTATTATGCATTATGTATTATGTTGGATCTGTATTTATACTTCCGCAGGATTATGTTATGGATATAGTTGCTTTTGCTATTCTGATTATTGAATATGTACAGGTCTTAGATGGCATCTCTCGTTTGAATTCTTATATAGCGGATAGTGTTGTTACATTAAAGCCATGGATGGCGCTTGTGGTCATGTGTACACGTGTTGTAGGATGTGAATTAAGATATTTGGATAGTTGAATGCTTGTACTAGTCTTGTTATTGTATTATGGTCATAAGTTTGAGGTTTGGATATCGAGTGTGATCTGTATAGGGTATTTATTACAAGATGTATTTTGATTTCTGTCAAGTTTTAAATAGAACTTTGTCAAAATTTTTATAAAATTTTTAATTTAAACTTATAAATTCTATTCAAAATCTGTCTAACGGGGGATCCTATAGGGTTTAGGATCTGTTCCATCACAATCGCATGGTGTTAGATGATCTTGTGAATGCATTTATGTTTGCAAGTTTCCTTCAAAAATTGATGTATTAGTTTGGTCTGGATATCACTGATAGAAGACAAAAAAAAAATCCATTCCGTCACAGTTGGTATCAGAGAGAGAAACAAGATGTCGTAGGAATGATTGATCGCAAAGTGGAAGTATAGGCTTAAATTTAAGTAGTACCAGGCAAGGATAATTTAGGTTAGACAGGGAGTTTAGGTGCAACCTTTAGACCGGTTCTAAACTTTCCTGAATAATTGTTAACCCTCCATATGACCTAATCCTCTGAAATTTATTAATATTGCCATAGTTTCAATTATAGGATATAAATTGCAAGTACAAGAGGTAGAAGAAATGACCGGGGTGGCACTGGTATGCCTCCAGATTGTGAAGCTGAGTACATAAACCAGTTAGGGAGAATGACGAACATCATAGAGTCAATGGAGCAATGCCATATGGCTCCGGTCCTAGCACCAGAGCCAGTTTCGGTAAATCCTGCCCCAACAACATATGATAAATTCATGGTGGAGAGAGCACCAGAATTCTTGGGAGAATCAGATCTAGCCAAAGCCAATATTTAGATTAGGAAAATGAAGAAGATTTTCATGGTGATGTTATACAGTGACCAGAAAAAAGTTACATTTGCGGCCCACAAATTGGAAGGAGAGGCTGATAGTTGATGAGTTATGCAAAAGAGGGCGTTTGGGGTGCACGATGAGGAAATCACTTGGGGAATGTTTGAAAAGGCATTTTTGAAAAAATACTTTTCCTCCAGTCTTTGAGATCAGAAGGACAGGGAGTTTATGTGGCTTAGACAAGGAACCCATACGGTGGCTGAATATGATACAAAATTTACGAAGCTGTCCCGTTTTACGCCTTACTTTGTGGAGGATGAATTGAAAAATGCAAAGAAATTTCAGCAATGACTAAGGGACGATATTAGAAGGCAGTTAGTGACCCAAAAGCTTAAGACATATGCGGATATTTTATATTGGGTGCTAATATTTGAGGAGTTGGAGACATAGAAGTTCTTCACGAAGAAGGCTAATGTCAGTCAAGTTTTAGCTCCGGATCGAAAGTGGGGCCCTTAGGGATGTCTAAAAAAGCAAAAATAGCACTTAATGAGAAGAGTATAGTTGAAGCCTAATCAGTGATGAACCCTCAAACATCGGTTACTGATTGTACTCATTGTGGGAAAAACCATGCTAGGAGACCCTATTTTAAGGCAACTAGGGCATGTTTTAACTGTGGACGGCAGGGTCATTTGATGAAAAATTGTTCATTGCCTAGGATGTTTGAAGTAAAGAAACAAACAGCTAGGGCTAAGGATTTTGCAATGACAGTACAGGACCCTGATACGTGTCCAAACATGGTTAAAGGTACCTTCTTTATCTATGGAATTCCAACCTCTGTTTCATTTGTTTCTGGTTCTACACACTCTTTTGTTTCCCCGCAATTTGTATGTTAATTGTGTATACCTTAAAAATCTTTGATTTTTCTTTAGCTATATCGACCCCTACTGGGTCCTTGGTGGTGACTGATGTTTTGCACCCGAAGTGTGAAGTTGAGGTGGATGGAAAATGTTTGCTGGTAGATTTGGTATTGTTAGATATGGGTGATTTTGATGTTATCTTAGGAATGGACTGGCTAGCAAAATATCATGTCAGTATTGATTGCTTTCAAAAAAGGGTGTGTTTCGATATCCCTGGAATTGAACCCTTCTCATTTCAAGGTATTAGGAGAAAGGAGATTCCTATGATGATTTCTGCTTTACATGCTAAACATCTGATAAAAAAATGGATGCCAAGCTTATCTAGAGTATGCCAGCACTATTGGGAGTCATAGTGTGCTGGCTAAATATATTTTGGTGGTGTGCCATTTTGAGGATGTATTTTCAAAGGAGTTGCTTGGACTATCTCCTCATCGGAAAATTGAATTTGAGATTAAGCTTATTTTTGGTACTGTTTCAATTTCTATAGCACCCTATCGTATGGCACCCACTGAATTGAAGGAACTGAAATTGAAGTTGTGGGAGTTGTTAGATGAGGTATTCATTCGGCCGAGTGTATCTCCGTGGGGTGCACTGGTGTTGTTTGTAAGGAAGAAGGAGGAATCTCTGCAGCTATGTGTAGACTACCTGAACTAAATAAAATAACAATTAAGAACAAATATCAATTACCACGTATTGATGATCTATTCGATTAGTTGCAAGGATCTTGGGTGTTCTCAAAAATTGATTTGAGGTCCGAATATCATCAGCTAAGGATTAAGCAAGAGGATGTGGCCAAAACTACTTTTAGAATGAGTTACGGCCACTATGAATTTCTTCTGATGCCATTTGGTCTTACAAATACTCCAACAGCATTTATGGATTTGATGAATAGGGTGTTTAGGCCTTATCTTGATAAGTTTGTTGTGGTATTTATAGATGACATTGTAATATACTCTAAGAGCCATGATGAGCATGAAACCCATTTAAGGATTGCACTCCAAGTGCTTCGGGAATAGAAGTTGTATGCTAAACTGAAAAAGTGTGAATTTTGGCTGGAGGAAGTGATATTTTTGGGATATGTGATTTCCAATGGAGGAATTGTTGTAGATCTAAAGAAAGTAGAGGCCATTACAAATTGGAGTTGGCTTACATCTATTACTGAAGTCTGGAGTTTTCTTGACAAAGATAGATATTATAGGCATTTTGTAGAGAATTTTTCCTAGATTGCCATACCCCTGACACAGTTTACAAAGAATGAGGCCAAGTTTGACTGGACAGAAGAATGTGCCCGGAGTTTTCAGACGTTGAAGAATTTCTTAACAACAGCTCCAATGCTGATGATTCTGGACGGTTCAAGTGGTTTTGAGGTATATTGTGACACTTCTAAGGCCAGTTTAGGATGTGTTAATGCAAAATGGCAAGGTAGTAGCTTATGGTTCCAGACAACTGAAGGCACACGAGAAGAACTACCCAACACATAATCTAAAACTTGCTGCAGTGGTGTTTGCCTTGAAAATTTGGAGACACTACCTTTATAGCAAAACGTTTCTTGTTTATTTTGACCATAAAAATTTGAAATATCTATTCTCATAAAAAGAGCTTAATATGAGGCAGAGGAGATGGGTGGAATTTCTAAAAGATTATGACCGTGAAGTAGAGTATAAGCCGGAGAAAGCTAATGTAGTGGCAGATGCTCTGAGCCGCCAAACAGGCTATATGGCAAGGTTACATATTAAACAAATGGAGATGTTGGAGTACTTGAAGCAATGTGATATTCAGCGGTATGTTTGAGGCAATCGGATAATTCTGTCATACCTTCAGGTTCAGCCAAAGGTGACAAATGAGGTTGAGGAAAAGCAGGTGAACGACTCCTTTCTTATAGATATTGTGGATGATTTGAATAAAGACTCCAGAATTGATTTTAATGACTGGTCGGATAGAGTATTGAGATTTAGAGATCGTTTATGTGTACTGAACGATAAGGAGTTGAATGGAAAAATCTTGAAGGAGGCTCACCAATCTCAGTGCACAATCCATCCAAGAGCGAATAAGTTGTATTAGGATTTAATGAAAACGTTTTGGTAGAGGAACATGAAAAGGGACATCACGGCTAATGTGGAAAAATGCCTTGTATGCCAACAAGTAAAAAGCTGAAAGAAGAAAGCCATCTGGGTTATTGCAACTATTGCTGGTTCCGAGTTGAAAATGGGAGGATGTTACTATGAATTTTGTGTCTAGTCTTCAGGACTCCTAGAAACCATGACGCCATTTGGGTTATCGTTGATCGACGGACAAAATTAGCCCATTTCTTGGCAATCGGAACGACTTACTCTTATGATAAGCTTGCCTAGCTATATGTGAAGGAAATTGTCAGACTTCATAGTGTTCCTACTTCCATCGTGTCTAATAGGCATCCCTATTTTGTTTCAAGGTTTTGGAAAAGTTTGCATAATGAATCGGGGATGGAGCTGAAGTTCAGTACAGCGTACCATCCCTAGACTGACGACCAATTTGAGCGTATAATTCAGATCCTAGAAGATATGATAAGAGCCTCGGTGTTAGATATGAAAGGGACTTGGGATAATTATTTAGCCTTGGTGAAATTCACCTATAACAATAGCTATCAGGCAACTTATGGTACCTGTCGAGGCATTGTATGGAAGAAAATATAGGTCACCGATCCACTGTGTGACGGAACAGATTTTTCTTTCCTCAGAAACTTCTATCAAGAAAGAAACAGGATTTAGGACCAAAATACAAAGTATAACTTCTACAGAAATTTTGATAAAGTCTCCTTTGTAACTGGATAAAAACCAAAAAAATACAACATGTACAGAATCTATATAACCAACCAGTACAAGTACACAACTATCGATTTATACCATAATTTTTTTTACAACGCGCGTACATAGGATCACAGATGCCATCCATGGTATAAATCTAACAAACCATCTACTATATTAACAGTTCATAAGTGAGATGCCATCTAGGACCTGTATAGAATATCCAAAAGTATAGAGCGAAGGTAGAACTATTAACCTATAGCAGTATAGTTTCCTGTTCATCACATGCATTTCTATACAAAACCCATATATACATAAATGTCCATAAACATAAAATCCATATACAAAATCACATATCAAGTCAAGTCTTTACATCCAACTGATTTTCTTTGGCAACTCCAAAATGCTTCAAATCCTTAAAAGTCTTTAGAATAAGCTTTAAGTCACTCTTTCTCGTCAGGTAATAACTCTACAGTCTCATCTGGAGGGAAAAAAATAGTAAAATAGTGAGCCAAGACCCAGTATGGTACATGCAGATATATAGTAAATCAGTTATGCAGAACAGTTATGAAACTATATAGAAACAAAACAGTTAAGTAGAATAGAATATAGAAAACAGAGAAAGCACAATTTAACTATAATTAAACTAAGAAATCAAAGATCAATGTAATTCAGAAAGCAGAATCAGAAACTTTCTCTTTTATATCAGTACAAAGCAGAATTCAGTACAGAACAGTGGTACAAAATAGAACAGTAATAGACCCTGCTAGTAGACCTTACTAACTGAGGGGGCAAATAATTGAGGATAGATTGTGTTCACTCCACACAATCTAAGGCCATAAATAGAAATAGAAGATCCCATCCCATGGGATCAGTACAGGTGTGCCTCCCGAAGGTAGGCTAGAATCAGAATCTTTTTTCCTGACCGTAACGCGCTGAGAAAGGGCAGACCACATATAACTCCATGGACAGAATTATCCACGATCACCACCATAACGTTCTAAGGCATGCCGAAAAATCTAACTTGATTGTAATAAGTCCTGGGTCTTAAATAACAGTATCAAAAATAACTTCTTAACTGAAAACCTTCTTTCGTATCAGTGTTTCACAATTACCCTTTAGTTAACTACAGAATGTTCAGAGTATACAGTAACGGTCTAAAAACCCTTCAGTTTTACTTCAGCAGTACACGGTAATTTCGGTGCCAATTAACTTTTATATAACAGGAGCTACGGTTAAAAATCATTAAAACCCCTTCATTTTCATACCTAGGGCTTCGCCAAAACTTTCGGATTCAAATCGAACACCAAACATGTGTTTATTCGTGAAATCAATACCATTAATCCAAATACATATACTAAATCATGCAATTTAACCAAAAATTCCTAATATTTTTGAGTTAGGGTTTTGCCACATGCTTCCGAAACTAAATCAAACACTAGTTACCTGCTTGTTCATGAAATAGAAGCCAAATCTTGCAATACATATGAGTAAACACAAAATCTAACTGAACAATCGAGGGAAATATGCTTCGTTTGCTTTAAACATGCAACAATATAATTTTAGAGCATTTTCATTAATTTCGAAACAAGAGAAAGTTGTAAAAATGGAAAACAACATCCGAAGTACACTTGCTTGAGCCAGATCTACTGTTATTTTTACCTAGAGTGGATCGAAACGAGTGATTTCCCGCTTTTCCTCTTCTCTTCTCCCTCCTATTCCTTCGTGCTACAGTTGCTCTCCCTTCTCTCTTTCCCCCTCCCCTTTATAACAAAAACAAAATCAGAAAGCGGGGCAAAAATCGCGACGGTGCTCGAGCGCGTGACAAGCGCGCGGCATTCTACTAGTGTCTGCTCGAGCGCCCAGTGAGCGTTTGGCGAGCGCGGGGTTTCTACCAGGGGCTCGCTCAAGCGCGCCTGGCACATGGCGAGTGGCTATGCACTGGATTTTGCGCTCGCTACCGTGCCTCAAACACACTGCAGGCGCAACCCTGCTACTTGCTGAACTCGGGTATTTTTTAACTTTTTACTTTCAACCCTTATTTTTTTTAATGCATGATTGGCCTATTATAGATTATTATCATTTTAATTATCCTCAATTATTATGTTTTTTGTGTTCGAGACCTCACACACTGGGAGGAGACTGGAGACAAAGGAATTTTGGGCTCTGAAATCGTAAAAGAAATGGTGGAGAAGATAAAGCTGATACAAAGAACTCAAAAGTTGCCCAGAGTAGACAAAAAAAGCTATGCAGACCGGAAGAGGTTGAAATTGAAGTTTGATGTGGGCGACTATGTATTTTTGAAAGTGGCACCATCTAAGAGGATGTCCAGATTTGGGATAAAAGGAAAACTGAAACCATGATTCATTGGCCCCTTTGAGATTTTAGAGAGGATCGGAGAAGTGGCTTACAGGTTGGCACTGCCACCTAATTTTGCAGAAGTGCACGATGTATTCCTTGCACCAATGCTCAGGAAATATGTCCACAATCCCATACATGTGATCGAATTCGAACCTTTGGAAATTGATAAGGACTTATCCTATGTTGAGGAGTCGATGCAGATTTATGATCGGAAGGATCAAAGGTTACAAACAAAAACCATCTCCCTGGTGAAAGTGCTTTGGAGAAATCAATCAGCTAAAGAGGAAACTTGGGAATGTGAAGAAGAAATCTGGAGCAAGTATCCCCACTTGTTTACTTAAGGTTCGTAACTTCATTTAAATTTCAAGGATGAAATTTTCTTAAGTAGGGGAGAATTGTGAGATCCCGATCCCAAAAAACCATGATAATGAGGAAACAAGAGTTGATGAAGCCAAAGCCGTACGGTGATGGCTAAAGTGATGATGACCGTAGTGAAGGTCGCCGGATTTGATGATGAGCAAAGTTGACGAAGGCCGAAGTGTGGTGATGACCAAAGTTGATGAGAGGATGATCAGCTGGAGTGCAATGGTGAAGTGGTGAGGTCTGAGTTGATGAATTGATGGAGGCCGGAGTGCTATGGTGATATGATGACTGGCCGAAGTGGTGATTTGATGATAGTGGCCAAAGTGCTATGGTGATGTCATTATAGCTAGAGTGATAACATGATAAAGGTCAGAGTGATAACATGTGTAATGCCCAAAGTGGTAAGTTAATAATGGCTAGAGTAAGTTAATGTGTAATGAAGCCGGAGTGAGGTGTTTGATGAAGACCGAAGTTGATGGTTTGAGTTGAGGAAGTCAAAGTTGACGTTGGGGTTGAGGAGGCCGAAGTTGATGTTGGAGTGATGGAGGCCGAAGTGATGTTGGAGTGATGAGGCTAAAGTTGATGTTGGAATTGAAGAGGCCAAAGTTGATGTTGGAGTTGATGGAGGCCGAAGTGATGTTGGAGTGATGAAGACTGAAGTTGATGGCCATTGTTGATTCATGTGATGACCAGCCAGAATGGATGAGAAATGGTGAGGGCTAGAGTGGATGAATAAAGATGGCTAGAGTGATATGGTAAGCTTATGATGGCCGAAGAAATATGGTGATTTGATGGTTGACCGGAAGTATAAATATTGATTGGATTTGGAAGTATTGACCAAAGTAGACTAAAAGTGTTGAGAACCGGAGTAAATTTTAAAATAAAATGCTGAAGTGAATTTTTGAAGTAACTTTGCTAGAATAAAATGCTTTAACTAAAATTGCTGATGATCGGAGTAGATTGAATTTGGTACAAAACTGACCTTGTTAATAGCCAGAGTAGATTTACCTACTTTGTTGACCTTTTTCCATCTAATCAGAGTAAGTAAACTGCTCTCACCTACTCCACTGACCTTTTAGAAGAAAAGTACCAAGTAGGTAACTTACTCCACCTACTCCCAGTTAACCCATCCTGTATAAATACTGAGCTCGATAGTGAGGAAAAGAGTTAGAAGAATCTATAAAGAAGAGAGAAGTAGGAGACGAAGAGGAATAAAGAGTCTTGGACCAAGTTGGAGTGAAGAGTTTGAAAATCAGGCAAGTATACTCTCCATTTTTAAGTTCAGGTTTTAAGAATGTTTTGATACAAGAGTACTTCGGAAATTGTTTTCTATGTTCATTGCTTTGAAATACCTCTGTTTCGTTAATTACGTTCTAAAACCCCATCCCCTAAGATCGTTACAAAAAGTATAAGAATTTCTTGAGTTGGATTTAAGTTTCATGATAGGGACACATGCCAATCGTGAGGTGTGAGAGAAGCTCTCCCTTCTCTCTTCTTTCAAATTTGAATTCATCCGCCTCTCTTCCGACTCCGGCGGCGCCGTTGCCGGCCATGGCCGGCTTCTTGGGTGTGCCTCCTAGCCCTCCCTCTCTACCCATATGCCCCACAGTTCTGGAGACCTCGTCCTCTTCGCCCATTCTACATTTACGAACGGGTGCCCTTTCTCTTCCTCCCGGTTCTTTGGCTACGGTGGGAATCTCGATGACTACTTGCCCGGTAAATGCTCCGATTTCGACCTGCTCCATCGGGTCTGAAACTGTCTAGAACCGTGGTTGCACCCCTTCCCCTGCCCTGAAATTCTTCCCTCCACAGATTGTGGAAGGTGATGTTGCGCGTATCTCTCCACCCCCTGAAGTGCTTCAGCAGAGTCAGCTGGTCTTTAAATCGACGCTTCTGGGTTGCTTCTCTGGAAAAGGCTTACATTTCCATGCCGTGGCCAACATTGCTCGTCGGCTTTGCCATCGATTTGGTCTCTGTCATGTTGTGGAGGGTGCTAACGGCCTCTTCCTTTTTCAATTCTCCTCAGATGTGAATTCAGAAGCAGTTTTGGCCAGAGCCCCGTGGACTTTCAGAGGTAATCTTTTACTTCTCAAACGATGGCTCCTGGGTATGCCTATGGCTAGAGAAAATTTGAATTCCTTTCCAGTTTGGATTAAATTGAGGTAAGTTCCTGCTGAATACTGGACCCCTCTTGGGCTCAGCTGGATCAGTAGCGCAGTGGGTAAACCTCTCCATCTTGATTCATTCACTGCCAAAATGGATCGTTTGCACTCTGCTCGGGTGTGTGTCGAAGTCACCCCTGATGTGGTGCTTCCGTCCAAGATTTTCTTAAATTGCTCTGCAAATGAGGTGGAGGAGGTTACTGTTGCGGAGGTGGAACTGGCTGGTTCTCGGACTAGGGGAGGTTGCAGCTCTTCTCTAGGCCGCAATCAATCAGCTGCTTGCCTCTAGGGCAGAGGTTTGAAGTCTAGTGGGTCTTCTGGCTTTGATGGACCGATCCAGCCGTGTGAGACCCAGCCAACTGATTCTCCTGGTTCGGATCCTTGTGATGTTGTTATGAATTCTACGGGCCTGGATGGCTTGATGCCCGACTTGGTTCAGCCTAAGCTGGATGCGTCTACTGCATTGCGAGGTTCTGGAGAGCCTGGATGTCTTAAGAATTTGAACCATGAAATTAAGACGCAGAACTTAGGTTCTGTTAAGAATATGGAGGGGGATGCTCCTATGGCTTTGTCTGACACTCAATGTGGGCTGATACCTCAACTTCATGATGCTAACTGTAAGCGCCGGAAGCCCTCAGTGGTTTCTGTGTTGGATCCAACGAATGTTGTCCCCAACTCGGCTCCCTTCCCTTCTATGATGCCTGTATGCTCTCAGTTGAATGAACGGCCTCATGTACAGGCTCTTTGTTCAATATCTCCAGCTCCATGTGCTCATCCAAAATCCTTTGCTGAGATCCATTATCCTGGGCTGGATACAGGCTCAAAGGATTTTGTGGCCGATGGAGTTGCCATGTTGCCCTGTAGGTCGATCACTGATGAGGACCGTGTGGCTGCTTTTGGCATGGTGGATGGTTCCACTGTGTTGAACCTACCTTCTCCCGATGATGATGAGGCTGATTTGGATCTAGCTTCTTTTCTTTTGTCTCTAGCCCCTGGCCGTTCGATGTGCCTTTCGAATGCCACCGGTCGAATGGATGGCCCTCCTGATGCGCACCCCAAAAGGACAGGCCCTGAAACTGATACAGATAGTGAGTCTACTCCTATCTCTATACAACGTATAACAAAAAAGTATGCCTTGGATTCGATCAAGCATGTGGGTTCTATATCTACAAACTCCTGTGAGTCCTCTGTTGAAATTTATGTGGGACGGGCCATTGATTACTCCAAAGAGAAATTTTTAAGCGTCAATGAGGCGATGGCTCTGGAGTGTGAATCTTGGAAGCCATCAAAATCTTGGAAAAAGAACAAATCCAAAAAACCCAAGGCTTCTCTGGGAGCCTTGGTTCTATGATGTTGTAGCTCTTTTTATAGGCTGATAATAATTGTTGTGTTTGGCTTGGCAACTGGAGCGGGGTTCCTATTTGGGTGATTGAGCTGATGCCCATGTCTTCTCCAAGATCACTCATGGCTCCCCAAGCACTTGATGATTTTCCTTGTTGAAGCTGGCAGTGCCCTATTGGTCTGCTGATGGCTCTGCTGTCATAATGTTGTTTTTGCCGATGCTGGTCTGCTGGCTGAGTTACTCGAAGGGTACTTTATCCTTCTTGGCAGAAGATGCTGGATTTGTATCATCATTCTAGGTGTGGTCTGGGCATTCAGGTGGCTGGAGCCGAACTGCTATTGTAGGCTTTATGTCCTCGCTGAGGTGGTATTGGTTGCTGACTTATTGATTGGTTTCAATTCTCTATTTGTTGGGCTCCAGCAAATGCCGCTTTTTTTATGACAGCAGATGGGATGATGTTGCATTGATTGATGTTGGGGTATGGCTACTGATTTCACCTTGTTTGGGTGACTTAGTTGCTGTCCCTTTTTGCTGGTGGAGTGTTGTAAGCTGCAAATTTTTGCTGATGAACAGCAGCTCCTGAAGTTGGCGGTGCTATGAAGCCTTCTCCATTTCCATCCTATTGGTTTGGGTTGTTAAATCTGCATGGGAGGGCTGCTCTACCATTGCATTGGATCATTGCAGCTGTTGTGAGATGCTGCTGGCCGAAAGGAAGCTTGCAATTGCCCTATGCCCTTCCTCAAACCCGAGGTCCTGAATGTGCTGCCAGCATATGTTGCTGATCTCGTGTTGTTCCCTGTTGTTCACTTCTTGATTGTGGTGAGTGGCCGGGCTACTGATTCCCCCTTGTGGTTGATTTGTGCTGCTGTCGGCAACTGCTAATGGGTGAATGGCAGCAGTTGCAAGTGCCCACTGTCCTGCTATTTGATGGAGTTCAGCAAATGTTGTTTTCATGTTCTGATGCTGCAGGTCATCATACTGGATTGGATGCACTAGGGCCCTAGCTGCAGAATGCGCTGTCATCGGGTCTCAGCTTAAGGCTTTCTCCTGTTGCTGGTTGAAACCCTCCCCTGTATTTGTCCCTGATTTTGGCATCTGAGATGGTCAGGTTGCTGGTGTGCTGTGCTCTTGCAATGTGGGAGCAGCTGCCGAATTGGCAACATCCCCCTTGTTGCTATGTTTTTGTGAAGATTAATAATGGAGCTGCGGTCCAGTGGGAGCTGAAATGGCACGAATTCCTTTCGATTTGCTGAGTTACTTCTGTGGATTCGGGAGTAACTAATTATGAGTCTGTTGATGTGTAACATTAGACAGAATTCATATTTTGTCATTTCTGTTAAGCGTTGTCCTCCTGGTGGTTTTTTTGTATTATCTAATATACCAGTTGCTCGGGGTATGCCCTAGCGTGTTATGTTTTATTTTCAAGTCAAATTACTTAGAGATAAAACATAGATTTTGTAACTTATTTTTTCTCCCATTAATCCAAAATACTTGCTTACCAAAAAAAAAGGATTTAAGTTTCATGATTTTGAATTTGTAACTCCTGACTTGGATTGCATGCTTTGGCCCATGCTTTATGTTCAATTTATGTTTGGATAACTTCAGATGAAAATCATGTATGAAACTGGAATGACAGAATATGAAGGCCTTTTGAATCTTTCCAGAGTATGGAATACGTGAACTTTGAATTGGCCTTGTGATATGATGAATTTTGACTAAACTACAAATAAACGAATAAGATTGGACCTAGAACTGTTACACAGTTAGATAAAGTTCCCCTGCATGCTTTAGAATGTTACGGTGGTAATCAGGGATAATTCTATTCATGGAGTGATACATGGTCTGCCCCTCCTCGGGACGCAATTAGAGGATAGAAATTTAAACTTTGAACTTTGAACTCTGAACTTTGAATATGGAAATGGATATGACTTTTGAACTTTGGCCTTCGATTTTGTGGAATGAAGACAATCTATCCATGATTACTCTCCCCCTTTGCTAATAGGGTCTATCAGCCTAGGTCCCTTTGAACAATAAAGTTAAAAATAGATGGACCAATAAAAATGACATGAATTATGAATTTTGAAATTTTACACTAAACAGTGAACTTTGGAATTTAACCCTCAAATATGGACTTCAGAAATTGACACTGAATTTATGAACTTTGGAAACTTGTATTGAACGGTGAAGTTATGTGCTTCTGAAAATGGTGCTAAAATGTAAATTTTATGAACTTCGAAAATTTGTAGTTATGTACTTCGAAAATTGACATTGAAATGTAAATTTATGTATTTTGGAATTTGGCATTGAACTATAAACTTTGGAAAATGACGTCGAATTAAGAACTTCGAAAATGACATTAATCATGAAATTTCGGTACTTTCCATGACTTTGTTTTATTGCATTCATGATTTACATTGCACGTGTTTGGTACATTATTGGGTTTCGGCTCACGCTGTTGAAAATTTTTCCACCAGATGAGACTGTAAAATTGATGACAGATAAGCAGGAATAGATAAAGCTTAGCAAGGTGGAATTTATGAGTTAGAAAGCTTGTTGAAGATTTTTGATGATTTTTGTTAGTTCAAAATGTAATTATCTCAACTTGTGAAAGAATGATGTCTATGAATCATGACTATGCTTCCACTTGTTCACATTTTGGAATAGATCTGCTTTCTCCATCTGCCTTTGGTTATGATTAGGTTTTAGATGGCATCTTTATATGAGTTTTGGTTTAATGAATAGAAATATTAAAAGAATTGGAGCCGCGAATATTGCATGGTGTTAGATGATCCTGTGAATACATTTGTGTTTGCAAGTTTCCTTTAAAAATGAATGTATTGGTTTAGTCCGGACCATCACTAATGGAAGACAAAAAAAATCCACTCCGTCACAATAATAACTTACAAAAGCACATACATCCATCAAACATAATGAAAATCTAACTACATATACATCATCATCATCATTGTACACATATATCAGTATATAGTTCCATCTCAAAATATAAAAAAATACTCCATTAGAAAGTTACAAAACCACAAAACTAAGTCCACAAGATCATATTCCATGTCTTCAAGCCTAGCTAACTTCTAATTCTCTACTCTACCTCATCAGGCATAAGGGCATACTCATCTGGAGGAAGGAAAATAGCAAGGGTGAGCCGAATACTCAACAAGTGTAATATAATCAAAGACAGTAAATAATATACACAAAATAAAGTAGAAAAGGATATAACAAGTATAATGAAGATGCATAAACATGAAACATGAATAAATGTAAACTTTCAGAATACATTTACCTTTCCCATTTGACTTATTCTTTCTTCATGTTCAAAAACATGTAAAAACTTCTTTACTTTGAGGACCAGTGCTGTAACGGCCTAGATTTTAGAACATAAGAAATTCTAGTCATCGAGTCCTTATAATCAGGTCAATGCCAGTTGACCAGAAAATGTAATAAGAAAAGTAAGTCGGCCTTAAGATGAAATCAAGTTTGGGCCTTGCTTGATGAAAAGAAATTCGGCTTTCCCCTTAGTATAAAATGAGTCCGGATTTTCCTTAGTGCAAAACGAGTCCGGCTCCAGCCTTGAAAATCAAGACTGGCCCGGCCTTGTGTGAAGTGAGGCCGAACTGGCCTTGAAGCCTGGAGTGATAACGTTAGAAAAGCTTAAACCGGTCAAGAACAAATTAATGACTTTGGCCTTCGGGAATGCACGGCCATAAATAATCTAGCTAATCACGAAACTTTTTAAAAATGTAAAGGCATAAGTGACACTCTTTGAAAAATGTAAAGCCATAAATAAAGGCCATCAAACTTAAGGGCTATGAATAAGGACCAGAGAAGCATCAGAAAAAGGCACTCAGTAAAAGTTGCTAGTAAAGAAAGATCGAAAGTTCAAGGCAAAGTAAAAAGGAATCCAGGCAAGAGTACTCACCTTTATTTTAAGTTCATGATTATGTATAGTATATCTGATATATTTATATATGAT
Organism: Nepenthes gracilis; assembly: GCA_033239525.1. Classification (NCBI taxonomy): domain Eukaryota; kingdom Viridiplantae; phylum Streptophyta; class Magnoliopsida; order Caryophyllales; family Nepenthaceae; genus Nepenthes; species Nepenthes gracilis. Next base: position 12,849,559 of record BSYO01000003.1, on the reverse strand, counting down.
GTTTGTTCTGTTGAATTAAAGAAGAATCTGTCTTGAGCATGATAAATCGAAATTAGCCTTTTTGCATGTTAAAATTGAAATCGGACCTTCGCATGTTTAAAATCCAAATCGGCCCCTTTAACAACAAAACTGGCCATGAGTATTTGAATTGGAAACTGGCCTTAAGTTGAATTTGAAACCGGCCATGAGTATTTGAATTTGAAATCGGCCCTAAGTTGAATTGAAGTCAGCTTGTCCCTGTTAAATTTGAAATCGGCCCTTTTGCATGTTGGATTCGAAATCGACTTCTTCATGTTGAATTCGTAATCGGCATCTTCATGTTGAATTTGAAATCGGTCCTTTTTACGTAAAACTCGAAGTCGGCCTTTCACACGGTTAACATCGAAATCGGCTTTGGCACCTTAAAAATCGAAGTCGGCCTTTCACACGGTTAAAATCAAAATTCGCTTGTGGCACCTTAAAAATCGAAGTTGGCCTTTCACATGGTTAAAATCGAAATCGGCTTTTGGCACCTTAAAAATTGAAGTCGGCCTTTCACACGGTTTAAATCGAAATCGGCTTTTGGCACCTTAAAATCGAAGTCGGCCTTCCACACGTTAAAATTGAAATCGTCTTTTGGCACCTTAAAAATCGAAGTCGGCCTTTCACACATTAAAAATCAAAATCGGCCTTTGCATGTTTAAAATTGAAATTGGCTTTTTTGCATGACAACAACGAAACCGGTTCCCTTAGCCTAAAACAAAATTGGATTTCCTTTGATGAAAAATGACTTTGGATTTCATTCAATAAAAAAACTTCGGATTTTCTTTGATAAAAAAAAACAACTTCGGATGTCCTTTGATGAAAAATGACTTCGGATTTCCTTAGATGAAAAAAGACTTCGGATTTCCTTCGATAAAAAACGACTCTGGATTTCCTTCGATGAAAAATGACTCCGGATTTTAAAGAAAGATCTCTTCGGTTTTAGAACTCCGGATTTTAAAAGAACTCCGCCTTTTTGAAGAACTCCGCCCTTTTTGAAGAACTCCGCCCTTGTAGAAGAACTCCGCCCTTGTAGAAGAACTCCGCCCTGATAAAGCACTCCGATTTTAAGGAAAAGATTTCCTATTTTGACAAATAAGACTTCTAACTTTTGATCAAAGAATCTTGGCTTTAAGATGATTAAAGGAAAGGCTATATAGACTTCAACTGATGAAGTTAAGAACAAGGCTATAACAACAAGAAAAATGTATGTTGGAGTGACATTTGAACTGATAAAGTGGAACTCTATGACTTCTGACTTTTGAACTATGATCGGTGGCCATTAAAAGATATGAACTATGAACCGAGTCTCCATTAAACTTGCTGTTAAAGATAGATGAAGGATATTGGAGTGACACTCGAGAATTGCCTCCTGGGCCACGGGAGGGAACTTTTTGGTGGCATAAGACTTTTGGACTATGGCCCCATATGCCGGGTTAAAGGCATTACCTCCCGCCTCGAGGAGCATAATGAGAGGATACGGCTTTAGGTTGTGGGCTTACCCACAACCCATCCTCGATGTTGTCCGCTCCCATCCGGTCCCTACAGATGATAAGAATTATGAATGGTTTTATGGATTTTCTAAAGATGAAATAATAATAATAAGAAATAAAGAAGAAAAGATTTTCGGATGCTAAGTTATGTTATGAATCTCTATTTTGATGCACTTATATATATGTTTATATTTTCTGTTTTCTACATGTGAGTATCTTGCTGGGCTTTGTAGGTCATTATTGCCACTTTTCAGATGATGAAAGGCTTATAGAGGATGAAGTTGAGTAGAATATTGTGGTGTAGCCAAATGACTTAGCTGGCTGGAGCTGATCTATGAAGAGCTTTATTTGTTGAGGAGATTTGTAAAATTGTTCCGCCATTATGAACCTATGAATGTTAGCATGTTTCCGTGATTATTTTGGATACTGGGATTGATATGTCTAGAAAGCATCTCTTGTAGTTCGGCATCATGAAATCCTGTGTGTAAAAGAAAGGAAAAGTTTTATGTCCACCTAATTATTATCTATTAAATGTATTCCAAAGAAGGAATTTAGGCTTGACGACGGCTTTATGCGGTGGAATAAAGCCAGTCTATCACAGTTGGTATCAGAGAAAGAACTAAGATGCTTTAGGTTAATTTGAATCAACATGAAAACTTAGGACAGGATTAGTTAAGGCAAGAAGAGGGTTAGCTTTATTTATGCTTTGGACAGAGATATTTATGATAGTTATCTTTAGACTAATTGACTAATGAAAATGTTCTTTCAGAAATCAAGGTCATCGCTGAAGTCATGTCTAACAGAGGAAGGCATACCGGACGGACTAACAACACTCTGGATAGGGAGGTAAGATACGTGAACCTGCTAGACCGGATGGCTGAAGTCATAGAAGCTTTGGCTCCACCAACTCCAGTGACCACCCCAATTCCGGTTCATCAAGAGAGGTCGGTCTATGATCGTTTTACCAACGAGCGATTTCCTGAATTTTCAGGGGAACCCGACCCGTTAAAGACAGACACTTGGATCCAACGATTGAATAAGGTATTTGCAGTAATTAAGTGTCCTGCTAGAGACATGGTTCTTTATGCCACCCATAAGTTGACTGGTGAGGCCCACCATTGGTGGAAAATGCAGAAGAGAGTTCTCAATGTGCCAGATCGGGATGTTAGTTGGGAAATATTTGAAGCAGCATTTTTAGAGAAATATTTCCCTGCTAATCTTCGTGGACAGAAGGAGGATGAATTCCTTCGCCTAAGGCAGGGTACTCGCTCTGTGGCGGGGTACGATGCAAAGTTTACAGAGTTATCTTGCTATGCTCCTTATATGGTGGAAGACCAAGAGAGAAAGGCTAGGAGGTTCTTTCAGGGATTAAGGGATGATATTAGGAGGCATCTTTCAACTCTGACGTTGGCTACGTACGGAGAGGTGCTCGAGAAGGCTGTTATCTATGAGAAGGAGCTGGAGAGAGGAGCATTGCTTAGGCAAAGGACTTTTAGTCAGACTTCAAGGGCCTGTGCTAGTGGAGGCCCTTCTAAGAAAGCAAGACCATCGAGGTCTAGTGGGGAGCAGAACCGATCCATACAGACTTTCCGAACTCCGGCTAATAATGCATGTGATCATTGCGGGAAATCACATGAAAGGAAGCCTTGCTATAAGAAGCTGAGGGTTTGTTATAACTGTGGCCAGGCTGGACACATGATCAGAGATTGCCCACTCGCCAAACAAGCCCAAGGATTTAAGTCTCCTATTCCAGCTAAGGTGTTTACCGTCTCTGCAAAGGAGGCCGAAGCCTCTATGGAGGTTGTGGAAGGTACACTTTCTATCTGTGGCACTTCTAGTCATGTGCTCTTTGACTCAGGATCTACTCACTCATTTGTCTCCCATGAATTTTTGAAGTATCTTACGACCCTTCCTCAAGTTCTTGGCTGTCCATTGATCGTCACCTCACCCACAGGGTCATCCGTAATTTTAAATGTAGTATATTCAGAGTGTCCGATAGAATTAAATGAATACGTGATGCCTATTAATCTAGTTTTGTTGGAAATGAAGGACTTCGATGCAATCTTGGGAATGGATTGGCTAGTCAGATATCATGCCATGATTGATTGTTTCCGAAAAAGAGTAGAATTCGTCATCCCTGGAAACAAGCCTTTCTATATTCAAGGAGTACGGCGTAAAGAAGTATCATGCTTCATTTCGGCCCTTCATGCCAGGCACTTGATTGGTGATGGATGTCAAGCTTATCTAGCCTTCGCTAGTGTGACTACTGAAGGTCAAGAATTTCTGGCCAAAGAGATTCCTGTGGTGCCAGAATTCGAAGACATATTTCTTGATGAATTACCTGGACTGCCACCCCAGCGAGAGTTGGAATTTGGAGTAGAATTGATGCTAAGATCAGCACCAATATCCAAAGCAACATATCGGATGGTACTGGTCGAACTCAAAGAATTGAAATAGCAACTGCAGGAATTATTAGATAAGGGTTTCATTCGGCCGAGTGTGTCACCATGGGGAGCACCGGTTCTCCTTGTAAGAAAGAAGGACGGGACCATGAGATTATGCGCGGATTATCGTGAACTGAATAAAATTACAACCAAGAACAAATATCTCTGCCAAGGATTGATGACCTCCTTGACCAGTTACAAGGAGCTTGCGTATTTTCAAAAACGATCTTAGATCCGAATATCATCAGCTTCAGATCAAAAAGGAGGATATAGCAAAGATGACGTTTCGGACTAGATATGGGCATTATGAATTTGTAGTGATGCCTTTTGGGTTGAGAAATGCTCCAGCTGTCTTTATGGACTTGATGAACCGAATCTTTCAACCATACCTGGACAAGTTTGTGATCGCCTTTATCGACGACATCCTTGTGTATTCGAAAAGCTATGAGGAACATGAGGAGCATTTACGGACTACACTCTGGATCCTTAGGGAGCACCAGTTGTTTGCCAAATTGAAAAAGTGTGAATTTTGGTTAGAGGAAGTGGGATTCCTTAGACACGTCATCTCCAAAGAAGGGATTTCCGTCGATCCTAAGAAAGTGGAAGCAGTGGTAAAGTGGAACCAGCCAACCTCTGTAACCGAAGTACGGAGCTTCTTAGGGTTGGCTGGATATTATAGACGGTTTGTGAAAAACTTCTCCGAAATCGCTCTGCCACTCATGCAATTAACAGAGAAGGATGCCAAGTTTGAGTGGACCAATGATTGTGAATGGAGTTTTCAGACACTTAAAGACCGGTTAACTTCTTACCGGTCCTGACCATTCGAAATGGATCAGGAGGACTGATTGTTTATTGCGATGCCTCAAAGATTGGGTTAGGCTGTGTTTTAATCCAACACGGAAGGGTAATTTCCTATGGGTTGCAACAATTGAAGGATCATAAAAGGAATTACCGAACTCACGATCTGGAATTGGCCGCAGTAGTGTTTGCATTGAAAATCTGGAGGCATTACCTGTATGGTGAGAGATTCTTGGTCTACTCTGATCATAAGAGTCTAAAGTATTTATTCTCCCAGAAGGAACTGAACATGAGGCAGAGAAGGTGGATTGAATTCTTGAAGGACTATGACTGTGAAATCCAGTACGAACCAGGAAAGGCCAATGTAGTCGCCGATGCACTAAGTCGGCAACCTGGTATTTTGGCTAGAATGCAAGTCAAGCAAATGGAGATACTGGACTGTTTCATGTACTATGATGTCCAGCGTTATGTGCAAGGAAAGTGGATGATTTTAGCGTACCTTCAAGTCCAGCCAGAAGTGATAAATGAGGTAAAGGGATGTCAGGCGAATGATTCTTTCCTTGTAAAAATCATGAGTGAGCTGGACAAAGAATCCCGAAGTGATTTTTATGTTAAGCCGGATCGAGCATTAAGGTTTAGGAACCGGTTATGTGTGCCGGACAACAAAGAATTGAAGGAGAAAATCTTAAAGGAAGCCTATCGATCCCAGTATACGATCCACCCAGGAGCCAATAAGATGTACCAGGATTTGAAGAAAATATTTTGGTGGAGGAATATGAAGAGGGATATTGCAGCTTACGTGGAAAAGTGTCTTATATGCCAACATGTAAAGGCCGAAATAAAGAAGCCGTCTGGGTTATTGCAACTGATGCCGTTTCTAGGCTGAAAATGGGAAGATATTGCCATGGACTTTGTGACCGGACTGCCAAGGACACCAAGGAAACATGATGCTATTTGGGTTATTGTTGACCGGCTAACAAAGTCAGCCCATTTTCTGGCAATCTAGACAACATACTCCCGTGATAAATTAGCCCAACTGTATGTAAACGAGGTTGTCAGGCATCATGGTGTGCCTGCCTCTATTGTATCGGATAGAGACCGTCGTTTTGTTTCACAGTTCTGGAAAAGTCTACATAAAGAATTGGGTACCGAATTAAAATTTAGTACCGCTTTTCATCCGTAAACTAACGGCCAGTCAGAGCGGACTATCCAGATCCTTGAGAATATGTTAAGGGCCTCGGTCTTATAGATGAAAGGGACTTGGGATAATTTCTTACCCTTAGCGAAATTTGCGTATAATAATAGTTACAAGGCCAGCATAGGCATGGCCCATTTTGAGGTCTTGTATGGAAGGAAATGTAGATCGCCGATTCACTGGGAGGAGCACGGAGATAAAAGGATTTTGGGTCCAGCTATTATTAAAGAGATGGCAAAAAAGATAAAGTTAGTACATGAGAATCTCAGAGTAGCCCGGAGCAGACAAAAGAGCTATGCAAATCGGAGGAGATCGGCATTGGAATTTGAAGAAGGCAATTTTGTATTTCTAAAGGTATCGCCATCCAAGGGGAAGTACAGATTCGGGGTAAAAGGAAAGCTGAAACCACGATTTATTGACCCTTTTGAAATCTTAGAAAGGATCGGAGAAGTAGCTCACAAACTTGCACTACCTCCGAACTTGGCAGAAGTACATGATGTGTTTCATGTATCAATGCTTCAGAAGTATGTCCATGATCCTACTCATGTAATTGAGTTTGAACCTTTGACAATTGACAAGAACTTGTCTTATGTAGAGAAACCAAAGAAAATCTTGGATCGAAAGGAACAGAGACTACGCACCAAATCAATCTCTCTAGTAAAGGTACTCTGGAAGAATCACTCACCCGAAGAGGAAACCTGGGAACGAGAGGAAGAGATTCGGAACTAATATCCCTATTTATTTTCTCAAGGTTAGTAATTTTATTTAAAATTTCGAAGACGAAATTTCTATAAGTGGGGGAGATTGTAACGGCCTAGATTTTAGAACATAAGAAATTCCAGTCATCGAGTCCTTATAATCCGGTCAACGCCAGTTGACCAGAAAATGTAATAAAAAAGTAAGTCGGCCTTAAGATGAAATCAAGTTTGGGCCTTGCTTGATGAAAAGAAATTCGGCTTTCCCCTTAGTATAAAATGAGTCCGGATTTTCCTTAGTGCAAAACGAGTCCGGCTCCAGCCTTGAAAATCAAGACTGGCCCGGCCTTGTGTGAAGTGAGGCCGAAGTGGCCTTGAAACCTGGAGTGATAACGTTAGAAAAGCTTAAACCGGTCAAGAACAAATTAATGACTCTGGCCTTCGGGAATGCACGACCATAAATAATCTAGCTAATCACGAAACTTTTTAAAAATGTAAAGGCATAAGTGACACTCTTTGAAAAATGTAAAGCCATAAATAAAGGCCATCAAACTTAAGGGCTATGAATAAGGACCAGAGAAGCATCAGAAAAAGGCACTCAGTAAAAGTTGCTAGTAAAGAAAGATCGAAAGTTCAAGGCAAAGTAAAAAGGAATCCAGGCAAGAGTACTCACCTTTATTTTAAGTTCATGATTATGTATAGTATATCTGATATATTTATATATGATGTTTGTTCTGTTGAATTAAAGAAGAATCCGTCTTGTGCATGATAAATCGAAATTGGCCTTTTTGCATGTTAAAATTGAAATCGGACCTTCACATGTTTAAAATCCAAATCGGCCCCTTTAACAACAAAATTGGCCATGAGTATTTGAATTGGAAACTGGCCTTAAGTTGAATTTGAAACCGGCCATGAGTATTTGAATTTGAAATCGGCCCTAAGTTGAATTGAAGTCAGCTTGTCCCTGTTAAATTTGAAATCGGCCCTTTTGCATGTTGGATTCGAAATCGACCTCTTCATGTTGAATTCGTAATCGGCATCTTCATGTTGAATTTGAAATCGGTCCTTTTTACGTAAAACTCGAAGTTGGCCTTTCACACGGTTAAAATCGAAATCGGCTTTGGCACCTTAAAAATCGAAGTCGGCCTTTCACACGGTTAAAATCAAAATTCGCTTGTGGCACCTTAAAAATCGAAGTCGGCCTTTCACATGGTTTAAATTGAAATCAGCTTTTGGCACCTTGAAATCAAAGTCGGCCTTTCACACGTTAAAATCGAAATCGGCTTTTGGCACCTTAAAAATCGAAGTCGGCCTTTCACACATTAAAAATCGAAATCGGCTTTTGGCACCTTAAAAATTGAAGTCGGCCTTTCACATGGTTTAAATTGAAATTGGCTTTTGGCACCTTAAAAGCGAAGTCGGCCTTTCACACGTTAAAATCGAAATTGGCTTTTGGCACCTTAAAAATCGAAGTCGGCCTTTCACACATTAAAAATCGAAATCGACCTTTGCATGTTTAAAATCGAAATTGGCTTTTTTGTATGACAACAACGAAACCGGTTCCCTTAGCCCTAAAACAAAATTGGATTTCCTTTGATGAAAAATGACTTCGGATTTCCTTCAATAAAAAAACAACTTCGGATTTTCTTTGATAAAAAAAAATGACTTCGGATGTCCTTTGATGAAAAATGACTTCAGATTTCCTTTGATGAAAAAAGACTTCGGATTTCCTTCGATGAAAAACGACTCTGGATTTCCTTCGATGAAAAATGACTCTGGATTTCCTTCGATGAAAATTGACTCCGGATTTTAAAAGAACTCCGCCTTTTTGAAGAACTCCACCCTTTTTGAAGAACTCCGCCCTTCTAGAAGAACTCCGCCCTTATAAAGCACTCCGATTTTAAGGAAAAGACTTCCTGTTTTGACAAATAGGACTTCTGACTTTTGATCAAAGAATCTTGGCTTTATGATGATTAAAGGAAAGGTTATATGGATTTCAACTGATGAAGTTAAGAACAAGGCTATAAGAACAAGAAAAATATATGTAATCCGGACAGCAAGTGGAATTCTATGACTTCTGACTTTTGAACTATGATCGATGGCCATTAAAAGATATGAACTATGAACCGAGTCTCCATTAAACTTGCTGTTAAAGATGGATGAAGGATATTGGAGTGACACTCAAGGATTGCCTGCTGGGCCACCAGAGGGAACTTTTTGGTGGCATAAGACTTTTGGACTACGGCCCCATATGCCGTGTTAAAGACATTACCTCCCGCCTCGGGAAGCATAATGAGAGGATACGGCTTTAGGTTGTGGGGTTACACACAACCCGTCCTCGATGTTGTCCGCTCCAGTCCGGTCCCTAAAGATGACAAGAATTACGAATGGTTTTATAGATTTTTTGAAGATAAAATAATAATAATAAGAAATAAAGAATAAAAGATTTTCGTATGCTAAGTTATGTTATGAATCTCTATTTTGATCCGCTTATATATATGTTTATGTTTTCTGTTTTCTGCATGTGAATATCTTGTTGGGCTTTGTAGCTCATTATTGCCACTTTTCAGATGATGAAAGACTTATGGAGGATGAAGTTGAGTAGAACATTATGGTGTAGCCAAATGACTTAGCTAGCTGGAGCTGATCTATGAAGAGCTTTATTTATTGAGGAGATTTGAAAAATTGTTCCGCCATTATGAACCTATGAATGTTAGCATGTTTCCGTGATTATTTTGGATACTGGGATTGATATGTCTAGAAAGCATCTCTTGTAGTTCGGCATCATGAAATCCTGTGTGTAAAAGAAAAGAAAAATTTTATGTCCACCTAATTATTGTCTATTAAATGTATTCCAAAGAAGGAATTTAGGCTTGTCGGCGTCTTTATGCGGTGGAATAAGGCCGGTCCGTCACAAGTGTCAATAGGCCTTACCAACTAATTGAGTAACAAATCGAGGAATGGAATGTGTATGTCCCTACACATTCTAAGGGGATAACCACAAACCTCAAATTTAACGTCTCATGGCAGATGGTATACCTTTTACCTGATATGTTGGGCTAGATAACAAATAACAAATATACCACCAGATCATCTCCCATGCCCAAGAGCATTCATCGATTTACCACTGTAATATCCTAAGACATGTTAGGGAATACTACCCTCTGAAATACAAATTCTTGATTCAGATTCATAATTACTTACTCTTAAGGGAAGGTTCCACTAGAAACTTATAGAGTTTTCACTCCCTAGAGAACGAATCATCAGATATAACAAATTATGGAGTTCCCTTCAGATACTTTGTATAACTTTCATAATTCTTTGATGCGGATATATATAATCATTTTTTTATGAATTCATGTACTCACGTGCTTTCAATTACATGCATAAATCATTATAAAGCTAAGAATGTGACGGAATGGATTATTTTTTTTTTGCATTTTGCAGGTGACCTCCCGAGACTGGCACCAAGGTGTCAGTGATTTGGTCCGGGCCGGTGATGCTTACCGATCATAGGATCAAAGATGCCTTCTAGGACCCATACACGATATCCACCAAATATGTAACGGAAGCCAATCTATTAACCTCCCAAAGCGTTTACATTCATACCCATAAAACTCATTCCTTTGCATACATAATCATAAAAGTCCAATTACAAAGATGCATATTTTTCGACCGGGTCATTACAATAAAATTGTTTCTTTTGGGTAATTCCAAAATATGCTTCACAATCCTTAGAATCATTCAGATGGAGCTCTAGTCACTCCATCTCATCAGGCACGAACTCTATAGTTTCATCTGGAGAGGGGTAAAAACAGAAAACAGAGAATCGGAGCATGACAAGGTACATACAGATCTTCTATAAACGTTTATGTTGTAAGGCGGATACAGATACATATGCAGCATGAATACTATAAAACAACAGTTTATCGGACAAATACATAAGTAGCATGAATATTATAAAACAACAGTTGATCGGACAAATACATAATGCAAGGAAGTCAGGAAGGCCAGAGCAGTCAAATTCTGGAAATCAGAATAGAAAATAGAGTCGGTCATATTATAAAAATTTCTCTTCTCTTTTATTTTTATTGGTAAGGGACATTGCCAGTGGAGGCGGCCATAATCGAGGATAAATTATGTACATCTCCTTACAATCACAGCAATACCTCATTGTACAAAGCCCCGAGGAAGGCTCCCTTTCGTTATCCTCGTTTACCACCATAATGTTCTAAGGCATGCCGGAGAACTTTATCTCCCAGTGCTAAAGTCCGATCTTATTTCTCTTGTCACAAGGCCGGTTCACTTTTTTTTCTAGTTCACAACCCGGACGGGCACAAAACTTTCGGTCATCATAATACAAAGTCGATTTAAAATTTATCTTTCTTATTTCGATCAAGTATAAAGACTTTCAGTTGATATGAAGCCGGTTTTAAATCCATAAATCTCATTCTAGTCAATAATTATAATGTTATGATTTAAAGTCGTTGGACTTGGTTTGTATGATCAACAAGGTGTATTGGTAAGGAGTATGCAATTCAAGTACAATCATGGTTGAGTAGAAAACAGAAAGCAAAAGGTATGAATTAACCATGAAATCAAGGTCATATTTTCAATCCGATCGTAAGGCAAGTATGACATCAGAGATGCAGCTTATCAAGTAGTAATTAAAACGGCAAGTCTAATACTCTACATGCTGAAGCATTTAAATCTAAAGAGAACACTTGCGGTTTTCGACTTGAAACAGAATTAAAATCTGAGTTAAAAGAGAAAGGTACACTTGCATTAAAACATTATTACAATTTAAGCTTAAAAAACGGGGTTACACTTGTCTTATTGCTGACCGCCCACTCCAACTGTGTAATGGCCTAGATTCTAAATCATAGAAAGTCCCAATCAGTAAAATTAATATGATGATGGAGTAAAAGAAGTTTTATCCGGTCAACGTCAAGTTGACCAAAATGTGAAGGATATTTATCCGGTCAACGCCAGTTGACCGAAAATGTGAAATCGGAAGTAAAGAAGGAACAATTATAAGACTAGAAGGCAAAACGGGTTAGTTAAGTTGACCAAAATTGTGGGATTGTTGACCGAAAAATATAATAAGAAAGTAATCCGGTCAATGCCTGTTAACCGGAAAACGTGAAGGAGAACACAAACTGATCAACGCCAGTTGACCGAAAAGCATAAAGGAAGGAGGCCAAAAGTGTTGAGACGTTAGAAAGAAGGGAAATTTAATCCAGTCAAACATCGGTTGACCGGAAAGTGTGTAGAGAGGCCAAGGGAGAATTGACCGTCGATTGAGTGACGTAATGACCAAATATGATTAAGGTCAGGATGACCATACCAGAGTAGGTAACCTACTCCCAACCACCCTGATAAAGTACAAGCAGTTGACCTGCCCTACTTACTACCACCAACCCCAACACCTATAAATAATGGCCCCATGAGTTAGGATAGGAAGCTGGGCAAACGACCAGGTGAAGACGCTAGGAATTTCGAGCCAGAACCAAGTAAGGGGTTCATAGATCCAATCCAGGCAAGCGTACTCCTGTTTTCAAAGCTTTAATTGTAATAATGTTTTAATGCAAGTGTACTCACCGTTTTAAGTTCATGTTTTTAATGCAAGTATATCATGTCTGCTCGAACGCATGGTGATTGATTATTGCATGATTTAGATGATGACCAATTATTTGTTTATGAGAAAGTACCGGTTATTTCATGATGTTTTGATGTTTTATTTAAATGCATGAAGCCTGGCCATATTTTTAAGTTGTTCAATTATTGCATGTGTAAAAAGAACTCCGGGTTTTGTTAAAAAGAACTCCGGCCTTTGATAAAAAGAACTTTGGTTTTGTTAGAAAGAACTCTGGCTTTTGTTGAAAAGAACTCCGACCTTTGATAAAAAGAACTTCCGTTTTGTTAGAAAGAACTCCGGCTTTAGTTGAAAAGACCTCCGGCCTTTGATAAAAAGAACTCCGGCTTTTGATAAAAAGAACTTCAGCTTTTGTTGAAAAGACCTCCGGCCTTTGATAAAAAGAATTTCGGCTTTTAACAAAAAGAACTTCATCTTTTGTTGAAAAGACCTCTGGCCTTTGATAAGAGGAACTCCAGCTTTTGAGAAAAAGAACTTCGGCTTTTGATGAAAACGACCCCCGATTTTAAGACATTAAAAGAAAAACCTTATGGTGACCAGTTAATTGCATATTCGACTTTGATTTTCGGAAAAGCATGATTTACGGAAATAAGTATTTGATGGCCGAGTAGCTGTAAGCCTTAAATGTAGCCAATGGTCGAGTAGTGCAAACCTTAAATGTAGCCGTTATTGAGATATGATGGCCGAGTAGCTGCAGGCCTTAAATGTAGCCGATGGTCGAGTAGTTGCAGACCTTAAATGTAGCCGTTTGATTGGGCCATGATTACAGACCTTAAATGTGGTGTTATATGATTCAGAGGGCTGAGTAGCTGTAGGCCTTAAATGTAGCTGTATGATGGTCGAGAGCTGCAGACCTTAAATATAGCATGTTTTTGACGGAAACGAATTTTGAAACAGAAGCATGTTTTTGGAAATCTAATTTGCATGATTTCGGAATCTCTTTGCATTAACTCCGGCCATGTTTTATGAAACTGCCTGCATATGCGCCTTTTTTTCATGCTGTCTATTTACTATTTATGACTATGCATAATTTATGCATGAGTACCTTGCTGGGCTCTCTAGCTCACCTCTCCTATTTTTCAGATGATGATGAGGAGTTTATGCCAGACAAAAAAGATTGAGGACTAGCTAAGCAGAATAGCTGACTAAGATTAAGAAGCAGTGCTCGAGCAAAATTGATGTACTCTCTTTTGGTTATTTTGGGAAACATTTTGTAGAACACTTCCACTGTGAAGATTGTGAAAGATTAATGAATATTAGAATGCTTCCGTGCGATGTTGTGGTTTGAGAAATTTGTGATTCCTAGTGGCATCTCAGTTTGTTTGGGACCTTTATGTCCAGCCGACCTCGTCTTGGCCGGTCAAAAGAGAGAAACCACGACCCCTGGCCGCCAACTCACAAAGTTGGGCCTTACGTGATCCTGTGCACGCATTGTATATATATACATAAAAGAAAAGAAAAATTTTGAGTCCACCTTTTTAATTAGAGTGTATGATCAGATTTGATAGATGGGCGGCCGCATGCGGTGGAATGTGGCCGATCCGTCATAGACTGACTTGAAGCTTTTCTCCTTCTTTACTCCTTACCCTCCTTCCTCGTCAGGGAATTCCACACCCATCCCACAACTGGAGCCAGTATATAAAGAGGAGGGATTAGGTGAAGTAAGTGGGGTGGGTCAGCCACTTGGTACTTCCCTTCAGGGGTTAGGTGGGAATGAGTGGGGTAAGTTATCTACTTGGTACTTTTACCTAGAAGGTCAATGGGGTAGTTTACTTACTCTAATTAGATTGGGATCTAACAACAAAGTTGGCCCTTGTCTTCTGAATTCGGTAGCCAATTCTAGCCGATCAATAATTTCTTTAAAGTCAGTCGACCTTTCTATTGGTCAACTTTTTCGGTCAACACTTCTAACTCGGCCAACTTTTACTCAAAGTCGGCCAACGTTTCTTTTCTCTTATTCAAGGTCGGTCAATATTTCTAAAAACCTTTCGATCAACCTTTCGGTCAACCTTCCGATCAACGTCTTGACGCCGGTCAATGTCTTGACACCGGTCAACATTTTGATGATGGTCAATATCTCGACGTTGGTTAATATTTTGACGCCGATCAATATTATGACACCGGTCAACATTTTGACGATGGTCAATATCTTGACGTTGGTTAATAATTTGACGTCGGTCAATATTATGACATCGGTCAACATTTTTTATTACAATTATTTTCGGTCTTCTAGTGGTGTAAGGTCACTCTCGTTTAAGTCAAAATCAAAATACTTCAATTTTTAAGTAGTAATATTTTACTTTGATTTCAGGACCTCACATAGAACACGTAAGAAATTCTTACCACCATGAGGCAATGTAACTTTAGAGCTTCCGAACAATAAATCCCTTTACAAATACATGCAACATAATTTTTAGAGAATATACAAGATAACATATTTACCTTACATATGGATAAACATCACTATTCACCTATGACAATATTTTTGGAACACTTAAAATTAACATATATAAAATATATGTGAAAAATACCAAATAAACGGAGTACCCACATCCATAAAGCTAAGCATATGAATTTTGAAGCCCAAATCATCCATAAATCACAATTTGAAAGGGTAAAACGGAAGGGGGTGTGGGTTAGGTTTTTGGTGAGCATAATAATGAACAAAACTACGAAATTGGATACCCAATTGATAAATAATCATGTCCAAAGTATGGGTAATGATTTTTTAAAGCCAATTTATGCAAAAATCCTAAAAATAAATGGGTAAAAGCGTTCAGTGCGGTATTAGCATTTTGGTCAGAAATACTGGTTAAAACTAGAAAATTGGACATGAAATCAACATATATGCATGTTGTAATGGAACGGGTCCTTATCCTCTAAAGAGCTCCGTCACTAAACATACAAAAACTAATGCTTCAAATTTAAACACATTTAATTCTGTAGAAAATCGGACAGAATTTTCTCTAAAAACAGGCCAAAATCATACAAACAATCTGAATAAATACAACCTATATAATATATATACATAAACAATCCTCAAAATTAAATCTACTATATATTCACAGGATCACAAATGCCATAACATCCATGGTTCCAACACAGTACTCCTAACTACCATATTGGACTTAGGAGAGATACTATCTAGGACCAAAATAAATCCAAACATCAAAAAACAAAGTGGAAGCAACTATAACCATAAATCAACTTGCGGAAGCAAAAACAATATATCCATCATAATACAAGTATGTACTACATCATCAAAATATATAATGTTCATTCAAAAACTAATCATATACATTCACAATTCTTCAAGATCTCCAAAATCTTCAAAAGTCTTCAACCCCAACAAGCTTTATTTCTTCTAGCTAATCCTATCTTCAATCCTTATCAGGCTTTAGCTTATCTAAAGGGGGCACAGAAAGTAAGGAAGGAGCTGATAGCTCAACAAATGTACCCAAAATCGCTAGAGTATACAAAAATTTCAAGCAAACATGCATATATAAAACGACAGATAAACATATAAGAAGTTAAGAATCAATTATGTATGCAGGAAAGGCAAAAATATGAAAACAAAGCATAATTGTACGAAAATTTCTTGATTATTAAAACTTGGATCATAACACAAAGTCTTCACTTATTCTTAGTTCTGGGTCCTTATCTGAAAATAATTCAACCATAATTTCTTTCCAAATTTTCATTTCGAAATACAAATCCCTCCTCTTTTACATCGTGAGGACTAGATGTTCTCAACTCCTTAATTCAAATACATATCCCTGCTCTTTTACATTGTGAGAGCTAGGTGTTTCGATTATCCATTAAGAATACAAGTCCCTCTTCTTTTACATCGTGAGGGCTAGATGTTTAAAATACAATTCCCTCCTCTTTTACATCGCGAGGGTTGGATGTTATCAAATTCTTAACTCAAATACATATCTCTCCTCTTTTACATCGTGAAGACTTGATGTTCACAATAATTTAAGAGTATAGTTCCATGCAAAATTTTTAGATAAAAACCATCTCATAAACATTAACATTTTACAAAATCATATTCACATCTCAAGATTCAAGAAAACTCAAACACCAAATCTCTAATTTTCGTTTAGGCTTCATGCGAAGCTTCTGGACGAAAATCGAACACAAAATGCATCCTAAACAATGAGATTGAAGCCATATATCTTCATATTCATGCATAAGCGTAAGATCTATCCAATAATTCGTGAGAAACATGCATTATTCGAAGTAAATCTTAAACAGAGAGAGTTTTTGTGCATAAACACCGAAGTGGAGATGTTAAAAGGTAGTAATAATTAAAATAAAGCTTAGGGGTACACTTGCCTCTGCCTGATTTACTAATTTTCTTACTCTGATCAAACCGGATGTGGCATAAAATCCCTCCTCCTTTGTTTCTCTGTGTAGAGCTCTCCAAAACCCTTTCCCATTTCTCCTTTGTATAAACAAAAATAAGGGATGGTGGGACGAAATTGAGCCTGTGCTCAAACGTCTATCGAGCACGCGGTGAGCACAGGTCATCAGGAAATGGCACCGTTTGAGTGGCTCGAGTGAACAGCGAGCACAATTCATTCTGGAATTGGCACCTCCTTGAGCGCTCAAGCCATCGACATGCGCAGGCCCTTCTAGAGTAATCTGCTTTTGGTGCCCTTTGCTGGGCTCAAGCCTGCAGCAAGCCCAGCTCTGCTATTTACTACACTAAGCTATTTTCCCAACTTTCAAAATTTCACTTATTTCATACTCAATTACATCAAGTTAATTACTAGAA
The DNA here is from genome assembly GCA_033239525.1 of Nepenthes gracilis. NCBI lineage: Eukaryota > Viridiplantae > Streptophyta > Magnoliopsida > Caryophyllales > Nepenthaceae > Nepenthes > Nepenthes gracilis. The sequence goes on along the minus strand of BSYO01000003.1, from coordinate 12,832,477 downwards.
TTTACTATGTTTTGGAAACTCAGACCTCACAATTCTCCCCTACTTATAAAAATTTCGTCCTTGAAATTTGACGAATCTCAAATTTCCTTAATCGGAGGAAACCTTTCCAACATTCCCATGTTGTTTCTTCAATTAAATGATTATCCTAATAAACCTCATGCATCTAAATCGCCTTGAATTTTAGTACCTGATTCATTCTATACTCATCTAAATTCGTCAAATTCGAAGACAAAACCAATTCATTAATTACTTCTCCAACTTGGTTTAAAATTTCAATGGTCAAAGATCCTTGCTTCAGTTGTGCTCAACCTCAAAATTAATCATTCCTTCTAAGCCTCAAATCAAACCTTAAAATATATAGGTTCACCACAATTCTGCTGCACAACTCTAATTAATTTTTTAACTACGAGTCACCTATCTGTAATTCATCACCACATCTAATTCAACTTGACACTCAAAATTCTCTGATGGAGTTTGACTAAGGTATCAGCATAAACCTCAAATCACAATTAAACCTCAAAACAAAAATACTTTATATCCTCATTATTTTGTTGGTATAACATCAAACTAACAATCCCCTAAAATACATAACCCATATGAAACACCTAAATTATACGGCGGCCATAATTAGAACCAATCCCAAGATGCCCATATCATGAATACAATTCCCACAAATCCTCGAATTATAGCCAAATTAGAAACAACAATTATAACGATCACCCAAAGATTTGATATAGCTTTAGATTATTGCCCAAAGTCTCAAGTCCCAAATACTGAGCAACCTTAGAATATGCCGATAAGCCGACTGATTTTATCTGAACACATCATCCATAATCACATCCTAATAGTCCTAAAACAATCATAGGATTTCTCATTTTGAAATTTCATAACTTTAATATTTTAAGTACGATTCTGTCTCCTAATTTAAGAACATGACATCCTATTACCCAAGCATTTGAACCTACTCGCAATCTACCTTTTACATCTCCCACGAAACATTGAAAGCATATCAAGTTTAAGGACTTCCAACATCTATTGCTAGTACTAATATTTGCTATCTTTAAGGACATCAAAGTTCATCTCCATAACCCTTAAACAGGTCTATCCACTTGCAATATCATAAAATCATCATTTTTTTGTGACATAACTATTCTAGCTCTTAAAATCATCGACAAAAAGCTATCTCCAAAGGCAATACCCACAAATTCTCAAAGTGGACACTTCTGATATCAGTTATCAATCATAATACTCACTTTTCTCAAAAGATACCGAGATCTGCCTTTTTCAGTCCTCAACTTTCAGAATCATAGGGCATTAATTATTTCCACAAATGCTATCTATAAATCCTTAAAGTAAGGGCCTCATCAGCTAGCCCTAACTATGGGTGAAATAATTTCAAATCATGAGCTCCTCCCCCACTTGGTTTGAGGGTAGCCACCAATTATGATGTGAGATGAACATAATTCTATCCTTTCTCAAAAAAAAATATTACATTTTGTAGTAACTTACCAGACCCGTCAGAGTCAACCCGAACAAAAGGACCAATAATTTACTCTAAATTCCTCGAAAGCAATTTTCTTAGGTCCCATTCTTATAAACACTAATTGCTCCTAAGCCAAACATCTCACAGTTCTATGATCCCTAAGGAACTGTCAAGTACTAGTCTCCAAAACATTGTAAATTCTAATAATTAAATTAACATAATTAATATAATCAAGTTTGGGTTAAATGAAATTGATAAAATTGAAAAATTAGCCTTAGTGCAGTAAATTACAAAGTTGGGCACACCGTAGGCATGAGCCTAATAGGAAGCACAAATTCCAGCAAGGCCAGGCTTGTTGCTAGCTCGAGCCCAACAGGAGGCACAGGGTCCAGATCCATTAGTGCTCACCACACGCTCGCCTCGAGCTCAAGCTTAGGCCTACAAATAGAAACACCGCATGCAATCTTCTCGCCATTTTTCACCATTTCCAAGAGAAATAAAGGAGAGAGAGAGGGAAGAGGAAGAGAGAGAAGGTGGAGAGTGAGACTCCCGAGTCTGAATCCGTCCGAGAGCCAATTAGAAAAGTGATAGATCGGGCCAAGGTAAATACACTCATACTCTCCTCTTTCATTTTCTAGCACTTTTGTCTTCTTTTCTTCAGGTATCTTCATTCCTATAGCTAATTAAGTTTATATTTTATGATTCTTAATACCTAAGCATGCATATATATTAATTTGAAGTCCAAATTTGTAGTTTAGGTAAGGTTTTGGATGAAATAAACTCTAACCCCCACACCCGATCAAATACCCACGGATTTTTGAGGCCCTTGCTTAATTTGGGACTAGAATATGATTGTCCATGGCTTGGGTAAGTTAACTTGTTGATTGGGTATCTGAATTTGTGGTTATGTATGATATTTCGTTCGCAAAGCCCCTAACTTGTGTTTGGACACCGTTTAAGCTTCGATTTGGAGTTTAAAGTATAAATTGACTTGGGATTATAGCTACCCATGCATTGGGTTTAATAAATTACCCATTGGATGTCTGAAATTCTTAGAATTAATCAATATGTGCATCGGTGTACTGTTCAAGTGCACTATTCATGTGCACTGTTCATAGGTACTGTTCACCCGAGGACTTTGGACAATATTTTACATAATTTTCCTATGTTTGATTGCTAATCAAGTGATATGTATATTTGTACAAATTCAATTATATAATCTGAAAGTTTCTGTATGTTCAATTGTGAAGAAAATCTATATCCGAAAGCTCTCAAAGTCAATTCGTTCTTTAATGGTAAAAACTCCTAATCTTCTCTGTGCATATGATATTCATATGAAAGTTAAGTTATGAAAAGACTGAAGTTTGCAAGCAAGATAATAAGTACATGAATAACTGGAGGAAAATTCTACATTGGGAATTCGATGAATCTTATCTCCTAGATGGAGATATCTATGAAAAGAATCTAATAGAACTTTCCTCCAAAGAATAAGTAATCAAAAAATTAGGACCTGAATTGATAGGTAATATTCCTGTGACGGACCGACTTTTTTTTTTTTTTTTTTACCATATAGGACCTCCGTCAAGCCTAAATTCCTTACCTTAATTTAGAATTAATAGACAATAATTAACTGGACATAAAAATTATTCTTTTCTTTCACACACAAGATTTCATGATGCCGAACTACAAGAGATGCTTTCTAGACATATTAATCCCAGTATCCAAAAAAAAATCACGGAAACATGCTAACATTAATAGGTTCATCACAGCGAAACAATTTTAGAAGTTTCCTCAAAACATCAAAAGGAAAAAGATAAATAAATCTCTTCCTAGATCAGCTCCGGCCAGTTATGTCATCAAGCTACATCATAAGGTCTTACTCAACTTCGTCCTCCATAGGCCTTTTTTCATCTGAAAATAGCAAGAGTGAGCTATAAAGCCCAGCAGAATACTCACATGTAGAAAACATAAGTATATATATATACATATATATATATATATAAGCAGATCAAAACAGAGTTTCATAACTTAGCAGACGAAAATTAACATGTCGTTTCTACTTTAGTTCGGAATTTTCTTATTCTTTTCTTCTTATCTTGTCTTTTGAAAACTCATAAAAACCATTGGAAATTCTTATCATCTTTAGGGACCGGACGGGAGCGGACAACATCGAGGACGGGTTGTGTATAACCCCACAACCTAAAGCCTATCCCCTCTGATGCTCCCTGCGGCGGGAGGTAGTGCCTTTAACCCGGCATACGGGGCCGTAGTCCAAAAGTCTTATGCCACCAAAAGGTTCCCTCCCGTGGCCCAGGAGGCAATCCTCGAGTGTCACTCCAATATCCTTCATCCATCTTTAACAGCAAGTTAAATGAAAACTCAGTTCATACTTCATATCTTTTAATAGCCATTGATCATAGTTCAAAGGTCGGAAGTCATAGAGTTCCACTTGCTGTTCGGATTACATACATTTTTGTTGTTCTTATAGCCTTGTTCTTAACTTCATCAGTTGAAGTCCGTAAGATCTTTCCTTTAATCATTTTAAAGTCAAAGATTCTTTAATCAAAAGTCATAAGTCTTATTTATCAAAGCAGGAAGTAGTTTCCTTAGACTAGGAGTTCTTCAAAAAGGGCGGAGTTCTTCAAAAAGGACGAAGTTCTTCAAAAAGGACAGAGTTCTTCAAAATCCGGAGTTCTAAAACCGGAGTTCTTTTCATCAAAAGTCCGGAGTTCTTTTTCATTTAAAATCTGAATCTATAAAAAAATGGAGTGCTTTTCTTTTCAAAATCCGAAGTACTTTTCTTTTTAAAATCTGGAGTGCTTTTCTGGAGTACTTTTCTTTTCAAAATCCAGAGTACTTTTCTTTTCTAAGGGACGGAGTACTTTTCTTTTTAAAGGGACGGAGTGATTTTCTTTTTCGAATGGACAGAGTACTTTTCTTTTTCAAAATTCGGAGTGCTTTTCGGTTAAGAGTCCGGAGTGCTTTTCTATTCACAATCCGGAGTTCTTCAACCGGAGTTCAAATTCCACACTCTCGACAGGTTTTGAATTCAGGTGCACACGGCCGGTTTTGTATGCGACTTAGGGCCGGTTTCAAAATCAAGTGTTCTCGGCCGATTTCGAATTCAAGTATGCACGGCCGATTTCGATTTCTAAATACCAAAAGCCGATTTCGATTTCTAAGTGCCAAAAGATGATTTCGATTTTTAAATGCCAATGGCCTACTTCGATCAAAAGCTGATTTCAATTTAAATTCCAAGTACAGCAGTGCCAATTTCAATTTTTAATACAGCAAAACCGAAGCATCAAAGTCCAAAGTTCTTTTTACGGATAAATTGGAGTCCTGAAAACCGGATTTCTATGCAATTACCAAAGTTTATATAATTTGACAATTAAGTAGAACATCAGGATTTCTTTTTAAGCTTGCAACTTAGAATAATTCTTTCCTAAATCAGATGAACAGAACACATTTCATACATAAAACAAATTTCATACATATTAAAACATCAGTTTATAAAAATATCAGATAAAAGGACAGAACAACTTCATACATACTAAAACATAATTTTTATAAGAATAACGCAAACATGCATAATCATGACTTTAAAATAAGGTGAGTACACTTGCCTGGATTCCTTTTTACTTTTGCCTTGAAATTTTGCTCTTTCTTTACTAAAAACTTTTACTGAGTGTCATTTTCTGATACTTCTCTAGTCCTCATTTATAGCCCTTAGTTTGGTGGCTGTTATTTATGGCTCCACATTTCCCAAAGAGTGTCATTTATGATTTTACATTTCCAAAATGTTTTGTGATTAGCTAGATTATTTATGTCGTGCATTCCCGAAGTGTTTCCTCATTAATTTTCCTTGACCGCTTTTAATCCTCTCACTTAAATACATTCCGGTCAACTATCGGGCGTTGACCGATTGCTCTCCTCTTTCCCTTCCTTCCTTCCATTCACGTTTTCCGGTCAACATTTTACGTTGACCGGATTACTCCTTCGTACACATTCCAGTTAACTGGTGTTGACCGGATTTTACTTACCTTTAACATTTTCCTTCAATATTAATCCAGCATTCACACTTTCGCTTCACCAATATCATCACTCCAGCTCCTTCATCAACATCAACTTCGGCCTTTCTTCTTCTTCTTGAACCCATAATCTACTCCGGCCTCAACATACAAAGTTACTTCGGCCTCACTTCACACACAATGCACTCTTCAAGGCCAATTTCAACTTCATACCTTACGGCCGGTTTGGAAATTCACTTCTAAGCCGATTTGGATTTCATCATCAAGGAGCCGATTTTCTTCTCACAAGGCCGGACTTGATTTTCATCAAGTAAAAGCCGGACTCGATTTTCATCGAGGAAATCTAGACCTCTTTTCATAATGCAAGGGTCAAACTAGATTTTATCTTAAGGCCGATTTACTTTTCTTATTACCTTTTTCCGGTCAACTGGCATTGATCGGATTATGAAGACTTGAATTTCCTATATTCTAGAATCTGGGCCGTTACAATCTCCCTCACTTATAGAAATTTCGTCCTCAAAATTTTAAATAAAGTTGCTAACCTCGAGAAAATAAATACGGGTATTTGTTCCAAATCTCTTCCTCTCGTTCCCAAGTTGCCTCTTCGGGTGTGTGATTCTTGCAGAGCACCTTTATTAGAGCGATTGATTTGGTGCGTAATCTATGTTCCTTTCGATCCAAGATTTTTACTGGTTCCTCAACATAGGACAGGTCCTTGTCAATTGTCAAAGGTTCAAACTCAATTACATGAGTAGGATCATGGACATACCTCCGAAGCATTCATACATAAAACACGTCATGTACTTCTGCCAAGTTTTGAGGTAGTGCAAGTCTGTAAGCTACTTCTCCGATCCTTTCTAGAATTTTAAAAGTGCCAATAAATCATGGCTTCAACTTCCCTTTTACCCCGAATCTATATTTCCCCTTGGATGGCGACACCATTAGGAATACAAAATCACCTTTTTCAAATTCTAATGCAGATCTTCTCCGATCTGCATAGCTCTTTTGTCTGCTCCGGGCTACCCTGAGATTCTCATGTAATAACTTTATCTTTTCTGCCGTCTCTTTAATAATGTCTGGGCCCAAAATCCTTTTATCTCCGTGTTCCTCCAAGTGAATCGGCGACCTACATTTTCTTCCATATAAAGCCTCAAAATGAACCATGCCAATGCTGGCCTGATAACTGTTATTATATGCAAACTCTGCTAGACCTAATGATTTATCCTAAGCCTCTTTCATCTCTAAGACCGAGGCCCTTAACATATCCTCAAGGATCTGGATAGTCTGTTCTGACTGGTCGTCAGTTTGGGGATGAAAAGCGGTATTGAATTTTAATTCTATCCCCAATTCTTTATGTAGACTTTTCCAGAACTTTGAAACAAAGCGAGGGTCTCTATTTGATACAATAGAAATAGGCACACCATGAAGTCTGACAACCTCGTTTACGTACAGCTGAGCCAGTTTATCACGGGAGTAAGTCGTTCGGATTGCGAGGAAATGGGCTGACTTTGTTAGCCGGTCAACAATCACCCAAATAGGATCATGCTTCCTTGGCGTCCTTGGCAGACTGGTCACAAAATCCATGGCAATGTCTTCCCATTCCATTCTAAAAATGGCATTGGTTGCAATAACCCAGAACGGCTGCTTCTTTCGGTCTTTACTTGTTGGCATACAAGGAACTTTTCCACGTAAGCTATAATATCCCTCTTCATATTCCTCCATAAAAATATTTTCTTCAAATTTTGATACATCTTATTGGCTCCTGGGTGAATCGTATAACGGGATCGATGGGCTTCCTTAAGAATTTTCTCCTTTAATTCCTTGTTGTTCGGCATACATAACCGATTCCTAAATCTTAGTGCTCCATCTAGCATAACATGAAAATCACTTTGGGATTCTTTGTCCAGCTCACTCATGATCTTTACAAGGAAAGAATCATTCGCCTGACATCCCTTTACCTCATTTATCACCTCTGGCTGAACTTGAAGGTACGCCAAGATCATTCGCTTTCCTTGCACATAATGCTGGACATCATATTACATGAGACAGTCCAGCATTTCCATTTACTTGACTTGCATTCTAGCCAGAATACCAGGTTGTCTACTTAGTGCATTGGCAACTACATTGGCCTTTCCTGGTTCGTACCGGATTTCACAATCATAGTCCTTCAGGAATTCAATCCACCTTCTCTGCCTCATGTTCAGTTCCTTCTAGGAGAATAAATACTTTAGACTCTTATGATTGGAGTAGACCAATAATCTCTCACCATATAGGAAATGCCCCCAGATTTTCAATGCAAACACTATTACGGCTAATTCCAAATGGTGAGTTGGATAATTCCTTTCATGATCCTTCAATTGTCGTGACCCATAGGCAATTACCCTTCCGTGTTCCATTAAAACACAGCCTAACCCAATCTTTCAGGCATCGCAATAAACAATCAGTCCTCCGGATCCATTTGGAATGGTCAAGACCGGAGCAGAAGTTAACCGATCTTTAAGTGTCTGGAAACTCTCTTCACAATCCTTGGTCCACTCAAACTTGGCATCCTTCTTTGTTAACTGCGTAAGTGGCAAAGCGATTTGAGAGAAGTTTTTCACAAACCGTCTACAGTATCCAGCCAAGCCTAAAAAGCTTCGCACTTCGGTCACAGAGGTTGGCCGGTTCCACTTTACCACTGCTTCCACTTTCTTAGGGTTAACGGAAATCCCTTCTTTAGAGAAGACGTGACCAAGTAACCCGACTTCCTCTAACCAAAATTCACACTTTTTTAATTTGGCGAACAGCTGATGCTCCCTAAGGATCTGGAGTGTAGTCCGTAAATGCCCCTCATGTTCCTCATAGCTTTTCGAATACACAAGGATGTCGTCAATAAAGACGATCACAAACTTATCCAGGTATGGTTGAAAAATTCGATTCATCAAGTTCATAAAGACGGCTGGAGCATTAGTCAACCCAAAAGGCATCACTACAAATTCATAATGCCCATATCTAGTCTGGAACGCCGTCTTTGCTATATCCTCCTTTCTGATCCGTAACTGATGATATCCGGATCTAAGGTCGATTTTTGAAAATACACAAGCTCCTTGTAATTGGTCAAGGAGGTCATCAATTCTTGGCAGAGGATATTTGTTCTTGGTGGTAATTTTGTTCAGTTCACAATAATCCACGCATAATCTCATGGTCCCGTCCTTCTTTCTGACAAAGAGAACCAGTGCTCCCCATTGTGACACACTTGGCCAAATGAAACCTTTATCTAACAATTCCTGCATTGCTTGTTTCAATTCATTGAGTTCGGCCGGTGCCATCCGATATGGTGCTTTGGATATTGCTGCTGATCCTGGCATCAATTCTACTTCAAATTCCAACTCTCGCTGGGGTGGAAGTCTAGGTAATTCATCAGGGAATATGTCTTCGAATTCCCGCACCATAGGAATCTCTTTGGCCAGAGATTCTTGACCTTCAGTAGTCACACTAGCGAAGGCTAGATAAGCTTGACACCCATCACCAATCAAGTGCCTGGCATGAAGGGCCGAAATGAAGCAAGATGTTTCTTTATGTCGGACTCCTTGAATATAGAAAGGCTTGTTTCCAGGAATTGTGAATTCTACTCTTTTTCGGAAACAATCAATCTTGGCATGTTATCTGGCTAACCAATCCATTCCCAAGATTGCATCGAAGTCCTTCATTTCTAGCAAAACTAGATTAATAGGCATCACACATCCATTTGATTCTATCGAACACTCCGAATACACTACATTTAAAATTACAGATGACCCCGTGGGTGAGGCGACCATCAATAGGCAGCCAAGAACTTGAGGGAGGGTCATAAGATATTTCGAGAATTCATGGGAGACAAATGAGTGAGTAGATCCATAGTCAAAGAGCACATGACTAGAAGTACCACAGATAGAAAGTGTACCTTCTACAACCTCCGTAGACGTTTCGGCCTCATTTGCAGAAACAGCAAACACCTTAGCTGGAATAGGAGACTTAAATCCTGGGGCTTGTTTGGCGAGTGGGCAGTCTCTGATCATGTGTCCAGCCTGGCCACAGTTATAACAAATCCCCAACTTCTTATAGCAAGGCTTCCCTTCATGTGATCTCCCGCAATGATCACATGCAGCATTAGCCATAGTTCGAGAAATCTGTACAGATCGATTCTGCTCTCCATTGGACCTCGATGATCTTGCTGTCTTAGAAGGGCCTCCACTAGCACTGGCCCTTGAAGTTTGACTAAACGTTCTTTGCATGAGCAATGCTCCTCTCTCCAGCTCTTTCTCATAGATAATAGCCTTCTCGAGCACCTCTCCGTACGTGGCCAACGTCAGAGTTGAGAGATGCCTCCTAATATCATCCCTTAGTCCCTGAAAGAACCTCCTAGCCTTCCTCTCCTAGTCTTCTACCATATAAGGAGCAAAACGAGATAACTCTGTAAACTTTGCATCGTACTCCGCCACAGAGCGAGTACCCTGCCTTAGGGGAAGGAATTCATCCTCCTTCTGTCCACGAAGATTAGCAGGAAAATATTTCTCCAAAAATGCTGCTTCAAATATTTCCCAACTAATATCCCGGTCTAGTACATTGATAACTCTCTTCTACATTTTCCACCAGTGGTGGGCCTCACCCGTCAGCTTATGGGTGGCATAGAGAACCATGTCTTCAGCAGGACACTTAATTACCACAAACACCTTCTTCAATCGTTGGATCCAAGTGTCTGCCTTCAACGGGTCGGGTTCCCTTGAGAATTCAGGAACACGCTCGTTGGTAAAACGATCATAGACCAACCTCTCTTGATGAGCCGGAATTAGGGTGGTCACTGGAGTTGGTGGAGCCAAAGCTTCTATGACTTCAGCCATCCGGTCTAGCAGGTTCAAGTATCTTGCCTCTCTATCCGGAGTGTTGTTAGTCCGTCCAGTTCGCCTTCCTCTGTTAGACATGAATTAGTTGATTTTTGAAAGAATATTTTTGTCAGTCAACTAGCCAAGGGTAGCTATCACAATTTACTCCATCCAAAGCATAAGTAAAACCAACCCCCACGCTTTTCTGTAACTAATCCTGTCCTAAGTTTCCGTGTTGATTCAAATTGACCTAAAGCATCTCAGTTTTATTCTCCGATACCAACTGAGCTAAGGCAGGTCTTTTTTTTTTTTTACCATGTAGGACCTCCGTCAAGCCTAAATTCCTTACCTTAATTTAGAATTAATAGACAATAATTAACTGGACATAAAAATTTTTCTTTTCTTTCGCACATAGGATTTCATGATGCCGAACTACAAGAGATGCTTTCTAGACATATTAATCCCAGTATCCAAAAAAAATCACAGAAACATGCTAACATTAATAGGTTCATAACAGCGGAACAATTTTACAAGTTTCCTCAAAACATCAAAAGGAAAAAGATAAATAAAGCTCTTCCTAGATTAGCTCAGGCCAGTTATGTCATCAAGCTACATCATAAGATCTTACTCAACTTCGTCCTCCATAAGCCTTTCTTCATCTGAAAATAGCAAGAGTGAGCCACAAAGTCCAGCAGAATACTCACATGCAGAAAACATAAGTATATATATATATATATATATATATAAGCAGATCAAAACAGAGTTTCATAACTTAGCAGACGAAAATTAACATGTCATTTCTTCTTTAGTTCAAAATTTTCTTATTCTTTTCTTCTTATCTTGTCTTCTGAAAACTCATAAAAACCATTGGAAATTCTTATCATCTTTAGGGACCGAAAGGGAGCAAACAACATCGAGGATGGATTGTGTGTAACCCCACAACCTAAAGTCGTATCCCCTCATTATGATCCCTGCGGCGGGAGGTAATGCCTTTAACCCGGCATACGGGGCCGTAGTCCAACAGTCTTATGCTACCAAAAGGTTCCCTCCCATGGCCCAGGAGGCAATCCTCGAGTGTCACTCCAATATCCTTCATCCATCTTTAACAGCAAGTTAAATGAAAACTCAGTTAAGTAGTTCATATCTTTTAATGGCCATCGATCATAGTTCAAAGGTAGGAAGTCATAGAGTTCCACTTGCTGTCCGGATTACATATATTTTTCTTGTTCTTATAGCCTTGTTCTTAACTTCATCAGTTGAAGTCCGTAAGATCTTTCCTTTAATCATTTTAAAGTCAAAGATTCTTTAATCAAAAGTCATAAGTCTTATTCATCAAAGTAGGAAGTATTTTCCTTAGACTAGGAGTTCTTCTAAAAGGGCGGAGTTCATCAAAAAGGACGGAGTTCTTCAAAAAGGACGGAGTTCTTCAAAATCCGAAGTTCTAAAATCGGAGTTCTTTTCATCAAAAGTCCGGAGTTCTTTTTCATTTAAAATCTGAATCTATAAAAAAACGGAGTGCTTTTCTTTTCAAAATCCGAAATACTTTTCTTTTCAAAATCCGGAGTGCTTTTTCGGAGTACTTTTCTTTTCAAAATCCAGAGTACTTTTCTTTTCAAAGGGACGGAGTACTTTTCTTTTTAAAGGGACGGAGTACTTTTCTTTTTCAAATGGACGGAGTACTTTTCATTTTCAAAATCCGGAGTGCTTTTCGGTTAAGTGCCCGGAGTCCTTTTCTATTCACAATCCGGAGTTCTTCAACCAGAGTTCAAATTCCACACTCTCGGACGGTTTTGAATTCAGGTGCACAAGGCCGGTTTTGTATGCGACTTAGGGCCGGTTTCAAAATCAAGTGTTCTCGACCGGTTTCGAATTCAAGTACGCACGGTCGATTTCGATTTCTAAGTACCAAAAGCCGATTTCTATTTCTAAGTGCCAAAAGCCGACTTCGATTTTTAAATGCCAATGGCCGACTTCGATCAAAAGCCGATTTCAATTTCAATTCCAAGTGCAGCAGTGCCGATTTCAATTTTTAATACAGCAAAACCGAAGCAACAAAATCCAAAGTTCTTTTTACGGAAAAATTGGAGTCCTGAAAACCGGATTTCTATGCAATTACCAAAGTTTATATAATTTGACAATTAAGTAGAACATCAGGATTTCTTTTTAAGCTTGCAACTTAGAATAATTCTTTCCTAAATTTGATGAACATAACACATTTCATACATAAAACAAACTTCATACATATTAAAACATCAGTTCATAAAAATATCAGATAAAAGGACAGAACAACTTCATATTAAAATAAGGTGAGTACTCTTGCCTGGATTCCTTTTTACTTTTGCCGTGAAATTTTGCTCTTTCTTTACTAAAAACTTTTACTGAGTGTCATTTTCTGATACTTCTCTAGTCCTCATTTATAGCCCTTAGGTTTGGTGTCCGTTATTTATGGCTCTACATTTTCCAAAGAGTGTCATTTATGATTTTACATTTCCAAAATATTTTGTGATTAGCTAGATTATTTATGTCGTGCATTCCCGAAGTGTTTCCTCATTAATTTTCCTTGACCGCTTTTAATCCTCTCACTTAAATACATTCCGGTCAACTATCGGGCGTTGACCGGATTGCTCTCCTCTTTCCCTTCCTTCCTTCCATTCACGTTTTCCGGTCAACATTTTACGTTGATCGGATTACTCCTTCGTACACATTCCAGTCAACTGGTGTTGACCAGATTTTACTTACCTTTAACATTTTCCTTCAATATTAATCCAGCATTCACACTTTCGCTTCACCAATATCATCACTCCAGCTCCTTCATCAACATCAACTTCGGCCTTTCTTCTTCTTCTTGAACCCATAATCTACTCCGGCCTCAACATACAAAGTTACTTCGGCCTCACTTCACACACAATGCACTCTTCAAGGCCGATTTCAACCTCATACCTTACGGCCGGTTTGGAAATTCACTTCTAAGCCGATTTGGATTTCATCATCAAGGAGCCCGTTTTCTTCTCACAAGGCCGGACTTGATTTTCATCAAGTAAAAGCCAGACTCGATTTTCATCGAGTAAATCTGGACCTCTTTTCATCATGCAAGGGTCAAACTGGATTTTATCTTAAGGCCGATTTATTTTTCTTATTATCTTTTTTCGGTCTACTGGCATTGACCGGATTATGAAGACTTGAATTTCCTATGTTCTAGAATCTGGGCCGTTACAATCTCCCCCACTTATAGAAATTTCATCCTCAAAATTTTAAATAAAGTTACTAACCTCGAGAAAATAAATACGGGTATTTGTTCCAAATCTCTTCCTCTCGTTCCCAAGTTGCCTCTTCGGGTGTGTGACTCTTCCAGAGCGCCTTTTTAGAGCGATTGATTTGGTGCGTAATCTATGTTCCTTTCGATCCAAGATTTTTACTGGTTTCTCAACATAGGACAGGTCCTTGTAAATTGTCAAAGGTTCAAACTCAATTACATGAATAGGATCATGGACATACCTCCGAAGCATTCATACATGAAACACATCATGTACTTCTGCCAAGTTTGGAGGTAGTGCAAGTCTGTAAGCTACTTCTCCGATCCTTTCTAGAATTTCAAAAGGGCCAATAAATCGTGGCTTCAGCTTCCCTTTTACCCCGAATCTGTATTTCCCCTTGGATGGCGACACCTTTAGGAATATAAAATCACCTTTTTCAAATTCTAATGCAGATCTTCTCCGATCTGCATAGCTCTTTTGTCTGCTCCGGGCTACCCTGAGATTCTCATGTAATAACTTTATCTTTTCTGCCGTCTCTTTAATAATGTCTGGACCCAAAATCCTTTTTTCTCCGTGCTCCTCCAAGTGAATCGGCGACCTACATTTTCTTCCATACAAGGCCTCGAAGGAGCCATGCCAATGCCGGCCTCGTAATCAAGTTATTATAAGCAAACTCGCTAGAGCTAATGATTTATCCCAAGCCTCTTTCATCTCTAAGACCGAGGCCCTTAACATATCCTCAAGGATCTGGATAGTCTGTTTCGATCGGGTTGTCGGTTGGGGGATGAAAAGCGGTATTGAATTTTAATTCTATCCCCAATTCTTTATGTAGACTTTTCCGAACTTTGAAACAAAGCGAGGGTCTCTATTTGATACAATAGAAATCGGCACACCATGAAGTCTCGACAACCTCGTTTACGTGATACCGAGCCAGCTTTATCATGCGAGTAAGTCGTCCGGATTGCCAGAAATGGACTGACTTTGTTAGTCGGTCAACAATCACCCAAATAGCATCATGCTTCCTCGGCGTCCCGGCAAACCGTCACAAAATCCATGGCAATGTCTTCCCATTTCCACTGGAAATGGCATTGGTTGCAATAACCTGCACGGTTGCTTTCTTTCGGTCTTTACTTGTTGGCATACAAGGCACTTTTCCACGTAAGCTGCAATATCCCTCTTCATATTCCTCCACAAAAATATTTTCTGTAAATCTTGATACATCTTACTGGCTCCTGGGTGAATCGTATAACGGGATCGATGGGCTTCCTTAAGAATTTTCTCCTTTAATTCTTTGTTGTCCGCACACACATAACCGATTCCTAAATCTTAATGCTCCATCCAGCATAACATGAAAATCACTTTGGGATTCTTTGTCCAGCTCACTCATGATCTTTACAAGGAAAGAATCATTCGCCTGACATCCCTTTACCTCATTTATCATCTCTGGCTGAACTTGAAGGTACGCCAAGATCATCCGCTTTCCTTGCACATAATGCTGGACATCATATTACATGAGACAGTCCAGCATTTCCATTTGCTTGACTTGCATTCTAGCCAGAATACCAGGTTGTCTACTTAGTGCATTGGCAACTACATTGGCCTTTCCTGGTTCGTACCGGATTTCACAATCATAGTCCTTCAGGAATTCAATCCACCTTCTCTGCCTCATGTTCAGTTCCTTCTGGGAGAATAAATACTTTAGACTCTTATGATCGGAGTAGACCAAGAATCTCTCACCATATAGGAAATGCCCCCAGATTTTCAATGCAAACACTATTACGGCTAATTCCAAATGGTGAGTTGGATAATTCCTTTCATGATCCTTCAACTGTCGTGACCCATAGACAATTACCCTTCCGTGTTGCATTAAAACACAGCCTAACCCAATCTTTGGGGCATCGCAATAAATAATCAGTCCTCCTGATCCATTTGGAATGGTCAGACCGGAGCAGAGTTAACCGATCTTTAAGTGTCCGAAACTCTCTTCACAATCCTTGGTCCACTCAAACTTGGCATCCTTCTTTGTTAATCAAGTGAGTGGCAAAGCGATTTGGGAGAAGTTTTTCACAAACCGTCTGTAACAGTATCCAGCCAAGCCTAAGAAGCTTTGCACTTCGGTCACAGAGGTTGGCTGGTTCCACTTTACCACTGCTTCCACTTTCTTAGGGTCGACGGAAATCCCTTCTTTAGAGATGACGTGACCAAGGAATCCGACTTCCTCTAACCAAAATTCGCACTTTTTTAATTTGGCGAACAGCTGATGCTCCCTAAGGATCTGGAGTGTAGTCCGTAAATGACCCTCATGTTCCTCATAGCTTTTCGAATACACAAGGACGTCGTCAATAAAGACGATCACAAACTTGTCCAGGTATGGTTGAAAAATTCGATTCATCAAGTTCATAAAGACGGCTGGAGCATTAGTCAACCCAAAAGGCATCACTACAAATTCATAATTTCCATATCTAGTCCGGGAACGCCGTCTTTGCTATATCCTCCTTTCTGATCCGAAGCTGATGATATCCGGATCTAAGGTCGATTTTTAAAAATACACAAGCTCCTTGTAATTGGTCAAGGAGGTCATCAATTCTTGGCAGAGGATATTTGTTCTTGATGGTAATTTTGTTCAGTTCACGATAATCCACACATAATCTCATGGTCCCGTCCTGAAAGTTAAGTTATGAAAAGACTGAAATTTGCAAGCAAGATAATAAGTAGATGGATAACTAGAGGAAAATTCTACGTTGAGAATTCGATGAATCTTATCTCCTAGATGGAGATATCTATGAAAAGAATCTGATAGAACTTTCCTCAAAAGAATAAGTAATCAAAAAATTAGGACCTGAATTGATAGGTAATATTCCTATGACGGACCGGCTTTTTCTTTTTTTTTTACCATATAGAACCTCCGTCAAGCCTAAATTCCTTACCTTAATTTAGAATTAATAGACAATAATTAAGTGGACATAAAAATTTTTCTTTTCTTTCACACACAGATTTCATGATGCCGAACTATAAGAGATGCTTTCTAGACATATTAATCCCAAAAGATCCAAAAAAATCACGGAAACATGCTAACATTAATAGGTTCATAACAGCGAAACAATTTTACAAGTTTCCTCAAAACATCAAAAGGAAAAAGATAAATAAAGCTCTTCCTAGATTAGCTCGGGCGCTTATGTCATCAAGCTACATCATAAGATCTTACTCAACTTCGTCCTCCATAAGCCTTTCTTCATCTCGAAAATAGCAAGAGTGAGCCACAAAGTCCAAAGAGAATACTCACATGCAGAAAACATAAGTATATATATATATATATATATATATATAGCGTATCAAAACAGAGTTTCATAACTTAGCAGATGAAAATTAACATGTCATTTCTTCTTTAGTTCAAAATTTTCTTATTCTTTTCTTCTTATCTTGTCTTCTGAAAACTCATAAAAACCATTGGAAATTCTTATCATCTTTAGGGACCGAAAGGGAGCAAACAACATCGAGGATGGATTGTGTGTAACCCCACAACCTAAAGTCGTATCCCCTCATTATGATCCCTGCGGCGGGAGGTAATGCCTTTAACCCGGCATACGGGGCCGTAGTCCAACAGTCTTATGCTACCAAAAGGTTCCCTCCCATGGCCCAGGAGGCAATCCTCGAGTGTCACTCCAATATCCTTCATCCATCTTTAACAGCAAGTTAAATGAAAACTCAGTTCGTAGTTCATATCTTTTAATGGCCATCGATCATAGTTCAAAGGTAGGAAGTCATAGAGTTCCACTTGCTGTCCGGATTACATATATTTTTCTTGTTCTTATAGCCTTGTTCTTAACTTCATCAGTTGAAGTCCGTAAGATCTTTCCTTTAATCATTTTAAAGTCAAAGATTCTTTAATCAAAAGTCATAAGTCTTATTCATCAAAGTAGGAAGTATTTTCCTTAGACTAGGAGTTCTTCTAAAAGGGCGGAGTTCATCAAAAAGGACGGAGTTCTTCAAAAAGGACGGAGTTCTTCAAAATCCGAAGTTCTAAAATCGGAGTTCTTTTCATCAAAAGTCCGGAGTTCTTTTTCATTTAAAATCTGAATCTATAAAAAAACGGAGTGCTTTTCTTTTCAAAATCCGAAATACTTTTCTTTTCAAAATCCGAGTGCTTTTTCGAGTACTTTTCTTTTCAAAATCCAGTACTTTTCTTTTCAAAGGGACGGAGTACTTTTCTTTTAAAGGGACGGAGTACTTTTCTTTTTCAAATGGACGGAGTACTTTTCATTTTCAAAATCCGAGTGCTTTTCGGTTAAGTGCCCGAGTCCTTTTCTATTCACAATCCGAGTTCTTCAACCGAGTTCAAATTCCACACTCTCGGACGGTTTTGAATTCAGGTGCACAAGGCCGGTTTTGTATGCGACTTAGGGCCGGTTTCAAAATCAAGTGTTCTCGACCGGTTTCAATTCAAGTACGCACGGTCGATTTCGATTTCTAAGTACCAAAAGCCGATTTCTATTTCTAAGTGCCAAAAGCCGACTTGATTTTTAAATGCCAATGGCCGACTTCGATCAAAAGCCGATTTCAATTTCAATTCCAAGTGCAGCAGTGCGATTTCAATTTTTAATACAAGAAAAACCGAAGCAACAAAATCCAAAGTTCTTTTTACGGAAAAATTGGAGTCCTCGAAACCGGATTTCTATGCAATTACCAAAGTTTATATAATTTGACAATTAAGTAGAACATCAGGATTTCTTTTTAGCTTGCAACTTAGAATAATTCTTTCCTAAATTTGATGAACATAACACATTTCATACATAAAACAAACTTCATACATATTAAAACATCACCATAAAAATATCGATAAAAGGACAGAACAACTTCATATTAAAATAAGGTGAGTACTCTTGCCTGGATTCCTTTTTACTTTTGCCGTGAAATTTTGCTCTTTCTTTACTAAAAACTTTTACTGAGTGTCATTTTCTGATACTTCTCTAGTCCTCATTTATAGCCCTTAGGTTTGGTGTCCGTTATTTATGGCTCTACATTTTCCAAAGAGTGTCATTTATGATTTTACATTTCCAAAATATTTTGTGATTAGCTAGATTATTTATGTCGTGCATTCCCGAAGTGTTTCCTCATTAATTTTCCTTGACCGCTTTTAATCCTCTCACTTAAATACATTCCGGTCAACTATCGGGCGTTGACCGATTGCTCTCCTCTTTCCCTTCCTTCCTTCCATTCACGTTTTCCGGTCAACATTTTACGTTGACCGGATTACTCCTTCGTACACATTCCAGTTAACTGGTGTTGACCGGATTTTACTTACCTTTAACATTTTCCTTCAATATTAATCCAGCATTCACACTTTCGCTTCACCAATATCATCACTCCAGCTCCTTCATCAACATCAACTTCGCCTTTCTTCTTCTTCTTGAACCCATAATCTACTCCGGCCTCAACATACAAAGTTACTTCGCCTCACTTCACACACAATGCACTCTTCAAGGCCGATTTCAACCTCATACCTTACGGCCGGTTTGGAAATTCACTTCTAAGCCGATTTGGATTTCATCATCAAGGAGCCCGCTTTTCTTCTCACAAGGCCGGACTTGATTTTCATCAAGTAAAGCCGGACTCGATTTTCATCGAGTAAATCGACCTCTTTTCATCATGCAAGGGTCAAACTGATTTTATCTTAAGGCCGATTTATTTTTCTTATTATCTTTTTTTCGTCTCACTGGCATTGACCGGATTATGAAGACTTGAATTTCCTATGTTCTAGAATCAGGCCGTTACAATCTCCCCCACTTATAGAAATTTCATCCTCAAAATTTTAAATAAAGTTACTAACCTCGAGAAAATAAATACGGGTATTTGTTCCAAATCTCTTCCTCTCGTTCCCAAGTTGCCTCTTCGGTGTGTGACTCTTCCAGAGCGCCTTTTAGAGCGATTGATTTGGTGCGTAATCTATGTTCCTTTCGATCCAAGATTTTTACTGGTTTCTCAACATAGGACAGGTCCTTGTAAATTGTCAAAGGTTCAAACTCAATTACATGAATAGGATCATGGACATACCTCCGAAGCATTCATACATGAAACACATCATGTACTTCTGCCAAGTTTGGAGGTAGTGCAAGTCTGTAAGCTACTTCTCCGATCCTTTCTAGAATTTCAAAAGGGCCAATAAATCGTGGCTTCAGCTTCCCTTTTACCCCGAATCTGTATTTCCCCTTGGATGGCGACACCTTTAGGAATATAAAATCACCTTTTTCAAATTCTAATGCAGATCTTCTCCGATCTGCATAGCTCTTTTGTCTGCTCCGGGCTACCCTGAGATTCTCATGTAATAACTTTATCTTTTCTGCCGTCTCTTTAATAATGTCTGGACCCAAAATCCTTTTTTCTCCGTGCTCCTCCAAGTGAATCGGCGACCTACATTTTCTTCCATACAAGGCCTCGAAAGGAGCCATGCCAATGCTGGCCTGGTAACTGTTATTATAAGCAAACTCTGCTAGAGCTAATGATTTATCCCAAGCCTCTTTCATCTCTAAGACCGAGGCCCTTAACATATCCTCAAGGATCTGGATAGTCTGTTCTGACTGGTTGTCAGTTTGGGGATGAAAAGCGGTATTGAATTTTAATTCTATCCCCAATTCTTTATGTAGACTTTTCCAGAACTTTGAAACAAAGCGAGGGTCTCTATTTGATACAATAGAAACTGGCACACCATGAAGTCTGACAACCTCGTTTACGTACAGCTGAGCCAGTTTATCATGCGAGTAAGTCGTCCGGATTGCCAGGAAATGGACTGACTTTGTTAGTCGGTCAACAATCACCCAAATAGCATCATGCTTCCTTGGCGTCCTGGGCAAACTGGTCACAAAATCCATGGCAATGTCTTCCCATTTCCAGCCTGGAAATGGCATTGGTTGCAATAACCCAGACGGTTGCTTTCTTTCGGTCTTTACTTGTTGGCATACAAGGCACTTTTCCACGTAAGCTGCAATATCCCTCTTCATATTCCTCCACAAAAATATTTTCTGTAAATCTTGATACATCTTACTCGCTCTCTGGGTGAATCGTATAACGGGATCGATGGGCTTCCTTAAGAATTTTCTCCTTTAATTCTTTGTTATGTCCGCACACATAACCGATTCCTAAATCTTAATGCTCCATCCAAAGATAACATGAAAATCACTTTGGGATTCTTTGTCCAGCTCACTCATGATCTTTACAAGGAAAGAATCATTCGCCGACATCCCTTTACCTCATTTATCATCTCTGGCTGAACTTGAAGGTACGCCAAGATCATCCGCTTTCCTTGCACATAATGCTGGACATCATATTACATGAGACAGTCCAAAGATTTCCATTTGCTTGACTTGCATTCTAGCCAATACCAGGTTGTCTACTTAGTGCATTGGCAACTACATTGGCCTTTCCTGGTTCGTACCGGATTTCACAATCATAGTCCTTCAGGAATTCAATCCACCTTCTCTGCCTCATGTTCAGTTCCTTCTGGGAGAATAAATACTTTAGACTCTTATGATCGGAGTAGACCAAGAATCTCTCACCATATAGGAAATGCCCCCAGATTTTCAATGCAAACACTATTACGGCTAATTCCAAATGGTGAGTTGGATAATTCCTTTCATGATCCTTCAACTGTCGTGACCCATAGACAATTACCCTTCCGTGTTGCATTAAAACACAGCCTAACCCAATCTTTGGGGCATCGCAATAAATAATCAGTCCTCCTGATCCATTTGGAATGGTCAGGACCGGAGCAGAAGTTAACCGATCTTTAAGTGTCTGGAAACTCTCTTCACAATCCTTGGTCCACTCAAACTTGGCATCCTTCTTTGTTAACTGCGTGAGTGGCAAAGCGATTTGGGAGAAGTTTTTCACAAACCGTCTACAGTATCCAGCCAAGCCTAAGAAGCTTTGCACTTCGGTCACAGAGGTTGGCTGGTTCCACTTTACCACTGCTTCCACTTTCTTAGGGTCGACGGAAATCCCTTCTTTAGAGATGACGTGACCAAGGAATCCGACTTCCTCTAACCAAAATTCGCACTTTTTTAATTTGGCGAACAGCTGATGCTCCCTAAGGATCTGGAGTGTAGTCCGTAAATGACCCTCATGTTCCTCATAGCTTTTCGAATACACAAGGACGTCGTCAATAAAGACGATCACAAACTTGTCCAGGTATGGTTGAAAAATTCGATTCATCAAGTTCATAAAGACGGCTGGAGCATTAGTCAACCCAAAAGGCATCACTACAAATTCATAATTTCCATATCTAGTCCGGAACGCCGTCTTTGCTATATCCTCCTTTCTGATCCGAAGCTGATGATATCCGGATCTAAGGTCGATTTTTAAAAATACACAAGCTCCTTGTAATTGGTCAAGGAGGTCATCAATTCTTGGCAGAGGATATTTGTTCTTGATGGTAATTTTGTTCAGTTCACGATAATCCACACATAATCTCATGGTCCCGTCCTGAAAGTTAAGTTATGAAAAGACTGAAATTTGCAAGCAAGATAATAAGTAGATGGATAACTAGAGGAAAATTCTACGTTGAGAATTCGATGAATCTTATCTCCTAGATGGAGATATCTATGAAAAGAATCTGATAGAACTTTCCTCAAAAGAATAAGTAATCAAAAAATTAGGACCTGAATTGATAGGTAATATTCCTATGACGGACCGGCTTTTTCTTTTTTTTTTTACCATATAGAACCTCCGTCAAGCCTAAATTCCTTACCTTAATTTAGAATTAATAGACAATAATTAAGTGGACATAAAAATTTTTCTTTTCTTTCACACACAGGATTTCATGATGCCGAACTATAAGAGATGCTTTCTAGACATATTAATCCCGTATCCAAAAAAATCACGGAAACATGCTAACATTAATAGGTTCATAACAGCGAAACAATTTTACAAGTTTCCTCAAAACATCAAAAGGAAAAAGATAAATAAAGCTCTTCCTAGATTAGCTCAAAGCCAGTTTATGTCATCAAGCTACATCATAAGATCTTACTCAACTTCGTCCTCCATAAGCCTTTCTTCATCTCAAAATAGCAAGAGTGAGCCACAAAGTCCAGCAGAATACTCACATGCAGAAAAATATATATATATATATATATATATATATATAAGCGAGATCAAAACAGAGTTTCATAACTTAGCGATTTAAAATTAACATGTCATTTCTTCTTTAGTTCAAAATTTTCTTATTCTTTTCTTCTTATCTTGTCTTCTCAAAACTCATAAAACCATTGGAAATTCTTATCATCTTTAGGGACCGAAAGGGAGCAAACAACATCGAGGATGGATTGTGTGTAACCCCACAACCTAAAGTCGTATCCCCTCATTATGATCCTCATGGGCGGGAGGTAATGCCTTTAACCCGGCATACGGGGCCGTAGTCCAACAGTCTTATGCTACCAAAAGGTTCCCTCCCATGGCCCAGGAGGCAATCCTCGAGTGTCACTCCAATATCCTTCATCCATCTTTAACAGCAAGTTAAATGAAAACTCAGTTCGTAGTTCATATCTTTTAATGGCCATCGATCATAGTTCAAAGGTAGGAAGTCATAGAGTTCCACTTGCTGTCCGGATTACATATATTTTTCTTGTTCTTATAGCCTTGTTCTTAACTTCATCATTTGAAGTCCGTAAGATCTTTCCTTTAATCATTTTAAAGTCAAAGATTCTTTAATCAAAAGTCATAAGTCTTATTCATCAAAGTAGGAAGTATTTTCCTTAGACTAGGAGTTCTTCTAAAAGGGCGGAGTTCATCAAAAAGGACGGAGTTCTTCAAAAAGGACGGAGTTCTTCAAAATCCGAAGTTCTAAAATCGGAGTTCTTTTCATCAAAAGTCCGAGTTCTTTTTCATTTAAAATCAATCTATAAAAACGGAGTGCTTTTCTTTTCAAAATCAAATACTTTTCTTTTCAAAATCCGAGTGCTTTTTCGAGTACTTTTCTTTTCAAAATCCAGAGTACTTTTCTTTTCAAAGGGACGGAGTACTTTTCTTTTAAAGGGACGGAGTACTTTTCTTTTCAAATGGACGGAGTACTTTTCATTTTCAAAATCCGAGTGCTTTTCGGTTAAGTGCCCGAGTCCTTTTCTATTCACAATCCGAGTTCTTCAACCAGTTCAAATTCCACACTCTCGGACGGTTTTGAATTCAGGTGCACAAGGCCGGTTTTGTATGCGACTTAGGGCCGGTTTCAAAATCAAGTGTTCTCGACCGGTTTCGAATTCAAGTACGCACGGTCGATTTCGATTTCTAAGTACCAAAAGCCGATTTCTATTTCTAAGTGCCAAAAGCCGACTTCGATTTTTAAATGCCAATGGCCGACTTCGATCAAAAGCCGATTTCAATTTCAATTCCAAGTGCAGCAGTGCCGATTTCAATTTTTAATACAGCAAAACCGAAGCAACAAAATCCAAAGTTCTTTTTACGGAAAAATTGGAGTCCTGAAAACCGGATTTCTATGCAATTACCAAAGTTTATATAATTTGACAATTAAGTAGAACATCAGGATTTCTTTTTAAGCTTGCAACTTAGAATAATTCTTTCCTAAATTTGATGAACATAACACATTTCATACATAAAACAAACTTCATACATATTAAAACATCAGTTCATAAAAATATCAGATAAAAGGACAGAACAACTTCATATTAAAATAAGGTGAGTACTCTTGCCTGGATTCCTTTTTACTTTTGCCGTGAAATTTTGCTCTTTCTTTACTAAAAACTTTTACTGAGTGTCATTTTCTGATACTTCTCTAGTCCTCATTTATAGCCCTTAGGTTTGGTGTCCGTTATTTATGGCTCTACATTTTCCAAAGAGTGTCATTTATGATTTTACATTTCCAAAATATTTTGTGATTAGCTAGATTATTTATGTCGTGCATTCCCGAAGTGTTTCCTCATTAATTTTCCTTGACCGCTTTTAATCCTCTCACTTAAATACATTCCGGTCAACTATCGGGCGTTGACCGGATTGCTCTCCTCTTTCCCTTCCTTCCTTCCATTCACGTTTTCCGGTCAACATTTTACGTTGATCGGATTACTCCTTCGTACACATTCCACTAACCGGTGTTGACCATTTTACTTACCTTTAACATTTTCCTTCAATATTAATCCAGCATTCACACTTTCGCTTCACCAATATCATCACTCCAGCTCCTTCATCAACATCAACTTCGGCCTTTCTTCTTCTTCTTGAACCCATAATCTACTCCGGCCTCAACATACAAAGTTACTTCGGCCTCACTTCACACACAATGCACTCTTCAAGGCCGATTTCAACCTCATACCTTACGGCCGGTTTGGAAATTCACTTCTAAGCCGATTTGGATTTCATCATCAAGGAGCCCGTTTTCTTCTCACAAGGCCGGACTTGATTTTCATCAAGTAAAAGCCAGACTCGATTTTCATCGAGTAAATCTGGACCTCTTTTCATCATGCAAGGGTCAAACTGGATTTTATCTTAAGGCCGATTTATTTTTCTTATTATCTTTTTTGGGTCTATCGGGCATTGACCGGATTATGAAGACTTGAATTTCCTATGTTCTAGAATCTGGGCCGTTACAATCTCCCCACTTATAGAAATTTCATCCTCAAAATTTTAAATAAAGTTACTAACCTCGAGAAAATAAATACGGGTATTTGTTCCAAATCTCTTCCTCTCGTTCCCAAGTTGCCTCTTCGGGTGTGTGACTCTTCCAGAGCGCCTTTTTAGAGCGATTGATTTGGTGCGTAATCTATGTTCCTTTCGATCCAAGATTTTTATCGGTTTCTCAACATAGGACAGTCCTTGTAAATTGTCAAAGGTTCAAACTCAATTACATGAATAGGATCATGGACATACCTCCGAAGCATTCATACATGAAACACATCATGTACTTCTGCCAAGTTTGGAGGTAGTGCAAGTCTGTAAGCTACTTCTCCGATCCTTTCTAGAATTTCAAAAGGGCCAATAAATCGTGGCTTCAGCTTCCCTTTTACCCCGAATCTGTATTTCCCCTTGGATGGCGACACCTTTAGGAATATAAAATCACCTTTTTCAAATTCTAATGCGATCTTCTCCGATCTCGCATAGCTCTTTTGTCTCGCTCTCCGGCTACCCTGAGATTCTCATGTAATAACTTTATCTTTTCTGCCGTCTCTTTAATAATGTCTGGACCCAAAATCCTTTTTTCTCCGTGCTCCTCCAAGTGAATCGGCGACCTACATTTTCTTCCATACAAGGCCTCGAAAGGAGCCATGCCAATGCTGGCCTGGTAACTGTTATTATAAGCAAACTCTGCTAGAGCTAATGATTTATCCCAAGCCTCTTTCATCTCTAAGACCGAGGCCCTTAACATATCCTCAAGGATCTGGATAGTCTGTTCTGACTGGTTGTCAGTTTGGGGATGAAAAGCGGTATTGAATTTTAATTCTATCCCCAATTCTTTATGTAGACTTTTCCAGAACTTTGAAACAAAGCGAGGGTCTCTATTTGATACAATAGAAACTGGCACACCATGAAGTCTGACAACCTCGTTTACGTACAGCTGAGCCAGTTTATCATGCGAGTAAGTCGTCCGGATTGCCGCCGTGAAATGGACTGACTTTGTTAGTCGGTCAACAATCACCCAAATAGCATCATGCTTCTCGCGCGTCTGGGCAAACCGTCACAAAATCCATGGCAATGTCTTCCCATTTCCAGCTGAAATGGCATTGGTCAGCAATAACCTGACGGTTGCTTTCTTTTCGGTCTTTACTTGTTGGCATACAAGGCACTTTTCCACGTAAGCTGCAATATCCTCTTTCATATTCCTCCACAAAAATATTTTCTGTAAATCTTGATACATCTTACTGGCTCCTGGGTGAATCGTATAACGGGATCGATGGGCTTCCTTAAGAATTTTCTCCTTTAATTCTTTGTTGTCTGGCACACATAACCGATTCCTAAATCTTAATGCTCCATCCAGCATAACATGAAAATCACTTTGGGATTCTTTGTCCAGCTCACTCATGATCTTTACAAGGAAAGAATCATTCGCCTGACATCCCTTTACCTCATTTATCATCTCTGGCTGAACTTGAAGGTACGCCAAGATCATCCGCTTTCCTTGCACATAATGCTGGACATCATATTACATGAGACAGTCCAGCATTTCCATTTGCTTGACTTGCATTCTAGCCAGAATACCAGGTTGTCTACTTAGTGCATTGGCAACTACATTGGCCTTTCCCTGGTTCGTGCACGGTTTCACAATCATAGTCCTTCAGAATTCAATCCACCTTCTCTCGCCTCATGTTCAGCCCTTCGAGAATAAATACTTTAGACTCTTATGATCGGAGTAGACCAAGAATCTCTCACCATATAGGAAATGCCCCTGCATTTTCAATGCAAACACTATTACGGCTAATTCCAAATGGTGAGTTGGATAATTCCTTTCATGATCCTTCAACCTGTCGTGACCATAGACAATTACCCTTCCGTGTTGCATTAAAACACAGCCTAACCCAATCTTTGGGGCATCGCAATAAATAATCAGTCCTCCTGATCCATTTGGAATGGTCAGGACCGGAGCAGAAGTTAACCGATCTTTAAGTGTCTGGAAACTCTCTTCACAATCCTTGGTCCACTCAAACTTGGCATCCTTCTTTGTTAACTGCGTGAGTGGCAAAGCGATTTGGGAGAAGTTTTTCACAAACCGTCTACAGTATCCAGCCAAGCCTAAGAAGCTTTGCACTTCGGTCACAGAGGTTGGCTGGTTCCACTTTACCACTGCTTCCACTTTCTTAGGGTCGACGGAAATCCCTTCTTTAGAGATGACGTGACCAAGGAATCCGACTTCCTCTAACCAAAATTCGCACTTTTTTAATTTGGCGAACAAACTGATGCTCCCTAAGGATCCGGAGTGTAGTCCGTAAATGACCCTCATGTTCCTCATAGCTTTTCGAATACACAAGGACGCCGCCAATAAAGACGATCACAAACTTGTCCAGGTATGGTTGAAAAATTCGATTCATCAAGTTCATAAAGACGGCTGGAGCATTAGTCAACCCAAAAGGCATCACTACAAATTCATAATTTCCATATCTAGTCCGAACGCCTGTCTTTGCTATATCCTCCTTTCGATCCGGTCGATGATATCCGGATCTAAGGTCGATTTTTAAAATACACAAGCTCCTTGTAATTGGTCAAGGAGGTCATCAATTCTTAGCAGAGGATATTTGTTCTTGATGGTAATTTTGTTCGGTTCACGATAATCCACACATAATCTCATGGTCCCGTCCCGAAAGTTAAGTTATGAAAAGACTGAAATTTGCAAGCAAGATAATAAGTAGATGGATAACTAGAGGAAAATTCTACGTTGAGAATTCGATGAATCTTATCTCCTAGATGGAGATATCTATGAAAAGAATCTGATAGAACTTTCCTCAAAAGAATAAGTAATCAAAAAATTAGGACCTGAATTGATAGGTAATATTCCTATGACGGACCGGCTTTTTCTTTTTTTTTTTACCATATAGAACCTCCGTCAAGCCTAAATTCCTTACCTTAATTTAGAATTAATAGACAATAATTAAGTGGACATAAAAATTTTTCTTTTCTTTCACACACAGGATTTCATGATGCCGAACTATAAGAGATGCTTTCTAGACATATTAATCCCAGTATCCAAAAAAAATCACGGAAACATGCTAACATTAATAGGTTCATAACAGCGAAACAATTTTACAAGTTTCCTCAAAACATCAAAAGGAAAAAGATAAATAAAGCTCTTCCTAGATTAGCTCAGGCCAGTTATGTCATCAAGCTACATCATAAGATCTTACTCAACTTCGTCCTCCATAAGCCTTTCTTCATCTGAAAATAGCAAGAGTGAGCCACAAAGTCCAGCAGAATACTCACATGCAGAAAACATAAGTATATATATATATATATATATATATAAGCAGATCAAAACAGAGTTTCATAACTTAGCATTTAAAATTAACATGTCATTTCTTCTTTAGTTCAAAATTTTCTTATTCTTTTCTTCTTATCTTGTCTTCCTCAAAACTCATAAAAACCATTGGAAATTCTTATCATCTTTAGGGACCGAAAGGGAGCAAACAACATCGAGGATGGATTGTGTGTAACCCCACAACCTAAAGTCGTATCCCCTCATTATGATCCTCGCGGGGCGGAGGTAATGCCTTTAACCCGCATACGGGCCGTAGTCCAA